>CM053170.1:24838375-24997523 GCA_012977825.3 Pteromalus puparum
AGAGAGGGTGACAGCAATCGGTGGAAGTCTGCTGTCAGTGGCCTGGGTGTCAGCGGCCACATTCACTCTCCCCATGATTCTTGCTCCGGCTATGTCCCTTTTGAGGACCGTGGGGTGAAGGGCAGACACCACAGAGTAGGCCAGCAGGTCAATAGAAGTTTCCCTCGTGTAGCGCAGCCCTGTCAGAACAACGACGTTGTTGTTGGTGTTCCCCTGCTGCTGCTTGATCTTCAGCAGCTCCCTTCGGAGACTGGCAATTTCCGAAGGGACAGTGTTAGCAGGGGGAACGTTGTCGGACGAGGTGTGTTGAGGAGGTGGGGGCAGGAGGGGGCCTGGACGACAGATCTTGAACTTGTGCCCTTAGCTCCAAGATCGCTCAGCATTTGTAATGCGAGTTTGGAGCAGGGGCAGGTCGTCCAGGGCGATGAGTCGGTGCTCTAGTAGACCCAATCTCATCTCTAATCCCGAGAGTTTGCTGGAAGTATCTCTCAAAGACTTCGCCGCCTCATCTTGCCTCGCACGGACGTCCTTTATTGCTGCAAGGTTGTCCTACAGGGTGACGTCCTTGCAGCAGAGAGAGAGAGAGAGAGAGAGAGAGAGAGAGAGAGAGAGAGAGATACAACCGCCACAAGCAGTCACAGAGTACTGACTCGTGTGCGGCTAGCGGTCTAAAGCCGCTCGCACGGAGCACGCGCGTGTGCGTCATGGGGCTCCCGGAGGCAAGCAGTATAGCTGACCTTCCGGTAGCCTTGCAGCCGCGCAAGCGAGCTCCCCTGAAGGGGAGCCTAATGACTTGCCTTTGGCGAGCTCGCCGACCGCTGGCGCCCCGCGCCGCGAATTCGTGGCGCTCCCTCGTCAGGGGGCGTTACAAATGCTCGGGGTGTGTTAAATTCCAGTGCGTGGTTAGTCCACCGGGTATTTTGTGCAATGCTACAGCGAGTCATGGATGTACGCTGGAGACATCCTTGGACATGCATGATTTGCGGTACCACCTTGTGTGGCAAGACCGTGTTTATCAGCAATTTTCTTAAATACATCGCGCAGATGAGCGATACGCAATTTGAGCGTGAATTACTCTACTATACAGAATGGCAGCCAGCATATAAGGAATTATTGGATAATATTGAATTTCACGAGGGATTGCCAAAGATAGAGGACTACAGTGGAGATTCCGAGCGGCCGAAACTCCTGATTCTCAACGATCTGATGCGCGAATCATGAAGTGCGAGTGTGGTCAATCTATTTGTCAAGAGCAGCCATCATTGTAATTTGAGTATTTTCTTTTTCTCGCAAAATCTCTTTCATCGGGGTCAGCGAGAAATATCACTGAACTCAAATTACATCGTCATTGTGAAAAATCCTCGAGATCGCTCGCAGATACAGCACCTGGCCAGACAGCTTCATCCCAAAGATCCGAAATTTTTGCAGGAAGCCTACAGCGATGCTGTCTCTCGGCCATTTCACTATCTACTGCTGGACTTGAAGCAGGATACGCCGGAAAATTGCCGATACCGCACATGCATCTTTCCGTTTGATCGGCATCAGTATGTATACGTGCCGCGCAAACAGGCTAAAAGCAACTCTCTCACCGACAATGTGCCAGTCGTTGGTGTATAATACACCGAGCAACATCGATAGCTGCAGTAGCATCAGAACAACAGCAGCAGCAGCGTCGCCATCACTATCCAATCAGACGTAAGTATCTAGATATACTGAGAGTGCTATGCTGTCATCTTGATGCGGTGCAGCGCAAAGCTCTTTTGCGTCGAGCCTGTCCCAAACTCGTAATAAGTCTTGCTGAGTGTGTACTGAATATTCTGCGCAGAAACGTACCGTTGAGCAGACGATATAAGAGTCAAATTACGTAAACACGCGACATTTCTGCGCAAAATCGTAGCACCCAGACAGACGATAGAAGGCCGCAAGAGACTTTTAATCGAAGGTCAACACCTGATGCCGGCAATAGTGAAACCCATTTATCAACATGGAACATGCTAGAAAAATTATTTTAGTGCCTCAAGAGTGTATTGAGGGTGTGAGGCTACAGCAGCAGCAGCAACAACAACGTACCGCTGCTGACTGTAGGCTGGACACCACCAGCAGCAGTAGCGGCGGGAGTAACAGTAGTAGCAGCAGTTGGCTTAAGACAGTTCAGACACCAGGCTCCGAAGTACTACAACTCGATGACAAAATGAGTAAAATCTTGAACTCGCGTAAGCTGAATGATCGGCAAAAGTATGCCATGTATCAGCAGGTGCTACAGCGCTTTTTGTACTACAAAAGTAGCAAGAGTGATGTTGATAACGAGCTGTTATTGACAGCTGATAAACCATCACCAGGACCACCTATTACTACTACTACTACTGCACGTGAAGTGGAAGCTATATCTGATCAGTATATTATCAATAGTGTGCCGCCAAATTTTAGCGTTAATGCACAAAATCTATTAAATAGTCTGCGTCGATCTGGTAGAGTTACCTGGACTGAAGTTGGTGGTGTCTCGGTAGATGGCGTGCGTGCACGAGGTGTTAATATTGTAGACATAGTGAACGAGACCGCGAGAAGAAGAATGAGAGTGCCTCCTCGTGGCTACGATCAGTTTGCTCGCGTACTTTGCAAGGCACACATACCTCTGGAATTCATAGGTAACCAAAAACTTCATACTTCTGTAGCAGCGGCTGCCGTGGAAGAATCTAACACCAGCAATAATTCTCTGGCCTCTGACACGTCATTTCTGGCACAACAACAACAACAACAACAACAACAATGTCGATCACCTCCCTCGCCCATGTCAGTAGATGCCAGTGCTGACGACGACGAAGACGACGACGACGACGACAGCGACAAAGACGAAAGTAACGACAAAGTCGGAGACACAGTTGTAACAGATCCAAACAATTTGACATGCATTAGTTATAAACAAGGCCATAAAAAGAAAAAGCGAAGCAGACCTGCAGCAGCAGCAGGCAAGCATTACGTTAGATAGTTCAGTAATATCGTTAGCACCACCAGCTAAAAAAATCCTAAAAGAATCCGCACTCAATGTTTTAAAATGGAGTCGTCTTAAAGAGTAAAATCAGAGCCATCTAGCGTGTTAGACGCGCTTATCGAACTAGTGCCATTCGAGATGCATTTGCCGGGGTATCAATTTCTCGGACCGAGTACTCATCTCGAGGAGAGATTGGCACGCGGTGAGACCGGTAGAAATCCTATAGACAGAGCTTGTCTTGAACATGATATCGTATACTCACTCGATAATAGTGGTGGTGGTGGCGGGCGTCATACTGAAGCCGATCGCCGATTGGCTGAGCGTGCTTTTTCACGCATGCTATTCGAAACGTCAAGCAGTGAAAAGAAAAGTGCTGCTCTACTAACTGTTTTATACATCGGTAAAATCACTTTTGACCGGGTTTATCGACGATTCAAACAAGCTATAAAAAGAGCAAAGAGAAAGAGGGCGAGATCAGTAGGCAGGAGACAGTTGTCGCCGTCAAATGGAATGCAAGCTTGAAAAACTGTACTATGGGCTGCCGGGTCCATCAACGTATGCTGGTGGAGATAGGCTTGTGCGGACACACGTGAAAAATTCCACTCGAGCAAGGTGAGAGAATGGCTCGAGAGTCAAGATGCGTACACTCTGCATAAGATGGCGCGATTTCCTTTTCCTCGTCGCTCTTACTGGGTGTTCAGCCCATACAAGACATATAATGATCAGTATAGCTACTTACTGGTTGTCGTCGATGTACTTACGAAGCGCGCGTGGGTTGAGCCACTTTATGATAAATCAGCGAAAAGCGTGGCCCAAGGTCTGGAACGGATTCTACAGCGAAACGACGACAAAGAGCCCATATACTTTCAAACGGACAAGAGTAAGGAATTTATTGGACGCGAGGTGCAGAATTTGCTGAAAAAGAGAAAAATTATTTACCGTGCTGTGCGAGATCCAGACGTCAAGGCGGAAGGCGCCGAGCGTTTTATCAGAACTCTAATATTGTGCAGTCCTACAATAATTTATGGCATAGCGCAATTAAAATGACGCCATTTAGCATGAATATATATAATGCAGCTAAAGCGACCTAGTGCGCATTAGTCGTGCTCGGACAACCTTTCGAAAAGCATATGAAGGTGGCTGGACACTGGAATTATTGGTATACAAATAAGTTTCCGCCGTTTTCAAAAGATGGCTCCACCAACAAGATTACTTTGAAATCGTCAGATGTAAAATGTCATATAGAAAGTTTGGACACCTGGTAACAACATAACCTTAATAATTACAATAATTCAGTTTATTGCTCTCCATGTTAAAACAATAATTAAATTAGCAACAAAGGTGAGAGAGACAATCCTTGTGAAAAATAAATAACTCCAATAATTGTGTGACGACGTTTCGTTGGTTTGGTTTCCAACCTCTTCAGATCTTTATATACTAAAATTTATAAATATAATTACAACAATTATAACGAAAATACAGTCATGAAAATTAAAATAAATGCAAACTAATAATTTAAAAGAGTTACATAATTTGATCAATCATAAGAGGAAATTTCCTCGAGTCACAGTCAGACGCTACATATTGTGTCCTGTACCTATTACATATAAGATAGGTGTTGCTAATACGTGCAACTCACGATCTAAGATATCAGTGTGGCGCAAGATACTACATCAAAAACGGATAATGACGGAAGTGTGATTATCGACATGTTTGAAAACATTCAATAATGAGTAAACAACGTTATAGAATATATACAAGCAAGAAAATTAATTAATAAAACAAAGAATGTAAATAATCATATATAATTATTAGAAAGGTTAAAAAGGAGAATTTAATATAACTTTTTAATAGTTCAATTTTTAAATTTTAATTGTAAAGATAAATAATATCGAAATTAATAAGTTAATAAAACCAAAAAATGTTGATACATAATGATATAAAATTAAAATATATGATTAATTATTATTGAAGATTCTATTAAAAATACGGTATTGCTTACTCATTAATTGAAAATCTTCCTGTTTATTTATAGTATTAGCATTTATATTAATAAAAAAGCTCTCTGAAATCAGTCTTATACCTATTATACTCGCGATCTAAAATTATAACATTGTCAAAATCAAACCGTGTGAAGGATTATTTCTCATGTGTGTCGGAATCAGTAATATTTTGTCAATCGAAGTTTTTTTGTGTTCATCAATCCTTGTTTTTAAGTTTCTTTTTGTTTGACCAATATAGGTAGCCGGACAATTATTACATTGAAATTGATATATAACATTAGTTTCACTCCATTTATCCAAAACATCCTTACCTAAATTAACAATACTATTTAATTTATGTGTCATTAACGGAACACAAAGTAAGCCAAATTTGTTGAATGTATGTTTACAAGAATAGAAAAACCTTTCATGAAATGGTAACGAAACTGTTTGTGTTGGTTTTGTGCGTGTATTTTTTAGGTTATTGTGTGAATAATCAATTTTCCTAAAGCGATATCGGACACAAGAATCAATAAACCAAACAGGATAATCATTATTAGGTAATATTTTTTTAACTATGGAAATATTGTCCGCATGAAAAGAATCGTGAGAAAGTAGTAAAGCTCTATCAACTAAGTTATAAACAATGTTACGTTTGAGCTGTGTAGTATGGTTGGAATGATAATTAAAAACTCTACCCGAATTCGTAGGTTTTTGAAACCAATTTGTAATAATGCAATTATTATTAATAGATAAAGTAACATCGAGAAAAGAAATATTATTATTATTTCAACTTTGTGTGTAAATTGCAAATGACTATTGTAACTAATAAAAATATCCAACACTATACTAAGTTGTTTCTCTTTAATGCATAAAATAGGTCATCTACGTATCTAAAATAAAACAAAGGTATACATTCATAATTATCATTTAAAATTTTAAGACACTCAGTTTCTAAATCATCGATGACGATATCCGCAAATAAAGGTGAAATAGGTGAGCCCATCGGAGTACCAAAAATTTGTTTGTAAATAACATTATCAAACTGGAAATAAGTATGTTCAAACAGAAATTTTATAGTGTCAACAAAAACTGTAAACGGAATTTTAGAAACACCGTGAATAGAATGAAACCGTCTGTCTATACTTTTCAAAATAAGATTAACAGGAATATTAGTAAATAACAAAGTCACGTCTAAAGAAAGTAAAATATAGCCCTGTGGAATGAAAATATCGGACAATTTTTCTTTCAAAATAAAACTGTTACTACGATTTAGGTCTATTCAGGTATTTTATGAGATCACTGTCAATTAATTTAGATAACAAATGTGTAGGGATAATGGTAGAGATAATCGGTCTAAGAGGGCAATTTTGTTTGTGTATTTTTGGTAAACCATAGGCTCTGGATAAAGCGGTGTTAGTTTGAGTTAAACAATTTTTATCATATTTAAATTCTAAAAAGTTATAATTATTAAAATTCCATAATATTTCGTAAACCTTTGACTGCAAAGATCGTAAAGGATTTCTTTTTACAACTTTGTATGTATTGGTGTCACTGAGTAAATAATTCATCTTAGACTTATAATCATCAACATTCAAACACACAGTCAAATTGCCCTTGTCAGCACGAGTAAAAAACCGCTGCCAAGTCTTTGGCACTTAGCTTCCTCCTTTTCCGATTTTTGATATTGTTTTAAATGTAATATTACGCACGCACGCACACACACACACACAGACAAAACCATCTGTACGGACATTTTATAAAACCATGAAAGCTCTCAAAATATACTAAGCTTTAATTATCAAATTATATGATTTAACAAAAATAATAATGTTCAGTCACACAGAGTATACAGGGTGAAAGTTGAAATATTTGAATCTTAGTATCTTTTAAACTAAAAGGTTTCATAAGCTACAAAAAGAACCTAGCAGAAGTGATCAAAAGATCAATCTTTTCCTAAAATTTCAACTCAATTTAAACCTTTTTACTCCCGTAATCGTACGACATAAAAAAACCATTTTTTCTAGTTTTTGATTTTTATCTCAAAAACTAGTCGCCAAAATTGCTTAAAATTTTTACAACTAGTAGATATCGTTGTTTTTTATTGTCATGAATTTTTTCAAAACATTTAACTATTTATTTTTTGAGTTATATATGTTTATCGAAAAATTACCTTTTATATCATAAAAAATGAACAGATCAGTCAATCTAGAAAATCTTGCGGGAAAAAGTAGACAAATTTATGTTCTTTTAGATACACTATTGTTGAATATATTGTATAAATCATATCATTATAAAAAAGCAAAAATATTTTTTCAAAAATAGAAAAATGGCTATAATATGGCCATAAAATGGTCAGAATCATAAAACAAAAAATGACCTAAATTCAGAATTAGAAAAAATATATGCATGTCAAATTTTATTACGATCCGTCGCATGGTTCCAAAATTATGGCGGTATACGTACATAGACACACACACACACACACACACACACACACACACACACACACACACACACACACACACACACACACACACACACACACAGCCATCCGCACGGACATTTTCTAAAAACGTATGATTCGTACTCCAAACACCTCCAAATGCGTTTCCACGAAGTATTAGCAAAACTGAAAATTTTACTATTACAAAGCTTCCTCTTGAGGAGGAAGCAATAATCAAAAGTATATGTGAGTGCGCGTTAAATGCATTACGAGGTGTGATGAATAGTATATTAAGATACTAGTGCGGTAAAGTACCTTCGATAAGTTCCCAAGAGAGTGAAATCCCTTTACCCCCCCCCCCCGTCCTAGTATCGTACGATATGTTATGGCACAACGTGCGTAAACCGAGATTTAGCGAATTCATTTTTGCACGAGCGTGGCATAAATCGAGGTTTACGCCACGACGTGTCATAAAATTAAAAATTCTCACAAGTCAAGATTGAGGAAACATAAAAATGTTTTGCGTAAATTATTGAATAAGAGTAGTGGAAATAATAATAATAATGACCATGAATGGAAAAAGAAGTTTTGTACCGAATTAGCGTCATTTGCGGGAAGTTTTGATTTATTTATTTCATTTATAGAAATCTGCTACTGAGGCACATCGGTCGCTTGTAGAAGTTTATGGTGATGCTAGTTTAAGTGAGAAAAGTTGTCGTGAGTGGTTTCAAATGTTTAAAAACGGAGATTTTGACGTGGAAGATAAAGAACGCGAAGGAAGGCCAGTCAAGTTTGAAGACGCTGAGTTAGAGGCATTATTGAACCAAGACTCATGCCAAACTGAAGAAAAGCTCGCAGAAAGCTTGGGAGTGACTCAACAAGCGATTTTATACTTCTCAAGATCATTGGTATGGTACAAAAGCAAGGAAATTGGGTTCCGCATGAACTGAACCCAAGAGACGTCGAGCGCCGTCTTTTCACGTGCGAACAACTTCTCTAAAGACAAAATCGAAAGGGTTTTTTGCATCAAATAGTGACGGGGGATGAAAAGTGGATCTACTACGACAACCCAAAGCGTAAAAAATCATGGGGTAAGCCCGGCCACGTACCAACTTCAACGGCCAAACGGAATATTTATGGCAAGAAGTTAATGTTGTGCATTTGGTGGGATCAGCTCGGAGTAATTTATTACGAGCTACTCCAGCCTAACGATACTATCACTGGAGAACGTTATCAACAGCAACTGTTGCAATTGAGCAGAGAATTGAAACTTAAACGCCCCCAATATGCCGAAAGACATGACAAAGTGATTTTTCAGCACGACTAAAATTGGATTAATTCATGGGTAGCCTCAAAAGATGAAGAGTTTTTTCGACGTGGCATCCGAATGCTACCAGAAAGATGGCTTAAAGTAGTAGCTAATGATGGAAAATATTTTGAATAAAATATATCGTATATGTTTTTTATAATAAATTGATAATTTTTATAAAAAAACGGCGGAAATTTATTTGTATTACAATATTTAGGATTGTAAAAGTTGACACGTCGACACACTCAGCAGAACGACCCTTCTCTCCACCCTACTATGACGCCTGCAAAAATGAATACTCTGGATATTCTCAAGGAATTGCAAAAAATGAAGTTTCATGCGGTTGGAGTTTATCCAGCAGATCGAAATAACGTGGGTAAAACCGTGTGGCTTTGTGGTTAATACGGAGAGTCATAGGAGACGCTGTATACACTGTGTTACATCCCCACCTAACGAGTAGGGGGGAAAACTTGTGGGAATGGCCCTGAAAAGTTGTATCCAAAAAAATCTAGAGTCGATGCTTGGGTCGGGTTAGCTCGCGGTATCGAGGCCGGCACGTCTAACTCCCTCACGGAGTTGACACGGCTGGTGCTTCTGCTCCGGGGAACGTCGTTGGTGACGTAGAACGACGTGCGCTGCGAATCGTCAGTCCTGTCCGCGAAGCCCAATCTCCTCCTGATAGCGGTGAAGCGACGGGGGTCACGCAGATGTGCGTAAGAGAAGGATTTTCTTGGCCCTTGTCTGCCGGGAGACTCAATCAGTCGTGCCGCTTAAAGCACGTTGATGATCCGAGGATGCGTCGGAATCCGAGCCGTTGGTACGGGTGCAGGCGGACCTTGCGTGGCTGCTGTGGTTGGTAGCGGCGAAGCCGGTGCAGGCGAAAGTTCTCTCGCCGGCGGTGGTGTTGCTGGAGACGGATCGGCTCCTCCGATCAAGTCGTCGTCCTGAGCAGGGTGTAGCTCTAGCACATCCATGTCCGGTTCCTCAGCGGGAGGCGTTGCTGGTCATACAGCCTCGACCGGCGGCCAGTCGGCAAGGACAACTTTTCGGTAGGGACGGCGAATGTAAATCACGTTAAGGGTCTTGATGTATGACCATGGAACGAGCGTGCGGATTGGCGACGGGGACCTCTGCGTCGGTGGCGTGTTGGGTCTCGACTGCGGTGTAGACGTCGAAGGTGGTGGTCCTTGAGGAGCTTTGTCGGGACGAGGTAATGGAGCTGGCGTCGACGAGGCGAGCTGGCACTCTGCGGGCGCCGGTAGTGGTTTGGCGGCCCTCCGTTTCCTTTGATGCCGCCACTGCCTCTGCCTCTCAGAGCGTGAACGTGCAGCGGTTGCCGTGTTATTTGCCAGCATGTGCCGTCCGGACGTGTTGTTGCGAGGTTAGAACGCGCCAACGGGCTCTCGCCGCGTTGCTACGGCCCGTACTCGCTGTTCGGTCGACAGCGGAACCGACGCCTCTTAATCCGCCGCCTAGGACTGGGTCTCCAAGCGGGCGTTTCGGATGACGCCGACCGCTTTTCGCCGTCAGAGTCGTGAGTCGTAGAACCGTGGCGTAGGACGGAAGTTCGGGAAGCGATGTCAACCGCTCGCTTCGACTGCCCGAGTTGAACTGCGCGAGAGAACGAGTTTCGCTCCGGTAACTATTCGAGCGCGGACCTCGAAGAGAGGACATGTACAAAGCGCGATGTTACAGCCTGCGTCGAGGTGCCCAGGAAGCGGAGCTTCACCGCCAGGAAGCGGAGCTTCACCGGTCAACCTGTCCGCTCGAGGTTTGCGTGTGTACTGCCGGTTCGGTGGTGTTGCGCGCTGTTAAAGCCGCGGAGCGCGAACCTCGGAGTATAGCTGTATGATCTTCGCGTATGTAGACTGCGTGAGGTGCCCAGGAAGCGGAGCTGCGCCGGTGGACCTGTCCGCTCGAGGTCTACGCGAGAACTGCGCTCGTCGAGAACGCGGCACGCTGCTAAGGTCGCGGAGCGCGGACCCCAGATAGAGGACGCGAGATTCCGACGTTTAGCTTCTCCGGTCTATCGGTCGGGTTTTGGAGCGCGGACGTCGACGAGAGGCCTCGATCTCGTTCTTGCTGCTCGTTACTGTAGCTGAGGATGGGTAATCCGGGAGAAAATGAACAGTCGATGGTGTAGTGTTCGATGATAGATATATATTTCTCCAAAGTTCCCTAGGCTATCTAACTTGCCGAGACGCTGCCGGACTCGAGAGTCGAGAGACGGCGGTGGGGACGATGCACACCGGGCAGGGGCCGGGAGCAAACTGTGTCGCGAGCGGGCGGCGCTCCCGCTTTTAAGCTTTTGTGCGGAGCTGCTCCGACGGTGGCCGTGGAGGAGTGATCGTGCGCCAGCGACTGTTGTAGGTGGCGGTAACAACTGGGTGGCTATATATGTGACTAAGAGCGGTGTTGGATGGTATTTTGATAGTTTTAACACACAACCATACATTCCCGATCACGTAAGTCGGATTCAGCGAAGTTATAAGAGGATAAGTTGGAATAATATTCGATAACAAAGCAGTTTTTTTGATACTTGTGGCCAATATTGCATCGTGTTTCTATATTATATGATTAATGGCTTGGGTATGCGACGATTCATCAAAAATTTCTTATCAGACTTGAGAAAAAATGATCAAATAGCAGAAAAGTTTGCTGACAAGTTGTGATGTAATATTGCAGAATGTGATGTGAAATGGTAGAGTAAGAAGGTATTTTAGCTTGTGTGGCTTTCTGAAAGTGCTAGTACTGCAAATTTCTATTGGATCCTCACTCTAGAATCAGAGATTCTATTGGTCTCTCACCTCTGTAGAGACTGAACCTCATTGGTCACGCCACCCCACCAATTTACCTGATTTTGTATATAACCTGGAGAGGTTGCAGCGCACAGGCCACAGTTTTCACTCGCTCTCTCAAAGTTCACTCTCGAGGAAGAAAAAAAAGAAGAAGAAGAAGAAGCAACGAAGACGGCCGGCCAAAAGAGACAGTACGAGGATAGTAAGGTCCATAGACAGCCAGACCAGCAAGTATCGCTGTCACCAAATTCTGCCAATGGTGTTTGGGTTGAACAACTCCTACGGGAAAATTATTCACGTAGGGCTGGAAAATACTGCAGTCGGCTCTGGCAACTTTCCTCATCCTATTATCCGGCTGGCTAATAACGAGTTTTACGGAGTATCCATGCCACTCGCCATCTGGCTACAGTTCCGAGAGCAGTTTGACAAGATCGACCGATTCTTCCAGGCGTACAGCGAGGAGGAAATGCTAGATCAACGAATTGCTATTACCGCCTTTACAATTAGATTCATGATAAGCTACTCGGATCAGGCGTTTGAGCTGGTGATGGAGGGGAAGGAGAGTGACAATGCATACAAGGCAAAAAAACACGTAAGCCTTCACTAGTATTTAAAATAGTGACCTTTGACAGGTTAAAGTCGCTGTCAAAAATAATAGATCACAGAATTAAGTACTTATTAAAAGTTAAAGAAGCCATAGAACTTATTGTAAAAGCGGTCGGTGACTATAGCAGAGATAATAAACAGCGAAAATTCGCAGTACACATATTTCACCGCGAATAATATCGAATGCGCAATGAGAGATTTTGACGAGACACTAGTAGATAAAATAGATAAAATATTAAAAGATATAAATATATATATAGTTACAGATGATATTTATATAATTATTTACGAATTTTGTTAATTTACATTTATATAATCTAGTCACATACTGTTCAAATAGAATCAGTTCAATTCGAATCCGCTGAGAAAGCGACAGAGTCGGAGCTAGCCGTTACGTAAGTTTCGAAACGCTGCTGGTCAGCTCGATCGAATAGGGGTTGCTATAACAACGCTCGAGCGCTCGCTCTCTCTCTCTCTCGCTCTCTCAGCAGTACCTGTTGTCCGACTGTACTCAGTCAAGCTGTAGAATCGGAGCTGAACACACTGCAATGCCAGCTACTGATATCGTTCTCAGTTGGAGAACGACCGTTCAGACAGTATATTTTTACTTATTTTTCCTTATTCTACACAAGTGTAGATACACTCTTTTATTAATAGATTTTGCTCCTTGCGAGCTTTTATTTAATTATAAATTGAGTTGTTTTCATTAAATAAAACTGTATATAAGAATTCTTGAGTATAATTGTGTTTAGTTTAAGTTTTATGAATAAATATGTTTGTCAAACATATATAAATATTTCTACTCACTCACCTGTATACTGTATCCAACACTACCTATCCCACAATCATCCTTCTCATTCACTCTATTTATAAGCTAAATTTTAAGTTTTATATATAATGCATGCACGAAAAGAATAAAATGTAGTGTGACTTGGGCTTGAACATTCATCCTTCGGTGTACCAGGCAGCCACGCTACCACTGAACCACCATCTACGTGTAATTGTATAAAAAATTGTACGCGTAATCATGAAATCGCGTCCGTTGTGTGTGTGCGTGTGCGCGTGTGTGTGTGTGTGTGTGTGTGTGTGTGTGTGTGTGTGTGTGTGTGTGTGTGTGTGTGTGTTTGTATACGCCTGTANGGGTGTGTGTGTGTGGGTGTGGGTGTGCGACTGTGTATATAAAGACTGCACTGGCGGGGTACCCCACGTCAGTCGTCAGCCGGCCGTCGCCGTCGGCTTCTCGTTGAGCCGCTATATACAGCTGTTGTTCGTGCGCAGGCATCTGATCCTCTTTGGACTCGGTATGGAGCGCGAAGTCAAAGTTTCGCTTGCTGCTTCCGTCAAAGCGGCTGCGGCGAGCTTAGCTGCGTCGATGTCATATGAGGCATATGACCGAGTTTAGGTTGACCATGATCGAGACGGCCTCGCTCAGGTTAATATTAGAGTTGCTGAAACGGAAGGTTGAGAAATTAGACCTTGCCATCTTCGGCATGTTTTGAAGGAATAAGTAAATGAGGTTATGGGGGAAGAGGATCGGGGTATATGCATTGTAGCCAACGGGGTCGTCGTCGGCGCAGGCCAGCATGTAATTAATAGAGCGATTGGTCGGTGCCCCTCTTCAGGCAATCGATGCAAGCCAAGGGTCCCAGGATAATCCCTGATCTACCACGCTGCTGTATCCAACATTCGCACATCCGTATCTGTGTTACTGGTGATCCATGCTATAGTGCTAGAGTTGTCCTGACGGACACTCGGCGCTTGGATACAAAAATCTTGAAGTGCGATGCACTAGTGGTGATACAAGCTTCTTCTTTGTATAATATCTTGACTGCTGTCGATACCACTTCCGCAGCTTCGATACTTGGAATGTAAATGTGTTGAGAATCGTGCTCGGACCATGCATGCTTGGGGAGAAATAATGTGAACACAGGATTTCACAATAAAACAATACTTATTGATAACACCTCAAGCTAATCATCAATTGATGATACAAACGTTGTCAAGCTATTAAGTGAGAATATAACTATTAAGTGAGCTATTTAGTAAGAGTATAACAAAAGTAATCGAACTGACAAGCTAAAACGCGTGTTGACCGCTCGAGTGCACAAGGCGAAGTGAGCGCCGCCGTCGCACACTCGCCTCGCCACGTGGCGTACCGGAACTACACGAGACACCGAGACTTTAACCAGATTTCACTAGTTTTGTTACATACAAATTTCGCTCCGAGTCGCGCTGGATTTTATCTCTAATCACGATCACTCACATACACTGGAGACTGTCGCGTCTCGCGCACGCAAACACCACTGCTTCACTTCGAACTTGGTGCCGAGAACTCCTACGCGTCAGGCCACTCACCAGGTCGTCGTCATCTCCGTGAACAGCTTATCTTAACGAGGGTCGAACTCCTCTCTCCGTCTCCGCTGCGACCGAGCCGTGAGCCGATTTTCGGCGACGCCTCAACTCCGCTCCGCGAATGAATTATTGCTCTAGTAGCCATGAACAATCGCGAGTTTACTGCTACCACCGCTGTATGGATTATTGGTCACGAACGAAACGAAGCACGAGCAAGAAACAAGATTTATGCAGACGTCTTTACGTAGCCAAGAGCAGACTCGAAGTGATGCCAAGATGGCCGGCACGTCGCTCCAGCGACGCTAGCGGGCCCATCGATGACGAATATCCGTCCTCATGGAAGCTGATTGGGTATTGCAAGCCGGTCCGGCCTATCAGCGTGGCTTCCGTCGCAGTAAAATTCGCGATTGGTCAATCGCTCCGTCGTAGCGCCCTCTTTTCGGCTGCGCGTGGCGGAAACTGAAGCACTCGGCCGCACGTGGTCCGATTAGGTCAACCATGGGAGCGAGCGGAACCGCACGTTGTTATCCTCTCTAGCGCCGACTCGCTTTCTCTCTGGTCTCCGAGGTGAGCGGACGTGTTCAACCAGTGCTCCTGACTTTCATTGAACCCTGCCGTTATTTTCGCATTTTGGTGAGAATTCGAGCCACCAGTCGTAGCCGACCACGGTTAGCCCTCGCTCTTGCAGAAAAGTTTATTACAATAACGTTTATTAAGACCGAGGAGATAAGTTTAACCTAGTTGTCGTTTGGACGCCAAGTTTCTCCAGCAAGCGTGGCCATCTTCCTTGTGTCGAGTTGCCACGTCCTCAGTGTGCCAGTGACCAGCTCGTTATTCGAAATGCAAGTGCTTTTCAGTGGACAGTGCGCGGTCCCTGACAATAAAACATACTAGAAATTCGTCTCCCGTGGTGGCCAGGTGCAACGTGCTGTGCCGTGCACATTTTCCGCGCCTGAGGAATTTTCCACGTTCTTGTGTGTTGTGGCAGCACACAGACTCATACGCACGTAAACTGTGAATCTATTGCCCGGCCGCCGATTACATAACAGCAAGCAACACGCGTCTCTCTTCCGACGCCATGTCTCTCGTCGTGCGGTCACCTACCAGTGGAACCACGGCCTCGGAAACCCCAAAGTGTGCTAAGTGCGCCAAATTCGTGTCGGCCAGTAGTGTCGATACTTTCCAGTGTAATGACTGCAAAAGCTACTACCACAATTTCTGCATCAATGAGGAGTGGCTCAGTGCGGATGGCGTGTTAGTGTGCTGTCGTCGACAAGAAAAACTTGTAGCCATCGCAACTTCCAACAAAGCGGGTCTAATTGACTTCTCCAGTGCAGTCGAGAATAACTCGGGTACCAAGCGAAGCGCCAACTCTCCTCTTTCCCTGAGCAGCATGATGTCGGATCTTAAAACGGAAGCTTCGCGTCAACAGCCCATACCTCCTAGAACGAGCAAAAGACACAACTTGGGGCATCGTGGAGGTTCTACCATCGATAATCATCATTCATCTATGCATGAGATTCTCGATCCTGTAAACTCGCAACAGCCGCTCAAGCAGCCTATGAATAAGCCATCCGACTTGGACCCCAACACAGCCGCCAAGCATTTAAACACGGCCAGCGACTACAACCCAAACAAACACTCAAGCGCTCCAAATCTGTCATTATCCTCAGAACAGACAGCGCAAACTTATTCGCACAACAAAGTCCAGCTCTATCCGGCTCATTCCGCTTACAATTCTCAGAACTTAGGCGCCTCGCTCAATGATGGATTCCACGAACATCGGGACATCTTNACGGGACATCTTGGCGTCTTTCTCAGCTAGCGGTTTATCGCCACCAGCTCCACCGACATCGACAAGCATCACCAACAACAACGCCAATCACATAAACACCTCGGGAGCTTCGACTAGCGGCGACGGGTAGCGCAACCAAGGCACGCAGCAAACTACAGCACCCTCAACTCTTGACGCCCTAACGGAATTCTCACGGTAGCGGACTACGCAGCTCACCATCCAGGTCATAACGCTCCAGGAGAACCAACGGAGACAGTTCGAGGAGTTCTGCTTGAGGCAGGAGGCCAGAGTCGAGGAACGTCTCAACGAACTCTCCTTGGTCATCCAGCGATTGGACTCGCACGAAGCCTCAATCAGCAACCACGAATCCAGGATCAGCGCGCTCGAGGAACAGGCCACCACCACAACTCACTCGCAACAAAGCGCTCCACCACCTGAGACCTCGGAACTCATAATTGCTGGAATCCCCAAGTGCGTCGATGAACAGCCGAATCAGATTGCTTCGTCCGTTCTACGGGCACTCAAGTTCTCGCACTTCGAGAATGACATCTTGGCGTGTGCATTCTTTCCGCGCGAACGGGCTCCACAACCTCGGACTTCCTCACAGGCACCAGCATCACGGGACGTTCCAGCGACCACCTCTACCTCCAGCGCCGCCCCTGGGACGGGCCAGACACTGTCACCGATGGACACCGACGTCACGAGCATTCCCACCGATCGCGGTGGTTTCAAAAGAATCGTCGTTAGGTTTAAGTCATCCTTCACGCGTGATTTTGTTATTTCCATGCGACACGACTTCCGCTCATTCACCGCTAACGCGGCTTTCGGCTGTCACTCAAAGTCGACCATTAACTTGTTAACAGTGTATCCGAAGTCAGTCTACGAATTGCTTAAATTAGCACGGGCCAAGTCCAAGCAGATAGGTTACCGTAACCCGCGAGTCATCGACATGACTGTACATATGTGTGAAGACGTAAACAAGCTGACTATTCCAATTTACAGAAGCTCGGACTTGAACAACCTACCGCCGGCGGTACCTGATCCGCAATGACTACTTAACAATCACCTGTATCGCGCGCCTAGCAACACCACTTGCCGTCCGTCCCTCGCCCAGGTGGATATTACGCACGTGAACGTCGACGGCTTGCTGACTCACTTTGTCGAGGTAGAAGCCTTCCTTCATATTAACGCTAAGCATTTAGTCGCTATCACAGAGACTAAGCTCTCTTCTCTCGACAGCGATGTGTCGGTTGCCGTGGACGTGTACGATCTTGTGTAACACCCCACACCGCTCCGCAGAGTCATCAATAAAAAAAAAAAACACTACAAAAAATTAAAGTCTCGCGACTTCTTTTTTAGAAAAAGCACGCAAAAATAAGCGTACTCTCCCACTCTTGCAAGAGCTATGGGCCACAGCTTCGCAGCCAGCCAACAACAACAGCAGCGCCATCAGGCAGTAGCGGCGGCAGCGGGACCTACGACGCGGCAGCAGCAGCAGCAAGCACGTATATCTATATATACAGCGTAGCGAGCGGTGCGGCGTGCACAGTGTGAGAGTGGGAGCTACGACGCAGCAGCGGCGCGGCGCGCGCAGCTCCGTACGCTTGTGTGAATGGGTTTTGTACATAGGTGTGAATGTGAGTGTGATATTTTTATGTAAGCGTTTTTTCGGCGGTGCGATCCCCGCTCTCTCCGCAGCCTTTATAAGGACCCTCGCGGCCTAGAGCCAGTCACTAGCTCCAGCGCAATTATCAGCGCACTAGTCCTACCAAGAGCAACCATAAAGCCTTGGTAGTAAAAAGACTTAGCTCCAGCGCAATTATCAGCGCACTAGTCCTACCAAGAGCAACCATAAAGCCTTGGTAGTAAAAAGACCTAGCTCCAGCGCAATTATCAGCGCACTAGTCCTACCAAGAGCAACCATAAAGCCTTGGTAGTAAAAAGACCTAGCTCCAGCGCAATTATCAGCGCACTAGTCCTACCAAGAGCAACCATAAAGCCTTGGTAGTAAAAAGACCTAGCTCCAGCGCAATTATCAGCGCACTAGTCCTACCAAGAGCAACCATAAAGCCTTGGTAGTAAAAAGACCTAGCTCCAGCGCAATTATCAGCGCACTAGTCCTACCAAGAGCAACCATAAAGCCTTGGTAGTAAAAAGACCTAGCTCCAGCGCAATTATCAGCGCACTAGTCCTACCAAGAGCAACCATAAAGCCTTGGTAGTAAAAAGACCTAGCTCCAGCGCAATTATCAGCGCACTAGTCCTACCAAGAGCAACCATAAAGCCTTGGTAGTAAAAAGACCTAGCTCCAGCGCAATTTAAGCGAGGACTAGTCCTACCAAGAGCAACTATTACGCCTTGGTAGATAAACTTAGAATATTTTCTCACTTTTGAAGGACTTATACAATTTTCTAGTCAGGCACGATATCGCAATTTAACGCGTATTTGCTTTAGACTCTAATAGAAAATTCGTTTATTACCACACACTTGTAACTTTCGAAATAAACAGATAACGCAAAGTTAAGCGTATCTGCGTAAACTGTCCTATGTCAAAATAAGACTTCGATCACCGATATATATATATATATATATATATATATATATATATATATATATATATACGTTTGTAAAAATCAAAAAGAGAGATATTTATTTAATTTTGTGATAGAAAATATATGCAACATTACACGCAATATTTTCGCATTTAATATCTTATTGAATATATTTATTTTTGTTAAAATGAACTAAAGTTTATTATTGTGATGAATACACTCCACTACCTCGTATCCCGGACCTGTAATATACTTATTATTATATTTATTTAATTTATTAATGATATTTAAAATCATAATAAAATCACTTTATTTGGCCTGCCGTCACAATTACGACGCAGAGCAGTAAATGTGCACGACTTTTATAAATAAAAATCAATAACTTTTATTTCAATAGAAGCACCCAGGACCAAGAAAAGTCGTGACCGTTTCACTTGTGCGCCACGATCGCGAGGCTCGCGGTGGTGGTGATGTTGCCGTCTACATCCATAAATCTCACTTAACATCCATATCTAACGCACCAACATTACACCTTCACCCCTGCCTCCCACCTCACACATGTTCTCAGAACCCTTCCACGATCCCGTTTTCCTTCCAGAATCAGCCCATTAGACATCTCCGAGGCTCTCACCGCGGCCAAATCGAAGACCGTCGGTTTAGACGGGATTTCGATTCAACATTTAGCTCTCCTTCGTCCATACATACTGCAGCCACTCACCAGGATTTTTAATAATTCCATAAACACCTGTTCCTTCCCTGCACTTTGGAAGAAAACATTAATCACTCCTATCCCGAAGGTCTCTCCACTGAACGACGTATCCGATCTCCGCCCCATATCACGGCTGTCTGAGTGCTCGAAACTTCAAGAGAGAATTCTCTCAAAACAGCTTCTGCATTACCTCGAAGAACATAATCTTCTCACCCCCAAACAGGCAGGTTTCCGTACGGGGCATAGCACCCAGACCGCCCTACTTGGGGTACTGGATGACGTGCGTCGGGCTATGGACGACTCTCGCTGTACCATACTAGTACTATTTGACTTTTCGAAAGCCTTCGACAGGATCCCTCATAAACTACTCATCCAAAAACTTCGCACCTTTAACATAGCTGATAACACGCTCCAATGGTTCATCTCATACCTAGCCGACAGGTGCCAGGCTCTCGCAGACGAGGGTGGCTCGATCTCTGACTAGATTGCCACCAGTGCAGGCGTTCCCCAGGACTCCGTCAGCTACGCATGCATCATCGAGCTCTCTCATTCAGCCTCCGCAAGTCTCTCTGTCACTCACTCATTCTGCCCTTCTTTGATTATGCCTGTCTGGTTTACCACGATCTATCCGGAGAACTAAACCAGAGGCTGCAGCGTGCGCAGAACGCCTGCACTCGCTTCGTCTTCGGCAACATTCCCTGGATGGATCACATCACTCCCTACCGACAAAAACTTGGCTGGCTGCCGGTTAAAGCCCGACGCGAGTACTTTCTCGGTTCGCTTACCTTTGCTCTACTGCAAACGGGTCGCCCGAGCTATCTGGCCAGCAACTTTACTCTAATGGCCGATCGGGATGTGCGCAGGTCCACCCGGCATCGCGCTCACACGTTCTTTATCTGTCGTTTCAACACCAATCTCTATTACAACTCTTTACACATCTCTGCTTCATATTTCTGGAACAACCTGCCCGATAATATCACCTCTCTATCCCACAAGAACACATCTATAAAAACCGTTAAATCGTTACTGTTGAAACACCTGTCTGCGATGCCGTCTCGTCACCTGCTCACACCCCGATCGCCCCTCAAATCCTTACTTAGTTTACACCTTACTTCGTAGTTTAAATTGCTCTAGCGCTCGCATTATTGTAAGGGCTACAGCGCCTCTAGCTGTATCTCACCTATTTGTACTTATTTATCTGTATCTATATTTACCTGTTATTCACCTACTCATACTATCTTAACACACTAAACTTAATCAGACCTACTGTACACCTATATGCTCTTATACAATTTTTGTAACATGCTCAACAACACCTATCATTTATTGTATTTTCACTCTAATGTATTATACCATAATACCCTATGGGTCTTTAAGTCCCCGGGTCTAAATAAATAATAATTCTAATTCTAATGCTCTCCTGCGCGCACTGTACAGTGTATGCGCGGAGTCGTGGCTCTTCTCTCTTTCTCGTACTCGTGGTGCGGTCTCCCTCCTCTCGCTCGCTCTGGGACAGCAGCGGCAGACTCTCTCTCTCTCTCTTCTCTCTCTCTCTCACTCTCTCGCGCAGTAGTGCGAGTCTCCCTCCTCTCGCTCTCTTTTATGCTGTAGTATGAATCTCAGCTCTCGCTCTCTGTCTCTCGTGTGCTGCGGACGGTGCGTCGTCTGCTACCTGCGGTTGGCAGGTGATGCACCTCGAGCTTCTCCTCTCCTCCTCGTTATCATGAAAAATAATCCCACGCGATCAATAAACAAATCCTACATTCGCGTGTCAGTCTCCGTGTGCGGGCCGTTTTGGGACTCGTAGTCTGCTCTCGAGGAAACTGTATTAGACGCGATTATTCGCGTCACACAATATTAATTTGAAATAAGACCTCCTGTATATCACTTACTAGAATAGCAGTAAAAAGGTTTCTCTAGAATAGCAGTAAAAAGGTTTCTCTAGTAGTATAAGTATTAATTATAGCATAGCTTTGACAATTTTCATTACAATTATCACACGGTACGGTACAATCGCAGTTACATAACTTTACAAATGTTAAAATTTCGCCTACATGAAAAACTCCATCTTTTAAATATTTAACTACGTTCGATTTCGTTTTTATCTTTCGTTTGTATAATACAGAGTCTAAAAGTAGATTATTAATAAGAATTCTATGAAACAGAGGAACTTTCGTTTCATCGAACTCAATATTCCTGAAGCAATACAATATCGACTCTGCAATATGTAATTTTTTCTCTACTTTTCCAACGATTGATATATTACTATTAATTTGTTGAGTCTTTAACCTTGATTTTGATTCTAAAGTAGCACAGTAACTACTTAGAACGTTTTCGGGAACTAGATATTTATTTTTTAATTCTGTATAGTTAAACAATAGTGAAACTGATGAATATATTTGTAAAGCTGCATGATTTGTCTCACGTACAAGGCTTTTAAGTATACCATTCATATTTTCGAATGGAAAACAAGAGGTGGTCCATAGAGGACCGAAACGTTTTACTATTTCCGGTAGATGCAACAAAAGGTGCAGATTACAAGTCATCTATCTCTCTCCGTACAAATGCCTAAATCGAGATACGACAATGTGTAAACTGTAAATAAGTAAAAACAATTTTAGTTAATATGCTTTCCAGTAAGCTATGTCCGATGTTGTGCGGGGTAAACGTTCAACGAAATTCGGTGGACGGATAGATAATAATCGCTTATCAATTATAGCTTGTACTGGTCTAAGGGAAAACGGACAGTTGTGATATTCAAAATCTAACCAAAGTGAACCTAATTTTTTCGTAATACCAGCATAAATGCAGTGCATGACGTCTATGGCTGTTGTTTCAATATACTTATGAAACATCTTTGATAATTCGGTTGGACCTTTTACGCCGTAAACATCTCGTTTAATCGCCCTAGCTTCATTGGCAAATTGCAAACATTCTTCAGTAGTGCGCAATTAAAAATTAGTCCTATAAGGATAAACATGCACGTTTTCTACTTGTTTGCCTTTTTGCTTGCAATTGGGACATCCGTAATCGCCATTGAAATATTTCATATTAAGAAATTGCGCTTTCGCAGGTAAATCGCATGTGCCGCACATTGCTACCTCACGCACTCGGACCGACTCAGCATTGGGTAGTATAAAATCTACACCTTTATATAAATTTTGCAAGCTTTGTCGAAAAGTACCCATAAATAAATTCGCAGCTGGTTTTTTCACACCAAACCACAAGCCAGCAAAAATCATATTTTCGCGCTTGAATCTATGTACATACGGCAATTCGTTGATGACAAAATAGAAAGGCCAGATGCTTAATTTTGAAGACTTATATAGTGGCACGCCATCGGTATTCCAAGTAAGAAAAATATTGTTTCCATTTAGAAGAAATGCAGTATTTTCCAACTCTTTGTAAACGCTTCCATCATAAATATCTTCTACGTTATCTGCATTTCTTTTTACACGGGTAAATCTGTGATTCAAAAGCTCTTTAAAATTGTTCCGTTTGTATAGTTTTTCCAATTGCGATATAATAGGAATTTCTATAAAATAATTCGATTGCGTTATCCCTTTACACTCATTGCATTCAACTTCTTCGCCATTTTCTCGTTTTGTATAGCAGATTTCGCAATAGAAATGTCGCCGCAATGGGGACTTTATATTTTGAAAAATTAATTGAAACTTATACATTGATTTTATGCAATAATTCGGCTAAATGCAGTGTAGTCGTATAAGAGAAAATACTTGCGCCATAAGAACTCCTGTTATTTTGAACCTTAGCATCAAGGATAATACCGATAGTACATGTTCTGCTACAGTTATGGGCGCACCAGGGTACAGAGGTTTCCGTGCATTTTTAATGCACAAATCGTCATCTTCGTATTCCTCATCGTCATCATCTGCATCTGTGTTTGATAAATTATTGTCGCTAGATTCGCTCTCATCGCATTCGTCTGTAGCACTGGCATAATATTCGTCGTCCTCCTCATCCGTATCACGTTGAATAGTTTCTCTCTCTTCTCTTTGAAATTAATTGTTTTGGGAATCTATTACGAATGTATTACTAAATTACGTGATATACATTTAGCAAAATCGAAAAGGGCAAGATCATAAGTAAAGAAAGTTCGCAGTTATATTTTTTTGTGCGCACTTATCATGTACATTTACTTTTGTTATTTTTATAAAAGATTGACACGCATATCCGTGCGCCAAACGTCAGAAACCTCACAGTCGCGGCAAAAAAATAGTATGTGCGACTCGTATTGGCTTGACAATAACGTAAGCGGGTGGCTGATTACGCTCATTACACTCATGCGCCCATGCTGGCCAATGCCGCCCGCGTGTGCTATTGGCAACTATACCGAACTTGTTGTCCAATATACTATACTATTTGTAATTATAATACTTGCTGTTATTGTCATTTGAGTCTAAGGGGGAATTCAGCACGTTTATGTTGTCTATGTAGCTCTGCGTATCCGAATCATTATTTTCAGAGCTGTCGCTATTGCGTGAAATACGATACTGTAGGTATTCTTTTCTAATTTTGTATTGCTGCGTCTTGCCGTATTCAACAAAATTTGATTTTGTTCGTTTCATTATCTCGATCTATAAAATTATTTTTAACGTAAATCAAAATTGCGTTTCGACTTAAAATAACCTATGCGAGCAATATCGAATGTTTGCTATGAAGGGCGTGAGAAGCGGCGTATGAAATATGAGAATCGAAATACGTATAAACTTGGTCGCGATGCAAAAAAACAAAAAAAAAAAAAAAAAAAAAAAAATTTTAATCANCCTTACATTATACAACAAATAATTACTTAAGTTGAGAGATCCAGCGATAAAAATGCATTCTTTGGTGCTGTGGTTGAAAGCTGATCCAAGAATATCCAGCGTTATAAGTGAAAAGCAAATCAAGACTAAAAACTCAATAACTTTCGGTAAATGGGGATATCAATGGCACGAAATTCAAATATTCATGAGCAGCGGTATTTATAATACATTTTTATCAAATCATTAGTCTCTGAAATCCGAAAAACGTTCGCGAAATAATAGAGGTTAAGTGAGTTTTATTATATGCATTATTTTATTTTATTATGTGTATTTCGTATATTTTGCGCATTAATCATACGCTATCGCCTACTGCACGTCTACTTCGGCGTATTTTTCTATTACATCGTATTATAACCTAACGTTGAGTATTTTGAGTCACTGGAAAAATGATGACGCCAATACGTACGCGAAATAATATAGTTTAAGCGAGAGGTTAATCGGGTTTGACTATACATACATAGCTCTTTTGCGTATTTGGCGAATTTCGCGCATTAATCGTATTAATCGTACGTTATCGGCTATTGCGCGTTTATTTACATATTTTTATTTTATCGTATTACAAGCTGACGCTGAGTACTTGGAGTCACTGAATGTTTGAGACGGCAACACCGCGAGGTCGGTAAGAGATCAACAACACCGATAAGTTACCGACTAAGCGGCGCTAGTAGTCACCATGTATTAATCTACCCAAGCGTGGGTAAAGGGCGTGCGAGCATATAACATTGGAGAGAGGGAAGGCTACGGGTATATAAGGAGCCCGCGCTAAGTAGCGAGTCACTTGTGGTCTGACTCTCGCATATGGAGCTATAGAACGAATGGTAGTACTCATCTATTGCTTCGGCTTCCAGTGTACTTAGTAGTCTACGAGCATAGCGCTCTTGAACAGTGCATCTGCCGACCTTCCCTCTCCCCTTAGTAATTAAGAGTCAGATCATGTAATTTCTATTGATCCAAATATAAGTAATTAAGTATATATATCTTGATTTTCACACCTAGTTAATATCCCATCCTCTCCTCACAGGTGATCCTTCGGTTCAGGATGGTAGTACCCTGTACCCTGGGCTCTCATCTGAACACAGACTCGTAGTGAGATGGTAGTACCTCACATACCAGTCTGACGCTGCGTGGTTTACCTAAGTGTGTGGAACAAGAGAGATATTTCTCTCCCCTCACCTTCCCGATACACACGAGCAGCGTCCCCCTGGTGGATATCCGCTACAGGGGGTAGAGAGGCTTGCGATTACCCAACCAATAGTGCGGGGTAATCCCGGGTCCGGCAACGATCTTCAAGTGTACTTATATTCCCTTTAACTAACCTCGAGTCTCGAATCTCACTCGGGTCTACTAACCTTCTTGGACCGTTTCATTGGCGCCCTAACAGGGACTCGAGTTATCTAAAGGGATTATCAACGAGGATATCATTGAGACATTCGTAAATTTTTATACTTTGTAAGTGTAGTACGTTACAATTTTGCTCAATGATCCCCCTCCTACAAGTATCACTTTCCGAACTACAATTACACCGTCGCCTTGATGACACATTTGAATTCCTTCGCGACTTAACCGAGCGTCATGACCAGCTATACGGGTGCATTGTCGAGCTAAATCGCAATTTAGAGCAATGCCACCGAAATATCTTGAATCTCGATAAGGGGTTGCGCGACGCGGTGAGTAGTATTCGCACTCTAGACGAGGAAGGGATCGAAGCGTTGGAACGGCTCAACAAACTCCAGGAGAAAACACAAAAGAGTTTTCAAAAGTTTGAAACGAAGCTAAAAGATTACGAATCCGACTTAGTGAGACTCACTGACTCGCGAATCAGAGCGGCCGTCGAGGCTATTTTTGTTCTAGTCGTCATTGGGATCACAATGACTTATTTGATTAGTTTCCTACTCGCCTGATGTAATCACCTTAGATTTGGATCTCTTGTGGATTTACCTTGGAGGGGGGCGAGTCAAACAACCCTAATCGGCAACGTGGAAACTTTTTAAATTTTATCGCATTAATTCCGGGTCGAGAGTCCCTCTGTCAGTATCCAGCTCTACTACCCTTCTAGAAACTCAGTAAAGTTTTTTTTTCTTCTTTCCCTCATTTTCAATATATCTATGTTCACATACCTTTCGAGCCACCTTCCTGAAATCGGAAGATAAAATTTATCAAAATGGCGGGCAATAACCGCCGTTCTCTTGCAATTCTCGAAGAAATGCAGACACTTGAAAGTGAGAATAACCCTGGCAAATCTCAGAAGGAACTCAAATGGAAGAACGCAGTAGTATTAGAGCTGGAAACACTAGATGATAAACAGAGTACACTCGAAGAGCGTATAGAAGCTTTGGAAACCCGTGAGACCCCCAACACGTTCGGAGAGCCACTGTCGCGCAATAACCTCTTGAATATTAGTAAAGACAGTAAACAATTCGACGATTTTGAACGCATAGATGCCCTTGCCGCAATAGTAGAGAAACTCAAAAAAGACAATGAAACTTGTAAATTAGATATAGAGAATCTGCAATACAGTCATGATCGTACGAAGGAGAGACTTGAAAAGATCGAAACGGAGTACGATGAACTGGCAGATAATCACGCTAAGCTATTAGTAGATCTGGAAGAGGCACAGAAATCCCTAGAAGATAAAGCGACAAAGCTCGAATTGTATTCACAAACCTAAAAATTCATAGAAACTCAAACAAAAGAGTCAACACGTCTTGAAAAGTTAGCAAAAAGCAACAGTGCCTCTCACGAACCGACCACGGACATCTCTAGACGTTTGAAACTCGAAATACCTAAATTTACAGGACTACCAGCCGAAAGGCCCATGAAGTTTCTATCAGAACTTACGAATTACGTAAACATTATAAAACCAGAAGATCACGAATTAAGATGCGTGATCTCACAAGCCCTCGAGGGCGACGCACATAATTGGTGGTACCTGTTACAAGCAGACGTGGATAGTTTCAACACGTTCGCATCGCGGTTCAGAGAAAGATTTTGGAACAGTTCCATTCAAAAAGTAAATGCTCGTAAAGTCGAATTTGGACAATACTTCTCTGGACAGCGAAGCCGTGTCAGCTATGCCACATACATGTTCGGTCTAGCTCGCGAACTATAAATGAACCTGGATGAACCCGAATTAGTTAAGAAAATTGCGGAGCATTTTGACCGAAACATACGACGCACAGTGACAGGTCACGATATAAAATCAGTTAATAAATTCTTGGAAATACTCGCAGAGTATGACAGTGACGACACAGCCACGAGAAACCGGACAAACACACAGACATCCAACAGTACAAACGTAAAACCACAAAACATATCCCAAAAACCTACCCACCCTCCCAACGCCAACGGTGACCTGAAAAGCTCTCAATACAATAAGCCAGCAGGCAGTACTCCAGGACAAAAAAAGATTTGGACGGAACGAAACGTGAATATCGCGGAAACTGTTGACGATACAAACAATAAGGGGTTGAGTAACAAGCAAAACAAAGTAAAAAATCGTAAGATCACGGAAAAGGATCCGCGTAATAAGTTGTTACACGACATTAACCTGGACGGTCGCGAAGTAGAGATTCAACATTGCCCAGAAATTAGAATATTAATCGACAACATAGAGGTAAAGGCTCTGGTTGATACGGGAAGTGAAGTTACGGCCATTTCTGAAGAGTTTTACCATCAAAACTATGAAATCTTTAAAGCATGCCCAAAATTACCAATTTGCGGTAAAGTCATTAAAGGAGCTACGGGCAGTAAATCGGCGAGGCTAAAGGTCCAGTTACGATTGAATATCAAATTGGGAAAACTATCTGAAAAAATAATTTTCATTGTCATTCCAAAATTGATAAAATCATGCATAATTGGGTTCGACACCATAAAATCACTAAAAATGTTAATTGACACGGTAAATGAACAAATACTTTTCTCAATAAATAACATCGACGGGGTTATGTCGTACGTAGACGAAAAAATTGCGCGTAACGAATTCTCGTCGTTAACAATCCAAGATACCGGAAGATACACCGAAGAAGGGTATCATACGGATCTCAGTGATCTTTACGAAGATTACGAAAATAACTATGAAAATCCGTACGACCTCACAATGGAGGAGATCGACGAAAAAATTAATGCTTGTGAAAACCTCAACGAGGCACAAAAGTCAATATTAAAGAATTTAATAATAAAAAGAAAAGAAGTATTTGAAAAGAAACCTGGTCTTCTAACCACATATGAGCATGAATTAGTAGTAACAGACAATACACCTTGGTTTTGCCGACCACACCCAATCCCCATTGCGGACAGACAAGACGCATTAGAAGAATTCGATAGAATGTTAAAATTAAATATTATCAGATACTCCAATAGCGTATACATAAACCCGATACAAATCGTGAGAAAACGCGACGGATCGGTACGGCCATGTCTAAATGCACAGAAACTTAATATGGTCCTCCAAAATAATTATGAAGGCACCCCCGGTATCGATGAGGTGCTTCAAAGATGCGCTGACCGACCAATAACTAGTGTTATAGACTTTACATCTAGTTATTGGCAGATCAGACTAGCAGAAAATTCAAGAAAGTATACCGCGTTCAAAATAGACAATCACGTCTATGAGTTTAAAACAAGCGGAGCTGCGTTAATTCGAGGGCTTGCGGAAGCCACATGGGATTTTAACGATTTTCTAGTGTTATTCGTTGATGATTTAATGATAAAATTACAAACCTTTGATGAGTACATCGAACACCTTGATAAGTTATATGAAAGATTGATTGACCATAACTTACGACTAAATTTAAAAAAATCAAAATTATTCTGCGAAGAAATCGAATTTCTGGGACATTATATCTCTGCCAAGGGAATAAGACCGGATCCAGAAAAAATTCGCACAATTCGATATTTTAAAAGGCCAAAGAATTTGAAACAATTACAAAGCTTCATTGGATTCATTAATTTCTACTCAAAATTTACTAAACACTTGGCAGAAAGTCTAGTACCACTATTGAACCTAATGAAGAAAAATGTATTGTTTCATTGGACGGCTGAGCATCAAAAAGCATTTGAAAAAATTAAAACACTTTTTGATGACAATATCATATTAAAATATGCAAATCCGCAAAAACCATACATACTGACGACAGACGCGTCAGACTTCGCACTTGCCGCGGTCCTCTCACAATTAAATGATGAAGGAGAGGAACAAGTAGTATGCTTCGTGAGCAGAACAATCAAGGGAAGCGAATGTTCATATTTCACAACTGAAAAAGAAATGCTTGCCCTCGTGTGGTCACTCAACAAGCTAGATACATACCTAAGGGGGGCAGTGGAGATCAAAGTCCGCACGGATCACGAGGCCCTGACATTTCTAAAAACATGTAAGTTCAATAATCAAAGACTGCAAAGGTGGAACCTCGCGATTCAGGACTTTAATCTAAACCCAACATATATCCCAGGTNATGGCTACAAAGTCCGCACGGTTCACGAGGCCCTGACATTTCTAAAAACATGTAAGTTCAATAATCAAAGACTGCAAAGGTGGAACCTCGCGATTCAGGACTTTAATCTAAACCCAACATATATCCCAGGTAAACAAAACGCGGTCGCAGATTACCTCAGTCGCATGGACGAAAGCGGAAAGACTAAGGCAGAAAGCCAATCAGAAATTATAATTTCCGCTATCGTCCAGCAGAAATCGAGCCGCGAACTTGTAAATATTTGTAAAAATATAGAAAGAGACTTTGTAAACGACGAACACAAGGGTTGGTCGCGGTATGTAAAAATTATTCAAAACATCATAAATGAAATTCACCATGAAACGACGAACTTCACGCCGACAGAGTTACATTTTGGTAAAAAACCCACACGAATATGGGAAAAATATCTGTTCATACCGCCGGAAAGCGAGATAATGTCAAACGAAAAAAGAATATCAATTGCATACGAGCAAGCGCATAGGATCGCTATCAAACGCGCAGCGAAAAAGAATGCTCACGCGGAGCATTACGAACTTAATATAGGAGATAAAGCAATGATAAAAGCGCTGAATGTATCAGACGTAGAAAAAGGAAAAATCGCGAAATTTTTCGATATCTATGCGGGACCCTACGAGGTCCAGAAAAAAAGTCGGAATAGACACACACCTGTTAACAGACATACACACGAAAAAAGAACGCGGAAAATTCCATATAAACAATTTAAAACCTTACTTCGAAAATTGAGTGCACAACTTAGAAATAGAAAGTAACATACAAAAAGTGTAGAGAAAATATCTAAACAATAAACAAATTGTTCAGAACAACAAAAATAAGTTGTGGACTCAAAAAACCAAAATTAATATTTGTAAAATAAGTTTTAAAAACATAAAAAACTCAATACTAGACCAAACCAGTATAAGTCAGTAGTGTCAAAACACGAGAAAGAAAGGGAGAGAAATACCGATATACACTACAAACACCGTAGTAGTCTCGCGACCTTAAAGACCTTGCAAGCCCGCAAGCAGCGGCCGCAACTAGTCGCCGAAAATCCAGAGGCATAGCCCCGAAAAAAAACAGCAGCCGCGAGCTCATTATGTCTCGAACAGTCGACATGGACGGACCAGCAGAGGAGCCCCAGGTGACAAAGCGATCGGTGGAGTCAGGGACGCAGACGGAGCTCTTCGCCGTCTGCCACCAAGGCGTCCAGGTAACGGAGGACCTGATAGCAAGCAACAGCCGCGACGACGTGTAAGTTCTAAAATCCCATCTCGATCTATCTCTCTCTTCCTCTCTCGTGTACAACAAAAAAAAAAAAAATAAATAAAAAAACCGCGTATCTCTTTTACATAAAGCACGCACCGGCTGGACATAAAATGCCTGCGCATCCTCCAAGGACGGCACGGCCGCTTCGTGTCAGGAGACAAGCCGTTTGTGAAAGGCTGGTACTACCAGACCTCAAACAAACGGCACCCGCCCCAACAAGGGCACGTGATGGATAAACCACTGCCTCGAGCGACCCTGCAAGCAGCCCTGCAGCGGCAACCTAGGACGACAGGCGTCTGGCCCCCGACCCGACAACCACGACCACCCCTCAACTCCGCCAACATACACGACCGCAGCCCGTCCCCCCCCCCCCCCCAACCAGAACCGTATGATCCGGAGGCCCCGAGCGGAAACTGGAGGGAGGAAGCCAGGAAGATGCTAGCCGAACACCGCAGAAGACGCCGAGCCCCCCCCTCCCGAGCTCTCCCCACCACCGACACCGTCTCTGCTAGCGCCTAGACCAGTGGGAGAAATACTGGCGGAGATATACCTCGCAGCAAGAGAGGGGGAGGAGAAGCTGGCCGAGTTTACAGAATTCTTATTTGCCGACCTGTTTGGTTGAAGAGTGCGGTTCAGCTCGGTCCTTTTTTCTTTTACTTTTTGTTTTAACGCCATCGCCCGTGCCAAAGAAAATTTTTGTTTTATTATTTTGAAAAAAAGAGTTTTTCATCATACGTGCACGAAAAAGGCCACTTTCCATGCATGTAAAGTGAATGGAAAATCGAGTTTTTCTTAGCAGCGGGAAAAAATTACTCCCTTAAGAGGAAAAAGTCTTTTCCTCCCAAGGGAGTAGTTTTTTCCTCACTCTGCAGACTATCCGATATGTGTTTTTAAAATTTTCATAATTTTCAAAATTTCAAAATGTTTTGAAATTTTTTGAAATTTTTAAAATTTTTAAAGGGTGTGTTCCGATGGGAGCTCCAGTAAGTACAGCAGTACTCTGCAGTAGCGCAGATTTTAATTTTTTTGTTTGGAGGTTGTCAATGGCTACTGGAGCTCTACTGGAAAGTCGTTCCACCGCCTAGCAGTAAAGACTGTTGGTGTCCACTTAACCTATAATGGTAAGTATAGTGTTTTTATATGATGTTACCTTCTTTATTCTTTATTTTATGTAATAATACTATATAACGAGTTGCCTTGTGTGCACTCGTTACGTCCCTCTCCCCCCTATATTATATGATCATGATATAATAAACATTATCATAACACACACAGGGAGAGAGCCGCGCGCTGTGTGTATGTGTGTGTGGCGCCGTCTGAGAGAGCGAGAGAGAGAGAGAGAGAGAGAGAGATAGAAAAACTAGACTGTTCACGCGGTCACGTCTCGCGCCGCGACACTTAGAAGCTTACCGCCGTACAGTGCAGTCGTGCCGATACTGCCTCCTCGTTTCCGTGCTTTATAGATCCGTGCGTGCGTTCATCGTCCAGAGGACTGCTGCTGCGTCCGTGACCAGAATCCCCGTGTGTGGCTGGAATTATCCTGCTGCTTTTCAGCACCGCGTGCCCTTTGGTTTGCCGTTCGACTTCCTGCTGCACCCGGCCACACACGAGGCTTTGAGGCTTCCGTCCTGCTTTCCAGCGTCGAGCCCTGGTCTTCCGTCCTGCGCCGCTCCGGTCCAAGCCACGAGGCCTTTGTCCAGCTTCACGAAGTACCACTGTAAGTACCTGCCCGATCGCAATACTCTCTCTCTCGGCATTATTCGCTCTGCTCCGTCTCTCTTACTCCGCGCCGCTTTTGTACTGATTTCTAGTCTTTACATAAAGAGAAACTTTGCTGCTACTCGGCTTGTGTCACTTTGCTCCTGACTCTGTCCATTCCCATGCGATTCACTCTTAGTTTATCTTGCGAACTAGCTACGTAGCCAAATTACTCACGACGCCTCCTCGGGCTCACGTGCACGAGGACGTGCACGTACAGCAAACTGCGCTACGGGCCAGGCTTCGCACAGCCTTCAAGAAACCTGTAACTAGCTGCTACATGTTTTTCCTCTCGCTTGTTCACCGATCAGTGGATGCGCCACTGATCGTTTATATACGGATGCGGACCCCGTCATTCTTTAATGTCCCGGTCTAACAACACCGTTATAACTATTATATTTGCATTTTTTTATACTAAAACTACTACTAAACTTTTTTTATACTAGTAAACAGTAAATACCACAGTGCCTTGATGGGAATTTTGAAAATCTACGATAATAGGATNATAAAGGATAAAATTACTGAAATGGCCAAAGATACTGAAAATAGTGAAACGCTGGTTGAATTAGTTCTTGAAGAGAACGATGAACAATATCATTTACAAGTTTCGCCAGCAGATAGTTTACGAACTGCAAGAGGTAAATTGTTATAGTGATAATTGTGTTTCTGAATGTTTATAAATATTATAAAAGTATGATGCTTATTTGTATGCATAGACATGAGATTTGCAACGGAACTGCTTATTCAACATAAAGCAGCTGTCGATCAGCAAGCTGTTAATGCAATAGTAGCAGCAGGTACTGCAGATGAATCTATGCCTGGATGCAGCAATGTAGTCAATTTAAGTATATGGGACGATGCAACAAATACTCTAAATGATATCGAAGTAACTCCAGCTCAGTATGATCGTGCAATCATAGGTTATTATAAACTATTGCTATCTCTTTAAAGATTAATTATTCATTTATATGTATGTGTATTTTTCAAACTGTTTTTTTTTAATATATTTCTTGTAGATCTAGAGTTTGCCAAAAATTTATTGAAGGAAAAAACTAGTAATTTAATTACTACAGGCGCTATAGCAAGTGGAAGTGAATCATTAACACCAACAGGGTTAGAATTAAGGGTAGTTCAGTCGACAGGCGATATTACTATTGAAGATGAAACCGAAGAATTACCAAATAAAAATGCTAACAAGAAGGCAAGAAAAACCAAAAATGGTACGATAAATTTTTACCTAACTTTATTTTGTAAAAGATTGGATTCTTTTTTGGATAAACTTTTATACATATTTGATTTTTTGTTTTCATAATTATGCTACATTTCTTATATTTTCAGGTGAAGAATGTTGTTCATGGACTGAATCTCAAACTAAGTAGCTTCTGTCGCTGTACAAAGATCATAAAAAGAAGTTGGACGATGGATCAATGAGACATAGAGTATTTTGGACTCTGATTGTTCAAGGATTGAAAGAAAAAGGACATGCTTTTACTACAGGTCAATGTTCCACTAAAATGGATACATTAAAAAGAGCTTATAAGAAAGTTAAAGATCACAATGCTCAAACAGGCAACGATAAAAAAACCTGTGAACACTTTGACGTAAGTTTGTAAACAATTGCTCGTATGATTACTGTTAAATATTAGACTAATTTTGTGTATAATACACTTTTATTGTAATGTAAAATTTAGACATTAGATGAGATGTTTTCTAAAAAGCCATGGATCAGACCACTTTCTCAAGCAGGATCTAATTTACCAATAGATGACTTCGATGAAAATGAGAAAGATAAACCTAAAAAAAGTAAGTATTATAAATTATGAAGTATACAAGCTAATATGCTACATAACAGGTACAGAATGTCCTGGAAAAAATGTTATGTGTTTTATAGTGTACCTGACAATTATAATGAATTTTTTTGTTTTTGGAAAATTGAAAGTGTATACGCCCCCTTAATAATTAACCGTTAAGTTATACGTATCTATAAAATTGTTTTAATTTTTGAAATATTTTTATTTTCTAGGACGTATAAATTCAGAGAAGTCAGAATTCATGAGGCAGACTTTAGAAAATCAGCGTTTACGAGCAGAAGCGACTGCTGAATACAGGCGGCAAAAATTAACGATTCTAAAAGATTTAACTTCAAAGCTTAATTTATAACGCAATCTTGACATATTTCATAAGATTAAGTTCATAAGATAGCTATAATAGTAAGTCATGAAAAGTTCAAGGCTAGGTTTCAAACCAAAAGAGTATTTTTATTACAAAATAGAGTTAAATTTCTGTTTCTAGTTTACAAAGTTTATGATTGTGTACAATTAAAAAGTACTTTTTTTTAAAGATTGTTAAAAGGAGTTATAATGTCTCCTTGAGGTATATAGCTTATAGTGTGATCCCTATTCCAGTAACGATAGAAGCTACAAAAAACCCTACTAAAGATATTACCGTACGATCAGTATGTAAATGTTGTATAGTATACAAAAATATGTTTAGTAAGATTAGGTATGTACGTGGAAACCAAGTTAAAAGGCTAAGTAAAAAGGCTGTTCTAGATAGTTTTGATTATAGTGCCATAGAGTTATAAAGTAAAATAATTATTTTATTTTCTTATTATTTATTTTTTTTTTACATAAAAGAGTTTGATTTTTTCATGAAAAAAGTAACGATAAGCGTAATAATGTTCATTACCATATATTATTACAAAATGTTTCAGATTTCCATGATCTACATTTATTGTTTCACAATGGAAGTGAAAAGTTCATTAAATATGTAATATTATCAATGCAATAAATAAAATTGAATATTAATTGGGAGTTTTTATTCTCAAAATTATAAAAAAAATTTTTACACAAAAATCAATTACATTTCATTCTGTTACATGTACAATAATTATATAAAATTAGAATTATATTATATTTAAAATTTTTTCCATAAAATATCTGCATTTACAATATTTGTCAAGTTTTCCCGTTTGGCGATAGCATCTTGCTGCTGTGCATTATTAACATCCATAGGTTCTGGATTCATATCTATTGTATCAGGTATTATTACTGGATATTCAAACGTATCCTCTACATTCAAGCAAATATTATGTAGTACGCAAGCACACACTATATAATAAGGTATTAGATCTATTCGCCTCATAGGCAATTTATCTAAGAAATATTTCCATCTAACTTTTAAAAGACCAATAGATCTCTCGACCATCCTTCGAGTATTAGATAAGACCTGATTAAAGTGAACTTCCTCTACAGTTAAGTGTCCATTGTCTCTGTATGGCACTATTACGTGATTTTGCAAAGTGTAAGCAGAGTCACCTAACAGGTGAGTATTATTTGGAAAATATTCATCAGTACATCTCTGCTGTACACCCGAGTATCTAAAAACACGCATGTCGTGCACTGACCCCGGCAAGCCAGCATAGGAATGAATAAATTCTAATTTGTCGTTGCAGATAACCTGTAATAGTTATACAATTTAAGAAATTTGTAACTAATTCAAAATTATTTAATTTACTATTCGTTGTAAAATTACTTGTAATTGTATAGAATGTATCCTTTACAATTAATGTAAGCTTGGGAATTTACTCTTGGAGCTGCTATACGTATATGTGTTCCATCAACTGCACCAATAACACCAGGAAGTCTACGTCTTCTTGCTATTCGCATAGATGTTTGTGTAGCTTCTCTTGCTGATGGCCAACGGATAAAATAATTTCTGTATTGACAAATGGCTCTCACCACTCTTCTAACTGCTCGCCAAGCAGTAGCTTTCCCAACATTAAATTTTGTAGTCACTGATCTGAATGAAAAACATTAAATTAGAATAATGTATACATATATGTTTACAAATTTATGGAAAGTAACATATCATGGACAAACCTGTAAGAATCTGGCGTTCCCAATACGTATAGGGTTATGTTTAGTTGTTTATCAGCACTGATAGGCATAAGTCCAAATTCATTTAACTCCCCTTCTAGATTTGGCCTGATTAAAAGTAGTAAGTACTCAAAGGTAGTCCAGCTCATTCTGTAAGAAAATGCAATACAAATGTTTTGGATTTAGGTACAGCAATAATGATAACATTTTTACAAACTTGATTTACATACCGGAATGTTTCTTTGAATTCTATGTCATTATATCTTAATATTACATTTTCTATAAAATGCTGTACTCTTGGAATTCTTCGCTCGATACGAACATTATCTTCGTCGAAAATTAGATTGTTTACTTCATTAATTTCGTCATCACTATTATCGCTACTGCTTGATGAAGTAAATATAAAATTCAATATCACAACATTTTCTGCATGATGATTCATTGCATTACTTTTTTACTTTAATAAAACGTGTCTGAATTATTTTATTAACAAAAATAATATAACGATGCACACACAACACAATTTTTAGGTTAAGTAGTTAAATTTTTTGAAATTTTTTGAAATTTTCAAAATTTTCAAAATTTTTTGAAATTTTTTGAAATTTTCAAAATTTTCAAATTTCAATATAAATTTCTTTTACTTTGAAAAGTCCTCGAATTTCCCATTCCTCCCATATGCATGATAAGTGGCCTATTCGCGCACTTATCATAAAAAGTACGGTGTGCAACAAGGGGGGAGTGGCTTTTTCAGACTCGGGTGCTGTTTTGGGCACGAGTGGGAGTCGAGGGCGCCGTAGGCCTCAGAAGTTCAGAACTTCAGAAGTTCATTCAAGAACATTCGTATCTTTGAAAATTGAAAACCACGAGCAAATGCTTAAAATTATTTTGAATTTTTCTAATAACTTCTGAATTATAAATCAAAAAGTATTGATGTGTAATCTTTTTGGAAATGCCAAAACCTTATGAATAAATTTAAATAATCTCTATTGTGTTATCACTTTAATTGACTGATTTGATATTTTGACCCTAATCACCGTATCAAGCAAAATGTGAAATTTTTATCAATGAATGATCGAATGGGTTCATTGTAGGTTTAGTTTTGTTAAGCAAGATATTTTGCACTATTATCATGCTAACAATATCTAATAATTTATTTAATTAGACAGCATAACACAATGAATTAGAAGTTAATGACTTGGTCTGGTCAAGTGAAATGAAGTGCAGTGCATGAATGTCATATAAACTTTGTACAGATAATGGAGAAAGACTGTATTAAATATAACAAATTAAAGTATTAATAAAACCAACTGACAACGCTGTTTACAAAACATTAATGTCACTTGTATTTTGAATTTGAAGCACCGCGCTTTTGGACGCTCGGTTATATATGGTACTCTAACCTCCATACGCTCGGTGCTGCGGATAGATACGAGTTTTCAAATCGCATTTTCTCCACTTCTACCGATTGAAAATAAATGAGAATTTTTGTAAATTGATCAGCGACGAGCTGAGTAACACCACATGTGTGTATGCATTCCTTCAAATGCGTTTTATAATTTATAAAAATATATTTCATCATATGCGCTATATAAGCTAGTACGAGAAGTCTTATTGTATTGCGAAATGTGCCCAACAGGCGGCGACACCGTATTCACATATCCCCTCCAACGGATTGCACGGAGCGAATAGAACGAATGGTAGTACTCATCTATTGCTTCGGCTTCCAGTGTACTTAGTAGTCTACGAGCATAGCGCTCTTGAACAGTGCATCTGCCGGCCTTCCCTCTCCCCTTAGTAATTAAGAGTCAGATCATGTAATTTCTATTGATCCAAATATAAGTAATTAAGTATATATCTTGATTTTCACACCTAGTTAATATCCCATCCTCTCCTCACAGGTGATCCTTCGGTTCAGGATGGTAGTACCCTGTACCCCGGGCTCTCATCTGATCACAGACTCGTAGTGAGATGGTAGTACCTCACATACCAGTCTCGAATCTCACTCGGTTCTACTAACCTTCTTGGACCGTTTCAAACCACGCAGCGTCAGACTGGTATGTGAGGTACTACCATCTCACTACGAGTCTGTGTTCAGATGAGAGCCCAGGGTACAGGGTACTACCATCCTGAACCGAAGGATCACCTGTGAGGAGAGGATGGGATATTAACTAGGTGTGAAAATCAAGATATATACTTAATTACTTATATTTGGATCAATAGAAATTACATGATCAGACTCTTAATTACTAAGGGGAGAGGGAAGGCCGGCAGATGCACTGTTCAAGAGCGCTATGCTCGTAGACTACTAAGTACACTGGAAGCCGAAGCAATAGATGAGTACTACCATTCGTTCTATAGCTCCATATGCGAGAGTCAGACCACATGCCACTGGAAGAATTATGACGCCCGAGAGAAGAAAATCATTCCCGCACGCTGTAATGGTAAAGAAGCGTAAGATGGCATCGAATAAATGAAAGGTCACGGCGGCGGCATCAAGTGTATCTGTGAAATCGGACGAAAAACTTCTCAAAGAAAAGTCCATTTTTAGTGACAGCGCAGACGAAGAGTATGTTGAATACGTATATTTTCATATAAATTTTTTACTTAATATAAATTAGTGAAATAATTAAAATGAAAAATTAATTTCAGTGACGAAAAATAAGCGATTCACGTTGAAAAGTGCAAGAGCCAGGATCTCAGCAGAAAACTCGTCTATGAGGATTGTGGCGATGAGAAGACCAAGAAGAAAGGTCAAAAGCTTAATGAAAATTGTCATTGCGTCAAAAAAGAAAACAACGATGATATTGCAAAATTATCCAAGAAACGACAAGTTGAAGTTACAGAGGAAAGAAGAGAGAAAGGTGAGCAGTTGCGAGAGAAAGGAAAGAAAGATGGACAGCAGCGAGAGAAGGATGTACAGGAGCGAAAGAAGACGTGCCTGCAGGAAAAGCAAAGCACTAATAATGAGCTACTCGAAGACGAGAAGAGAGACCGAGACGCAGCTGACAAGAGCAACGAGAGTGTAGACCGTCGCGACGCTGACCGCGCGACTGTAGCGGATTGTGTCCAGGATCACAAGCCTCGCCGATATGTGAATGCAGCCGGTTACAGCCGAAACGACGAGCCTCCCAAAGATGTGGATGCAAGCGCGGATTATAGCCAAGAAGACGAGCCTCCCCAAGTCGACGAGCTTTCCAGAGGCGTGAATGCAGCCGCTAGCAGTCAAGTCGACGAGCTTCACAGTGATGTGGATGCACATGATGTCGGTCATGCTGAAAATGACGAGGCTGGTCAGAAAGCGAATGTCGAATTCGGTAACAACGAAGACAATGAGCTCCGCAGAGCAGGCATAGATGTTCGTGAACATAACTATGATGTCGAAAATCCGAGAGGTGCCGATGCAGGTCGTGTCCGCGATGTCGATGACGATGAAAATCGAGACCCGAATATAAATAATTCGTTGGTTTCTGATAGACCTGAAGAAGAAAAAGTAAAATTTACTTTTAATTCAAGTAATGTCAACAAAATTGAAATCGTATTATAAAAAATGTGTATTACCTAGTTGCAGCTTACCAGAGGAATTCCTGTATACGTGGATGCAACAGAGACAAACAACAATGCAACAAACTGACTCGCAGACTGATGAAACTCATCGTTGGCAAAGATAAGTTGAAGGAAATGACGCCTACAGGACGAGCAAACACTCTGAGTATTCCCCAAGCAGTCTACAAAATCAGTTTTTAGTTAGTAATTATAAATATTTCAATCAGTATATGTTTTTACCGAGTTTTTATGTAAATTAGGTATGTATGTTCGACTTTTAATTGTTTAAAGTGAAATATGCGTAAAAATATTGCAATACAGATTTTGTCAAGACTTATCCCAGACTATTTTTTTTACACGGGAGAGAGAGGTGTTTAGAGCCTCGACAATAACTCCTACCGGACTTGGTGGTAGAACTGCTCTTGGAGCAGTCCTCCCGTAAACTACCTCCCGTAGACTGAGGCGCGAGCTGTCTGCGCTCGAACAATTAGAACAATTAGTCTCGCGACTGCACATCTGTATATGCAGTGATAAGGTGGGCGTTAGGTGTCATTCGCTAGGTTTGGCGAGCTCGCGATGCACCTTGGCTGTTCCATGCTACGCACGTTATTTCGTTTCACGATCGGATCTTTCTAATTATTATACCTTTTATATGTCTATAAGAAAATTGCTTCTACAGCAAAATAATTAAAATAGCATTCACATACTGTATTTTAAAACAATATTTTATTTATTGGAACAATAAATTTCGTTGGAGGAAGCTACGTGCCAATGAATTGGCAGCGGTTTTTTTCTTTTTATGGCCATTTCTTGATTTTCGAAAAACACTATGTTGCGTTTTTTTTCTATCATCCCATTGTTACAAACAATTCAGCTATTATGCATTTGAAAGAGAATTAAATTACCTACTTTTCGTCGTTTGGTCCTTGGAATCGACCGCGCTGTTCGGCAGATAAAATGAGAAAGGTGATTTTTATTTAAAATTTATATCTCTGAAATTAAACATCATAACCTCACGAAAAAATCCTGCTGATAGTTTACGTGTCATACTATATCCTATCAAAAATTTTTTTTGTGCCTTCATAGCCTTATAGCATTTGAGATTTTAAGAAAAGGTAGATATTTTATGTGCTTTGGCTAAGTTTATGGCGCAGTTTTCAAACCCCTATGGTTCCTAAGATATTAAGATTCGAATTTTTTTTTTTTTAATTTTTTTATTTCTTATATCTCTAAAACAATGTAGTCAAATGCTTTAAAATTCAATTTGGTGATCCACCACAAAAAAAAGCTATCTGCTGTTGAATTTTTAAACCATTTTGTCGAGTAACTCTCAGGTGAACATATAAAATGTAAAAACCGATCTTTCTAAAATTTTTTGCTTCCTTTTATATGGGTCTCGTTGCACGTCGTGAAAGTCTCTCCCTATGAAATTGTGTCATACTTATATTTATTTATAAACATTTAAAAAGCATAAACACTCTGTAAATTGAAATAATATTTCATTTATTGGACCTATAAATTTAGTTGGAGAAAGCTACGTGTCAATGAATTGGCAGCGGTTTTTTGTTTTACCGTCGATTTAAACCCTCGAACTCTCAAAATGTTCGCCTTGGAAAAACCTTTAATTCCATTTTTGGAGAGTTTAAATTCATCATTCCAATACAAAGTTAGAGACCTTGGAAGACAGTCTAGTTCTCAAAAATCGCCATATTGGCATCCCTATATCTCAGGTCTATCTGCCCTAATCTAGCTTAAATTTTCAGGAAAGATAGTCAAAATATAGTAGAAAATATGCAATTTTGATGTGAAACATCTAATGGCGCGGCTCGGGGGTTCAACCGAATTGTTTTGTCGTGACGCTTTCCCCTCTCGTGCCTCTACAGTGCGCTCCCCTCTCCGCCTCTCTCTTGCCTCTACAGCGCTCACCTCTCCACCTCTATAGCGCGCTCCTCTATACTGGAGATTTAGATTAGATTTAGATTTTATGTGTTTATTGCTGTACATTATGTTGTACAAATAATATTATAGAAAATATTTACAGATTAATTATAGGTTTGAGCGATAGATGATATGAAGTATGTTAAATAATGGTGGTGAGATGAGATAGCGAAAAGTTATGCATGAGGTGTTTGTGTGATAGTTACTATTGTTTGTGAAAGTGTGTGAGAGAATGTTGCGAGCTCAGTTGTTTCCATTCGGTTCTTCTTGAGCGAAAAAGTATTGTCTAGCCTGCGCCTTGAAACAAGAAATTGAGCTATTGTTACGTAAGTGAGATGGTAGGGAATTCCAGAGATATGAGGCGCTGATGTGGAATGATTTCCTCAGCGTCTCTGTGGCGAAGGGGGGGATGTCTAGAGGACTCACTTCACCCCTCACTGGGCGGAGGGCGACGTGGAAGTTAAAATAGGCTAAGATGTAGGATGGTACAGCAGTATTAAATAGTTTTCTTAGAAAACAAGCCATGAAGTACTTCCTACGTCCGGCGGTGGTGAGCCAGCCGAGCTCACGCCTGTAAGGAGTGATGTGCTCATCCCTTCTTACACCATAGATGTAACGAATTCCTGTATTTACCAGTCTCTGTAGTTTGAGGTCTAGTTCTTTAGTCAAGTCGCAGTATACCAGTGAGCAATAGTCAATGATGGGAAACAGGAGAGCCTGCACAAGATGTTTGCGCAGTCTAAGGTTAGTGCTTTTTCGAAAGAAGTTTAGACGATACATTAAAGAGTGAGCACGTTTACATATTTGCTTGACATGCTCTTTCCAGGTTAGCTTCGAATCTAGCAATAACCCGAGACTGCGCACGGATGATTGATACTCGACCCGGACTCCTCCTATGTTTATGTAGGTGTTAGCTACAGTTGGTAAAGCGTTTATGTAGTATGGGGAGCCCAGGACGATCGCCTGAGTTTTGCTGGCGTTTAACTTCAGGAAATTTTGTGCTGCCCAGCCTGAAATCCTCTCGGCATTAGCTGTCATCCTAACGGAACAGGAGTCCAGCTCCTCGAGGGGGCATTGACAGTAGATCTGGAGGTCATCCGCATAAATGAGGTGATAGGTGTCTGAGTCAAGGCAGAAGCCGATGTCATTGATGTATAACGAGAATAGCAGGGGGCCCAGGACGGACCCCTGTGGGACTCCCGTGTTGAGAGGGCGAAAGGTGGAGAGCTCGCCCTTATCACCAATGACAGCCTGCTCTCTGCCCGTAAGGTATGAAGCAAGCCAGCGGATGACCTGTTTCGAGAAACCGAAGGAGGTTAGTTTAGAGAGAAGTTTGACGTGACACACAGTATCAAACGCCTTACTGAAATCGAAGAGGAGGAGAAGTGTAACCATCTTTTTGTTTATCCCTAGCCTGATATCGTCGGTCAACTTTATCAGGCCTGACTGAGTACTGTGTCCGGAGCGAAAACCGGTTTGTAGATCATCAAGGCAGAGCCTCGATTCCAGATATTCAGATATTTGTTTGTGTACCAGCCATTCCAGTGCCTTTGACAGAAAACATAAAAGGGAGATCGGACGATAGTCAGTAAGAGATGTTGGGGAACTGACTTTGTTTAGCGCATGCACTAGAGACTTTTTCCAGACAGAGGGGAAGCATGACTCGCTCAGGGACAGGTTGAAAATTCTACAGAGAAAGGGAGCGAGTACTGGCAATGCCTTCTGAATTATGCCCTGTGGAATGCCATCGCTGCCTCTTGCCTGGGAGTCAAAGTGCATTATCGCAGCTAAAACGTCCGATTCCGTTATCTCCCTGAAGTTAAAGTGTGCGGGGGTGTTCAGACTCTCGAGCCCTAGCAGATAGTCCGCAACGTCAGGGGCCAGCGGATCGGTGGAAATTCCGCTAAAGTGCCTGTTGAGGTCTTCAGTAGAGAAACGAGAGGGAGGTGATTCCCTGGAGGTGGTGATTCCAAGTCTCTGTAGCTCTCTCCAGATCTCACCGGCGTCAGTCAGAGACGCCAAGCGTGAATAGTAATAATTCAGCCTGGCATCCTCGACCTGCCGATGAGCGTCATCCCTAACTAATCTATAGATTAGTAGGTCTGAGGGGAGACGCGATCTGTAAAAACGTCGATAGAGTCTGTCCCGCTCTTTCACTAGGTCACGAAGAGCCGTGGTGAACCACGGGTGACGTTTCTTTCGTGGGGTCACTGTTCGTAATGGGGCGAGATGATTTATGGCGTTAGTCAAGTTAGCGTTCAACAGTGTGATGTAGTCGTCAAGTGATGATGTAGCGAGCAATGACCAGTCGCACGCACCCAAGAAGTCCCTTAGCTTCTCGGCGCAGATGCCTTTGTAGTTTCTGTAAGAGTAAGTTTGAGGTACGTGAAGTGGCATCTGTACGTCGAGTGTGGCCGTTATAAGATCATGTCCGTTAATAAATGGAGTGTCGGTCTTCCAGTGTGCGAGAAGGCGATCCTGCTCGTCAATTAAGCAGAGGTCAAGCCAGGTGTCGGAGTCCTGTTTGTGGTGCGTTGCACCATAGGGAACCGACAGAAGTGAGTTCTCATCTATGAATGACCTGATGAAATTGGCATCCTCAGAAGAGGAGAGCTGATCAGCGTTGAAATCACCCATGACAAGTTTAGTAGAGTAACAGTGCATGTGCGTGGTTAGTTTTTCCATAAAGTCACTGCCCTGGATGAAAGGGGCATGGGGTGGTCGATAAACAACGCCGACAAAGATAGGGTTAACTCCCCTCGCTGAGACCTCACAGAAGAGATACTCAGGCTTCCCTGGCCTGCCCAACCAAGTGCCGTCGGATGAAGTGATGATTTTAGCTGTGAGAGAGTTGTGTATGTAGAGGGCCACACCTCCACCATTCCGGTTTCTGTCTCGTCTGAGTAGAATGTAGTTGTCCAGTAAAGGGATGGTTTTGATTTTGTCGTCTAACCAGGTCTCAGTTACAGCAATTACGTGAAAGAAGGGACGAGTAGACAAAAAGAGCCTTACCATCTCAATGTGACCCGTGAGAGAGTTAGCATTGAAATGGCAGGCCCTTAGTCCCTCGGACAGAGTTACCTTGGATGATGTTGATGTTGATTTAGATGACGATGATGGTGGCGAAGGACGAATGATGTGAGTGTGTGAGAGCGTCGTCTTCAGTGGATGATGGTGCTGTTGTTGTTGTTGTTGCTGCTGCTGTTGGTGCTGGCTGGAGGGATCCTGGCTAAAAAAGCGTCCAGGTCTTCCTCACTGCTGACGATGGTGGCCCTGTCCGAGTTGTTGGGGGACCGGACGAAGATTGTACCGTCCCTGACGTAGGACCTCCATCCGGGCCTACTCTTGACCTCCTGTCTGGTCCTGACGCGCAGTTTATGTATCTCTGGAGGAAGCAGCTCGTTGACGTTGATTAGCCCCTGATGGTTTGGGGCCTTTGCCTCCTCCAGGATACCTACGTCGAGCTCCGCCGTGTGCAGCTTGCCCTTCTTTATCTTCGCTCTGATGGTTGAGCGAGCGAGAGCATGAGAAGAGAGGGTGACAGCAATCGGTGGAAGTCTGCTGTCAGTAGCCTGGGTGTCAGCGGCCTCATTCACTCTTCCCATGATCCTTGCCCCGGCTATGTCCCTTTTGAGGACCGTGGGGTCAAGGGCAGACACCACAGCGAAGGCCAGCAGGTCAATGGATGTTTCCCTCGTGTAGCGCAGCCCTGTCAGAACAACGACGTTGTTGTTGTTGTTCCCCTGCTGCTGCTTGATCTTCAGCAGCTCCCTTCGGAGACTGGCAATTTCCGAGGGGACATTGTTAGAAGGGGAAACGTTGTCGGACGAGATGTGATGAGGGGTCTGCGCAGGAGGGGGCCTGGACGACAGATCTTCAACTTGTGCCCTTAGCTCCAGGATCGTCTGCTCTGCATTTGCTATGCGAGTTTGGAGCAAGGGCAGGTCGTCCAGGGCGATGAGTCGGTGCTCCAGTAGGCCCAACCTCGTCTCTAACCCCGAGAGTTTGGTGGAATTATCTCTCAAAGACATCGCCGCTTCATCTTGCCTCGCGCGGACGTCCTTTATTGCTGCAAGGATCTCCTGCAGAGTGACGTCCTTCCTTGCAGAGGAAGTTGCTGATGGACGCACCGGCGATTGGTTGCGCGAGGTGCTAGTCGAAGAGGGCGCTGATGTTGCTTTGGCCCTCTTGCCAGTCCTCTGCAACGTGCTGGCGTTGAGTGAAGCGTCTAGCTTGGCTCTGGTGTTTAAGTCAGCACACGTTGCACACGCGAGCGTCGGGACGCCTTTCAACACCACAGATCGAAAGGTTACGCAACGTGTGTGGAAGGAGTTGCGACAAACCTCGCACTGCTTCGGGTCCTTGGTTTGTATAGGCCTGTTGCAGTGTTCGCAGATGGTTTGGTACGCCTCCGTAACCTTCTCTCCTGTTACACTCATTCTTGCCGGCAACTTACTGGCAGTCGATAATGTAGAGCGTTGGAGTAGATGATCGTAGTTGGAAGTTACCGACAGAGAAATGAATGCTGAGCTCCTCACCAAATGGCAGTTGGAGGAGAATATGAGGAGAAAGAAGAGACAGAGAAACGCACCGACCCGTGTAGATGTTGACCGACGTAGATCTTCCCCGTCGTCTCGTGAGATGTCGCCTCGTGTGCTGATTGGAGAGTAGAGATGCAGGAAGAGCAAGAGAAAAGCGAAGCCAAGCCAAGCGAAACAATTTGAGGTTAGAGTTGAGTGCGAAAGTTGCAGTTGAGTTAACAGCGTGTGGTGAGTGCAGCCTCCAGCGAAAATTATGACAGGCTGAAGGTTGCAATAAGGAGCGTGCAACGAACTGTAAAAAAAACACGCCCGAGGGCAGAAAGCAGCAGAATAGCAGTTCGAAAGAGGAGTGTCGAGTGAAGGCGTTTAGTACTTACGGAGAGCAGACGACAAGAGAGAGAGAGAGAGAGAGAGAGAGAGAGAGAGAGAGAGAGAGAGAGAGACAGACAGACAGAAGAGAAATATACATGCGTGTGCGTATCTGTGAGTGTGCTATACACAGCGTTGGGACAGGCGTGCGCGCGTCGACCAAAGAGAGAGAGAGAGAGAGAGAGAGGAAGCGTATGTATGCGTGTGCGTATCTGTGAGTGCGCTTTATACAGCGATGGGTCTAGAACTATAGAGTGTGTTTATGCGTGACTGTGCCTATCAGTGAGTGCTTGCAGTATACGGCGCGCGCTAAAGTCGCTTTACTTGTGTACACGGCATCGTCTCGTGCTGTACATTTGGCGTTCGACGCTTCTCTCCGCTGTGTGTATTTTTCAGTCATGCCGTTTGCTTACATGATTTAATTATGAGTGACAGTGACAGTAATAGTGATAGTGAAAATCAAAATGCAGCACTGCTGCATCTGGGTCTGCCAAGGAATTTTATACAAGTGCTTCATGATGATAAGGCCGGTCCCAGCAATATGCCTCCTGCGGGCGCTGAATGTTTACCGCACGAGACGCAATCGAGTGATTCAAGGTTAGTAAATATTAAATTTCGTGCATGCTTTCTTTTACATTTTCTATAAACTCCTATCATACTCTATATTCTTTGAGGTACAAGTCACCTTGTATACAAACATCAACATGTGAGTAATCTGCTGCGCATGCGCTCAGAAAACGCGGCACATGCGCAAGTATATATATATATATATATACATATATAACAGTGAGAGCACGTGCACATGCAACACCAGCAGGAGGGCTTCATCCTAAAATTACGAGATTATCATGAAGAAGGGGGCACGCGTCCGGACAGCAAGTGCACGTGCACCCCTAACACCAATGAGAGGATTACACCGAGGTTACGAGTACAGAAGAAGACGGAGGCATAGGTGAATTCCGTCATCATTACAGAAGACGTGCATACTAACGAGCATCTTCTGAAGTTATCTTCGATAACATCTCGAAGTCAGCAGCGGCGGCTATACCCACAAAAGCGGAAAGGCACTCTACATAGGGGGGCAACGAAAAACCCACCACCGCTATAAGTACAAAAGAATAGCTTTTAAGATGCCTATAGCAACAAGAATCGAGTCCAGAGAGACCATATAAGGAAATATGCAGCATCTAAGCTTTCTGATTGGACGCACTATTTACGAATGTTCAGTACCACCTATGTACGTAGGGGGTGACCGTGAGGGTGATTTCGAGTATATAAGGCCCCGGTCCACCGGGCCTCGCAGACAGTCTCTCGCACAAGTTCACTACGCGGAAGCTCTGCCCGAGCTAGGATTGACTCGAATTAACGGTAAAGTACGCGAAAGCTCTGCCCGAGTAGAGTCCGGGTCCGTCGATTTATAATAGAACTTAGAGTCCGATATAATAACATTTGATAATTTTTAAAGTCTTTGTAAATGATGAGTCATTACATAGTCCCTCTGTACGGACAGAGTCGGATCTGCATAATCGAGCCAGAACAATAGGGCCGGGCATCGAGAGTCAGATAACTGAACTAACAGTTTATCCCATTAGCATAGAAGACGACGAAATTTTTGACAGGGCACAGACAAAGAGAACGAACAATATTAAAATTAGTTTACTAGAGTCACATCATCTCGTGAGAACCGGAGCTAAATCTAGTTCGAACAGTTGCTTGGAACGGTTGCTTCTCAGTTCTCTAAAATTTTTGTTGCTACACGTTTCGTTTTTTTTTTTTAAGTTTAAAGTATACTTTCATAGTTAGAAATTGCTAGTCATAGTGCGTGGTAAAATTTCCATTTATTATTTGAATAAATCGCACCGCTTGAAGAAAATTCAGTTTTCAGTGTCATTTATTTATTTATTTATCCAATATACGGGCTAAAAACCCTTTACAAACAAAAGTAATTAAACGATAATTACAATAGTAATGATACAAAATCAAGTTTATTCAATTCTAATTCTAATTCTAAATTCTAAATTCTACTGATATTGAACGTGAACTCATGTAAGGGAGAAATCGCAGGCAGGGCGAGGAGACGCTGGATGCACCCGAGAAACGAATGTGTGTTTGTTTGTACGCCTTACGGCTAATAAAATGAGTGTGAGAGTATCGTGTCAAGTCCCAAGAAATATGTACTAGAGGGGTTAAACGAAGTAGTAGACAAACGCGGACAGTCGATGCTTAAAACCAATTAAATTCGGAGAGCCACGAATGTCGTCGGGGAGGGCATTCCAACATCTGCCGATCCTGTTCAACGTGGAATAAAAGCGGTAGTTGCGACGAGAGTCGGTCTCCTCAATAGCCCTTGGGTTTCACAGCGCATAAGACACCTGGCAAGGCACGAAGACGTTGTTCAACGACTCGCAGTTGAACAGCCTATGAGAGATTTTAAACGCTAATGTGCAGTCGTAAAAATGCAAAACGGAACGGATAGGATGGATATTTAAGTCCAGTTCAAGGTCGCGATAATCGTGATCGGAGAATAGCATGGGGCGAAGTAATTTGAACGCTGCATAACGAACAAATTTGTGTTAGATCGACTCCAGCCTCTTGATCTGACAACCCTTGTAAGGGGCCCAGATTTGTGAACAGTATAAAATGTGAGGTAGAAGAAGGGAACTGTACAAGTAAAGTATAGAGTCTATTTCGGAAAACTAATGTGTACGCTTTAAGAATCCTATTAAACTGAAAGTATTTGAACAAAGGTAATCAATATGGGCGTCGAACGAGAGGCTGTAGTCTAACCATACCCCAAGATCACGAATTATAGAAGTTCTCTGCAACGACGCTGAGCCCATGGTGTAGTCGTGCAGCAACGGACTCCAACGCGACGCCCACTGAAAGAGATGACAAAAGACTTTGTAAGATTTAGGCGGAGCCCCTTGCTCGCCGACCAGTCCACGAGCGCATCCAGATCATGTTGGATGCATTGCGCGTCAGCTTCTGAGCGAATTACCGAGAATAGCTTAACATCGTCCACATAGAGAAGCACCTTAACGTATTTGAGATCGGCGACCAGGTCACTAATAAAGATACAGAACAATAAAAGACCTAGATGAGATCCCTTGGGTATGCCAGAATTAACGAAAACAGGGTTAGATAAGGTGCCTCTGTAATGTCCCACGTTCATATACCATATATGCGCGTATACATTTATAAGTGAGTATGAGTAAACATGAGTGAATGTATGCAAGCATCCCTATATAAAAAAGTCATGACCGGATGAAGTGAAGCCAAGAATGCGTCAATATGATTGGCTCGTGTAGTGCGCATGCGTCAAAAGTATCGTTAGAATTTTTTGATTTGTTTTTGATTTCTAAAATTGATCCTAATACAAAGAATGTAATATATTACTATAATACATATCAATAATTATTATTTGTGTATTTATAATATTCTATTGTAAATATTATCATTGTTACAAAAAGTGACATGATGTGAACGTTGACACGAACTGAGTTGAGACATAACCTTAAAATTTTAAAAGGTAGTTGGTGACGAAACCGCGGCAATTTTGAAATTTACATGAGCGCGAAATGAATCAATCATATATTGTAAAGTTTGATATATTTCCGTAATAGAAAACAAATATTAAAAATATCAATCAAGCATTTATATTTCATTTAATAAGTTAATGAATTAACATTCTACTACAGTGCGCGCAGCGCACTGCGCCAAGTCTAGTATCTGTATAAAAGAGTACGATCAACGCCTGTGTGATGGCAACCCGATACACACACAGACAACAAATATCCGATCGATCGGAACCGTACATCATTACAACATAGTGTACCGAGCGCCGAAAATCAGAGCAAGTGCACCGACCTCTGCGTCAGCACTCCTCGCGCGCGAACCAGAACGTCAAAGACTGCGCGTCAATCCTTAGTGTGGCAAATGCTGATTAGATTACCGCGATCTTTATCATCTTAATTTCACAACTGCTTGAATCGGCACCGAGGCATTAAAAATCCCGGAGCCGATCCACGCAGCGCCTTTTTACGTAGAGTGAAGCTGCTATCACGAGCTGTACCTGGTGAGAGAATACGAGGCCTGTGCATCTGTGAGCATCGTCTATTGAGTGCGTAGAGAACACTTAAACTCTGCACACGATTCAACAGTATACCTCTTCACTTGCTAGTCGAGAGTCCCGTGTCTAGTAGGAAAGGGCCCGTCAATAAATCTGGCGTTAGTGGCAACACAGCTTAGATAAGTTCAATCAATTCGCCACGAGCAATCGTGTAAATTGTAAGCCAACCAGTTTCTGCTACACTAGAAGGAGACCACGGCATCCAAAGTGCGCAGGACGATTATAATTGTAAGTCCTAAAATATATAAATACTAGAGTAACGTCAACTTAAATAATACCAAATCTTCATAAGCTCTCGAACGCTAAAAATATCAAAACATCTTGTAAGTGATTGTAATATCTGCTGAGTTCTGGGTTGTCTCCAATAAATGAAACAATAACAATTAACCAGACTCTATAATAATTATTATTATAATTAAGAATATCCATAAAACAACCTAAACCCTAAAAAGAGTATAAAGGAGAACGTAAGCTTGCCAGCATCCTCGCAGATCAGAAGGTAAAAGTGAGCAGCGTCACCGCAGACATCACATAGTCCGAGAATCTGCAGCGTGACTATATACTGTCCGCGATTCACATCACGCGACAGGGGACAAACTATAGCGTCCGTCGGAACGGACCGATCCGCTTACGCATAAAGAGCGGACAGTCTACCGTCCGGGCAAGTCCCACCGCCGTGACTGACACGCGTCCACGCGTCCGCGTAGATTCTTAGAATCATCATACCTCAGTAACAATAAGGCTCTCGAGCCTATGCTAGTTTCCGCGAATTAAATAATTATTTGTAGAACTCGCGCAGCCCGTATTCATACTAAATACGGTCTTTACACCTCCGACGCGAACGGAGAAGGATCGGTCCGAGAGATACGATGTCAGCCAGCACAGCATATTACCATTAACGCCGATACGGGATAACTTGGATAAAAGAAGATCATGACTCACGGTGTCAAAGACCTTGGAAAATTCAGTGTAGATGGCATCCACTTGACTAGAAGATTCCAAGGCGTACGACAAGAAACCATTGAAAATGAGCAGATTAGTCAGCGTTGACCGATCCGGCGAGCAGAGAATTCCCAAGGATGCTAGTGACTATCGCGTCAAACAGTTTAGATAGCGTTCCGATGATCGAGATTGGCCGATAATGGCGAACGTCGTGTCTGTTGCCCTTCTTAAATATAGGTAGGACGTGTGAAAAGCACCACAGTTCGGGAAAATGACCACGAGCCAGAGAGGCATTTAACATGTGCATTCATTTATCGAAAACATTAGTAATCATTTTATTAAAAGTGGCCAGACAGCAGTCTACGTCCTCACTTGACACCACCGGGCGTCAGCTCATTCCTCCGAGGGCATGATTGATTAACACATAATTGGCTTTGATAAAATTACCCTTCCTAACCGATAACTCCGCGGACCCACGACTTTAGTCTGGGTGGACAGGGTAGTGCTGGTCAGGTTAAAAGAAGACATCGTGGCGGACACAGCGGCCGTTGCTTCCCTCTCATCCGGTGATAGGTAGCCAACCTGAGAGAATCCCAGGTGGATGGTATCCCAAGATACGCGAGGAATCTTAAAGTTGCCCAGTAATATCAGCTATAATATCAGTAATATCAGTAAGATGACCCATACGCGTGGGCATCATGTCCTTCACGGCCTGGCAGAACTCCCTATACACAGCAGAACTGGAGCAGGGTCTGATGTAGACCGCTCCAACGATGATTTTAGTGACAGGTGAGGTGACTCGAATCAAGATTTGTTTGGCAGTGGAATTGACAGGCTCCAGGAGAGCCGGGATGCAGTCCCTCACGGCGACGAGAACTCCTCCTCCTTTTGAGAGACCAGCTGGAGTCATCTTCCCGTAACAGCGATGCACTGCGTAGCCTGCAATGCCAAGCTCAACGGAGACAATGTCTGGGGTGAGCCAGGTATCAGTGAAGAAGATGATGTCTGGAGAATATGAGAACAAATGAAGATTAGATTTGAGTTCAAGCTGACGTTCAGGGATCTTGATTGAGTGAACTTTCTGATAATAAATAGTGAAATGAGAGGAAGGGACCTGTACTAGTTTTTTTCCAAGGAGATCACTGGTGAGCCATTGACGTATCTAACTAGCTTCTTGTCAGCATGGGTCATGCTGTTATTAAAAAAAAGTCATTGCTCCATCGACCTGATCCCGTCATAAGCGAATTCGAAGGGATTAATATTAGCGCTTGAGCAAATAATCGATTTGCACAAGTATCTCGATAAAAGAGAGAAGAGAACAATTACGCTCCAAAATATTCGCATACGTATTCGTATAACAACCCTGATCCGAAGTAAGAAAGGAGGTCCACTCTCCGTCTAATCTACTGCATTTACGTTCACCGAAGGTAAGTTCATTTAATTACAATTTAAAATACAGAATAGTGCTTTCTATTTCTCTCTCTCGCATATCTTTTCACAATAATTGTCGCACTTTTATGATTCCGCATTGCACTTAATGCTTTTATTAACAGATCACCCCTTTTCATACTCTCTCTCTATTTCTCTCGCTCAGCAATTGCCATGCTTTGGGTTAGCCCGTTATGCCAAGAATAGTTTCTCGGCGTCTACTGGAGGCCGTTTTCAAAACGAGATCGCGAAAGTAGGCAGGTACCGACGGTGCTAAGCTTTGTATCTCGAGCTTTGTCCCCGTCCGTACATATAGAGATTTACAACCCTTAGAGTTACTGTCTTGTGACAACTATCATAAGTTTAGGACATAACATTTATTTGGGTTATTGCATATTTACGAAGTATTTGGAGTTGGGGTTCAGGGCTTTCATTAACTATATTTCGCGTTATAGGACGGGCGGTCGCTCAGTACTGGCATACTTTAATCTTAGGGCTTTTTGAGCAAAAAAATTTCTTTAAGTTTTCGTTCCAGAGAGGCCTTTGATTCCTTTTTTAGTGAGCTGATCTTCATTCGTTGAAGCTTAAGTTACAGCCCTTACAAGGCAGCCTAGTTTCCCAAAATTTCCACGTTTGCACCTCTGTATCTTAAGATTTTTTCATTCTTCATTCTTCATTCTTTATTCACAAGTCCGACATGGCGGGAGAGCGGATGCCTCCCGTCAAATGCGGCAGTTATTTCGCCTGTCATAAGCAACATCAACTGTTTAAAACAGGATTCATCGGTCTTTAAAGTCATCAGTGAGAACCAGATTGTGTGTTCAGAGAACGGCAGCAGTAATCTAACCTCAAAAATTGAAGATGATGAAATAAGGTTTAACACAGAGCAAATTTACTGGTTTGACAAATGTGGATTTATTATTACTATGTACAGCTATCATGCGTCGCGCACACCATGTGTATTCGGTGACTGCTCGAACTCAAGAGAGTGATATGCGAGCCTCGTACAGCCTCGGCACCGCTAGTGGTCATGTGACTCACACGCATGTCAATAAACGAAACAAAATATTTTTCTCCATTCAAACCAGCGGTTTTATAACTGCCGCACACATCCGTGCGTATAATTTCTAATGTATCATTTGCCTTTGTTCTATTATTGTTGAATGGCAGATTGTGCATTTTATTTTCAATACAAGTTTTGCACTTCATACATTTTGATTCAAGTTCATTTGGAATATCACCTAACAACTGTTGTTTACACAGTGTATTCAAATAGCTAAACTTTACATGACCTAACATTTTGTGCCATCTCTCTTTCAAACTCATATTATTATTGTTATACTGTCTGCTCTGTTTACAATCTTTTCCTCGAAATTTAAGTTACCAGTCATCTTGTAAGTTCTATTTTCTTTATAGGCAACAGCTATTAAATTATTATCTTAATCTATAATTTTTGCAATGTTATTTTTCGAGATAATTGTATTATTGTCAGTTAGTTTACCAAAACTAATCAAATTCATATTCATTTCTTTAGCATAATATACGTTACTCATATTTACTTTAGTTTTTTACCAAATGCATCAAAATAACTTAAAACGTTGCCAATTTTTGTTGCTTTTACCGGACTATTATCACCGAGATAAATATTTATGGGTTTCTTTAAATTTATACAATTTTCAAAAATAACTCTCATTGTTTATTATATGATCAGAGCACCCACTATCGAGTAGCCACTGAATTTCATTACCTAACCTCGCTTCATCGTTCTTCGCTGCGTGTACCGTTGCTATCCAGGCGTTGGCCCCTGCGCTGCTCTGCTCGTGTGCAGTGCTGGTCCCTTGCTGCTGTTGCCGGTGATGGCGGAAGTTTCCGCGCCCTCTGGTGTAGTTGCCTCTTCTTTTTCTGCTTCTGCTGTTGTTGCGGCCCCGTGTTGAACCTCGCCATGTTCCGCCGCTGTGTCCCGCTTGGCCGCCATCTTAGCATTCTCTTGCAAAATGCCCGGTTTGACCACACTTGTAACATTTTCCCTTTTTTGTGACGAAGACGTTTGACTTTCTTTCTGAGTCTTCGTTTCCGTTCTTCATTTCAGCTATTTGAATTTTATTCTTTACGTATTCTGCTGTTTGATCACTTTCTGGTAACGTATCTATCAAATTACCAATATAACTGTATTGGTTTGGCAGAGTGTTGAGCATATAATTTAGCTTCTCTTTTTCATTTATTGTGGCACCTGCGGCTTTCAAATCATTCACTGCTTTCTCAAAATCACTGAAGAATGTGGCAGTATCACTGTATTTTTCCGATTTTAATTTTTCCAGTTTTTCTGCAGACTATGTGTAGAGCTGTCGACTCCTTCTTATACATGTTATTAAACTTTTTCATTATACCATAGGCTGTCGTTTCTTCACAGACATATTCTAGTTGCCTATTTGAGATCGAATTATAAATTATATTCATTGCGTTTAAATCATTTTCGTCCCAGGGATCCTTATCCTTTGTCTCATCTTTCATTCTTGATATAACTTCTTGACATTTCTTTAATTTCAAAAATAATTCTATCCTTTTTCTCCACATACTATAATCCTCTCCGTCAAACACGGGTATAGTCAAATCTTTTTTCTCCATTTCGTCTACTTGAATTTTATTCTTCTCCTCAACTTCAAAATTTTCTTCAATTTTTCGGTAATTCTCGAACGTTCCGTCGTGCTCGGAATCTTCCTTTTAAATTTCACGACTTTCTTCGTTTCCGACGTTTCTTCGTTATTCATAAACCCAAGTGCTCTCTGCTTGCACTAGACCACGTGTTTCACGATCACATTTTAATCCGCGTGCATCACACTGATTTTTTGCTTTTTTTATAAACTTTTCCTCTAATTATTTAGTCGTATACTTCTAGTTTATGTCCTTGCAAGTTATTTTCACTTATATTTTCCCCTTTGAAAATTTTCTTACACCACGCGGCTTTTAACCTCAATTTATTTTACACTATTGCCCTCATATCTCCCGAAGGTTGTATGAGTGCAATCGAAACGTGGAATTATTATTACTATGTACAGCTATCGTGCGTCGCGCACACCATGTGTATTCGGTGACGGCTCGAACCCAAGAGAGCGATGTGCGAGACTCGTATAGTCTCGGCACCGCTAGTGGACATGTGACTTACACGCATGTACCGCGAGAGGGGATACTTACATGTGTGTGTTCCCTCACACACTCATTAGCGCGCTCACTCATTCTAGCGCGCATTCTATATATATTCTGAACTTGACCGTATACATTGAACTTGATCTGAACTTGGCAGTATACATTACAAATGTACCATATATTTCAACAGAAGCAAAAGAACTCAATGACTCTGCAAGATTTTTAATTGCTCAAATAAAGCTGAAGAAGTCAGAAGAAGTAAGGAAAGAACTGCTAAGTGAAGTGATAGAAACAGCTTAAAATGCTCCTAACATCAACATCGAAGATAAGTACAAACTGGTAAAAACCGAAAATTCCTTACTGAAACAGTTAATAAGTAAACTGCAAGAGAAAAACAAGATACTTAAAGACAAAGTGCTAGTAAAACAAAAAGAAAAAACCACAGCTAGCTTGACATATGCTGAAATGGCAAGCTTTCCAAAGCCAATCAAAAAAAAGGTCCCTAAATCAACTATGAAAAAAGTGGGTGATAAAACGGTTGATATGAAACAAAACGTGATTGAGTGTATCGTTTCTGAAAAGAGGATTCAGACTGAAAATCTATATATTAATAGTAAGGATGAGTTAATCATTAATTGTTTGAACAGTGATAGTGTTACACTAACTGAAGATGTTTTGAAGCAAAAACTTGAAGGTGTATGTGAGGTTAGAAAAGATACGTTAAAGAATCCAAAAATAAAAATGGTTGGAATTGACAACTACAGAAACATAGAAGTAGAAGAGCTGGAGAACGACATAAACATAAAAAATTTTGAAAACTTTACTAGCAAGGGAAAAGTACTACGTATGTACACAAATAAGTCAAGTAAACTAACTACAGTTTTTTACAAGTTTTAATGGAGATTCCTGCTGACATATACAAATTTGTAAAAGAGAGCAAAAGCAAGATTTTTGTTGGGTACCAAAATTTCAAAGTTTATGACTCAATAAATTAGACCCCGCTACAACTGTGGGAGATTTAGGCACAACAGTAATAAATGTGAAAATAACTCTTCATGCCTTAAGTGCGCTGAAAAACATAAAACTAGTATCTGTTCAAGTGACATCTCAAAATGTTTGAATTGTTGCTACTCAAATAGTAAATACAAGACAAAACTCGATACTAGACATGAGACTAGTGATCATAGCCACTGCAGCATTTATAAGAAAGAAATTAATATGTACATGAAGACTACGGATTATCCTATGAGACCTCCCTTACCAGCTATCCTACTAGTTTACCATGTACAAGAACAGGAACAGGAACCTACCATAGAGGTAATAAACCCATCTACATCAAACGCAACAAACTCGCAATAACAACTAAATTCAGCAAGTAAAAAACAAAAAATAAAAAAAAGGATACTTTTGACTATCTTGATATGATACAAAAGGATTCAATGCTTAAAGAAAAAACATACAGTGGTATTGACGGTCTAAACAAGGCAATTAGTAATAAAAATGATATAGCTATGCATTTAGATGTAAGGAGTATGAACACAAATTTTGATAAAGTCAAAATATTATTTGAAATATTATTTGAAAGCCTTATCGTCCAGCCATCTGTCGTTATTCGTACAGAAACCTCTGATCAGGTGAATTACAATGTTTTTAATTTGAGCGGAAGGGTATAATGTAAGTCCTACTACAACGAAAGTAGACTGAATAGAAACGATGGAGTTATAGTTTTCGTAAACAAAAACTTAATAGAAAACACTGAGATTATTCAACAGGGTAGGATTAAAATTGTCAAAAGTCTTAGATAAGGTTATTAAAGATGCCAAATCTAAATACGACAAAAATCTAGCAGGAGAGAAACATAATATTAACAATTACAGGCCGATATCGCTTGTATCAAATATCAAATATCAGTAATTATATCGCGTTACCACTAACGCATATTTTTAACCCCTGTATGGAAAAAGCGATTTGGCCAGATGCTTTCAAAGAAGCACAAATCATTTCGGTACATAAAGCAGGAGAGAAACATAATATTAACAATTACAGGCCGATATTGCTTGTATCAAATATTGCAAAGATCTTTGAAAGAAACTTATACAACAGATTATATGAATTTATGTGACCAAGCTCGAACGTTGCGCGATTCTGCGGTGGGGGGGCTTAGGATATTTTCAAAATCACATAAAAACGAAACAATTTTACGTTATTTGGTGGGGGCCCTGGTGGGGGGCGGTGGGGGAGTCTTGCCAAAATGAACATATAATGTAGGAAGATATATATATATATATATATATATANTAAATGTCTATAAACGATTATGACCGATGCCTGCGTGACTGCAACCCGCTACACGCATAGACACTGCATCACCTAACATCCAGAGACCGAGCAACTAGATTGCAACAAGTATTAAGCGCTTAAATCGGAGCGAGTGCTTTGACCTCTGCGTCTACCAAGACTGCAAAGCGTACGCGTCAATCCTTAGTGTGGCGAATGCTGATTGGATTACCACGATCTTTCCTATCTTAATTTTACAACTGCTTGCATCAGCACCGAGGCATTAAAAACCCCGGAGCCGTCCCAAGCATTACCTTTTTAGCAAGTCAAGCTGCTACCGCGAGCTGTACCTGGTGAGAGAATACGAGGGCTGTGAATTGGCGAGCATCGCCTATTGATTGCGTAAAAAACACTCAAACTCTGCACGCAATTCAACAGTACACCTCTTCAGTTAATAGTCGAGAGTCCCGTGCCTAGTAGGAAAGGGCCCGTCAATACATCTGGCGTTAGTGGAAACACAGCTTAGATAACTTTGCATAATTTGCCACGAGAAACCGTGTAGGATAGAACTGTCAGCATCTGTTACACTAGAGGCAGACTACTTCATCTAACGTGCGAGAGATCGACTATAATTGTAAATCGCATTGCTAGAAAACCGTAGATAATAATTGATCTCTTAACAAAATTAAAATTGATCTTTTAAAAAAGTAAAAGGTTAGTCGAATTTGATCTATTCTGTAACGAAATTACAGATAAAAAAGAACTGAGATCAATCAAACAAAGTCAATTATATTATATTTAATCATAATGAAGCAACAAAATTTTTGTTTTTCAATAAAGGGCTTACTTAACTTAAAGTTAAGTTATATAATGAACAATTAGGAACAATTCTCAAGATACTTACTACGTAACTTGCGGTGCCCGTCTTATTGTATACTTACGGTGTTTTTATGGCTTTCTAATACATAAAAAGAAAATTTTGTTGTTCAATAATAAACAAAATGAAACGTGCATGGCAAGTTACGTAGTAAGTATCTTGAGAGTTGTTTCTAATTGATCATTATATAACTTTGTTTGATTGATCTCAGTTCTTTTTTATCTGTGATTTCGTTACAGAATAGATCAAACTCGCCTAACCTTTTACTTTTTTAAAAGTTAATTGATTTAAAAGATTTCAGTCCATTTTAGTAATTTTTTTTTGTGTATTTTATATTTGTCCTAAAAATAAAATATAAGCATCTTTAACGAACCTGGATTTTTCGTAACATTTTTATCACTAGCATGTAATCACTGATTGTTCTGATACACCAGCCTCGAATGATTTCTACACCTCGATACTAATAAAAAATACGGTACGAACTACCTAGACCTCGCAATCGGTCACCCCGTCGCCCCTAGACGCCGCCCTCGAATGATATTCATATCTAGACACAAAAAGCTACGGTGCGTACCACCTAGACTTCGTCATCGGCCACCCTGTACACCTAGACACCACCCTCGAATTTATTCTACACCTAGACACTTAAAACTACGGTGCGAACTACCTAGACCTCGTCATCGTCCACTCTGTACACCTAGACGCCATCCTCGTATGATGTATTTACCTAGACATAAAAAATCACGAAGCACACCACGTAGACCTTGTCGTCGGCCACCCTGTATACCTAGACACCCTCCTGAATTATTTCTACACCTAGACACAAAAAGCTACGGTGCGCACTACCTAGACTTCGTCATCGGTCACCCTGTACACCTAGACACCGCTCTCGAATAATTTTTGCACCTAGACACAAAAAATCAAGGAGCGCACCACCTAGACCTCGTCATCGGCCACCCCAAACAACTAGACACCGCTCTCCGAAATTTCGATTCTGAAACTACGTTTTCCAACATAAATTGTTACCGCGCTAATTGATATATACATGTGTATGCACCTTCTGAAGCCAACTTCACGGTCCTACCACATTTCGGACTGAAGATTAAATACGTGATTTCAGCATTTTTGGATTATATATTCACGTATTATAATGTGACGAGACGTAAGTCTCGCACATGAAGTAAACAAACACGGCTCCGAGTCAGTCAGCTGATGCCAGCAAGCGCGCGCCCGCAGCGAACAAAGGCGAGTCCGCACGAAGCGAGGTGAGCGCGCGCGCGCACCAACCGAAAGGCCAGTCCGCACGAGCGCGAGAATCTACTAGCAACGCAGCGGCGACGCGCCAGGCGGCGCGCCGCGAACACACCTATATAAGGCGGCCCGCGCGGCACAGCGGGCAGTTCTACTCGAGCTGAGCTCCTGGCGGCATCGTGCGCACACATTACCGAGAGGAACAGTTAGAGATAGACCGACGCCAACGACGTCGTCTCGTGAGCACACGTGACGACACTGTTAGCTAACCCGAAACTCCGAGTTGCCGTCGTGCGCACACGAGACAACCAGGAGTAGCCGAACAGCGCCGAGTCTCGTCTACGTGAGCACACGTAGCCGATACTCGACGTTGCCACCTGCTTCTGAACACCCGTCCCAAGGGACTGGTTGTTTTCCCGGCCACCGTGAGCACATGGGACTGAGAAAATAACCCGCCGACGATTCCTCAGGTCGTGCGCACACGTCCTGGTGAAACACCGGCCAACTCCTGCCCGTACGAAACCGACCACCCGCCGACCTCTCGAGATTCGCCTGGTCACTGTTAGCACACAGGACTAGGAGAAGAACGAGACGAGCGACCTCGATCCGTAGAGCCGTGCGCTCACGACTCCATGGACTCGAGGGAAACCTAACCTCCGAAAACCCATCGATATCCCGAACCCGTGTCACCGTCCGAAACTCCGATACCGCGTCCGCAAAACCGACGTATGCACCGAAACCACGTAACTCCGGCAACGTCGTGTTAATGTACCGTTAACCGCTCTAGATTAAGCTAAACCGATTGTAAAGGCGAAATATTCTTAACAACCGCGATTTCGATTTCTGTTCCAGATGGAGACTAATAATTGAATTATCAACTTGTTAACATAATTACTAGAATATATCTATTTTGTTATTAATTGCATAAACAAGTCTCTTCAATTAACCTTTCCCCTAACCAAATCCTGGCGTCCGGCCGACTACTCAACACACGGGGAAAGTCGAACCGTTACAATAAAAATAAGCAGCCTTTTCACTAATATTTTTGTTCGAAATCATAGTTTAGCTCAGAAAACATGCTAATAAGCCAAAAAACTTACTAACAGTAATGATAAGTATTTTTTTTTTGTTTTTTTGTATAATGAAAAATCCGAACACCACCCTATTGAAATTTTTTTGCAAGATCTAAGATAAGATCTTACGAACGATCTGGTATCGATTACATTGTGTTACATAATATCTTTTACAAGTTCTTATATAAGATCTTATATAACACTCAAAGAAAAACATTTTTATTGATAATTTAGTCAAGATCTTATATAAGATCTTATGTGAGATCTTGAGTGAATTATCAACGAAAAAGTTTTTTTAAGGTAAATTATAAGTTCTTAGATAAGAATTTATATAAGATATTATGTAAGAACTTGTAAAAGTTCTTACATAATATCTTATGTAAGATCTTGTACACGATCTTGCGTAAGATCTTAAATTCATATTTGATAAAGATAATTGTTCTTTTCATGAACGTAAGATCTTGTATGAGATCTTATGTAAGATCTTACGTAGATTCGTGGTTGAAAATCGATGATAAGATCTTGTGTACGATCTTGGACAAGATCTTGTAAGATCGTTCGTAAGATCTTATCTCAGATCTTGCAAAAAAATTTCAATAGGGCAATATAGAAGTAAATATGTCTGCTTCTCAAACTCGCCTTCGTGGCGCTACTGCGCCACTTGATGTAGTTAGTAATTAGAAAAACGTTAGTAAAACTATATTCAAAGAAACATCATAACATCTGACAACGTCTAAAACTGTCTATGAAGTAAAGTGCTCTGGTCCTATGCCAATAAAACAAAACATAACAATTTATATGAATCTTGTGTCCATTTATTCCAAATTAAATATAAATATCGATTAATATACCAAATTCCTAATAAATACCGACCACGTAAACATCGAAAAGGTAAGGACTACAAAACATCGAAGCAGCGCCACGGGCAATCATCAAAGTCCGCTCAGACAACACAGCACGGACAGGATCTCGCCTGGCCAGACAAGTGTCCGATTGAGAGCGAGCGCGGACTGTACATCGTCCACGCGCTACGAGCAGACACAGCTGGCTGTGTGTGTGTGTGTGTGTGTGTGTGTGTGTGTGTGTGTGTGTGTGTGTGTGTGTGTGTATACCACCATAATTTTGGAACCATGCGACGGATCGTAATAAAATTTGACATGCATATATTTTTTCTAATTCTGAATTTAGGTCATTTTATGGTCATATTATAGCCATTTTTCTATTTTTGAAAAAATATTTTTGCTTTTCTTGAATGATATGATTTATACAATATATTCAATAATAGTGTATCTAAAAGAACATAAAATTGTCTACTTTTTCCCGCAAGATTTTCTAGATTAACGGATCTGTACATTTTTTATGATGTAAAAGGTAATTTATCGAAAAACATATATAACTCAAAAAATAAATAGTTAAATGTTTTGAAAAAGTTTACGACAATAAAAAACAACAATATCTACTAGTTGTAAAAATTTTGAGCCATTTTGGCGACTAGTTTTTGAGATAAAAATCAAAAACTAAAAAAATGGGTTTTCTATGTCGTACGATTACGGGAGTAAAAAGGTTTAAATTAAGTTGAAATTTTAGGAAAAGATTGATCTTTCAATCACTTTGGCTAGGTTCGTTTTTTTGTAGCTTATGAAACCGTTTAGTATAAAAGATATTAATATTCAAATTCTTCAACTCTCACCCTGTATACTCTGTGTGACTGAACATTATTATTTTTGTTAAACCATATAATTTGATAATTAAAGCTTAGTATATTTTGAGATTTTTCATGGTTTTATAAAATGTCCGTGCAGATGGTTTTGTCTGTGTGTGTGTGTGTGTGTGTGTGTGTGTGTGTGTGTGTGTGTGTGTGTGTGTGTGTGTGTGTGTGTGTGTGTGTGTGGGGCGTGCGTGCGTGCGTGCTATATATCGTTATAATTCTGGAACCACGTGATCGATCGTAATAAGATTGGACATGCATATATGTTTTCTGATTCTGAATATGAGTACATTTTCTTTTAAGATTTGAACTATTTTATGACCATTTCATGGCCATTTTTCGATTTTTGAAAATATATTTTTGCTTTTTAAAATGATATGATGAGCGAATCTCCGGTGAGACCTCTCTCCCACTATTCTAACGTCTGGTGGATCTCTCCCCGGGCTGACCCTCCGGTCGAGGGAAATCTCCCAGGAGAATCCCTACCCGCTTGGTCGTGCAACTCCCGGGCTTCACCTCCGGTGATCTCATGTGAGATTTTGCATTAGGGAGGTATATAAGATAAAATATGGGTGGGGTGCCAAAGTAAGTGGTGGAAAGTTTACTAATACATTAAATAGGCAGAGTGAGAGGTTTAGAAGGAGAAGGCGACTGTGGGAGTACTGAAATGAGCTTTAAATTGTTAAAAGCTGATTATGGGAGTATAGAAAACAACGTCAAGGGTCTAAAAGGTGGCTGTGGGTATGCAGAAAACGATTGCAAAGGTCAAAAAGGCTACTGTGGGAATATAGAAAACATTCAAAAAACTCAGTAAGGCTATTGAAGGCTTATAAAAAACAACTATAGAGTCCCAAAGGCGACTGTGGGAATACAGAAAACGATTACGAGGTACTAAAAGGCAACTGTGGGTATGTACAGAATGATTACGAGGGTCTAAAAGGCGACTGTAGGAGTACTGAAATGAGCTTCAAAACGTCAGCTGATTATCAGGTGATTCCAGCTTAATATTTTTATTAAACCTGTAGTTATAAATATGCGTTTATAAGAGATAAAATGTTAATGATAATCAGCTGATAACCAGCTGATAATCAGCTGATAATCATCCAAAATTTGTAACCTTTATTATATTTATTATAAGTTGTTTAAAATAAATAAATTTATAAATTTCACATAATGAGGGCCAGCACTGGTATTACCATCAGGATGATAACACGACTGTGAGCACCAAAATTTTTGTTTTTCTTTAATTTAATTTAAGTAAAAAATTTTTTAAATGTTAAAAAAATAAAAATTTTGGTGCTTACAGCCAGAGTTTTCGTGTTATCATCCTGATGTTAACACCAGAGCTGGCCCTCATTATGTGAAATTTATAAATTTACTTTATGACGAGGAACAATGTTAACTCGTCATAACCTCCCCAGCATAAATATCCTAATGTATAACAATGTATTACAGCTCTGTTACAGACGAACGGCGGAGAGTGAAATGGGAGAAAGCACGGTAAGTGGGGAGAGAGAGAGAGAGAAAGAGACTCGCGCGCGTGCCGCGTCTCGCGGAAAGAGATTGAGATTCGTTCCGACTCGCTTAGAGTAAGCATCGTGCGCGCGACTCCTAGATCCGGAAATACTGATAGCTTTGTGAAGACGACGTGCGTAGGCTCCTGGTTAACGAGTGCAATCCAGAGGGTCCGACAACGACTGCGCCCTGTCCGAGATCTTTGCGCAACTCCGCTACGTCCGTGGCTTCCAAGCAATCCCAACCACTCGCCTGCGAAGGAGACGTCCTGGGGCTGAGCCGACTCGTCTACTGTAAGTGTCAGCTCTGCATCTCTCTCTCTCACCAGTGCCCTCCCGGTCTCTAACTGCCTCGCTCGTCTGCGTCTCGAACACCCGCATGTGTGCTCGTGTATTTACTTTTCACTGAACAATATACTTTACATTTTCTACGCTATCCAGCGTGTTTTGATTTGTATACCGGTCCGTAATCCTATTAAGTTCCCCGCCGCCTCCGCGGGCACGCGCATCGCTTCACGGTGCACGTGCGAACAAACTGCAGCTAGCCGAAATACGACCTTGGCAGGTCCACCTACGAACTCGATAAAACCCGAGGAAACGAGACTTGGTCTCGATTATTACGCGGTTGTCTCTCCGCTCCGGTAGCTGCACTGCACGCAGCTAACGTCTGCGCGGCTACCGACACCAAGCAGAGCAACCCCGTTATAACTTATTTTAAACAACTTATAATAAATATAATAAAGGTTACAAATTTTGGATGATGCGCGCAAAAAATTTTCCAAGCGCACTAATCCTTGGGATATCAAACAGCTACTCTCAGCAGCATGCACATCGTAGATTTTCCTTACTTTTTCTTTAGTACATTTGTAATGCTAATATAATTAATAATGACTATACATTGTCATTGACATGCGTCAAATAACGAATAATCCACGGCTAGTTGATGCACAAAAATGCATGCACCAAAATGCATTATACCTCCCACTCATGGAAAAGTAGTAAGTACAACTCGTGTGGCGTTAGCAGAATCTAATATTACATTTAAAACAATAACAAAAAACGGAATAGGAGCCAGCCATCTTCAGAGCTAAACAGAGTTAGAGGGCTGCAGGAAGGCCTGGATAGCCTTAACCTTGCTTGTTGGTGGTCGGCAACTGTCGGCTGAGATGACGTAGCCTAAGCATGTAACTTCCCTCTTGGCCATGAAGCCTTTGTCCGGATCGATCTCTATTTCCGCTACCCGTAGCGTGCCCTGTTGAAAAAAATGACGTTATAATTGACGTCATTTAATGACATCAATAAATGACGTGATTGGGCGTGTCACAAATCGGAAAACAAAATAACGTTGTTTGTGTTCCAATTTGTGACACGCCCAATCACGTCATTTTGTGTCATTTAATAACGTCATTTAATTTTTTTTTAACAGAGTGGTCAAGAGAGCTTTTAGGTGTTCTTCTGCTAAAGTGATACGTACATTTTCAGATAATTTTATCTACTTCGCGCCTGGGTTCGGGTCTAATGCGGGAATGGATACGACTAGCCAGGTAATAATGATAACACTGGGTAAATGAAATTCTTGAAGGTTTATTGATACAGGTTAAGCACAACTGCTCAGCTCGGTGGCCTGACCGAGAATTGCGAACTCCAGTGCGCACCCAAACACCACGCTGTAGTGGAGCCAGAAAGCGCTGGTAGTGGAAGAAGGCGACCCACTTTCCTAATTGGATTCAGGCTTGGGTTGGAGCTGCTACGTTCGTCGACCTCGGCAGTGCTTGGCGCGTACCCCCACACATACATACATCCACGCATACGTACGTTTTGTATTTTTTGAACTCAGAAACCTAGCAAACATCGAAATTCATCAAAATTTATAATTTGAACATTTTCACCGTTACAAAGCTTTTCCCTTTGAGAAAGCAAAACGATTTTGGTCTGTTAATTTGAGTCAAAAGCTTTGTTATTATCTGATGTTAACAGCAGAAAGTTGTATTTTCATAGATCTATAACTTTTCCATTTTTTTTCCTATAGAATGCTTAAAATTTATAGTTAAAAAACGTTTTTAGCGATTGTGATGCAGCAGTGTACATGCACACTTCAGAAGCTGTACGTGCCCAGCACACACAAGGGCGTAAGCGATGCTCACACAGATACACACAAACACACATACATTTATACACGCACCCTACGAGACGCAATCCGAGGCGACAGGAGTCGCAAGCGAAGCATAAGTAGGTATAGGTAAGAGAGAGAGAGAGAGAGAGAGAGAGAGAGAGAGAGAGAGAGAGAGAGAGAGAGAGGGGCAGAAGACTGAGAGAGAGAGAGAGAGAGAGAGAGAGAGAGAGAGAGAGGCAGAAGACTGAGAGAGAGAGAGAGAGAGAGAGAGAGAGAGGCAGAAGACTGAGAGAGAAAGTATATCGCGACATAACAGCGAGCGTTGTACTTATGATGCAATAGGTCTTGAGATTGATCGGTCTCGATAGGCGGAGAAGTTGAGTTAGCCGAGGCCGATTCTCGTCGTCAATCAGAATACTTTTGTGACGCGAGTATTCCTTGCACGTAAGCCCAAAGCTTGGCAAAGTTCAACCCGAATAATTTAAACTAATTTAAGGGTAGAGGATCTAGCTTAAAATGGAATTGCCTGCAAACTGTTACGAGGTGAGTTCCTTAAAAAAATGTTGGTTCCAAAGGTAGGTATCTTGCTAAAATAAACGCATCACACCACAATTTTTATTAAGTAATACACCTAAAAAATCGAACATATTGGGCTCGCATTTTAAAACAACATTAAGAATCGAATTTAGAAGATAGTGTTTTAGTTTGTCCAAGAGAAGTTTTCTTCCAAAATTAAAACTATAAGGCACTTTTGGTGTGGATATGTCCAATACATACCTGCCTTTGGCTCTCGCAACTCTTTTGTGGTCACTAATGACTTTTTCTCGCGATTTGATTATACTTCACCACCCTTGTTTTGAGTCTGTGACTCAATCCGTATTAATTGGTCTCCAGTTGCTCTTCTTACTAGCTGTTCTTGAATTGTATTTAATACAATAGGCGCTGTGCTGTTCTGTTATTACTTATGCTACTAAAATTTACAAGTCTTCTATCCTCAGAAACGTTTTTTAATTACAGAGCCTTTACAAGGATATTGTGTTCATGTTGTCCTCGAAGAATGCGAAGACGTTATCAACGAGCATTTAGATGTAAAACAAATCTGGTAAGAAAGCACCGTAATTATTCTATATACCAATAATAATAACAGTATTAATATTTGAATTTTTTGTTCAATTTTCGGTTTAAAATTTACTATAAAACCACATACGAATTCTGAAAATAATGTGCAATAAATACATAAATTTCAATGAATTTTCACTCTTGTCCTTTGTGGATTTTAAAATAAGTTACATTTAGGTAAAGTCACAGATTTAGATTGGATTCAACGAAACGCAATCAATTGAAAAGTTAATCTTTATCTTAGCTTGAACATTTAAAAAGATCAAACTAGCTGAAAGGTATACAAGTTTCAGGGATTTATGCACAGATAAGCGATGCAAATAGTACAAGCGGACTAGCACAGAGACGCCAAATAATTGAATTTATATAGGGGGTATAAGGCTTATTAATAAATTTATCTTCCACACCTTATCAAGAAGCGTGGTAGCGCCCCGATGGCAAGTCAAAGTTGTATTAACTGCCCTAATAGCACGTACTAAACGTTGTGTATACGTTGATAAAACGCCCCTAAAGTACTCAATGTTTACTGAATTTTGCCTCAATGTTACATTTCAAGATTCACCAGATTTGATAATATTGTCGACGGGCAGAATAATATTGCTGCAAGCATGAGGCAATATTGTTTCGCACCGAAATATCCGCTTTTACAGTTTCAGGTCAACTAATGACTTCTAAAAAATCCAATTTTTCCGAATATTGCCTCAAGATTGCATTACCAGATTTCGCAATACTGCACTTGGCCACAATAATGTTTCTAAAAATGTAAGACAATATTCCTACCTTATTGTGCAATATTTTACTAACCTTGTAATAATATTCAAACATTGGCACATTAATATAAAATTTTTTTATAATGAGGTGAAAAGTTTTAAATACTTTTGCAATGCTAATTAAAGAAATGTTGTCTAATAGTTTCAGTAACATTATTGTAGCCAAGTACAGTATTGCGAAATCTGGTAATGCAATCTTGAGGCAATATTCGGAAAAAATTGGGTTTTGTAGGAGTCATTAGCTGACCTTGCACTGTAAAAGCAGATATTTTGGTGCGGAGCAATATTGCCTTATGCTTGCAGCAATATTATTCTGCTCATCGACAATATTCTCAAATCTAGTGAATCTTGAAATTCAACATTGAGGCAATATTTAGTGAATATTGGGTGCTATAGGGGCGTTAATTGGGCAAAGAAACAACGTTTACCAAGAAAGTTGTAGAAACGTTGTAAGAATGTTGCGAATACGTAGTTAAGTCTGCTTATTATTTGGAAAAAAGACGTTTTGCAATGTAACGTCTAAAGTAGCAAAAAAAAGGACGTCGTTAGACAGGCCACCCGGCAGACGCAGACGCTAGCCGTCGTACATGAAAAAGAGAAGCAGGTAGAGCCAACTACGCAGCAATTTGGAATTTTATTTTATTTTGTTCAATTACGCGGCACGGCTGTAAATATATACCCGTGACCAAAAATATATATTTTTTAGCATGCATGTCTCTCGTAGGTACGGCTAATGCGATAATTAAATAAAACATTCATAATTTCTCAGGGCTATAGATACGTTATCTCGAGATAATGCCCACTCCCTTTTTTAGTAATACCGCGTGTACCATAGTAGCTCTTTTAATTTTTTTAGCACTCTAGCATAATTAAATATATTGATTCAGACTTTATAGCATTAATCATCTACGTTTCAAGAAAATATAGTAATGCGAAGTCTGACATCTTACGGAAAGATTATTTAGGCGCACGTGTACAGAATAGGCAAGTATGTAAACACGTTGCTTCACGCACATCCTATTTAATGGTCATCTTGGCCGCTCACTCCGGGCTTTCTCCAGCGCTTACGAGTTTCACGCATTAGTATATACTCGACTAGCAGTGGTAATCAACATACGCTTGTCCCCGTGCTCCTGCGTAGCACGCTAGTCGAGTTACCGAAACAGGTGCTTGCACGTCCGAGAGCATTGCATCATAACTATCGATTCTTTTCGCCTCCCGTGAACATATTCGGAGTCCTATGGTTTTCGCGTGATTCTCGCATGAAGCTTCGAGTCTGCTTATCCACCCCACGGCGAGTGAAAGGCGCCACGGACAAGACGACGACGACCTTGGCGGAGCCGGCACGGGCAGCAGAACAGAGTATGACTCCCAAGGACATTTCATTGTGTGCGGATATCTCGAGTGACTGCTGTAAGTTCTTCACATGCTACAGCATGGACATCTACAGATAAAACTGTAAACTTTATGCATGATTATCTGCATGAGATATTGCATCATATACTGTATATGAATACGCAGGTTGCTGTGCATGCTATTATGGTGGAATATCTGCACAGATTTCGCGAAATTCGTGCATGAGTTACTGCACTGTTCTGTGCATACATGTGTGCATAACATTTTGTATGAAATTCTATGTGCAGATTTGTACATGAGATTCTACATGCAAACATGCTTTATCGAATATGGTATACAAAAATGTAGTATACAATACTGATCATCATGTTAAGGATATACTATGTACGTAAATTTTTTCCTCCTGCAGTAAAAATTGCAGATTTTTTCTGTTATATTTTCTGCAGGATTTTTTCATAAGGGGACAAGCCTGCGTCGTCGCCGATGAAATGTCAAACACGTCAAATCGTTACCGTCGTACAAAGACTGTAAAGAACAAGCGGTTACCTAGAATGACAAATTAAAAACAAAGTATATATTTTTTTTACTCAAACATGCATTACGTTTAAGAAAAATAATTTTCGTATAGAATTCAGCGGAGTGACAGAGATAGAGAGAGGTTAAAAGATTACCGCACGTGCGACAATCGTGAGAAAAATTTTGAATTATTAGATTATTAGATTATTAGAAAAATAAGCTTATCTGACGTCGATGATGATGCTTTCGAAATTCCTGATTAAACCGTACACCAGCTCCATTGAAGATTTCCGTAGCTTCCGCAAAATTTTCAAGAATAAACAAGACTGAAGTGACCTTCACGTTTCTATACGTTTATACATTCATGCATGCAACTTCAATGTTATTTGGACTTCGAAAATTTTCACGAGTCGTCCTCTATGGATGCTACAAAGATCTTTAACGGAGCTGGAGTACGGTTTAATCAGGATTTTCGAAGGCATCATCATCCACATCAGATAAGTTTTTTTTTCTAATAACCTTTAAGTATTCAGTAACCTTTTAACCCCTCTCTATCTCTGTCACTCCGTTAAATTTTATGATATATAATACACGAAAATTAATTTTCCTAAATGGGATGCATGTTTAAGTAAAAAAATATATACTTGGTATTTAATTTGTTATTCTAGGCAGTCGCTTGCTCTGTCCAGTCATTATCTGGCGGTAACGATCGTTTTTGACATTCTATCAGCAACGACTTGGACCTGCCCCCTTATGAAAAAATCCTGCAGAAAATATAATAGAAAACACTGCGATGTCTACTGCAGGAGCCATAAAGAAATCATGCAAAAATTTAAGCAGAATTAAGGTATTGCGAGCTTGCATTTAAATTGACTCGCATAAGTTAGCCTTAACATGATGATCAGTATTGTATAATACATTTTTGTATACAATATTCTATAAAGATATGTGCATGTAGAATCTTATGTACAAATCTGTATATAGAAAGAGCAAGAGTTTATGCATAATGTTATGCACACATGTATACACAGAACAGTGCAGTAACTCATGCACAAATTTCGTGAATTCTGTACAGATGTTCCACCAAAATAGCATGTACAGCAACATGCATATTCATATACAGTATATGATGCAATATCTCATGCAGAAAATCGTGCATAAAAGTTTACAGTTTTATCTGTAGATGCTCATGCAGTAGCTCATGCATTATAATGGCATGCAGTCAGGTATGCAGGATCACATGCAGATTATTTTCGTAAGGGTTCTGCGCAACCTATCTATAGACGCTATTGTATAGTGTACAGACACATGTACTTTATACATAACACACCTCCTTACATTTTTTTCCACTCTATAACCGCCGCAGCCTCATGGGCCCAATTAGCAGGGGCCTTCCACCACCTCTGCGTGGAAGCACAGCCCGATCCTTTTTATTTCTACCTTCCCGTCTAAGCTCCGTCCTGATCTAACCTGCCTGGGAGATTTTTCCGGTAAGGACATATTTTGGACTCGCACCGTGTTAGTTAAGCCAACACTCTCTGTCCTTCAAGGACATCAGGTCCATCTGGCCATCTGGTCTATCAGCGGTATCTGCCTAGCGCATCGGATCGGCCTACCTATTTTATCGACCTTTGCTAAGAGTCCCTACCACTGCTTCGTATTCGCTAAGGCTTGCGCCTGTGAGGAAATGGGAAACTCTGAATCACGCTAAAGAAAAATTTCGGGGAAAAACCTGCCTCGAAGCAGCCGGAGTCCAGGGTACTACTTTTCCCGTTGAGATACAACTTAGAAAATATCCGAGTGCGTTCACTGGAAATCGAACCCACGACCACTTGAGCGAGCGTATATCTCCTATTTAGGGCGTGCGCCTTTACCAACTGAGCCACGGACGCTCTTACGTGCCTCCTTACAATTGTACTCTACATTATGTTTTTACATCTGTAATGACCGTATTTAATACAGTGAGTACGGGCTGCACAAGTACAAATAATTATTTAATTATTGAGAAACTAACCGTTGACTTAAAAGCCTTATGTACTGAACAATAAAGAATTACGCGTGACACGATATTCTAGGTGGACGCGCGCGTAAATGTGCAGACACTGGTATGTCTGTTCTTAACGTGTGGACGATGTACAGGTCGCGCTCGGTATTAATCGGACTCTCTCCAGGTCTGGATTCTATCCGGACTGTGATGCCTGATGGGACTTTGTTATATGTCCGTAGTGCTGATTTGAGAGTTTGATTATCCTCACCTTGACGATGTCTACATAGTCAGGGTTTATTAGGAATTTCGCATATCAACTGATATTTATTATTATTTGGAATAAATTGACAAAAAATTCATCTAAATTGTTATGTTTTGATCTATTGGCATAGGACCAGAGCACTTCACTTTACAGACAGTTTCAGACATTGATAGATATTAAGATGTTTCGTTTTAATAAAGTTTTAATTGCGTTGTTCTATTTGCTATTTATGTCAATTGTTATTCACGATGTTCAGCTAAGGCAACTTACAATTATAGTCGTTCTCTTGCACGTTGGATGACGTAGTCTCCTTCTTGGTGTGGCGGATGCTGACTATTCTATATTACACGATTTCTCGTAGCAGATTATTCAAACTTATCCAAGCTGTGGTTTTACGAACGCCAGATGTATTCACGGGCCTCTTCACCAAGATAGAAAAAAACGCGGTAATCAATCAGCATTCGCCGCACTGAGAATTGACGTGTACGCTTACAGTCCTGGTACGCGCGCGAGGAATGCTGATTTAGAGGTCAAACCACTCGCTGCGTTTCCGGCGCACGATGCGTGTTGCAATGTTGCTCGATTTCGAGATGTCAGTCGATTCATTGTATGCGTGTATGCATGGTTGCAGTCACATAATATTGCCATCCTTGGCAATGGAGCCGGCGCAAAGAGGAAAAAAAAACACTTTTCCACTATATTCGGGAGAGACTGATAGAAAGAAGTGTACTTATGACAGTTAAAAGATAACCAACAATTGACAGTTTTCCACACCACCCAAGGGGTACTGTCAGCAGGTGCGTTGATTTCTTTTTGCTTTTTTTGAATTTTATTTTATAACTAGCGCGCCACGCGCGGCCTTACGGCCGCCTTGGCTTGCCGCCTTGCATCGCCTCGTCAATGTTTAAAACATTATATACAGTATATTTTTTTTAATTTATTAGAAACAAGCTGAGTAGAGAGGGGCAAGCCTAGGCAGACAGGGGGCGTGGCCTAGTGGCGCCAGTGACGTCATGGCTCAGGGCAAGTCTAGTCGCTCTGCAGGTGTGGGGCCTTATAGTGGGGGTCGCGGTGACTTTGGGAGTAGCGCGTGTCAAGATTTTATCTTTAGATAAATATCTGGGTCAGGGTGGTGACATTTTTATACCGTTGTTCGTTAAGTGTTGCATTGTTAACAGTGTCGGCATCTTTTCAGAAGTTGTATGTGTTAAATGAAAACAGCTTCGAATTTCGAGGCATGGCTTGGTGCAAGTCTAGTCGCTCGGGTAGAGGGGGTGCCTGAGATGGAATGGACGTAAGAGCGGGCAAGTCCAGATGGGGCCCCCCGTGGTGGGGAGCGTCGCGAGCAAGAAGGGTCGGGTATTGTGTTTTTTTTTGTTAGTGTACCTTTATATGTTAAAATGGATACTCGATTTATGCATCCGTGGACTATGATTTGTGCTGGCCCTACCTCCGCAGGTAAAACAGTGTTTGTGCAGAGATTCTTAAAGCATCTTGATGTGTTGGCTAATGTGCAGTTTCACAGAATACTATTTTATTATAGTGAATGGCAGGAGAGTTATAGAGTGGAGAATGTAGAGATTGAATTTCGTGAAGGATTACCGCGTAACGAGGACTATTCGAACGATCCGGAAAAGCGAAAATTGATAATAATAGATGACTTGATGCGTGAGTCAGCAAATAATGGTACACTAATAGATTTGTTTAGCAAGGGAAGTCATCATCGTAATGCATCGGTGATTTACATATGTCAGAATATATTTCACAAAGGGCAGCGTGACATATCGTTGAATGCGAATTATATGGTTTTATTTAAGAATCCTCGAGACCGTGCACAGATTCAGCATTTGGCTCGTCAACTATACCCCGAGGATTCCACGTTTTTGCAAGAAGCTTATTATGATAGTACTCTAAAAGCACATTCTTATTTAGTTATTGACTTGAAGCAGAGTACACCAGAGGAATTACGTTTCCGTAGTTGTATATTTCCTGATGATGAATATCAATACGTCTATATTCCCAAGTATTCGTCGAGTCAGTACAGCAAGTTAAATATTGTGTAGAGCAAAAAAAAAAATCGATTCAGTTATAATCCGACAATGGCGAAGCGAGCATCTCGTGAGAGTCGCGCGTTGATGAAGAAGAATAATGCATCACCTTTTGAAGAAAAATATTTTGTGTTGCTACAGGCATTGAGACATTCTAATAAAGAACAACGACTCGCGTTATTGCGTACTGCCGATGAAAAACTTGTAAAGTACATTTGTGAGTGTGCCTTGAACGTATTAAAAGGTATTGTATGTTTAAACGTCACGGAAAAAAGAAGCTGAGAAAGTATAAAACTATTCTGCGTAATTTAACAAAAGTTACAAAACGAAAAAAAAGTTGCTGGAAAAGCAAGAAGCGTATAATTGTACAAAAAGGCGGAAATTTTCTAGGCTTTTTGTTACCGTCTATTTTTAATCTTTTTCTAAATGCATAAAAATGGAAAGAGCACGAAAAATGGTTTTGATTCCTCGAGAAAGTTTACATAAAGTGCAAGCAAGTGTAAAATCAATAAATAGTTTAACAACAGCAGCTGCCAGAGAAGTAGCTCCGGAACGGGTATAAAATTTCGTGTAGCGCGTAATCCTGATAAAAGCTGCAGTCGTAGAAAGATTTAACAGAACGCTAAAGGAGCGAATGTTTCGTTATTTTACATATAAAAATACAAAACGTTATATTGATGTATTGCAAGCAATAGTTCAGAGTTATAACAATAGTATACATTCAACGATAAAAATGAAACCTGCTGCTGTGACAATTTACAATGCTCAGGAAGCGAGAAAAAATATGTTGGAAAAATCTTTAAAACAGCAGCTTATACGGAAGAGTTCAAGATATAAAGTGGATCAGTATGTTCGAATTAGCAGAGAGCGTCACATCTTTGAAAAAGGTTACGAAAAAGGTTGGAGCGAAGAGATTTTTAAAATTGTTAAAGTGAAAAAACGACAAAACTTGTTCATCTATGAACTGTCCGATTTAGAAGGTGAGAAAATTGAAGGATTTTTCTACACAGAAGAATTAAGTTTGGTGCACAGTGAAAGGGTATCGCAAAAAGAATATAAAATTAATGAAATTTTAAAAACACGTGGTAAAGGAGCTAAAAAAGAGTATTTCGTAAGCTGGATCGGCTATCCCGATAAATTTAACTCCTGGATTCTTGCAAGTGAAGTAAAAAGACTATAAAAATGAATCAGTCGGAATTCACAGTAGTACTCCCAGTAGTAATAGTAGTAATAGTAGCATGACATTTTTTCCGGATAACACGACCACTAGTTTTTCAGTAAGATTACCTCGCGCAATCGATTTACATGAAAAGTGGCAAGTTGGACTGTCAGAAATTCATATACCCTGCACTACACTCCATTTACGTTATAAAGATACATCAATATCACCTATAGATGGAAAGGATAATTTTCATTTCCAGCATGGTGTATATCGATCCGTACAAAGTTTGACTGATGCAATAAATGAAGGTTTTAAGGAATATCATGACGATCAAGCGGCTAAGGAATTGATTTACGATGAAAAAGGAGGCTACGTTACTTTAAGAGAGTATCCGGAACTTGTGAAAAAGAAAAGCAGACTTACAAAACCAGTAAAACGTATTCTTGGCTTTGAAAATGGTACCTTTAGAATTACACTGGAGTCACAAACTATACCTTATAGAGAATATGTAGCTAGCCAGCCTGCTACTCTCGCTCACGCTATACCCGACCAACTTTTTATTTATTCAAACATTTGTGAGCCGTGTATCGTAGGAGACGCACATGCGCCTCTGTTAAGAATTGTAAATGGTGAAGCAAGGGATTATAAATATGGTAGTACCATTGTTAAAAGATATTCGCCTGTTAATTATATACCACTTTTGAACAGTCGTTTTCAAACTATAGATATCGATATAAGAGATCAATTTGGGAGTCCAATACCATTCGAGTTTGGAACGTTGACCGCTACACTTCATTTTAGAAGAGACTTTTAAAAATGAATTATTACGACGCATATTATAGTGACCAGAGTGGTGGTGGTGGTGGAGGACGTGGTATTACGAGTGTGTATGTAGGCTCGCGAGGACAACGGGGCCATGGTATTGGCTCGTTCCTGGGTGGTCTATTTCGACGAGCATTGCCGTTTTTGGCAAAAGGAGCCCGAGCAGTTGGTCGAGAAGCCTTGAGAGCAGGTATAAATGTTCTCGACGACGTGACAGAAAATAATATGTCATTCAAGGATTCACTCAACAGTCGTCTAGCCGAGTCTGGACTGAAATTAAAACGTAAGGCTAATGAGAAAATAAGCAAGCTTATGGAGGGCTCCGGCTATAAAGGGCTGGCGCTCAAACGGGCAACACAGTTGCAGTACGACAGTCGTGGACGCAAGAGCTCTAATAACAAGAAGAAGAAGATAAAGCGAAAGCAAACTAGCAAGAAAAAAACCAAAGCTGTAAAAAGACTAAAAACTGGAAGAAGGAAGAAGAAGAAGAATACAAAGGGGAAAAAAGTGAAACGTGTAGTGAACAAAAAAATACGCAGGAAATCTACTAAAAGAAATAAAGTTTTGGATATTTTTGATTAAATAAAAATTAAAAATGTCTTTCTTACATCATTCAAGTTGCGAGTGCTTAAAATCGGAGCTTGATTTGTTTTCATTGCCAATGACCCAGACCACTATCGAATCATCATCATGTGTGGAATACAAGCCTGTTTCATCACTCTCCGATCAAGCACCTTTAGAATTTTTAGTCGCCGCAGCAGGCGAAGAATATATAGATTTGGCTCATACGATGATCAAACTAAATGTTCAAATAACACCTCACAACGCGGACACGGATGCAAGTGTGGCACCTGTGAACAATTTCTTGCACTCAATGTTTAGTCAAGTGGACGTTTTTTTCAATCAAAAACTTGTGACACCGTCTAATACACTGTATCCTTATAGAGCATATATTGAAACTTTGTTGAATTACGGGCCTGATGCAAAAACTTCGCATCTGTCGACATCATTATGGGCAACGGATACAGCAGGAAAATTGGATGAGAAACCTGCCGCTAATTGTACGAATAAAGGACTTTTGAACCGTCAAAAATTTACTAGTGCTGGAAAAGTCGTTGATCTTTTAGGACATTTGCATATTGACGTATGTAACCAGGATAGATTTCTTTTAAATGGTGTAGAAATGAGAGTCCGCTTGGTACGTGCAAAGGACGCTTTTTGTTTAATGGACGCATCCGATAAAAATTATAGTGTACATATAAAAGAAGCTAGTTTACTTGTGCGACGAGCAAAAATTAACCCTGGTGTTTTAGTAGCACACGCTAAAACATTAGCGACAACAACTGCAAAGTACCCTCTGACTCGCGTCGAGGTTAAAGCATTCAGTATGCATAATGGTATACTCGGCGAGTGTTTGGATAATGTAATTCTCGGACAATTACCGAAAAGACTCATCATAGGATTTGTCAATAATAAAGCCTTTAACGGCGATAGATTATTGAATCCTTTCAACTTTCAAAATTTCGGTATTAACTATTTATCGCTTTATATCGACGGTCAACAAGTGCCGAGTAAACCGCTACAGCCAAGCTTCGCTGCGACTACACCTCTTTACGTAGACTGTTATCACACTCTTTACTCTGGTACTGGAATACACTTTTTAAACGAAGGAAATGATATCGACAGAACAGATTATCCCGAGGGTTTTTGTTTGTTTGCATTTGATCTTACTCCTGACATGTCTGCTCATTGCGGTACGCATTGGTCTTTAGTTCGTAACGGAAATGTGCGTATCGAAGTACGTTTCGATAAACCATTAACACACACTGTAAATTGTATTGTTTATGCTGAATATGACAATGTTTTAGAGATCGATTCTATGCGTCAAGTTATTTTAGATTACAACTCATAAGATGTGCGCGCGTGTGTTTTTGTGACAGTAAGAACGAATCACAGCACTCAGCCTCCTCCCTCTATTTCGCTAAAGTTCTACATTGGAGGAAGGGAGGGAGGGAGGAACCGTAAAGAAGGGAGAGGTCTGCCTATATAACCTCTCCGGATTTTGGTGGATGTTAGTTCATCTCTAGATTTTGAGAAAGAAACAGTCGATAGCTGCAATGGATTTTATCATCGATATCCAAGCTTTTCACGATAAAGAAGGGTTATTTTTACCCAAGGAGATTGCTGTAATTGGAGCTGACCGCAATTTTATTGCGCATTGGATTGTGAAACCACCGTGTGATTACAGTGAATTACCTAAGGGAATAATTTCGACTAATTCTTATCTTTCGTGTTATCATCATGGTATAGAATGGTACGATGGTGAGGCCACGTTGGAGGACATTTACCCGTCATTACGCTATATTGCCAGAGATGCACACAGCATTTACACACGTGGCTACCAGAAAGCTAATCTACTAGAGCGTATTTTAGGAAGACAGATTACGAACCTTGAAGAATACAGCTGTCCGTCTTTCAAAAACTTATCCAACCTGGACGATCATATTTGCATGTATCATGGAGGAAAATCAGAACACCATACGTGTGCATTGGCGTACACATTCAGAGTGCGAGCATGGTTAAGAAAGGCCTTATACGGTCATACGGAAATCGACATGAACGAGCAGAGAAAGAAGAAAAGAAAATTGAAAAATCTCCTCGAAGAGCACTCGTCGATGGAGGCACATCGTCAGCGTCAGCGTCATCAGTGTCAACAACTGTAAAACCAAAATTACGACTTCTACTACGGCCACACCTGCAGAGGTTATCGAATCTTGTTTTGCTGTCATTGTTCAAGAAGAAGAAGCTGTTGCTGCTGCTACTACTAGTCGTGCTCGTGGTAGCAGTGGTGGTGGTAGTGGGGTAAACAGCAAGAGAGAGGGAGAAGCAGAAGAGCCCTACTACTCGAAATCTTACAATGAACTCACTACAGATTCAGCAGGCTATGAGAGGCCTATCAGCACAGACCGTCGGAGTGTTCCCAGCAGATCGGTTACCCAGGGTGTGGACGAGACTGGTCGCTATTATTGCTAATACTCAAGAACACCATCTACCTGGTGCTCACTGGATAGCAATTTTTGTCGACAAAAACGGTCATGGCGTATATTTCGACTCCTACGGTATACAACCAACCGTGTCGTATCACCTTGACGGATTGCGACGAAATTGTACACTATTCACGTGGTCTACAAGTCGGTTGCAGAGTTTCGATTCCGACGTGTGCGGCAATTATTGTGTGGATTTTTTGTATTATATGTGTCGCTATAATTGTGCTATGGATTTTTCTAAACTCTTTAGTGGCGACACAAGGAGAAACGACAAGTTATGCATGGTAATTTTCCAAAAAATTATAAAAAGTATAAAAAAGAAAAAATTTAAAAGTGTATCAAACTCGTGTGCTTATTGCATTCAATCTTGTAAATCCGAATCTTGTAAGAAGAAAAAAAGAATGTGACTTTTGTTATTTTAAATTGCTACGTATTCCAAAATGTATATGTGAATTTTCTCAATTATGTAATCGCATTTATTCTAGATTTAAGAATTTTTTTTCATGTATCCCGTATTTTGTAAAATGTATTTTTTTTTATTCAATCAACTTATTCAATAAATTTTTTGAAAAAAAAAAAAAAATTTGTAGTTGTGTGTTTCAAATTATTTTTACTCGAAACGCATGTATTTATTTATTTCCTCTTACATTTATTATTATTATTAAAGAAAAAGGTTAAATGAAAGAAAGAAAGAAAGAAACAACTTTGATAGTTTTTATTTATTTACTTTATTATTATACGAAATTTATATTTTATATACATATTATTAGTGTAGTGTATCTGATGGCCAGATTGGGCTATGCATTCCGGTGAGATCAGTCATTGCTGTGTCAAATGCAACAAGCATTGGATTTACGTGTATCATACCACCACCACCTTCCTTCCCAACACAGCTCAGAAAGACGTAAGCTGAATTATCAAATAGTCCTTTTTCGGCAAAAACACATCTTAGAATTCGATTTGCGGTGACCATATGAAAGATTTCAGCAGAACGAGGTGACCAGTGAAGACCATTTGTTGAAATGGGCATGACAAAACCGAGTCCAGCTAAAATTGCTCGTGGAGGTAAAACAAGAAATTGGCCTTCCAACAGATAGATGCCACTTTCCTCGTTTGACTCAATCAGAGTCACACATGTGCCATAATCTATTAGACGACAGCGTTGCGGGCATTCTTCTTCTGTTACTCCTCGTAACCATCTTCCCATTATTTTAACTGCAATTATCATATTTCCCTGAAAAATAGAAAAAAAATTTTGTGTTAGTATAATTGAGTAAAAATTTATATTTCTTATTCTCATTGTTCTTCTTCTTCTTACCTCTAACTCGTGGAGTTTTAGCTTATATAACATCGGTGAACCAGATTTTTCCAATGAAACTGTAAAAGTTTCTTCGCAAAAATATAAAACCGACTGTGTACTATAATAATTAAAAATTTCTGATTCTAATTTCACGTACTCGGCATCTTCTTTCAGTAATTGCACATGAAAACAAGACGGTGTTTTAAATGCAGACAATCTGACTTCATGAACCGTGTGTATTAAAGGATCCATGTCCCGTGCAAGAACTCCACAAGGATTCATAATGCTGGTGGTGTTGCTGCCGCTACTGCTGCTACAAACCGTCTGCGTAAAAGAGAGATTTTTCTGCATCCTTGGTTTGTTCTCCCCTCTCCCTTATATTGTAGTGTTGCTCTTGGTGTGTGTGTGTGTGTGTGTGTGTGTGTGTGTGTGTGTGTGTGTGTGTGTGTGTGTAAAGGGAGTAGGGCAGGAGGAGAAAAATTATCTTTACTGTGTGTGTGTATAACTTACAGCGCCATTACAGGTACTTCCCGTAAATATATAGGTGAACCGCAACACCGCTACTCATTTTATCTGTGTGGGGCTCGAAATCTTCTACCTGCGCGATGAGGAAAAGCCTCTTACCACCCGGCGGCGCTGCTAGGTCCATTTTCACCCAAGCGCGCGCACGCGCTCTCGCTATTAGCCTAATAGAGCACGTGCCGGGGGTCCGGACCCCGTTGATCAGCAGGTTACCCCGCCGCCGCCGCCGCCGCCGCCGCCACCGCCGTCGCCTGAGGGTTGCTATTAATACTATAACTATACAGGATTTAAGGATTTAGTAAATAACATTAAATATGATTTTTATTTATTCATTTTTTTATTCATACATATAACCATATGGTACAGAGTATCGATGATTTACAAATTGTCGTTTTTTCAAAACAGCACGACATTTTTTCTTTGCTTAAAACTAATGATATTATTAATCGACGTTCGACCTATATGCAAATTCCTAACATATATACAATTATTCGCGCCCCGATTCTCATTCTCATTCGCCTCCTCTTTCTCCTCCTCCTCCTCCTCTTCACCTTCCATATCGGGCAATATTTTGTCAAACTCGTGATTCTCCATCAACTCTAAAACCGAGTCAAAATTTATTCGTTGACTATTTTCATAGTTGAGCCGAATACCTTTAACCTTACATGTATCGAAAGTTTCACCGTTTGGTGAACGCACTCTATACGCGTAAAATTTCGGACCACCCGAAACAAACGTCTCGATGTAGGAGCCTTCACCGTACTCCTCTAGTTCATCTGTTAATTGACCTAACAGAGTCCCGGTCTCTGGTTCGTACTCGTCGTGCTCGCCCTTTGATACATATATGACTGAATCGGTGTCATAATACAGGACCCGCTCGCCTAGATTTTCAAGATATTCGTATAATTTTAAACGTCCTTGCGCAGACGTATACGCAGCTATCACTACATTGGTATTTCGCGCCGATGTAGCTATTTCGGTTTTTAGTTTACTAGCTGCGTAAATTACATTTTCATTTACTAAAACTATTCGACCTACTTCCTTTTCCGGATTAGTTAATAATTGTAAAAACTGTTCGCTCGAATTAATAATCTCGGTATTTGGTAAATTACCCCGTTGACCGAATTTTCCCCATAAACTATTTAAACAAAGTTTCGCAACCGATCGCATGCCTGGATTTTTTTCTATTTTTTTCGGATCTAGGTCTATACCCTCGTTTTCTTTATAATACGCGATATATGCGGCTTTACTAGCCTCATCTGTACAAGTACGTGGCCAACCCGAGCTCTCTTGTTTTAACTTCAAAAATAAATTAATGTAATCGGCAAACAACCCGCGTGTGGTATCGTCTTGATGAAGGGCTTTGGGGTCGTATTGCGTTATCTCGTATTGCCAGATAACGCTGATGCTAATGATTTTATAGCCTAACTGTAAACTTTTTTTAATCTCATCAGATACCCACGTACCACTTAACGCACGAGCTTCCGGAGTTACATGAGTACATGTGACTTTGCTTAGAGTTTCACAACAAGTTCGGCATAAGGGAAAAAGAAGTCGATTGTGCAGACGATACGGTAGCACCGGATGAAAAAGTTTGCGCGGTGGTAGAATCGTACATTTAACCAAGCCCTCAACACGTTCAAAATATTCGAAATTAGGCCCAGTCAGCTCGAGACAGTCGGTGCTGTTATATACGCGCGGGTGTTTTATTGGAAACTTGCCCGTTTTACAAACAAAGGGGTACAACGAACAAACATCAACGTAACGAATTTTTTCACCCGGCGCGACTTTATATAATGTCGCAATGTTGCCCGTGCGACCACCGTAAAAAGCATCTCGCGGATTTAAAATTTCATTTTGCGCGATGGGATGATTTTCAATCAATCGCTTAAAAGCGTCTAGAGAGGCTATATTAGCGTTAAACTCATGTTCCCACATTTCAACTAGAATAAAACCATTTGATTTTATTTTAGCTGAAATTGCTAGAGTATTCTCATACTTTTGATTCAGTGTAGTCCGATCTAGAAGAGCTGAATCGAGTCTCGTTGGGTAGCAGAGCGGACAGCCATGAAAATAACATCCATGAAACTGATACACTGTACCAGTTTCTGGATTGTCGAGATCCGGCAAAAATCCATCAACTTTTACACGACCAAAAAGAGTGTATTCCCGTCCACGCCCAACATGAATAATTTCTCTGCCTACTTGCTGTTCTATCCACAAAAGCCACTCTATAGCCCTTTGGCTATGTCTGTCGACTCGCACATAACCCTCGTTGCTAATAAGACCGATTAAATTGTTTGAAAGAAAATTTCGGGTATAAGCCAGAGAGCACGAGCCAGCCAAAGTCACGCTTTCTGTGAACGGACACAGATTAGCGCAATCTAAAAATATTTGTCTAAATTTTAAACAAGCTAAACGCAAGACTGTTACATCTTGCACGCAATACGCAACTAATTCTTTACGCATATTGAACTCTTCTCTAATTGATACTTCATTGCACCAATTAAAAAAGAGTTCACGCTCATTAGAGCTCATTGCGTCAGGTGAATAATATTCGGGTGCCGGATAAGCACCTTCATAATCCGCATTATCTGCTGTATTAAACAGATGCGGAAAATAACCTTTCTTTGCTTCTTCCGGCAAACCGAACGAAGCTGTTAAGGCAGAAAGTTTCATAGGCATGAAATTCATGCTATCTATGAATTTAGTTCTACCGAAATTAATCAAAATAATTTTGCGCCCGTTCATTATTAACGTTGGAACGCTGCCCGATTCTTTTACAATTCGGTTCTCTACAATTTCACGTAGAACGAATTGTGAATCAAATGCTTTTGCGTTATGCGCAATGCAGATGATATTTTTAAAATTAGTTTTTTTTCGCAAAACTAAATCTAAAAAGTTTGAAATCGGGTCTTTTCTTAATACGTGCTGGCGAAGACCGCAATAATTACAAAATTGGGCCACATCGTTTTCATTTAAACATAATGAGCATACAAACTGCGCCACACATATACGAACCATTTACCAAGTGTAGGTAAACGCTATTTTCACCCCCTTCTCTTAGCAACGTATTTTGCGTCGTCTCGAAACCATAGAAGACGAAGAGAGTTTCTGGATGAAAATTCGTTCTACCTGCACGTGATATTTTTGGCGGCCTAATTTGCATATAGCAGTTGGCATTTTTCTCATGCACTGCTTTACAATTCGTACAGTACATATTCTTGCAATTATGTTTATTTGAATCAATGTTATAAACATAATGGCAAAATGTACAATACTTGACGAATTGGCAAATTGAGCGCCGAGCAGTTTTTGATTTGCTCATGGTGTACGAGCCAGGAGCCTTGTGATTCGCACACGCTGGTGAAGTGTTGCACGATATGCAAAGATTCACACATTTATGGTGAAAAGGCCGTGTATATACCGTGTTAAAATCTTCACAGTAATACCTCTGATACTTTTTCACGCATAACGCAGTCAAATTTAGAATCAATTAAAATGATTCAAATCACGATGGAACGCTATGTTAAGTTTTTTACTATACTTAACATTTACCCCGTCGAAAAAATTTTTACCGTTAAATAAAGCCCCCTCCGCATGACCTAATGTCTCTATATAATACACCATTAGCGCAACCCCGTGTTTCATCAAATATAATTGAAATTTTTGAAATTCAGGATAGCCACAGCCTTCTTCAGGCACGACTACTCCCGCTTTTTCAGAAATTTCAATTGCACATGCTTTTTGATGTGCCATTGAATTAAAGGCGATTTTTCGCCAATTTTTTTCCCAAGTTGCGCGTCCGGTCTCCGGTTTCTCAATAAAAACTAACCCACATGCGATTGCCCGCGGCAGACACAAATTATCGTTATTTTTAATGGTCAAAATAGATTGACGATTTAACGCGTTAATCAACTTTGACTCTTGGCCATTACCTCCGCGTGGTAAATCTGTATAAGTAGCGTTTACACGCAGCATTTCGTCGATGAAAAATGCTTCGTTACTCTGTGTAACGCTACCTATACGCGCCCAGAGATCATTGAAATCAAAGTCGCGGATCTTTTTCACCGGAAACCATGCATCCCCTCGAGCGAACCTATCACTATTCACGGTTATACCTATTAAAATATCGTCATTTAGGCCGGTCACTAAATAACGATAAATTTCTAACAAAGCTGATCGCAGGTACACAATCGCATTACTAATATTCTCGTTTATTACGAAACCGAATTCTCATCGCCAGCTGCGGTATGAAAATTGCGCGCACGACGAGAACTTTCATTTAAAATTACTATTTTCTTAAAATTACTCCTACCTATACCCCTACCGACTTGGTAATGGGGAGGTTGCGGCGCTGGTGATGCTGGAGGTGTTGCTGGAGGTGATACTGGAGGTGATGTTGGAGATGCTGCTGGAGGCGATACTGGAGGTGATGCTGGAGGTGGAGAAGCTTGGCTGCGGGAGTTAGGTTCGTCATCATCGACGTCGGAAATGTCCATATCTTTTAAAAAATAAGAGTTTTTAATTATTTTGATTTTTTTTTTTTTTATTTATTATTATTATAACATGAAAACTTTACAGAAATATATTTATATATTTTTAAATTCACACACACACACCTTGGACTTCGAGACACGTTAGTCTCGATGGACCCGCAACAGCAGCTGCATCAGCAGCAGCAGCCTCGATCCAGCTGATACTCTCATCAGCCACCGCTTGAGAGCCAACGAGGCCATTCAACTCGATTCCGGCTTCCTCGATGTCGCTGATATCCTCGTAGAGAGGACGCGACACCTCTGCTTGTGTTAGGGCCGGTTCTGGTCCTACGTTGAGGATATCATCGTACGCAGCTGACCCCGCATCAAACATCTCGGCAGCATCGAATATCACCCCATCAAGAGTGATATTTCCAAGCTCGGGAAAAGCCTCTTGACCGGAGAGGATTATCACGTCATTATCCTCCTCCTCGTAGGCGAAATCATCATCATCTTGGTTTACCCATGAGACTGAAAATATAAATAAAAATATTATTATTAGTATTTTATATTACATTATTACTATGGTATATATATATATATACCATAGTAATAATGTATACGTTTATATATATATATATTATTTTTTTATTATTTTTTTTATTTATTAGTTAATATACATTAAATCAATGTATACGTTTATATATATATATATATATATATATCTTCCTATATTATATAATTATTTTGTGTATACATATACACAAAATAATTATATAATATATTTACTCAAAATAATTATATAATAATTACATATATATATATATATATAAACGTATACATTGATTTGTATAACTTACCATTTTCTATTTCCGAGACCGGTGCAGGAGACGGAGGAGACAGTGACGCTTGCAAAAAAGACGACAACGATGGTACTGGGGGGTATACATAGGGCCTCGTCATCGTTGTTGTTGTTGTCGGCATCTGGGCTATGTTGTCACCCCATTCGGACCATGCATCCGTCGTGCCTTGTACACTCAGTCCGACTTCTCTCTCCTCGCTCGTTATCGTCCTATCTGCTACAGGGACTTGTGACGATTGTGATGCGCAGGGTTCTCCATCCCAATCAACCCAATCATCGGCATTATTCCCTATCAGCTCTATCGACGCCTCAACGGCTGTTGCTGCTGGCAGTGGTAATAATACAGGCGCTGGCGCTGCAAATAGTACAGGCGCCATTGCTGCTGCTGCTGCTGGTGCTGCTGGTGCTGTTGGTGGTGGTGCTGCTGCTGGCGGTGCAACACGACCTGTAAATTTCAAATGTTTTTTAAAAAATATTCGAAAATAAATCTAATACGTACGTCGTGTATGCTTTTTGTATCACTCAAAACATGACTTTGTTTGTTTAAAGTGAGAGAATATAGCATACGTTTAATAATAATAATAATAATACATTACGATACAAGTATCCTATGAGGCACATTCTGGCACGGTGAGGTTAAGCGCCCGAGCGTAGCGAGGGTGCTTACGCCGTGCCAGAATGTGCCTCGTACGACTCGAGTATCGTACAATATTTAAATATTAATTAAATTTAAAGCACTGCTTGGCTAAATCCGCCAAGTCACGCAAATCCGTGGCGTATGCAGTTCTTTCTGGCAGCGCGAGGTTAACATACACACGATATACACGGTGCCAGAAAGGGCTACTTAGGCCATGGATTTGCGTGACCTAACGCGAATTTAGGCCACTCAATGCTATAAAAAACCGCTGCCAAGTCATTGGCACTTAGCTTCCTCCTATTCTGCTAGTGGAAGATAATTACATGGGACAATCAACTCATTCTTTGATTTAAATATTGGCTACTATTCGATACTAAAAGGAGGCTCGGCCAGGGGAGAGATCCACCAGACATTAGAATAGCTCCTGGGAGAGAGGTCTCACCGGAGATCCGCTCGGGACTGAAGCCCCGAGCTCTCTTAAGACGAGAGAGCGCGGGCGTCTGAGAAGGGGGAAAATATTCCAACCTTGTGTGTAGCAGTCTTTTAGGTACACTATTGTTGAATATATTGTATAAATCATATCATAATAAAAAGCAAAAATATTTTTTCAAAAATCGAAAAATGGCCATGAAATGGTGCTTCCTGCCTCTAGAGGAAGCTTTGTAAGTAGTATGGTTATAAATCAGTCTAAATTAAAAAAAAAAAATTTACTCGAATTCAGAATCAGAAAACATATATGCACGTCCAATCTTATTACGATCGATCACGTAGTTCCAGAATTATAACACTATACGTACGCACGCATGCACGCCACGCACGCACGCACGCACACACACACATAAAACAGACAAAATCAGTCTGGCCGGACATTTTATAAAAGCATGAAAACTCTCAAAATAAGCTAAGCTTTAAGTATCAAATTATATGGTTTAACAAAAATAATAATGTTCAAGCACACAGAGTATACCAGGGTGAGAGTTGAAGGAATTTGAATCTTAATATCTTTTAAACTAAAAGGTTTTATAAGGCTACAAACTGACCCTAGCCGAAGTGATCAAAAGATCAATCTTTTCCTAAAATTTCAACCAATTTAAACGCTTTTTTACTCCCGTAATCGTACGACATAAAAAAAAACATTTTTTGTTGAGTTTTTGATGTTATGCTCAAAAACTGGTAGGCAAAATTGCTTAAATTTTTACAACTAGTAGATATCCGTGTTTTTATTGTCATGGATTTTTCAAACATTTAACTATTTATTTTTGAGTTATATATGTTTATCGAAAAATTACCTTTATATCATAAAAAATGAAACAGATCAGCTCAATCTAGAAAATTCTTGCGGAAAAGTAGATAAATTTATGTCTTTAGATACACTATTGTTGAATATATTGTATAAATCGTATCATTATAAAAAAGCAAAAATATTTTTTCAAAATCGAAAAATGGCTATAATATGGCCATAAAATGGTCAGAATCATAACACAAAAAATGGCCTAAATGCAGATTAGAAAAAATATATGACATGCTCAAATTTTATACGATCGTTGCATGCGTCCAAATTATGGCGTATACGTACACACAACAACAACACACACACACACACACACAGCCATCCGCACGACTTTTCTAAAAAACGTAATGATTCGTACTCAAACACCTCAAATGCGTTTCACGACAGTATTAGCAAAACTGTGAAAAATTATTACTATTACAGAAGCTTCCTCTAGAGGAGGAAGAAAAACGCTGCAATTCTTTGGCACATAGCTTCCTTTAACCTTATGTATCGCTTTAATATCTAAATTGTTTTTACTTCATATATAATTCTATAAAGTTTTTATGCTTTTTCGTTTGATGGATAAAATTATTTCGAAATAATTATATTACATAATCAATGCGTAACTGAAAATATTGTTTGTACAATTTGGTTGCGTTAAAATTTATAATGATCAGGGCGGCAATTATTGGCATAAAATAGTATATTGTATATTGCAACTAGGGGGGAAAATTGGCTTTTTCTAGCGAAGGTGATAGGTCTAGGAAGTTTGAGCACGAGTGGGAGTCGAGGGCGCCGTAGGCGCCCGAATCGGACACGAGTGCTCAAAATATCACCCGCGTCTGAAAAAGCCACTCCCCCCTTGTTGAACACCGTACTTTTTATGATACGTGCATGAATAGACCCTTTTTTAAGCATACAAAAGGAGTAGGAAATTGAGAACTCTTTGACGCATAGCATATTTTCAAAAATTTTGAAAATTATGAAAATTTTCAAAATTTTGAAAAATTTCAAAATTTTTAATTGCTGTAGACTACTTAAAATTAAAGTAGTCTATAGAATAACATTCGATAATCATGATGTTTTAACGAAAAGTTCAAAATTTAGTTTCCGAGATATAATGATAAGGATATAGTTCGCGGAACGTATCTAAAATCACCAGTGATCGAAAAATCGCCATGAATATACGCACATGCGTAACTGAAAATCTTATTTTTAACGAATTAATAAAACAAAAACAGCAAAAAACGAGTCTAAGTATAGATTAAAATCCATTAATGGAAACTGAGATCGAAGCGATACAGTTTTCAGTTATATAGAGTATACAGGGTAAGAAAACAAAATTTTGAAGCTTAATATCTTTAAAACTAACTGGTATCATAAACAACCCAAAGAAAGAGATAAAGGTGCTATATAATGCTAACTAAATCCAAAATTTTAAATTGATTATTGCCTTTTTACTCCAGTTATAGCATCACGTAGAAAAAACGACTCATAGTATACAGGGTGAAAACACAAAAGTTTGAAGCTCAATATCTTTGAAACTAACTGGTTTTATAAAAATCTGAATCTTTGAACTTGATTATTGCCTTTTTACTCCAGTTATCGCGTCACGTAGAAAAACGATTTTTTTCAGTTTTTGATGTTTTTCTCAGGTCCTGCCCCATGAAATGCAACTTAAATTAAGTGGTATATAGTCTAGATTACGCTTCATAATCATATATTTTTTTAGATGATCCGCATATTTAGTTTGCAGTTAAACGATTTAAAAAAATTTGCACTGTAGGTGTACTAATAAAGAACGACGAACGATAATAAAATTTCTTCACAGGTAAAACATAGGGCAATTTTATTCTCTTTACGCAGGTACGTATTTCAAGCAGTTTACTTTTATCTAACTTTCGATAACTTTGATTGAAACAAACTAGAAATCTCAAAACTAAAAAATCACCATATATAAAAAAAAAAAACGCGTTATGTAATGTATATGTATATTCGTCCCATATCTCTAGCAAGAACACAAAGAAAATGAGAACTTGGGATGGGTTAAAATCCACCAAGTAGACAGCGCTGAGAAACCAGGCCGTGATACATACGCCAGCACACACCACACACACACACATCACAAACACACAACTACGTCCGTACGGACATTTTCTAAAACACCCATTTTTCGACTAAAATTATCAAAAACACACAACTCCCACATGTTTTTACACAAACTCGACACAAAGATTACTATTAAAAGGCTTCTTACAGGAACGGAAGCAAAATTTATTGCAATATAAGAATCCGAGTACTACCGTTTGGCCTGCACAGCTTCGTAGTCGCGGCCTGATTGCGTGTGTAGGTCGCCGGGTGATTGCCGTAGCGTTCAGCACACTTGTACCAGCAATGCACAAGGTTTTCGATTTTTTTTTGAAGGTAAGTGTGCAGCTGTCCTACATCTTCTCGCGACCGTGCATGACGAAAACTTTTCAAAAAGTGTTGAAAACAAGGCCAATCGCTCGTTGGCTCTATCCACAGCAGCTTCATGGCCATGGATTTCCACAAATAATCCGTCCCAACAAACTCGTGAATTATAAGTGGTCCACTAAATAGTGGACACACACCAGACAGAGTTGACAGAAGAGACATTTTGAAACGAGGATGAAAATCGAAGTTTGCACTGCGCGAGTAAAACTCAGAGTGATGGCTAGATTTTTCCAGCATCTCACCTACCCTCGTAAGAACACTTGACATTTTTTTTCGATAGTTTTCACTATACAGGTGCATCAATGACCTTTTTTTTTACATAGTTTAGGGATGCTCCGAGTACCCCCACTTCTGGACCTGTACCTCACCCACACCACCACCACCACTCTCGCACCGAGTCAAGTCCCAGCTCTGGCATTGGGCCGCACGCTCCCCCCACCACTCTGCAGCGTTTACAGCCACCACCACCAGCTGTGATTTTCTCGGAGTGACACCGAACCTCAATAAAAAAGGGTACGCTTGACCGTAAGCATACATATACATCTCGCCTCTCGATCTATTCAGTTACTCGATCTTTGGTGAATTTTTTTACCCCTTGTCGGTCTAACTGTAAAACTCTTGATTTTTACTTTACGCATCGCAGTACAGTGCTTTATTATTAGTGTTTATTAACTTCAACAAAACAACAACTACAACAACAACAACATGGCTGAAGCTATATTACTTGCAAACCAGGAAAAGCAAGATGTTGTTACCGACGAAGAATTCAACAGTGAAAGAGTGAAAAATTATAGTCGTCCGCTACTGTTTGCCTCTACGTATCTTCTAAACAACTCGGGTTCGAAAAAACTTTACATCGGCTTGGAATACGATGATTTCACGCAAAAATACCATTATCGAACTGAAGAATACTCAATATTCCAGAGAGCTCAGAATCGATATGGAAAGCTGGATTGAACTAGAAAATAAACTAGAGGATATTTCAACGTATTTTAAATCAAACAGTGCTGCGTTATGTATTCAGCAACAAGAACGCATTAAATTGAAAAAAATTGACATTATTCTAACTACTTCATACGGGCTGAAGTCGGTGATGTTCGTGCTCCAACAACACCTACAACAAACTCAAGAATCGCTTTACATCCCAAAGAAGAAGAGGGCCTTGATGCCATCCATAACCATGCAGAAGCGGACATTTGATGGATTAAAAAATATTGTAGTGTGTGTAAACGAGCGTTATCGTCGCTTAGAACGTGTATTAAATGAAATTAACGAGTGCAAAAATTTGTTACGCGACGAACTTGTTGAAATTTTAACTTTGTATGACTACCATAATAATGAAAGAAGTTACGATACTATTAAAAACATAGTTATTGAAAAGAGAAAATATTTAAGAGAAAATATTGTTAAAAAAATCACATCGAAAAATTCTTGTTTTCTTGATAATTATTTTGAAATGATTTTCACCGAAATGATAGTACTTCATAGCGACGTTTTTCACGATGAAGTTTACAATATTTTCTGTAATCACAATGCTCAAAAAATATAAATAAATAAAAATTTCATTCACATAATTTTACTTTAATATTATTTTACCTACACCAACCTCCTCACAAGTCCTCGATTATTATTATTATTATTATTTAAATTATATAAAAATTCAATGCACATGCCAATGTTTAGTACAAACTAAATTCATTTTACACTTCTTGCTTTTAAAGGTCCTACAACTAGTCATTTGTAAAAGAAAAGCCTTTAGTTCTTTGTACATTCCTCCATGAAACTTACATAATAGCAAACCATTTCTCGCATCTTTCCTCTAAATCTCATGTTCACAGCTTTCACCTTGCCAAAAAAAAGGGTCGACCTTTCCGCATATCCTGTAAGGCGCTATTTTTTTCATACATTCCTCGCTTCTGTAGCTGGTAGTGTAAAAGAAAAGAGCCCCCTACAGGGCTCATCATCACGGGACTTGTTCTTATCAGGCCCCTACATCTCAGACCCGAGTGACTAGAGTTGCCACGAGCCATGACGTCACCGCGACCCCCCACTATAAGGCCCCACACCTGCAGAGCGACTAGACTTGCCCTGAGCCATGACGTCACTGGCGCCACTAGGCCACGCCCCCTGTCTGCCTAGGCTTGCCCNATGCCTAGGCTTGCCCCTCTCTACTAAGCTGCGATGAATGTTTTTCACTAGCTTGTCTTCATTCGGCTTTTCATTTTCCAAATCAAAACTATAATTTCTAAGATAAAAACAATTTAATATTCTCTTTAAACATGTTGAAACAAATCAATCTAAGATAAAAACAATTTAATATTCTCTTTAAATATGTTCAAACAAATCAATATGCAAAATGTCAGCTAAGTATAATAGTTTTCAAATGAAAGAGAAAAACATTTTAAAAATATGTAATTGTGAAATCATTCAGAATTTTGTTTGACTTATAACGGGGTTTTAGACTGGGACATTAAAGAATGACGGGGTCCGCATCCGTATATAAACGATCAGTGGCGCATCCACTGATCGGTGAACAAGCGAGAGGAAAAACATGTAGCAGCTAGATGCAGGTTTCTTGAAGGCTGTGCGAAGCCTGGCCCGTAGCGCAGTTTGCTGTACGTGCTCGTCCTCGTGCACGTGAGCCCGAGGAGGCGTCGTGAGTAATTTGGCTACGTAGCTAGTTTGCAAGATAAACTAAGAGTGAATCGCATGGGAATGGACAGAGTCAGGAGCAAAGTGACACAAGCCGAGTAGCAGCAAAGTTTCTCTTTATGTAAAGACTAGAAATCAGTACAAAAGCAGCGCGGAGTAAGAGAGACGGAGCAGAGCGAATAATGCCGAGAGAGAGAGTATTGCGATCGGGCAGGTACTTACAGAAGTGCTTTGTGGAACTCGATAAATGCCTCGTGGCTTTTACCGGAGCGGCGTAGGACTGGTGACCAGGGCCCGACGCTGGACAGCAGGATGGACGCCTCAAAGCCTCGTGTGTGGCCGGGTGCAGCAAGAAGTCGAGCGGCAAACAAATGGGCCCGCGGTGCTGGACAGCAGCAGGACGAATCCAGCGACACACGAAGTATCTGGTCAAGGACGCAGCAGCAGTCCTCTAGAAGATGAACGCACGCACGCACGGATATCTCTAGCTTAAAAGAACGCGTAGCCGCGGAAACAAAGCGGCAATATCGGCACGACTGTACAGCTCGGCGCTATACTCCTAAGTATCGCGGCGCGAAGCGCGACCGCGTGGTCAGTGCAATCTCTCTCCCTCTCTCTCTCATTCTCACTGATAGCGCCACACGCACATACACGCGCGCGGCTCTCTCTCTCTCTCTCTGTGAGTTAAGGATGTTTGCTCCTCTCACTTATCTGCTGCTGAAAGCAATGTTTTACAAGAATATTTACAGGTAGAATATGTTTATTATAATATGATTATATAGTATAGGGGAGAGAGGGACGTAACGAGTGCACACAAGGCAACTCGTTATATTCCCCACCCCCAGACGCTGGTAGCACGAGGTACCAGCTCGATCAACTGTCTCTCTCGACTATAAGGAAATGAAAGATGAAAATTGGAATGTAGAAAAATTTTTTAATTCATTTAGTAGAAAATACTTATTTGCTCAATGCTATTAGCCTCTTCGTCTCTCTCTTACAATTACATACGAGGTAGTAACGCGAAGAAAAAAAAAACGAAAGTCAAATGCTTATGCATCTTGTCCTCTAAAATTATCGCAACAGGGTAATAGCGCTGTTTGATGGGGCGAGCACCGCCGACGTCGATGTCCTGATAAATCCACCCAACGCAGCCTAGCTGTTCACCTGATGGCTCTGGTAGCAGTTCTTCCATCTGATCGTCGATTTCCGTGCGCTGCTTCTCGGTAATTGCTTCAATTCCGAGGGAGGCGAGCGATAAAAGCTCTTCAGCACGCATAGACGAGAGGACGGCCGGTTTCTCAACGTCTGTGCCTTCGAGCAGTAGCTTATTGCTAATGGATCAAGCATCGCCGAAACTGCGCGAGCAAAGTCTGCACCTCCAGGTGCGAATGCATCAACTGAATAGTATTGACTCCACCCAAAATAAGAACATCGAATAAGAAGATCGAATGGGTTATCCCTCCTGCTGTGAAGGGCAATTTAACGCTACCAAATACAGGGACGTAATGACCGTCGACTGCTCAAGCACCGGGGCCCACATGAGGTCGGACGCGCCGAGTCAATGAGGCTGCGAGATATATGCCTATGGGGCCGAGGACAGTGCAAAAAGCTCCGGCATCGTAAAATCCTCTCAATTTATATAAGCCAACCTCCATGGCTAGCCACCACCGTGGATACTCCTTCACCAAAGCGCTGGCAACAGTACCTCCATCGCAGAACGTCTCCACATCGGTCGAGCTACTCGTTGCTAGCGGTGAGTCGCTCGCCGTGCCGTGAAGTGTTTGCGCTACTCCTGTTACGCTTTCAGTGTCGAAGGTCCGCGGGTATTCTAGAGCGGTAGGGACCTTGTCTACTCGCTCTCTTCCTCGTTTTCCGAGGGTTGCGAAGAGGTGCATTCTGGGCAGGTAAACTTGGTATAACCAGGCCAACTGCAATTCCAGCAGAGTACTTTACCTGGATTTTTATCTTTATTTCTATCCGACTTGGGAGTAATCTCTTCTGAGAGGTTACCTCCCTGTCGCCAGCCCCCTCGTCCACTTCCTCCGCGACCTCGGCCGCCACCGCGAGGTGAAGCTTGATCGCTGTCGTCCTTCTCCTTTTTCGGCGAAGTTTCTGATTCCGTCAAAGAGGTCTTTTTCGCTGAGGAGTTCTTTCCTGAACCTGACTTCGTGCGGTTGGGAGAGTCGAGCTCTATAGACCTCTTCTTGAAGAACTTCTCGAAGAGCCTCTCCCATTCTGCCTCTGACATGGACGGCGTGTTCGAGTTCACCGAGGAGATGCTGATCTGCTTACTCTTGGGTTTTTTGATAGGCCTATATGCCGTTTCCGGTAGCACCGTTTGATCTACTGGAGGCGGTGGCCTCCATTGACCATCTTCATCGTCTTCCACTTCTTGTGCTCTGTCGAGGAGTTCTTGAGTATTCGTTAAATTCCCATAGTATTTCTTCATCCTCTTTTTAAGCTTCGGAAGCATGTTATCAATGATCAGATTAAATTGTTCTTGCTGGCTCCATGGATTTTCAAAGCGATTTAAGATCATGAGGAGGGAGACAATGTAGTCTATTACAGGCTCGTCGGCTCCTTGCGTGCGTAGATGAGCCTCGATTATCAGACTCCGCTTATTCCTTCTAGACTTGCTGTAATTATTGAGAGCTGCCATCTTGAAGTCTTGGTACGTTTGCCACGAGGGCCTCAAGGCACGATACCAAACAGTGCAGGTTTCTCTAGCATGGGGAACAAGGAATCTAGGAGTTCATCGTCGGATATATTCTCTAATCGCTGATTTTCCTCGACTTGCGCTAGGAATTCTTCAATACTAATGCCATTGCCGCCAGAGAATTTTAATTTCCACTCTCTAACCGTTCTCCCGAGATTCGTTGTTCTTGGACGGGAGTTGTCCAGAGTGTTCCAGGTGCTGCTTGGCGCAACTCCTGCGATTTGATTTGTCACTTGAGGACTCGGTTGCGAGAGCGAATTCATAGCTGTTTGAGGCCAAACCGCCCCGTCACAGCTCGAGCATACGGGCTGATTGTAGACGATCACGGCCGGCCAGCAGAGGTTAGGATGCTGCGGGGCGTCTGCACACAAAGAACTCGGCACTGTAGCCGGTGTTCCTGTAAAAACGTGCGGCTGACTAGCTTTAGTCGTGGAGTGGAATATCGGAGCTTGTGCATTTAAAACTTTTTTCTCGTTCGAATACAGATTATTGTGCTGATTCGACATGTCGTAATAATTTAAGTCGAAGGTATCTTGGAATTGAACACTTTTTGTGCTGCGGTTAATTTTCTGACGTAATGCGTCTTCCATTGCTTGTTGTTGCGAGTATGATACTACATTGTGCAGTTGTACGGAGGTCTTTATTTAAATTCTCTAATTCGGCGATTTTCGAGGATAGACTATGGATTTCTTCCGTTTTTCCTGCGATGTACCCATTTATTTCGGCTTCCTTTTTATGTAAGTCACGCATTGCTGTCCAGCCTCTTTCTAATTCTGTAGCCACTGATGCCGGGATAACCACAACTTCTCCACTTGGCAGAACCGTGCGCATTTATTAATTTATATTAGTTTTAATTTATTTTATAATGTAAAAAAAACCGCTGCCAAGTCATTGGCACTTAGCTTCCTCCTATTCTGCTAGTGAAAGATAATTACATGGGACAATTAACTCATTCTTTGATTTAAATATTCGCTACTATTCGATACTAAAAGGATAGGTTAGGAAGACACTTGTAGGGGAGGGGTATCAGGGGACTGGGGGTTAAGGTGGATATCAAAAGAATAGAGCTCCGTGAACTCCTTGAAAACCATGAAAACTCTCAAAATATACTAAACTTTAATTATCAAATTATATGGTTTAACAAAAAAAATAATGTTCAGTCACACAGAGTATACAGGGCGAGAGTTGAAGAATTTGAATCTCAATATCTTTTAAACTAATATTTCATAAGCTACAAAAAGAACCTAGCCGAAGTGATCAAGAAGATCAATCTTTTCCTAAAATTTCAACTCAATTTAAACCTTTTTACTCCCGTAATCGTACGACATAAAAAAACCATTTTTTCTAGTTTTTGATTTTTATCTCAAAACTAGTCGCCAAAATGGCTTAAAATTTTTTACAACTAGTAGATATCGTTGTTTTTTATTGTCATGGAATTTTTTCAAAACATTTAACTATTTTTTTTTGAGTTATTTATGTTTATCGAAAAATTCCTTTTATATCATAATAAATGAACAGATCAGTCAATCTAGAAAATCTTGCGGGAAAAAGTAGACAAATTTATGTTCTTTTAGATATGCTATTGTTGAATATATTGTATAAATCATATCATTATAAAAAAGCAAAAATATTTTGTCAAAAAAAGAAAATGGCTATAATATGGCCATAAAATGGTCAGAATCATAAAACAAAAAATGACCTAAATTCAGAATTAGAAAAAAATATGCATGTCAAATTTTATTACGATGCTTGCATGGTTCCAAAATTATGGCGGTATACGTACATACACACACACACAACACACACACACACACACAACACAGCCATCCGCACCGGCATTTTCTAAAAATGTATGATTCGTACTCCAAACACCTCCAAATGCGTTTCCACGAAGTATTAGCAAAACTGAAAATTTTACTATCACAAAGCTTCCTCTTGAGGAGGAAGCAAAAACAAGACTGAGTTTATTTGTCGAAAGTACACTTTACATATTTAGGAACGCAACGCACAAAAAAAAAATTTTCCAAATTCGAGAAGAAATAAAATTACAATCGAATAAATATGCGAAATAAATTATTACGATCAATTAAATGTGCGTGAAAAAATAATATAATAGCAGAGTATGTATGCTCTGTAGCACGCTTCGANTTATAATAGCAGAGCATGTATGTTCTGTAGCTCGCTTCGTTTGACTTAGAAGTATATCGCATACGACGGCAATATAGTATACAGTCTCTCGCAGAATATTCCGTGACGTAATCAGCGTCGAAAATTCGAGTCGAAATATTCTAGAATTCAAACGTGTAAATCGTCTCAATGATAAAATTTCAGAGCGCTAGAAAGTGTGCACTTTGTTAACGTTTCATCGCTGCCTGACTCTTCCAAGGGTAAATACGGTCGGTCGCGCCCACACGACTATACTACTGCGGGCGCTTGGAATTCGGACCTTGTAAACACACGTGTTCGCTCGGAAAATTCCTCTCGCGCTCGCGAAAAACTACGCAGCATTTTATAGCTGAATAAATTGTTTTACAGTTTAATAATTAACCCGTAACGTTAGGGCGCCATATATAACGGGGTTTTAGACTGGGATATTAAAGAATGACGGGATCCGCATCCGTATATAAACGATCAGTGGCGCATCCACTGATCGGTGAACAAGCGAGAGGAAAAATATGTAGCAGCTAGTTACAGGCTTCTTGAAGGCTGTGCGAAGCCTGGCCCGTAGCGCAATTTGCTGTACGTGCACGGATATTGACAAAGCGCTAGTCAAGAGTAGCATAGAAAAAAGATACGTACAAATAGCACAAAAATCAGAAATACCGCTGAACGAAATCTTATTGGCATGTGAATTACTTATGGAGAGCACATATTTTCAATTCAATGGAAAATTTTACAAACAACTATTCGGTACACCAATGGGCTCTCCGATCTCAGGATTTTTCGCTGATATAGTCATGGATGATCTTGAGACGGAGTGCCTATCAAGGTTATCTTTCAAACCAAGTTTTTTCTATCGCTACGTTAACGATATAATCACATGCGTACCGAGAGACAAAATTAACGAAATTCTAGATATTTTTAATTCTTACAATAACAGACTACAATTCACACATGAAATAGAAACTAATAACTCCATAAGTTTTTTAGATGTCTTAGTAATAAAAGAAAATGATAATATAATTACCGACTGGTACACAAAGCCGACTTTCTCTGGTAGATTCTTAAATTATAAGTCACAACACCCTTTATCTAAAAAAATCGCAATAGTTTACAATGTCATCTATAGAGCGATCAAATTGTCAAATAAGAAATTCCATAATAAAAACATAAACATTGTCAAAAATCTATTGTACGAGAACAGCTACCCGCCGGCCTTCGTGAACAAATATTTGCGAAAACGACTAACCACAATTACATCTAATATACCAAAACAAAGAACAAACCGTAATGAAAAACGAAACATTGTAAGCCTACCTTACATTAGCGATTTTTACGAGCAAACCAGTCATGCATTTAAAGCTAAAAATATTGAAACTGTACCTAAAATAAACAGCTACATGAAAAGAATTATCATCAAGGGTAAAGATAAGATAGAAAAAAACAACGAAAATAATGTAGTCTATGAACTTAAATTCAATGACTGTTCTGCAACGTATGTAGGCCAAACTAAACGAAATGTATGTACACGCATCAACGAGCACAAAAAATAAAAAATAGCGTAATATCCAATCATGTGCAAAATAATAACCACACTTTCAATTTTGATAATTATAAAATCAAAGACAAAGAAACAAATTTAAATAAAAGATTAATATCCGAAATGATACACATACATTTACAAGAAAACGGTGTGAATAAAAAAGAAGATACACAGCACCTAAGTTCTGTGTACACACGCCTAATACATCAAATAAAAACAACAACACACATGACTCATACACCTCCGATATCATAATAGAAAAAAGATGTTCAACCCACACTCGTTCACTCGCTCTCCGCTCTCCGATTGCGCTGCCTGTAAAAACATCCCGAATAATGTAGAATCGCATCGGACCAACACACCGCTCTCCGATGATCTCCGAAAATAACAGAGAAGCGAGCTTCTCGATCCTTCCATTACTGTCAGCTGTAGGCACATATGAGCAGCGACGCTCACGTCACCAGCGAAATGTCAACAAACCGATCGCAACTCTCGCCATTCCGCGCAGAGTATAAAAGCCGTGCGGATATCCAACTCTTGCGAATTCGCCTAGAGCAGCGGAGAGAGACACAATGACCATACGCTCTCCCCCCGCCGCCGCCGGCGCCCGGCGGGGAAACGCAGCCTCGAACTTTCCATCAGCGAGCCTGTCGAGTCATATAGTTCTTGTAAGTACTTCATATGTCACACATTCGAAATAATTTTGTACTCTTAAAATTTGCTAATAATAAACTGAATCTCTTCTCAGTTTTCCTGATGAGGGCGACATTGTTCGCCGAAACGTCGAAAGAAAAAATGAGTTAAGTTGTTTTTCTTTCGAAACATTACCTGCCTCGGAGAGACCGATAGCAACCGTCAACCCTTCCTGATTTGAATAATTATTTGTGAGTATAAATTTCTAATGTTTTTTTTTTTGTTTTCTAGTTTCTCAATGTTGTGGCCAAGTGCTGATTGGTATTCTTTTAACAGCCGTCAAAACTACTGGAAAACTGGCAACTTACTTGTATTTGTATCAATTATTTATTTTTGTTTGTAGACCTATTCTTAAAATAAACCTTATTTTAATTTTATTTTATTGTAATTTCAGATAAATAATACAACACTACTGTATCCCAGTCTTCAAAAGGATGATATTTCGTTTGTAGGATTTCAATTAAAAAATTGATTTTTTAGAAATTCAGCATAGTAAAGAAGGATGTAGTAAGCTACTTAGAGTGTAATGGAATCCTCAATTCCATTACGCACACAAAAATTATAGAATAAAAAAAAAACCAAGTAATTACACGCGCACACACAAAAATACACATCTATACTTATGACACGCCGCCATCGGAGCAACCACCCGCTGAGAAAGGAGGTCGCAACCAACCAAAATAGACCAAAAAGAAGCAGCCAGTACACATCTAAGCCGACTCCCGTAAAAATGGCAGATAGAGACCAGAACACGGAACAAACAAGCCAAAGAACAAACCTCATAAATAACAGGTAACCCTGCAACGTTGTCATACGGAAATCAGAATACGCCGGAAATTAAAGAATTCGGGCGGACGATATTAGGTTATCTACGACTATGCCAACACAAAGAATTCTGGGAAGTCACACATGTGCGTTCTTCAAAGAGAGCGCAGACGACAGGAAGCAGCGGGAGAGCTAAACTATGAGCTCGATTTTCCAAACTAGAAGCGATAAAACGCAGTATTTATGAATTGACCTGTCATAATTCCATTAGAGCAAGAGGCGCGAGAAAAATGTCACATCAGCCTCTCCAAAAAAGGGAATGAGGAAAAATGCTAGAAGCCAGCATATAAAGCCCTGGAGAAAGGGGTGTGGAGCTCCAGTCGGTATCCAAACGTCAATCGAGACCTAATCGCTGCCAGTCGCCAGACCAACAACAAGTACTAGTCAGCAGTGCAGTTAAAGTTCACACAGTCGTAAGAATATCGAGGGACTTAGCCCAAGTCGACAGTCCATAGCGAACAGCAAATACACGTGTTCGCGTTCGTCAAGGCGCATCATCCTCCCGCCTCTGGAAAGAAAGCAGACGCATCGAGGCGCCCATCTGTCCACACCTGCTTGCCATTGCGGAGAGAAGCTGAGAACCGCCGGCCACCAACAGCCTGACCGTACTGAACCACCGACGCAAGGACCAGGCGGCCAAGGATCCACAGCTGCAACCTCCTGCTGGCGCGCATCTTCCGACACAACACACACACACACACACACACACACACACACACACACAACCCACACACACCACACAACAACTCATACACTTACACCATAATAAGGTACTTTTCTCTATTTCAATTCCATAAATATAGAAGTGTGTAGAAATTCTAACCCCGTGAATAAGTGATTTCGTTATCCGGCTCCCTTCCCCGGAAGTCAGTGACCGCGTCTGGGTAGCCAAAAGGGATTTCCTTCATTTCCAATCCGAATAAAATAATACTAATTAAGATAGGAACTCGTATAGAGTAAGTATATTGGTGGGTTGCGCTCATTCGGACGTAACAAGAGCTTTTCTTCAATCTAAGCGAATTTCCTTATTGAATTTAGGTTTTTCTAGTTCAGTATAATAATACACTTAAATTTCGGAAGTGAATTTTACTGATTCAGCTTAAAAGATATAATTATCATAGCGTACGTCCGTCGTTTATGATGTCAAGTAATACTCGGATCGGCTTCACTGATCCTTGTATTCGGCGATTGAGTATTTCTTAAATAACGCATTTCTTATAATTTAATTTAAAAAGTGGTTTAATTATGTATGTATGTACGAGATAAAGGCCAAAATATAAATTTCAGCTTTTACCAATATAGGAAAATACCTGAAAATATTTGTGTTATATGTGGCATGTTGCACCGAAGTTATTATTGAATCTATTTATCAAAAAATCGATTATAGGGTTGTTGTATGTCAAAAAGTATTTTAAAAAAATGTTTGCCAAGGTAAGAAGTTGTGTTTTTAAAATATCTGTAACTTTTATATTTAACATTTTTATGTAAAACTTAAAGCCTCAAAGTTTTATTGTAAATAGTTGGTTTTTCAGCTGTAAAAAATCGATTTTGGGCTGTAAACTCAAGTTATAAGCATTTTCATGATTTGATGTTAATAAGAAAAAGTTGTATTTTTCAAAGATCCACAACTTTTCTATTTAACTTTTTTTTGCAGAATGCTTAGAATTCGAGTTAGAGCCAAAAAACTGTTTTTAGCGATTTTTGGAGGTGGCCTCATTCTGCGTACATGTGCGGGATTAAGCTGAAAATAGAAACGCCAGGTTCTGGTGGTGAGGGGAGTTTGCACACAAAGTTTTAGCCTGATCGACTAAAGTCTCTCAGAGATAATCGTGTAACACCAAAATTTTTATGTAAAAATATGCATAAAAATCGAACAAATTATGCTCGCATTTGAAAATTACGTAGAGGATCGGGATAAAAAAAATAGTTTTTTAGTTTTGGCGAGAGGAGACTCCTCCTAAAATTTCAGTCCGATCGGTCGAAAACTGCGTGAGATATCGCATCTCACACATTTTTCGCACACGGATCTATAAGGCACTTCCGTGTCGCGGTCGTGCCTAAAAATCACCGATAATTTCATATAATTTCATGACATGATCAAATTATATAAAATCATGGTTATTGTTAAAAAAAAAATTTTTTTCTAATGTAATGCAATAATGAAATGCAAAATAAAATAATTAAAACTAAGTCATTTTTATCAATTAGGATTTTTATACAATAATCTAACAAAAGCGTGGAATCGTCGCTTAGAGCCCTATAACCACGGGAGTCTTGGATACCAATCCTCCTCCCCTAAGACTCCACCTCATACTCCGTCCTACAGGAACTTTAACTTGAAAAAATTTTTTAGGTATTACAATTATTTTACTGGTATTTATTCACATAAAAAAGTATATAATACTTGTAACCGAAGTTGGTATTTTAAAACGGTAGGTAGTTAGTGCCTGAGCGTATCGAGCTCACTATGCTAGGGCCCGAACCTCACGCCTTGCGTAATAATGCTACTTAGGTTACATGTATCGTAATGTGCTATTTAAACAAAGATACATTTTAATTCAAACTTTTTTTCATGCAAAAGTGTGTAATCATTAAATATTTACGAATTAACTAAGTATTATTATATCATGTCCTGTAATAATACGAAATAAACTTGTTTTATAACTCAAAGATTATTTGTGTGCCTGTTCTGTATTTGTTTCTGTATTTTTATTGTGTCTAATAAATTTCTTTAAAAAATTTCAAGAAGAAAAATTTTTAGTAACTTAAATTTTATCAAATAAATAATTTCGACAATTTTAATTAATTAATTGGAATAATATTTATGGTCTAGAAGGTCTACGAAAAAATAGTTGGAATGAATTTTTATATGTTTTAAATTTGGTCTTCGAAAATCTCACTCCACACAATATTATCGATTTTTGAAGAATCTTCAATTCATTATGAATAAATACTTTATTTGGATTTCTGCACCTAAATAAAGCTACATACAATTGAACATGGGAAAATAATGGCCGTCTAAGAAAAATTCCTAAGGAATTAAAATATATATGACGTTCATTAATATGTCTTTCGTAGTGTTTTGCATTTTTAAATATCATACCAGTCATTACATACTAAAGATTGATGTGTATGTTCTGACTTAATATAATTTGATAGACATTCTGAACTTATGAAATTTTTTTTACAAATTTTGCAACAAACTTTGCTTTTATTATTTTGATCTATCTTAAATAATATTCACTTGATAAGATTTAGATTGAATTCTTGATGATATCAACTTCTTTAACGTCTAATTTGGAACCGCAGCTTCTCGTTGCTCCTTGAATTTTGTTACAAGGCGAGTATGCCGAGAGATCGGAAGATGCTCTCTTTGTCAGCCGACCTTGAACAATAAGGCGGACCAACATGAGTAAGTCCTACGATTATATTTGGTTGCCCTGAAAAGGGCAGATTGGTAAAATCGTGGTAGTCAGAGAGCGTTAGAGACAAACGCTGCTTGTCGACACGTGGCTGTGAGAAGCCTACGTAATAAGAAAGTGTGGGGGGGGGGCGAGAAATGTTGTGACGAAAAGAAAAGGATGAGGATGACGATGACCTTGCGCTCCAGTCCGCAGACACGACCGAAGCGGGATCCGAGTACCCCCTAATATATCTCCCAGGACAAGTCAACCGGGAGATAATTCGGCGAACCTCGATCGCTTGACCGCTGAACGTCAAGGCACCGGGGAGGAGCAGGCGTGGTCCGGGAAGCAAGCTTCAACCGGTCGCTCGTCCGCGTATGGATATCTCGGCGTAGTGCGAATAGTGTCAGAACGTCCAGGAGCCGAGGCTTCACCGGTCGGTTGTCTTGCTTGACTGCGCGAGACGAACTGGTGAGTGCGGGAGAGTGCCGGACCTATAATCCCGAAGCGCGGACCTTGCAGAGAGCCACTGTTTTTCGCTGTAGTCCCGTTGTTGTCGGTAGATCCGTGGTGGCGTCTCGAAGCTGTAGAGTCGACTGGAGTAGGTCTCGACCAGGCCAAAGCCGGGAGACGACTGATGATCGCGCTCCAAGCGCGGCCCATATTTATAGGCGTTCGGAGAGCTGTGCCGACGCGCTGGTAAGAGTGGGGGTAAATGCACGCAAGGGACTGCGGGAGAGAGGGAATCGCGCCTGGAAACAACTGCGCGCGGCAGTCGTTGAGAGGGAGGGGGGCGAGGGTAACAATTTATGCAATGATCTTCTCAAATTAAAACTTTCCAAAAACTTGTAAATATTTTATATAATTAAAGAGTCCAAAAAAAGCCACCACCACTTAGATGTAAACGTTTAAAAAAGGTTGTCACGATTGTTTACATGACTATAGCAACGCAACTTTTTTAATTTGAGTGATGGAATCAATTCCTTAGAAACTAACAAATTTCGAATAATGTATTTTCCAATTAGTATTCGAATCACATATTACAACAAAAAGAAAGTAACAAATATCAAATAATCAATGCTTTTTAATTTCCTTTTTAGTAATTTAAAATAATTTAATTTATTTTTAAATATTCAATAATATTCAGAAACATCAGCTGATCGTAATTTAAGGTATCAACAACCTATGTATCATGGTCTGTTCTCACCGTGTGTAAGGGCATGTGCGCGAGGCGCGACTTCGAGTGTTCTACTGCGTTTCAAACGCACACATATATCCCGCACACTATCTACTGGACAGAATCTTACATAAACATAAGTCATAGAAATTTTGTTTCTTTCTTCACAGGAGACAAGGCAGTGGCCGCGACAGATGAAAAGCACTTTGGACGTCATATACTCAAGAGTGAGAGACACGAGGAGATGATTAACGTTGGCGCGACCGCAGCAACCGATTACCTCGACAGGGCGTTCGAGTTGGCGCGTGCACCGTGAGATTCGATATAGGTGACGTGCCTTCCATGGAGACTGATGACGTGAGAGTCCGATGCAGCAGGACCAGCGCGACATCAGCCCGTACACAAGAACGCCGGAAACAACAACTACAGCGTCTCGCGTTCGTGGTAACAGATGTTACCCGAGTCCAGGGCCCAGACAATGGAGCATTGGGAGTCACCACTGGTTCCGCAGCTGAGGTTATCTTTGTCGCCTGCGAGCGAGAGATTGCCTGCGCGTAGCGAGAGTTTGAATTTCGCGGTTATCTTCTCTGTCGGTGCGTTCACGGATATCTATACGCATGCGCGGGCGCATGCTGCGACAGCCCACGAACCTATAGCGTTGCAAGCGAGCGGGTCGCCAGGCTTTGCCGCGCTGACCAATAAGCGCGTGCGGAATCCGGCGGCTAGGGAGAGCAGAGCAGCGGCAGCGAGCCGCAAGTGTTCGAGAGGACACTTACCTGCGACTGCTCCAGGACTGGCGTGCTCTATTATTATCTCGTGCTACCTGCTTCGTCCGAGAAAAATCGCCGGAAACTTCATTCTTCAGAGGATTAAGGTTAGTGAATCGTTTCTTTCTCCGGTCATTTCGTCTCGCGGGTGAAGCGTAGTTCCACGTTTCGGTTTCGCGAACGTTCTGGCTACCTCGTGTGCGCGCAACATATCTTCGGATTGTTGTCTTTCTCTCGCGAATCGGATTACGGTAAAAAGGCTACCTCATCGCGAAAGTTGTCTTAACGTGTAAGTAGTGTTATAATATAATTAGTTTTTTACCTGGCGCCAGCACTTGGACGCACGTGGCGTGAAGTGGTCGGGCATTCGTAGTGATAGGGAATTCGGGCGTTGGCGGAATCGGCGATTATAAAGGAGTAGTGTGCGAAAGAGTGAATGAAAGGAGTGTTTCCCGAGTCTTGAGACGCGCGCGAGTCACGTGGGTTATCTAAGCTTTATTACGGTTGCCTTTGTTAATGAGAATCTTGTCTTGTCCTATAATCGCGGATATCTCTATTGTAGACGAATAAAGTACAATATATGAGTTTGTTTAACCTAAACCCCGCGTTTTGAATTCCCAGACCACCCTCTCTCCTATCCGTCCTCGGGGCTGCAGCTTGCTGAGCACAGCCACCGTTGTAAATCTCTCGCGCGGGAGAACAATGAGTCGCGAGACTCTGACGTTCGCGGTGAACGTCTGGCGCCAATCGGGTAAAATAAAGTCCCGGGCGAGGAGTATTTGCATTCCAATAATTGGACAAAAACCCCAGTTACTAAATTCTTAGTTAATGTTGTATGTATTAAATGTATCATTAAAAGTGGGGGTTGGCGATCCCTTCCGTTAGTTTTATGCTAATCGTTAGTCCAAAAATTTCGAAATCTCTCTCAAAATCTGCCTATGTCATGTCGCTTGGAGCTACGATGTTGAGTTTTGTGTTGTTATTCTCGTCTATGGTCCAAAGTCTTTTTCCTGTCTTGGGTTCATGTACTTTTATCTTTTGTGCTTGTCGTTCTTCTTGTGCGTCCAGTGTTGGTGTTAGTGGTGTCCATTTCTATCGTCTGTTAAGAGCCATATTTGCTGAATAGTGTGAAATGCTCAGTTTTCGCATTTACATAAAACTAAGCAGGAAGACATTTAAACGCGTCGAATTCAAAATATAGGTAAATGCCCTTCCCTATAGGATGACACGAAAGAGAGAGCAAGTGCCGGGTCTAAGAGCAGGTAGTCGAGACCACACAATAGGTCATAGGGAAAACTCTGAAGCACAGCCGCTTGAATAAATTAAGGAAATGAGAGGAAACAGAGCTGACGACACGAGCGACAATAACAAACAATATGTGAATGGAATAGAAAAATCGGGTTATATAGCACATTAATAATAATTAATACGCGAGAGATCGAATAATGAGAAAATCGCGAAAGTCGGATAACTCGATTATATTTCATCTTTATATACGTATCATAAATTAAAATCACGCGAGACTGATCCGCATAAATTCGGGCAAACGAGCTACACTGGGAACAATGAATACACATACATTGTCAATAAGCACACTAGTAGAACAATTGCGTCTGAGACTGCAAGAATACCCAGAAGAAGGAAGTGCGTGTCCAAACAGCGAGTATACGTGCATATATATATATATATATATATATATATCTGTATATATTTTCATCCTTCACGCCGCTATATTAATCATGTGAGCTCTTAATTGTTTAAACGTATCATTAGCAATCCGAATCAAAACAATATTATACTTAAAATATATTAGCTAAAATCAAATTGAGGAATTTATAGAGGGATGCGCACTTCGCTGACCGTGCGCTAGATGATACCCAGGTAAGCGGCAGCGGTGATAATAAAATGAAGGATCAGTCCGCCCGCGCTTCCACTGTGTTGTCGCATACCTGGATATTGGCGTCTCTCTTTCGATCAGCTGGTTGAACCGCATCTCCGAGGGATTGTAATACCCTTATAGTGGAGGACAGTCGGCAGCCTATAAGCCTTTGAGACGCGGCATAAATCTAAATATGTTTTTCTTTAAATACTCGTTTATTCCTTTTGATTGCATCATTTTCTTATTAAACTCAATTATATAATTTCCAGTAACCTTCAATTTCTATGTTTCACATCTGCCAGGCATCCCGCGACGGCTCATGTTTTTTTAGTGATTTTTTTGATTGAAGATAACGTGATTACTTTTCTGAATTTCTGGCACAAATAAGCAACGGTTCTCTTATACTATTAATCGTTGCATCTTATAATGAGTCGCTGATAAATGATAAATAACCATTAATAAATATGTTACGTGTAAGGGTCGATGTTTGTTTCTCCGTGAGGTGTTAAGCTGACAGTTGTTGCGAAAATACCGGGGCGATAAATGAACACGAAAAATTATCGGTGAATGTGTCTGTTTATAAATCGTAATTTACTATGAATGTATTGTATGAAAGAGAGAAATGCGTGTTTAAAATGACCTCGGAGAGTGCGCGTCTCTAATTATACGATTCTATCTGTCGTCACCGAGTCACAACTATCTGTCTAGTGCTGGATCATGGGTGGTGGAGTAGAGGCCGAGTGCTTGCATGCGCCCTCTTTCATAGCCTCCCTGAGAGGTGTGATGCCTACCCGCGCGGTCGTCCGAAAACGTAGAAGGGACATCGCGCTGAGTCAAAAGAATCGAGCTTCGGGGTGAGTCCGAGCTGTTGCCATGCACGTATTTTGCGATTCATACTCGATTGCATTATAACTAGCTATGTTATATACGTGTGAATATTCACACATGGCAAATAAATAATTTAATTATAAATTGTAGGGTTTATAATTAATTAAATCGAAAAACTAATTAAATTAATGCAACTCTGATCTGAAGGCATGCAATCTATTCCTGTACGATATCAAATCAATGTTTATTTCCATTATGACAGAATCAAACTTAATTGTTTTTTAACTTAAACGTAATAGAAAATATTTAAGGGGACGGATAAACCTAAAAATGTCAAAAATAAAAAATTGAATTTTTTATTTATAATTATATTAAATTGTTTGAAAAATTGTTTAAACAATTCTATAAACTTAGAAACGTCGTAAAAAATAAAAGATAATGTCTGTATATGTCATAAACCAGGTACAAAAAGTCTTCGAAGCCTAAAAATCTTGATTTTTATTTTTATAGCTACCGTGGACTACTTAGGATTATGGCTACGAAGGGCACTTGTACTTATATACTTGACATATTGTACTTATAATACTTGACAAATATGTTTGAAATACATATATTTAGGTTATGAATGTGGGAATTTAAAAAAGAATTTTATTTAAAAATGTTGTCCATACGGTAATAAAAAATTTTGTTTAAAATTTTAAAAAATGACAAATATTTGTGCATTAATTATAGGCAACTTTTTTAAATCAAATTCTTTTTTGAATTACCACATTCATAACCTAAATATATGTATTATAAGCATAACTATTAAAGTAAAAGTGCCCTTCGAAGCTAAAATCCTAAGTAGTCTGCGGTAGCTGTAAAATTAAAATCATGATTTTTAGGCTTCGAAAACTTGTTGTACCTGGTATATGACATATACAGACATTATTTTTGAATTTTTACAATGTTTCTAAGTTTATAGAATTGCTACAATTTTTCAAACAATTTAATATAATTATAAATAAAAAATTAAATTTTTTGATTTTTTGACATTTTAAGATGTATCTGTCCCCTTAATACTCTACAAATTGTCCTACAACATATGTCCGTCGTCTGCTATTTGTAAGTTGAGAAGCTGTGCTTCATCACTCTGCTTTCTTAGCAATATACTAATATACCACGTACTCCTTGAAGTATACTTTTCCAGCGGATGAGATCCCATCACACGCCTCTCACGTTCACACTAAAAAAGCAAGCAAATTTTGTGCTTTTTATGAGCCTAGATGGCTTCCTCCGCAACTGACGATAAACCTAACCTAGAAGTGCCCGAAATGCCATCAAGAGTCTGTTTGACAAGGAGCTGTCCAACTTTCGACGAACATCCATAAGGAGCCACGAATTCCTGCGCAAATCTGGTACAGCTCTACTGGAAGACCCAGGGTGCCCATGAACCGCTTTTGTTGATGCCTGCTTTTTGAGGTTAGAATGCACTGGTTTCTCTGTCTCTCTTCTTTGGTGCGCGAAACGGTCGACGTCACCACGGCCAGGCGTGAGCTTTGATTTTTCGACACCAGAGCGCGACACTTCCGCTCGTCGAACAGCATCAGTGTGGGTTGGTACCACTGGGCCGCTGAGCAGGCACGAACGTTCAAAACGCAAGATGTCGAAGTCGATAGCTGCCACCAGAGGAACAAACAAATCGGAGCAGGACCGTTGTACTGAGTGTCGGGTGACTCCGCGGACAGCTGGAAGCCTCTCAAAATGCAGCTCTTGTACTCGGAAGTGTCATCCGAAGTGCATGACAATGGTTCAAAAGACGCGAAGCAAAACTCTCCTGGAATGTTCCTCCTGCTTCAACCTTAGGCAAAAAACAAACAGCAGCCTAAAGAGGGAAAGGAAATCACCTCCTAAGAAAGAAGCAGCGGACAAGGAGGAGTCACGTAATGCAACGCAGGAATGAGATTCGCAGTCATTTGTGGGGGAAACCAGTGCCACGACTACCAAGCATGCATCGTCGGACGGCCCTACGGCACTGGTGTTATGACCTCAGCCTAATATTGCCAATCAAGATGGTGCTGGCAGAAATGAGAGAGAGAAGGTCAGCATCTCTCCTTCAGCTGAGCCGCAGCTTAATCCACCTCTGCTACAGACATCAACACCAGCGACTGCAAGTGCTAGGAGGGCAGCCACCGCCATCAGGAACACCACATGCTTCAAAGACACTTCCAACATCAGCAGGAAGAGTACCACTGGTGTATCAGAGTCCATCTGCAGGCCGGATGACATCTTCGAATCAAGTAAGTCGGAGCTGATCAATGCGACGGGTGACAGTAACAGGATCACCAAAGCCAAGCTTGAACGGTATGTTAGTGGCCTCTCAACATGGCGAAACAAGTGACCTCTGCGACGGCTAGACTGGAGGAGGATCTTGATAAATTGAGGCTTATACCAGCAATAATCCTCGATATCAAGACCCTTAATGACAGAATATCCGAGCAGGAGGTCAAACTCGCCCTCCAAGAAGCCAAGCTGGTGGAGCTTGAGAGTAGCCATGTATCGATATTTGACAAGTACACGGCTATGGCTGAGCGGGTCCTACAGCTGGAAGAGCGGCTGCGCGGATCAACCGAGGTTGATGGCAACAACAATGCTAGTGATGTAAGTAATAATAATAATATTATATGTAGTAAAGCCGCGGGCGGTATTAGTTTTAGTATAGATAAGGTAACAGACGGTGATAATAACGCAGCTAGTGTTAGCGAAACTGGCGTTAGTGAGCCTGTGTCTGATTTTCGAACGCAGAAACGTCGGCGTCGAACACGGGGTCTCCGTTCTAAGGGCAACGGTCGCTCAAGGTCGGATAGGGTGCGTCCACGTATGGATGTAGTGCAGTCTGGCGAGTTACCGGCAGATATAATTATTTTGAATGTCTACAACGGGACAGACGCTCAACATCACCAAGTACTGCACGCCATACTCGCCACGATTGATGCATCCATTACTTAGGATGATATTCTATCGATACGTCCGCTTATGTCGCAGTCTGTATCTAAACGCGGCCCGTTGAAGCCTGGTTTGGAGCATTGCCGATCTCCGTGGGTGGTAAGCCTCTCTCGCCGCGACACGGTAGGAAACATTATGCGTGTAAAAAGCAGACTTGCTGCGTTCAGCGCGAAAGATATCAACGTCACTCTTCTAGATGAGGAAACGCGTAATAGCTTAATATCAAGTAAAATTTTTATAAATGAACTCTTAACTAAAGAGAATTTTGTACGTTTCCATAACCTCAAGCAAATTGCGCGTGGCTTCGATTTCAAATACAATATATATGGCATAGGGGCGGGCGATTCCTTATCAAAAAGAGAGACGGTGGTAAAACTCATGATTTCACCTCGGCTGCGGACCTACACGCTATAGCCGCATCCTATAGCGCTAAAATTGATAGTGAAAATTGTAATAGTTGCAATAATAACAACAACGGCGCTGGTGATACCACCACCCAGACGCAATTAAAAATACAATTAGAAGTGGAAAACAGTCGGAGTCGAAGTCAAGTGGTGCACCGACTGCATCTGGACAGAATTGACTAGGCCGGGGGAACACGAGAGAGGCAAGTAGCGAGGCATTAAAAGCGGGCTTCCTGAATGCAATCTCGCTATACGCACATATGGAGATGTTTAGGCAGTATCTTGAGACTGCTCGTCCTAACTACCACCTCTTTGGCGTGGCTGAGACTCGTTTCGGGCATAAGGTTGATGACGTGTTCGCGCGGGTGGACGGTTTTTCGATATTGCGGCAGGACAGAAACAAGCGTGGAGGTGGAGTAGCCTTGTACATTCGAAATAGCTACAAAGCGACTATACTGTGCTCGTCGCAATCAGAGGCAGAGGGGAAACCAGGAATCCCGGAGTATCTGATGTGTAGCGTTCAACAGGGTAAAAGGCCACCAATTTTTGTTGCCGTAATTTATCTTCCCCCAGGTGTCCCTTTCACCGATAATTCAGAGCAGGCGAATGACTTGCGAAGATACACCGTGGGTTATGATTACAGACTAGTTATGGACGATTTGAACGCGAACATGTTATCTGCCTCACATGACGCGCAATTCGTTAGGGATCTTGCCTGCGAATTGAACTTAAAATTAGTGGATCACAGCGCGACTCACTACGTCAGGGACTCCCACACATGGATCGACGTGATCATGACTGACGACGACAGTGTATTGCTGAATGCGAGTAATTTACTGGCCACTTTTCCGAGCAGCCACAACATTATTGACGTTGAGATCTACTTTCAGACCGCAGAGCTCCCTGTACTCAACAACTTTACATACAGGGACTTTAAATCAATAAAGTCAGAAGAGCTCTTATCCCTTTTGGCTGCTTGTGACTGGTCGTCGGTGAATTTTTCCGACAGCGGAGTTCCGACCCGGCTAGAACATCTTAGCCAAAACATCATGACTGTCACTGACCAACTTGTTCCGCTCAAACAATTTAAACTGAGACAGGAAGGACACCCGCCATGGGTCGACGCCGAACTGAGACATTTATGTAGCCGACGAGAAGCTGTACGGAGACGACACAAACAAGCCCAACGAGGCACTAGACGACGTGACGACCTGTGGACGGAATATCAGTCTCTCGCTGCTGAGGTAGAACAACGAACCAATCAGGCGCGAGAAGAATTTATTCAAATCGAGTCTTTGACGCGCTGGAAAACAATAAAAACGTCTGGAATGAATTACGGAGTCTTAGCCTTCTTTCAAAGGCCAAAGAGGATTTACATGGCTTCACCATAGATGTCGGTCGCTCACTTTTCATCTCAAGTGAAGGGGGAGGATGGGATACCTCAGAGTGTTATAGCGAAATCCCTCACAGTACTAGGACATCACTTGGTGACCTTGTTTAATGCCTCTCTCTCCAGTGGGGTCTTCCCCGGCGCCTGGAAGAACGCTCATTTGGTGCCCTTTAAGAAGAAACCAATTCCATCTGCTGTCTCGGACTTCCGTCCAATAGCCCTTTTGAGCTTTCTCCCCAAGGTTCTGGAGAAGATCGTGCATGAACAGATCTCCGAATATCTAGCCTCAAAGAACATTCTTGATCCTTTCCAGACCGGTTTTCGGCAAAACCACTCGACACAGACAGCACTGCTGAAACTGACAGAGGATATCAGGACTGGTATTGATAGCGACAAACAGTTACTCACCATCTTACTACTGTTTGACTTCAGTAAGGCATTTGACTCAATTTCCTCCTCGAGATTACTGCGTAAGCTAATCAGGATGGGCTTTTCCAGATTAGTGGTCCTGTGGGTCATGTCTTACTTGTCAGGACGTAACCAAAGAGTGGTTACTAAATTAAATGGAGAATCATCTTGACTAACAACCAACCTGTCGATCTTGGGGCCCTTACGATTTAGTATTTACATTAACGATCTCCAGGAGGTGTTGGCCGGTTTTCGAGGGCCCAAGGGATTGCTGACCAACAGTGTTGCGCATTTGCTTTACGCAGATGACCTGCAAACCTACACCCAAGTAACAAGAGCTGATCTTCGTGAGGGTGTGGATCGCATGTCAGCGGCAGCACGAGCTGTGTCGGAGTGGGCTACACACAATGCTCTGCACCTTAATACTGGCAAAACAAAAACTATTATTTTTGGCTCAGAGTATAATATAAATCAACCACAGGGGTTGAACTTGCCTGGTATCGAGGTGCAGACGGGTGTGTTTGTCCCATTTGTCGATACCGTAACTAACCTCGGAGTGGTCATGGATTCGAAGTTAACGTGGAAACCGCAGGTGGATGCATTTAGTCGAAAGGTCAACAGAGCTCTTTATGGGCTCAGATCATTTAGATCCTGTATCAATGAGGCGTTACGTAAGCAGCTGGCCAGCGCTCTCGTCGTCTCCGACCTAGATTATTGCTCTGTAGTGTATCTTGACGTGTCAGGAGAGCTTCAGACTAAACTGCAGAGACTACAGAATTCATGTGTGCGGTACATTTGTGGTATAAGGAGGTGCGAGCACATCTCTCCCTTCAAGAAAAAGCTGGGCTGGATGGACGCTAAAGAGCGTAGAACATACTTTGCGGCGGTGTTAATGTATAAGTCGTTCTGCGTGGGGCAACCGCCGCACAGTGTGCCAAAACAGGAATTGTGAGGTCAAAATAAAATTTCTCGGACTAGGAGCAAGCGATCGGGATGATTTTTTTTTAAATTGTAGCTTATACAATACGGATTTAGGGAAAACTATACGATTTTTGTCAGCAATCGTTGCTGATCCAGGAAAATAGCTGATATCAGCAATTTTTCGATAAATTCCAGATTTTACACTTCTATTTCGGTAAAAGTGCTTGTATATACAGTATATGACCAAATTTCTCAAAAAATATATATATAAGACTAATATATAAGTATACCTATCATATATATGTATATATACGGGTGTAGGAATCAGCAATTTTTCGATAAATTCAACATTTTACGCTTCTACTGCGGTAAAAGTGCTTGTATATATATATATATATATACATATATATGTATATATTTATGTTTATTTATTAAATTAACATTATATGTTCCCTTGACACAGTCTAAGGTTTAAACTTTGCAAAATCTTTACTAAAAAAACTGGGTTCTGAGGAAAAAATTAACTACTGTTATGTTCATTGCTTAGTATAAATATTCAAAAAGAGTTATGTGAGGTGCCTTTTATTAAAGTAACTTTCAGTAACAGTTAATGAACTATATTAATCGAATTTGTTTATTTTCTGTACACATTTGTGAGGCAACAGGACATTTAACTTTTCCCACTTTTATTAGAAAATATCTTTTCTAACGATATAGTGATTAGAAAATATCGTTAAATATTAATATAAATTACTAATATATATTTTACAGAACTGAAGTAGAAGATACAGAGGATCAAGATATCGATATTGAAGATAGTCTATCCGAAGAAAGTGATGATGATAATACAAGCTTCTCATTGGCGTTAAATTGCTTTGTAAGAATATATTCATGTCAATTCAATAACTGTTACTTGAGAAATGTTATGAAATGGTAAAGAATGTTAAAAAAATCATTGTCAAAAGTATGTGAAAATATTATAATATCAAAATGATTATAACAAATTGCCAGTGTCACATTAAGAAAAGAGAACTTAAATAACAACATATATAGATGAATTTGGTCCTATATGATAGATACAAGCACTTTTACCGCAGTAGAAGCGTAAAATGTTGAATTTATCGAAAAATTGCTGATTCCTGCACCTGTATATATACATATATATGATAGGTATACTTATATATTAGTCTTATATATATTTTTTGACAAGTTTGGTCATATACTGTATATCCAAGCACTTTTACCGAAATAGAAGTGCAAAATCTGGAATTTATCGAAAAATTGCTGATATCAGCAATTTTCCTGGGTCAGCAACGATGCTGACAAAAATCGTATAGTTTTCCCAAAATCGGTATTGTATGAGCTACAATTTAAAAAAAAAATCATCCCGATCGCTTGCTCCTAGTCCGAAAAATTTTATTTTGACCTCGCAATTCGATACTGGCCTGAACTTCTTCAGAGCGCAGGGCGCCCACTTGTGGAATTCGCTCCCGCAAGGCATGCAGACACTGCCTTCGCTTTCAAAGTTCAAAATAGCAATGCGAAATTTCCTCTTGCCGGCGCCCTAGTGCAATATTATTTGTTATAGTTTAGTGCATGCGCCTGAGTCGTGTCTGTTTGTACCTGTACCTGTCGTACCTGTTGTAATTGAAATTTAGTCTGCGTTACTTATCTATATTGACGTGAATAGGCTAATTAATTATGTGTCATACACAAAAACTTGACGTGTATATCTATACAACATTTTACCTTGTAAAAGGTGTTCTTTGAACTGATTTCATAACCTTTTAATGAGTTTAATTAAATAAACTTACAATGGAAATGTTTTTGACAGAAAGAATCCCTCAAGGGGCTGCTGCAATATTGACGATTTTTACGAAGTCCAGCAGAATTATGATTTCCAACAAAGACTAACACAACTCATTTTTTTGCTCTTTTTTTAGTAGTCATTTTTTGTAAGAAAACGGCAAATATTGAGTTACGCTAGTCTTCGTTGGAATTGTTAAATATTGATATTGACCCAACAGCAGCAGCGTATTAGGCTATAGGACTTTTCATCGGGTGTTACGGCGGGTATGCTAAGCTTGAAGCTGGTGGGGCTTTTGTCGCTGCCGATCTCCAGGACCATGTCGGTTCAATGACGTCCACCTNTACGTCCACCTCCTCCTCGTCCTCGAACTTGATGAGATTGTTGCCATAGTCGATCGCATTCCGACTCGAAGTTCTTGGGCTCTGCTTGGGCCTGACGCACCATTCGACAGCTGCTGCAGCTTTTGCTTATAAGCACGGACTTCTCCATTGAGTTGGCCTTGAGCGCGAAGTGTCGCTTGCTGGCCGTTAGAGCCATGGCGCGTCTTTGTTGAGGTGCTTGTCGGCTGCGGCAAACTCTGCTGCATCGATGACACGTAAGGCCTTATCGGGTTTGAGGAGTTGACCATGATTGAGGTGGCGTTATACAGTCACTCTCATGTCGAGGTTGAAACAGCTGTAACGAAAGAAGGAAGATATTGTCGTTAATTTTCGACTCCGGAGGAATAATTGAATATGAGGTCTTGGAGTTAGAGTATCCGGTTGCCATTGAGCTAGGAGCCTCTGGTATACAACTCAAACCAGCTACGAAAGTCGTCCTTGCGACCAACAGGTTCATCGTCGAGGACAAGTGTAGAGAGCTCCTGCAGTAGTTGAGGACCGAGCTAAGAGTGGCCACTGATCACGCTATCGGTCTCGCTCTTGATGTGGTGGTTCTGATGATGCAATTTGTCGATGTCCAGTGTCTAGTCCATCGTAGTTGTGAGCCAGGGGTTCTGTACCGGTCCCCGATCCGGCGCGCTTGTGTGGCTATTCTCCATATTCATACAAAGACTATCTATATACGCAAGTTCTCGCTCATTATCCTCGACGATCTCGTCATTTTCATCGTCCTCAGACTCGGTGAGATCGTTACCATAGTCGCATTTCTCGAACTCGTTCTCGGCCTGTGGAAGAACAAGAAGGCCTCGTAGTCTTCTGCTAATTTCGGGGAAACAAGCGCTCTAAGCCTGTGGAAGACAAGAACAGTCGAGATCTTACTTATTATATCAATTTGTGTTGCCTTTGTGTATGGTTCTGGTGCAAGCAAAAATGGTCGTTGAGGTTAGAATTGAAGCCAACGGGATCTTTGTAGAACTCCAGTAAGCAAAAACTTGGCGAAGTTACGGTCAAGCTTCGATCGATTATCCGTGGATCACGCACGCTGTCGACTCGATCTCGATATGTCGCACTTCGCAGTTTGCAATCCACCGATGTGAGCTAGGGGTTCCGAGCACGTTGCTGCGTTTTACTATCTGTACCCAGCATTCATGTACACGTCGTGTCGGTGACGATCTGCTTGGACTTGTTGCGGAATATCGTGCGGGTATGCTAAGCTTGAGGCTGGACTGCTGATATTCGCCTGGAGAAGCGTCGCACAGTGGGGCCGAATGAAAAAAAAAAATGGACAAAATTCTTGATTTAAGCGTGATTGCACTAAAATGATTTTTTTTTTTTCGGCAAATATGTTCCTTGGACAACCTATTTTATGAATCCGTTTCCCTCGCACTGATACCATTTGATAAAAAAAAATTTTTACATAAGAGAAAATGACGATAAAATTTGGATTTTTTGACAATTACTCATAAATCTTAAATTACCGATAACTTTTGATAGGAATACCCGATTTTAGCAATTTTCATTTTAAATTGAAGCTCTCAGCTTCTTCTTCGGTTTTTTCCATTTGGAATCATTTTTTTTCTGATCAGGGAGCCGAATAATAATAACATAAAAACGATTGTTTTTCGTAATTTTAACTCGTATTAAAAATTATGCTAAATGCATTTATGCGTTTTATGTATGTATTTATGTATGTAAGTATGTATATATGTATATATGTATATGTATTTGGCGTGTCACTTTCCGGGCCATATTTAGATACTCCCGTTTACTTTCCGGGATGTTGTTGATATTCCGGGAATGCCCGGAAGACCTACACATATATTTTCATTTTCCAGGCATGCCTGGAAATAATTCATACATATTTCGGGAATGCCCGGAAATTATAGATACACAATCCGGTAATGCCCGGAAATTATAGATACGCAATCCGGGAAGGCCCAAGAAATATTGCATATTTCGGACGGCTAATAATATTTTTACGATTTTAGTTCTAGAAGAAAAGTTATTTATTGAATAATATTGAAAATAATGGCAGAATCTAAACATAAACGGTTGGGACTAAAGTGGGATACAAATTTGTATCAAAAATTGATTTCATTTTTACAAATGAAACAAGCTTTCACGGAGGAAAAAATAAATAATTTGTTACTAAGTGATTTAAAAACATTATCGAAAGCAGTCTATCCTTTATATGGAGCTGAAAAGCAATACCGTGATAGTGTAGAAAAATTTATATTCACTTATATGGAGCAAATTATTGAAGACTATTTTTGTAAGTATTTTTATTTTGCATTATGAATATAATATATTGATGGCTGTCAGTAAGCAACTGTAAAAAATTTGCTGCAGAAAACAAGTATTTATACCACTCTAACCTAAGAATCGCAACTATGTTGCTTGTTTTTATGCAACTAGTACGTAAAGGGTTTTTTGCAAAACGAGTTACAGCACACTTTTGTTACAGCCTTTGGCTCGTGCCATAAATCTCTTGTTTTGCAAAGAACCCTTTTCGTACCCATTGCATAATATACTATTCAAAAGGTGTCTCCAAAAACAAGCTTTTTTAGAGATTTTATTGATAAACCAACTATCTCAGATTCTTCTTATGTAATTTATTAAATTAAAAATCCTCTCTTAAAAAAATGATGGCCTTTGTTGTGAAGCATTTAATACATGATTCTGATTGGTTGCTGATTGGTTGCCTACGCAACGAGATCAGAACCGTGAACTTTAAATTCATATAAACTCAAAACAGTCATAACCCAGAGTTCAGAGATCAGGGATAGAATCAAGAGCACGCAAAGCGTGCCTTCATTCCTAGTCTTAGTAAATTATTTGATCAAATATCTGAAACAGATTGTTTTTGGTGAAATATTTTGAAATAGATGCTTGCTGGTCATAATTTTTAAATAGCTGGTTCCCAGAGCTTCTGCTAAACTGGCTGCTTTCTCTCAACCGTCATTATACTTATATCAGGTAAATTTTAAAACTCATTCTTTTTAATATTTTTAATTTCTTCATAACAGTACCTAATAAAGAAGATGTAATTGCTCCTCGCCTGAAGGAGTGGAATTCCTACAAACAAAAGTTAGCAGATGCCATGAATGACCCAGAAATGTTACTTTTTTGTAAAAACTGGATCGCTTCATCAAAATATAAATTACCAATACAAATCAAGACAGATATTGTTGTAAAAATATATGAACTTTCCAGTCACGACCATGAAATGGACCAAAAAACTATAAATATGAATAAGCAGAAAATCAAGGATATGAAAAAAACGTTGGAGAATACTCTTCAAAATAATAGAGAAGAAATTATAGATGTAATTAAAAGCAGTGAATCATACAATATTGGTAAATACTACATATACACATGAATATCTAAATATATATTTTTTATAAATTAGATTTTAAATATTTTTTATTGCTTAATAATTCTAATAAAAATAATTTACTGTGCCAAATAATGTTAAATTATGTCCATCCTCTCTTAAAAAAGAGATGACCGGATGTTGTGAAGCCTTTTAAAACTCGATTTGATTGGTTATGGCTAGGCATCCGGTCAAATGGCACCAAAATTTAGTGTGGTTCAAGTTTAATATCTTGATTTTGGGTCTATTATTTAGTTGATTCTTTTTACGACCATAATTAATAACATGATCGTTTCGTTTATAATCATTCTAGCTTATTTTGTATCATATTAATATATTCTAACCTCAAAAACTAGATTCAGAGAACTAGAAATTTTTAATGCACGTGGTTGAATTTAGCTAGTATATGTATAAAATTGCATGTATCATCAAAAACATATAGTTGTAAAAATTAACATACGGATATTAATATGTACGATGCTTTATATCAGCTTATTACAAAACAATTTGCCAGTTCAGTTTTTTTTTAACTATATCCAATTCACATGATCACCTTGAACTAATACCCGCCATTTCTAGTTTACAAGTTTGATTGGCCAAAAATCACGATAAAGTAATAATTAGATTTTTACAAAAGATGTTTTCAAGGAAGTCAAATGTACACAGTTGAAAAAGGCCTAATGGAATTCAATAAGTCTAGGTGCAAATGCATAATGGGAATTTAATCCTATACGGTATTTGCACCTAGACTTATCGGGTTTCATTATAGGCCTTTGCAACTGGGTAAAATAAATGTAAAATGCATATGTATACATACATCCTTATAAGCTATATTATAGTGTTTATATAAGTAAAATAGGTCAATCAGCAATTTACTAATCAACAAGTCTCGAGTTCAAGGTTTACCAGATTGAAAAAAACTTACAAATTTATTATACTAGGAAATCTAAGTGCGCTTCGCGCACCTCATATTATACCATCAATTATATCATTCCAGAATGATTTTAAATTTTGCCGCCTGCTGAGCATCAACAATTCAAAGCATTTGTAGGTTAAGCTTTTAAAAATCAACAATATTATTGTTTCTGATGGCCATTATAAGTTCTTTATGAGATCTCATACATGATCTCATTATATTTTTCACGCGGGGTTACAATGGCGTTATATCATCTACACAGAACTATCAATAATGGTTACCAAAAATAATAATAGTATTGTTTTATCAAGTTTAATTTATGAAAGAAATTATTAAGATGTATTTTTATCACGTAATAAGTTAAAACCATAAAAGTATAGAGTAATTGCATATACAATTAATATGTAATAAAAATAGAATAAACAAATTCTTTTTTCAACCAAGTATGGATTACAACAATGAACATATTGTTAGTAATTAAAATGGAATATTTAATTTTAATTATACCTGGACATTCATTGGTTAAGAATTTCCTACCCTGTTGCAAGCAACCATGTGGTAAACCTCATATGATGTGGTTATAGTACCATTTACTAAAACCATGTGGTTACTACATGGTTTCACTACGTAGTTTAGTAATGTAGAAAAAGATCAAAAAGTTTATAAAATAACACAATTTACATGTTCTGCGACCATTAAGGTAGTACCGTTAGTATACAGCCCTAGTCAAAATAAATGCAGTTTTTATTTTTCGTTCATTTGCGATATTTACTTTGCTAAAGAAGCTGCATAAATGATTAAACATTAAATAATGATTATGCATTGCCTTTAAATAATTCTATTCATCTTAATTATTGATAAAAAATTCTATGCAGAAGCTTTGACTCACTCTTTGAGGTTAGATGTTAATTTTTTTTTGTTTTCAATTAATTCTTTCTAATACTTATATCTATCTACTCATAGTTTTCGAAAATGATAAATACTCAAGTATTTATCTCTTAGTATAAAAATTCTTATCAAAAACTGAACGGTAGTTTTTATGCAATTTAAGAATAACTGTGCTAGAAATGCGATTCCCCATAAGACTACGTGTTAAATGAGTAATAATTAAAATGCTTATAACTTTTCTCTCATGTACCCAGGCTCCCCAAAAATTTGTTTTGGTCAGTTTTAGTCCAATACGAAGTAATATATTCAATTTCATTAATATCTCAACAGTATTAATATCTCGATGGTACTACCTCAATAGGAGTACCATGCATATGATAACATCCAAAATAGATCTTATCGGTTTGATATTTGCAAATTAAACAATTCAAAGTTAGTTTGTACATAGTATACCAATATACTCTATTTTTGGTGTTATTATCTGCATGGTAATTCCACTAATGGCCACAAAACATGTTAACTCATGGTTGCTTGCAACAGGGTAACATTGAAACTGAAATATTATTTTTCATTAATTTAAAAATATATTTACTTCATAGGTGTGAACCAAGATGAGGTCAAAATGCCTACGTAAGTATGAATTCATAAAAAAGAATACTTTATCCATTCACATTGCTTAACCCGTCATACAACTTGAAGAACAAAAGTGATATATTTTAATTTAGTAATCCTATCTAAAAAAATGTATGACACCATTGTGTAACATCTCTATTTGATCTCTGATTGGTAATTCGTTTTCGTGCGCAATCTCTACGTTTATTTAAATTTCTAACCTCAAAAAGTAACCTTTCTGAAGTATAAATATTTTATTTTGATACGTATAAAATGTATGATATGTACCTATATGAATTAAAAAGTAAAATAATTGAAAAAGATAAATAAGTAAATATGGGTGGAGCGCGTCTGAAGTTTCCAGTACATATAAAAGTAAAAAATTTTCTGTTGATGTAACTTTAAAATTAACATTAAATTCTATCTCAAATTTACGCAAATTAATTTTTATAGTTCTTCACATTATCATTATGACTTCATCTATGAATTATAGTTACCCTATAGTGGAAATAATTGTCCAAAATGGTGCGTTGGCACAGTTTGGTAAATTATTCACTTCCACTGGAGTACATTAAAAAATTTTAAATACACCATAATAAATTTAATAATAATATTTCCTTGTACTTTTTATTTTGCAATATAGAAATGAAAAATGTTTCGGTGAAGGAAGACAACAATTTACTATAGCGGATGACATTGCTACCACAATAGTCATTGACTTATTCTATCTAAATAAGATGACGCACAAAATAAATTCAAATATTTTGGAAAGACTGAATAAAAATGATGATTTTCAAGAACAAATTAAAGTGGCAATAAAGGATTTTAGTATACCAATCAAACAAATTTCAAAAAATTTATTAGATCTAATAAACATTGACATAAGTAATTTAACTTCAAAAAAAAATGCTTAAGAAACAACTAGAAGCTTATTTAAATTTGATTAAACCAGATTCTGGATTTTCAATCCAAATATGTAATAGGTTTGTATAAATAATTTTTATTTTAGAATGACTTGAATGCTCGTCCAAAAATATTTAGGCAATTAAGAATATTTCATAATCACTACAAGTATTGGATTTCTTGGGGTTTATATAGAAAATCCGATGTTCCGAGAAGTGTTATTTCTCCTTTTCAAAGAACACAAAACAAGGTTGACAAATAATAGTTTTAATGTCTAAATGCATTAATAAGTATCAGGAAATAACTGATATGTATCTAAAATTCTCGTGGAAGTAAGAGGTACCTAACTTTGACTTTACCATTGGCGTAGGTTGCATAGCAAGTTTTCCCTACGCTACAGTGTAAGACCCTTGGTGAATTCAGAAGCAGTAGGTTATACTTGTACTGTAGAGCAACTATGACTAATAGTCCGTTGCTTCTCAGGGAGGTTAGGTTTAGGATCAAAGCCTCCCCACACAGAGGTGGTAGGGGTGTTCCCGTAAAAATCCCAAAAGGTATGTACAGGTTAAACATATAAATCTAGAAAGGATAAAAACGAATTAAATACTTGGCTGATCTTCTAAAAAAATCCAATACTCATAGTGATTATTGAACATCTATAATTGATGGAAGCGCCTATACGCCATCTATTGTCTACGGAATCTATTGTCTATCTGCTACGGAAAGGGCCTTGCACTTTCCGGAAGGAGAAAGCATGTCCTATCTGCATGAGAACTCAAAAATAAATAATTTGTTAATTTTAAGATTAGATTATTTAATGTATCAAGTGTGTAGAAAGTGATGACTAATGAAGAAAAGAGATCATCATCATTAACACAAGTACAAATGACTAAAATATTCATGATCACAATTATAAAAATTTTTTTTAAGGTAATTTAAATAAACAAAACAGGTGCAGTGTTAATTTGGAGAATTTATTACATTTCTCTTTTAGAAAGAGCAAGGCCTTTCCTTGTCCTAGCAGAAATCGCGCATTACCTTATAACCTTATACTCTAAAGTACCCTCTCTTATGAAATAATCTTTTAGCATACTTTTCCTCCGAAAAAGCATTGCTTACTAATCTTTAAGTGTTTGTCGTCATTCGTACTTGTGTTTTAATGATGATAATCTATTTTCTATCATTAGTCATTATTTTCTATATACATAAATTAAATAATCTAACCTTAAATTGAACAAACTTCGAGATTTTGTGCAGAAAGGGCAAAGGCCTTTCTCTTTTAGAAAGAGCAAGGCCTTGCCCTTTTATAGCAGAAATCGTGTATCAGCCTATTGACAACAGTTGGCGTATAGGTGCTTCCGTAATAATTACATAAAAAACTTTAATTTTACTGATAAGCCTAATAAGGCTGTTATAATAATATATGGAAGTATAAATAAAAACATCCATTTTTACTCAAAATCATTTGGTTAGAAAAATGTTTGACTAAATCATTTTGTGTAAAGATTTGAATATCTGCTATAATATTATATGCAAATAAAATAATTTATACATAATAATTAAAGAATCATTTTCCAGATATTCCAAATATGTAAACCAGGGTGCCAAAGTATGTGCTTCAAAATTCTGGCCTAAGAATACTATTTTGCATTGTCTCAAGGGATACACTATAAAATTAGATAAGGATGAGACAGAATATTTAATAAATGCTAATTTAGATTTTTCGATCATGTCTACAGCAGCGACTGATAAACTCTGGTTAGGACCTGGTTCATACGTCAATCATGACTGTAACCCTAACACAAAGTTGTACTCATTAAAAATAAATGGTGAACTGTGCCTTCAAGCTGTAAAAGACATACCAGAAGGAGAAGAAATAACGTGGAATTATGGAGAAAACTATTTTATAAATGGTGAATGCGAATGTGTCACATGCCAAACAAAAGATGTAAATAAAAATATTAAAGGTAAGGTTAGAAACTCTTATGTTATACATTTTAATGCTGATTCAAAAATAATACATAACAAATAACTTACATTTTTTGATCAGCTTTAATTAAACAAATACTTATTCTTCATAATTTAAAAATTGCAGTAAAATATTTTTTTTTAGATCTGGAAGTCAAGTAGTCACTTATGTCTACAAAGGAATCTTTTGTTAATGTTAACCAGTTATGTGCGGAACAAACAGGTGCATATAGTTCTAAAGATTCTACAAAAGCTACAAATGAGAAATTTGACTATACAAAAGAGGGCTTGAATATATCTAATAATGGCATGAGTTGTACGAAAACTCCTTGCATAAGACTACAAAGGTTAACGATTGAAAATATAAATACATCAAATTGCAGTATAGATTCTATATCGAATGTATCAAGTGAACCACCTGAAAGTATTTCAGATTTGTCAATGAACACAATCAATAATATTCTAGGAATAATAGATTCGTAATAAGTGTACAAAAAGTGATAAAATAAATTATTTATTTTAAAAAATCATAAAGGCTTATTTTTCCTAATATATACTCTAATCCTAAGGTTGTCATATAATTAATTGTTTCTTATTAGGATTTATGCCTATCAATAAGTTTTATTAATTTAATTAAAATAAGAATTTTTTTTAAATGTTAAAAAATTAAAATTTCAATAAACATATTAAAGGTTACAAAATTTTGATGATAATTACCTGATTGTCAGCTAATTATTCTTAACATTTTATCTTATATAAACGCATATTTATAACTATCAGCTTTAACAAAAATATTAAACTAAAATCACCTGATAATCAGCTGACGTTTTGGCATAATTTTCAGCTGATTATCAGTTGATTGTCATCTGATTTTTTTTTTTCAGTAAGGGTATGTGTTGAAAAGTGGCAACCTAACCCTATTCCAAATAGTTATAAGAATATTAGAATGTTAAAGCTAAATGTAAGGGACGTGTTACTTTTCTGAAAAGATACATATAGATCTAGAAGAATTAGCCTGTGAAACATAATAACGGTTTTACTAAATACATGGTCCCCCGAGAACAAGGTCCAAATGCAAGTTACCATAGGTTTAGCAATCGTCGCGGCTGATACTTCCGGAGAAGGGATCTCTATAAACAAATGCGTAGGCTTATAGGGCTTTAACTAAATATATAAATTTGGATAGGCTAGATCTCAAGGGGGATTATTGCGGGTTTACGTTTCGTGATGGCATTTCCTTGATCTTAATTTTACTTTTTAATTGCTGGCTTATAAGAGTGATTTCAAATATTCACTTATTTTTGTTGCTGAGAAACAATAATAAATATTAGGTCTTTAAAACAGGCGCATTTAGAGTTATTCATACTATTACTAAATACATGGACCTTGAAGGGCTAGATCTTAGGATTCGTTATCATAGTTTTAGCTTTTGGTTATAGCTCATACTTATCAGGAAGAAACTTTTCCAGAAACATACATATGGATCTCAAAGAATAAGCTCGTAAAAAGCTGATGAAGCTTTTACTAAATATATAGTTCTTTAAGAAGGAGGCCACATTGCGAATTGCCATAGGTTTAGCTATCGTTGTAGTTGATACGCATTTTTAAAGAAGGGATGTCTATGAACAAATGCGTTAGCTAACAGAGCTTTAACTAAATATATGAATCTGGATTGGCTAGATAATAAGCGGGATTATTGTGGCTCCACGTTTCGTTATAGCATATCCAGGATCTTAATTTTAGTTTTTAATTGCTGGCTTATAAGAGCGATTTCAAATATTCACTTATTCTTGTTGCTGATAAACGATAATAAATATTAGGTCGTTAAACGAGCCACATTCAGAACTATTCTTACTATTACTAAACACATGGACCTTGAAGGGCTAGATCTTAGGATTCTTTATTATAGTTTTAGCTTTTGATTATAGCTCATACTTATCAGGAAGAAACTTTTCTAGAAACATACATACGGATCACAACGAATAAGCTCGCATAAAGCTGAGAAATGTAATGGTAAATATATGATTCTTGAAGAACAAGGATATATTGCGAATTACCATATGTTTAGCTATCGTTGTAGTCGACACGCATATCTAAAGAAGGGATGTCTATAAACAAATGCGTTAGCTAATAGCGCATTAACTAAATATATGAATCTGGATTGGCTAGATAATAAGCGGGATTATTGTGGCTCCACGTTTCGTTATAGCATATCCAGGATCTTAATTTTAGTTTTTAATTGCTGGCTTATAAGAGCGATTTCAAATATTCACTTATTCTTGTTGCTGATAAACGATAATAAATATTAGGTCGTTAAACGAGCCACATTCAGAACTATTCTTACTATTACTAAACACATGGACCTTGAAGGGCTAGATCTTAGGATTCTTTATTATAGTTTTAGCTTTTGATTATAGCTCATACTTATCAGGAAGAAACTTTTCTAGAAACATACATATGGATCTCAAAGAATAAGCTCGTAAAAAGCTGATAAAATTTTTACTAAATATATGGTTCTTGAAGAAGGAGGCCACATTGCGAATTGCCATAGGTTTAGCTATCATTGTAGTCGACACGCATTTCTAAAGAAGAAATGTCTATAAACAAATGCGTTAGCTAATAGAGCTTTAACTAAATATATGAATCTGGATTTGCTAGATAATAAGCGGGATTATTATGGCTCCACGTTTCGTTATAGCATATCCAGGATCTTAATTTTAGTTTTTAATTGCTTGCTTATAAGAGCGATTTCAAATGTTCACTTATTCTTGTTGCTCATAAACGATAATAAATATTAGGTCGTTAAAAGAGCCACATTCAGAACTATTCTTACTATTACTAAATACATGGACTTTGAAGGGCTAGATCTTAGGATTCGTTATCAGTATCGTATCGATAGACAGATATCGTAAACAGCTGAGAAATGTAATGCGAAATATATGGTTCTTGAAGAACAAGGATATATTGTGAATTACCATATGTTTAGCTATCGATGTAGTCGACACGCATTTCTAAAGAAGTGATGTCTATAAACAAATGCGTAGGCTTATAGGGCTTCAAATAAATATATGAATTTGGATAGTCTAGATCTCAAGGGGGATTATTGTGGCTCCACGTTTCGTTATATCATATCCTTGATCTTAATTGTAGTTTTTAATTGCTGGCTTTTAAGAGCTAGTAGCTCATAGCATCTTATTCTATGTGAAAAAGGGTAAGAAACATAGAGCTTTTCACAAATTTGTCGTATGGTAGAATTCAATAAAAGTTTTCACTATTAGTGAATGAGATTGGTAAATTTCTCGTTTTGTTCTAAAATTTTAATATTGTCTAGGATATATTTAGATATTTATCATCAAAATAATTACCTATTCCTTTTTTTAAACTTGTTTGATCGTTGAATGTATATTCATGCGGATAAAACCTGGTAAATATAATGAAAGATTCGTGGAAAAGCGATCACACCGGCTCTGCATTGAATTTAAATAATCGGAAATACGGACGGTGATTCTGTTTTAATTTAATATTCAGCAATTTTTTTTTATTTACTTACTGATTTTTTAAGTATGAGTTATGTCAAATTAAATTATTTTAATTAAATTTTGTCATGATGTATTTTTTGGATATTGCTTTAAGTTATGAAAAATAGTTTGAGTCATCTTTTTCTCTTTTACTTTTACTAGCTAATATCAGTACCTCACTACGCGATACACGAAGGCTACATATTTTATTTAGAGGTACCGTGCTATTTGTTCTAGCGTTGTTGGATCGTGGGTTGATCGCCACTTGCTTTTTTGAGGGAATCGCGAACGCTGACTTCTTGTTATGTCGACTTTACGACACTCTTTTGTTCGACATGGTCCCGCTACAATTTTAACATTCAAAAAAATTACATACGAGCTATTTTAATCCATTATTTTCGTCGTCTCATGTATTAACGAGCTCTTATATTCAATTTTATTTCTTGACGTAGTGGATACTGCTAGATTTTCCTGAAGATGTTAATAGTATATTACGATTATACTAGTGCGGTAAAGTAGTTTTACCCTCGTGGGGACTTATCACCTTAGTTTCGCTCGGGCGATAACGTCCCCACGAGGGTGAAATCCCTTTACCCCCCGTAGTATTGTCCGCTATTTAATGACACAACGTACGTAAACCGAGATTTAGCGAGTGCATTTTTGCACGAGCGGGCGGTAAATCTAGGTTTACGTCACGGCGTATCATAAATATATTTTCAATGTATAGAAAAAATAAGTGCTTAAATAATACGTGCAAAAAAACATTTTATTAAAGAAATTATATTTGTACATCTCTAGAAAAATACATTCGAAAACGTATGGAATACGTAGATAATTGTACTTAAGTTTAATAGTAGTAGGACAATTTTTCAATTATGATAAACCACATATAACAACGTATAAAGTAACATTTTAAATTATACTTGAGTCTAGGATTAGAATCCTTAGTCACCACAATACGTAAGTTATTACAAAAATTAAATTCTATGATTTACTCTTAAAATACTTATAATTATCTTTGAATCTTAAAGATTTTACATTCACAGTATAGTATAGTATTACATATTTAGTTTTGATTCTTGGCGTACTAGTTATCACTGAATTGTCCTTAAGATATTAAGTATGTTTTCGATTTATAGATACCAAAATAGTATCTAATGATTTATAATCGTTAACTGTAGAAACATGGATTTGAAAACGTATGAAATACGTAGAAAATCGTACTTAAATCTAATAGTAACAGTATAATTTTTCAAGTGTGGGAAAATACATATTAAAACGTATCAAATACGTTAAAGATTAAACTTAGATCTTGGATTAGAATTCTAGTCATCACAATACGTCATTTATGACAAAAATTAAAGCTTACGATTTGATTTTAAATCGATTATAATTATCGTTAAATCTTAAAGATTTTAAGTTCTAATATAGCATAGTATCACATACTTCCTATGACCTATTTGAAGGATATATACTTTTATCCTGATCTTATATTTATTTTCATAAAAATGAATTTTAATCAGTAAATAACAATCTTAATTGGCTATTGAGTCTATTATAACGACGAACTGTTTTACCAAATTGCAGCTTTAAAGATATAATCTAATCTATCATTTACTTTTAATACTAAAGGATGCAATTATTTGGTTATACAGTGTCATAAGACAAATCAAAAAACTTGACGTAGATTTTTTTTTTGCGCTACGTCTCTTTTCGCAAGACTACGGAAATTTTCAATTACTTCGTATATCTTTTTTTGCGATGCGTATTTTTTATCTCTTAATTCTTCACTGAAAGCGATTTCAAAATCCCTATCTTCCTCTGAAGTCCAGCTCCTTCGATTGCTTGGTTTAGCTGTAATACAAAATGAATTGTTTAAGTGCTTCATCTTTAATCTTTGTTAGGAAATAAAAATACTTTAACTACGTTAATTATACTGAAAGAAGGTATTATTTGCATCGAATCTATTGTTATATCAAAAAAAGCTTTCATATTGAAATAAAAATAACGATTTTTGAAAAATTAAACGATTTCTTTCTATAACTTTTGATCCAAGCGGTCATTTTTATCCACCAAAAGTTAAATGAAAGCTCTTATCTTGTATTTATATCTCAGAAGTTTCAATTAATATTTTGTATGCTGGTTAGCTATATAGCTAACCAGCTAAAGTATATATGATTATCAATTACGGCTGTTTATTGACCTTTTTGTTTACCACATATATAGCTAACCAGCCACTAAAGTGTTCGATATATAAAAAGTCATGACCGGATATTGTGAAGCCAAGATAGACGTTATGTGATTGGCTCATGTAGTGCGCATGCGGCTAAGTCAGGAAGTCTAAGCGTCTTCTAGGATAGGGCGCGCAACGCGCGCTGTTCAAACTCTATTTAAAGTAAACTTTTGAGATATAAAATACAAGATACGAGCTTTCATTTAACTTTTGGTAGGTAAAAATGACTGTTTGGATCAAAAGTTGCAAGCATTTTAAAATAGAAAAAAAAAATTGTTTTCTGAGACAGGCAGATAGACAGAGAGAGTGAGAAAGACAGTACGTCCGTGAGACGTATTACGTAACCGTAATATGTGAACAGCCCAGGAATCTCGATGAGCCGTGATGGGAAACGGACGACACTGGCAAAGCAGCGATTAGGACACGTTACTTTCTAGGAAAACATGATGACTTCTTGAGAAAAGATTTGTTCGTGCGAAGGTAGCAGGTATATACGTATACACCTGCTATGCTTTGCCTAACGCTCCAATTGAACAGTTTGAACGAGTATTAGATCGACTTGTGCAAGATGTTGCGGGAAGAAAGATAGTAATCATCGCAGGCGATTCTAATGCATGGGCTGTAGATGGAGCAGCAAAAGGACTAATCAAAGTGGACGAGTGCTACTGGAAGTATTTTCTTTCCTAGATTTGGTCTTAGTCAACCAGAGTTGCAGTTTCACCTTTTGAAGAGGACACACAGGATCTATCGTAGACCTGACGTATGCCAGCAGCCGTCTCATTAGCTCAGTTGCTACGTGAACCGTGAGTGAAGACTACACAAAAAAAAAAATACAAAAACAATAATCACACAAATAGCGATCACCAGGCCATAATAATGGAGATAGGAAAATCAAAGCAGAGATCCAGCACGAGTGCAAGGACCAATAGAGTTAGTTGGAAAAGAAATAACTACGATGAAGAGGTGTTTCTGCTGGCATTGAAAGAAATGCAACTATTTGGATTGGGAAACAGCAAGGCTGAACAGACGATGGAAATCATCATCAGAGCCTGTGTCGTGCTCATGCCAAGAAGAGTTCCCACTTGAAGTTAAGCACTAGTGTACTGTAGGACAAAGAAGTAGAGAATGCTCGTAGCGAGTGTTACCGGACTTGGAGACAGGAGCATCGGGCAAGGAAGAAATTCTACAGAACCGGAAGAGGCTAGAAAACAGTAGATGCCTGCAACCAAGAAATAAGGATGCTAAGCGGAAGAGTGGGGTCGACAAGGATACCTAGGATCAACCTTATTCAATAGTAATGAAGAAGATTAAGGGGTGGCATGTATCCCCTCTAAAATGCTGGAAACTATTGTACCGGGTCGTGACTACGCCAATCTCGACGGAGGAGCTGCTGGCTGCCGGCAAAAGGGTAGGAAATAATAAGGCTATGGGCCAGAATGGCATACCCAATATTGCATTGAAGCATGCTATACAGGCTCGTGCAGATGTCTTGGTAGTCTTGCACAACTCCTATCTCAAAGAGGGAATATTCTCCACCAAATGGAAGAAACGGCGCACAGTGGGAGAAAATAAAAAATTTCCGTCAAAACTCAATGGCTCTGATTAAAAATGAGCTGGCGGACTAAAAATTTACAGAATGCAAGTTTAAATCATGCAGATTAGAGGAAAATTATTGGAGAAGTCGTTGGATCATGTTTAAGGTGGTATATATGGCTATAAGTGCTAAATATATGGAATTCCGCAGCTGTAGCCCTTATTGGCCGTATAGACCACCTTAAACATGTCCGTGTGACATTTTCAATAATTTTCCTCTAATCTGTATGATTTAAACTTGCATTCTATAAATTTTGAGCCCGCTAGCTTATTTCTACTCAGAGCCGTTGAGTTTTGACACAGATTTTTTTATTTTCTTTCACTTTGCGGCGCCTTAGGCTATTATCAGAGGGAAAAAGCCGCCAAAGAATACTTGTTATTCAGATCGTTCTGCATGATAGACACCTCAGGCAAGATCCTAGAACGCATAATCTGCATCAGAATCGATCAAACTATGGAAAGCTCAAGAGGACTTGCGGAACACCAATACGGTTTCCGAAAGAAAGATTCAATCCTAGACGCAATTTGCCTAGTGATTGTCACTGAACGAACAGCAATAGAGGGAAAAAAGATGGCAAGAAAGAACAAAGAAGGACTGCATTATTGTGTCAGTGGATGTTAAAAATGCATTTTTCTCGTCTAGATCTAGTAAAATACAGGAGACACTATGGAAGCAATATGTGCCTTTATACATAAGAAGGATAACATCTGACTATTTGAAGGACAGAACCTTATTATACGACATCGAGAACGGCACCAAGACCTATGAAGTTACAGGAGGCGTTCCCCATATGTCAGTATTTGGCCCACCGACCTGAAACATCATGTACGATGGGGTATTAAGAGTACAACTACCCAAAGGGGCAACAGTCGTTAGATTCACTGACAACATTGCTGTAGTTCTGGTTGCCAAACACAAACATGAGGTAACAGAAATAGCTGACGAGATCATTCGTATAATACACGAATCGCTGACGAAGATGGGTCTGGAACTAGCCAGTTACAAAACCGAAACCCTTCTCATTTCCAGTAAAAAGAAGATGGAGACAATAAAACTGATGGTAGGTGAAGATGAGATTGTTTCTCAACCGACCATCAAGTACCTGGACATCACCAATGATGCAAGACTAAAATTCAAAAAGTATTTTGAAATGGTAAGCGATGAAACAGCAAAAGTTGGCGCTGCTCTATCACGAATGATACCAAATGTAGAAGGGCCAAATGTATCGGACGAGGTTGCGTGCATTATTGTAGGTATGCAACCCATTGATCTCTTATCAACGGAGAGGAACGAGATCTATGAGGCGAAACCAATCAGAAAAAAATCTGTAATTCCGCGAGGAAACAGACATTGGCTGAGTGGCCAAACAGAAGGGATACCAGCCAGAAGGGGCGACGGACATATCGCCTCATACCAAGAATTGTAAATTGGATCGACGGCAGACTGGCGTTACGGATTTCGGTTTTGTGCTAATGGGCCGCGAAATGAATAGGTTTACTCAGTAAGAATCCAACTCACGACCGACATTGGGGATAGGGCTAATGCGACGGCCCCATTCACAATATCATGGTATGATCTTTAAGAAAATTGGCCCCAATAATTCCTTCTCCAAGAGAAAAAAAGGCAGACAGACATAGACATGGAGAAAGAGAGAGATTTTAGATTTTTGATTTAAATAATTTTTATTATTGTACATTATGTTGTACATTTACATAATAATAGTTGTATGTGACTAGATTAAGAAAAAGTAATAGTTGTGTAAGGGTGTATGTGAGAAAGTGAGTGATGAGATGTAGTGAGATGAGGTGAAAGTGTGTGTATGAGATGAGAAGTTTGCGTCATGTTTGAGTGTTTTCTAATTTAAAGAAATGAGTTTTAGCCGCCTGTTTGAAGTGTGAAATGGATGATATGTTACGCAGATCAGATGGAAGGCTATTCCAGAGATAGGACGCGCTGATGAAAAATGAGTTCTTCAGCGCCTCCGTCTTGAAGGGCGGAATGTCCAGGGGGGTCACCTCCCCCCTCACAGGCCTGAGCGCGACGTGGAAATCAAAATAGGCTAACAAGTAAGATGGTATTGAGGTGTTGAAAAGTTTTCTAAGGAAACATGCCATAAAGTACCTCCTACGTCCGGCGGTGGTAAGCCATTGCAACTCACGCCTATAAGGGGAGATGCGCTCGTCCCTCCTTACACCGTAGACGTAACGGATCCCCGTGTTGACAAGCCTCTGGAGCTTCAGGTCGAGCTCTTGCGTCAGGTCACAGTAAGCCAGTGCACAGTAGTCAATGATTGGAAACAGGAGTGCCTGCACCAAATGTTGGCGCAATCTGAGATTAGTGCTCTTCCGGAAAAAGTAGAGCCGATACATTAAAGAGTGAGCACGTTTACAAATTTGTGTAACGTGCTCTTTCCACGAGAGTTTGGAATCGAGCACCAACCCCAGATCGCGCACAGATGATTCGTAGTCGACCCGGGCTCCCCCTATAGTTATATAGGTGTTAGCAGTAGATGGAAGAGCATTGATATAGTAAGGGGAGCCCAGGACGATCGCCTTTGTCTTACCGACATTCAGCTTAAGACTATTTAGTGCTGCCCAGCCCGCTATCCTCTCGGCGTTAGCGCTCATCCTGACAGAACATGAATCGAGCTCCTCGAGGGGGCATTGACAGTAGATTTGCAGATCATCCGCGTAGATTAGATGGGATACATCTGAATCGAGGCAGAAGCCTATGTCATTGACGTACAACGCGAACAACAGGGGGCCCAATACTGACCCCTGTGGGACACCGGTGTTTAGTGGTAGGAATGTTGAGAGTTCGCTGTTGTCGCCAATGACGGCCTGCTCTCTTCCAGAAAGGTAAGATGCAAGCCAGCGGATAACCTGCTTGGAGAAGCCGAAAGAAGATAGCTTTCCGAGTAGCTTGACGTGACACACAGTGTCAAACGCCTTGCTAAAATCAAAAAGAAGTAGCAGCGTGACTTTCTTCCCGTCCATTCCAAGCCTGACATCGTCAGTTAGCTTAATCAAGCCTGACTGCGTGCTGTGGCCGGTGCGAAAGCCAGTTTGGAAGTTGTCAAGGTAAAGCCTTGTTTCGAGATATTCAGAGATTTGCTTGTGCACCAGCCACTCCAGCGCCTTGGACAGGAAACAGAGAAGAGAGATCGGACGGTAGTCAGTTACAGCTGTTGGAGAATTGACTTTATTTAGTGCTCTTACGAGTGATGATTTCCAGGCCGAGGGAAAGCGTGCCTCGCTCAGAGACAGGTTGAAGATTTTACAGAGTAAGGGGGCGAGTATTGGCAGTGCTTTATGAATTACAACCTGTGGGATGCCGTCACTTCCTCTGGCCTGGGTATTAAAGTGTGATACTGCAGCCGACACGTCCGATTCTGTGATTTCCCTGAAGATGAAGTGTTCAGGGAGGTCCAGGCTCTCCAGGGTTCGCAGATACTCCTCAACAGATGGAGCTTGAGGGTCATTAGAGATGGAGCTAAAGTATTCGTTGAGAGCACCTGGAGAGAACCGTGCTGGTGTAGGAGTTTTAGAAGTAGTAATACCGAGATTTCCAAGCTCTCTCCAGATCTCTGCAACGTCGGTCAAGGAGGACAGGCGTGAATAGTAGTAATTCAACCTGGCCTCCTCAATCCGTTTATGCGCGTCGTCCCGCGCGATTCTATAAAAATATAGATCCCACAGTAAGCGACTTCTGCGAAAACGTCTGTAGAGCCTGTTCCTTTCAGTTAAAAGGTCACGAAGAGCCGCGGTGAACCACGGGTGACGCTTCCGTCCAGGTGTCACAGTTTTTAATGGGGCGAAATGATCGATGGCGTTCGAGATGTTAGCGTTAAGAATGCTGATGCATTCGTCTAGTGATGGCGTGGCGAAGGATGACCAGTCACATGCACTAAGGAAGTCCCTTAGCTTCTCAGTACAGATTCCTTTATAGTTTCTGTAAGTGTATGTAGTAGGTACGTGGCGTGGAATCTGTACGTCGAGTGTGGCCGTGATCAGGTCATGTCCGTTAATGAAAGGGGTGTCAGTCTTCCAGTATGATAGCAGGCGATCCTGCTCATCAATCAAACATAGGTCAAGCCAGGTGTCAGAGTCCTGTCTGTGATGAGTTGCACCGTATGGTACAGAAGCAAGGGAGTTTTCATCAATGAAGGCCCTGATGAAATTTGCGTCCTCAGATGAGGAAAGCTGATCAGCATTGAAATCACCCATGATGACCTTCGTGGAGTAGTTGTGCATATGCGTCGTTAGTTGTTCGATAAAGTTAGATCCCTGGATAAAGGGTGAGTGAGGAGGGCGATACACAACCCCCACGAAGATGGGTGATATTCCCTTGGATGAGACTTCACAGAACAGATACTCCGGCTTACCCGGCTTGCCCGACCATTCGCCGTCGGATGACGAGATAACGCTAGCAGTCAGTGAATGATGAATGTAGAGGGCCACACCTCCACCGTTCCTGTTTCTGTCCCGTCTGTGTAGAGTGTAATCATCCAGTGAAGGGATGGATGATATCTTGTCACTCAACCAGGTCTCAGTCACAGCTATTACGTGAAAGTGGGGACGAGTGGACAAGAATAGTCTGATCATCTCAATGTGACCCGTTAGGGAGTTCGCATTGAAGTGACAGACCCTTAGACCCTTAGACAGAGACGCTTTAGAGACAGCTGTGAATGAGTTGGATGATTGGTGTGTGTCTTAGCGTGTGATGTCCGTGCTGGTTGTTTTCGACGAGAGAGAGAGAGAGAGAGAGAGAGAGAGAGAGAGAGAGACAAAGGAAGATCGAGATAGGATGGGTAGTTTGTAGAATACGAGAGGTACAACGAGGGACGCGGGAATGTAGGTGCTATAAATGCCTAGGCTTTGGTCATATCACCAAGAAATGCACAGCAGCACAGGACCGAAGTAAGTACTGCTACAGGTGTGGGAGCAGTGAACATAAAGTGAAAGACTGCGAAAACAAGCCGAATTGTATACTCTGTCGCGAAAGAGGCGCGCAAGGAGAAAATGACCATGCAGCTGGTAGCTATACATACCCAGTCTACCAAGCCGCATTGGAAGAACTAAAGAAACAACGAAAATGAAGATAGTGCAGTTAAACCTAAACACATTGACCTTTTATCATTGGAAAGGAAGGACGTATTTGAAGCTAGGAGACGAACGAATGACAAAAGCCAAAAGGAGACCTGGGATGCTTTAATAAAGTAGACAGTGGCCGAATGGTAAACAAGATAGGAAGCTAGTGACAAAGGGTGATGGACTCATCGCCGTATACCAAGGATAGAAGACTGGATTGAAAGAAGACATGGAGAAGTCAACTACTACCTCGCGCAGTTTCTGATCGGGCATGGATGCACTGGTTCAAACTAGACGACAGTCCGAACTGCCCAGTCTGCTTGAAAGCTAACGAAGATGCACAGCATGTCTTCTACAAATGTTCGCGATACCAAATGGTATCTAAATTTCTAGTGTAATGCAATCAACATAAATAAGCTATTGTAAGAAACGCTCGAATATTTTTAGTATTTTGTTAAATCGTACCTTTTTTGGTAGCAGTTTTCTTCTTTTGGAAGTTAGATTCAGCGGATTCTTCGGCAGTTACATCCTGAGATTCATATGATTCCGTATTCTTTGAGATGATTTCTTCTAACAATGTAGTAACCTGCACAGCCTCTTGCGGAAGTACTTGTCTATAGTACTTGTCGTGCGTTTGTTTTGTATGAGACAAATGTCCTATCAGCGCGTCAGAGTGCTGTCCGTTTGTTTGTCTTTTATATTGTGTAGCGATGAATTTTCTAAATCCTGTAGCTGTGACGTTAGAGAGATTTTCAAATTTCTTATAGTTTTTGTGACACAGTTCTACCAATTTTTTCATGATAAGGTGCCCATCTAAATGATCATTTTCATTCATGTTTGCACCAACAAATAAATGTTTGTTTTTGGTACTTATACCGACTTTTGATCGATTGTGTACCAGGAAATCGATAATTTGTTCATCTTTTTTATCTAGATATACGCGGCCATCAAGGCCTTCGTTTTTCTTTCCAGTCAGATTTATTATAGAGAATCTCAAAGCTCGCAGCTGATCTTCGCGAGTCATGCCTTTGAAGTGACAGCTATCTTGGTTCGTAATCGTTCTATTTGTATAATCCTCCAAATGTGTTCGGCTATTCTCGCCGGGCCTTCTTCCATTCCAACATTGTACATAAATCATTTGTGCTGATGCAAGCTCAGTATAAACAACGCCGTCCAAATTCTTCAGCGCCTTATCAAACAATATATCTCGTCTTCGAGATAAAAATTCCATCATTAGATTTTTATCGTGGGGTGTTACCTCTTCAATGGTTTTTCCCTCATCTTTCTTTCTTTTAGAATTCTGGCTGGAAACGATTTTGCTCCCAATCATAGGAAGCCAGTACGCTTCAAATTCTACGTTAAACGATGCTAGTTTACGATAACCGTCTTTGTCTTTAGTTACATTAAACTTCGATCTTAGCACTCTCATAACGTTTTTAAGAAGAAGTCCTATCAGCTGAGCTGTAGATGGAGATGCGAATATTCTTTCTTTTTCATCAAATCCAGCGATGCTTCTGATTGCCACTACTGTATTTTCCCAGTGACAAGAATCCATGCAACTCTGTAGGTCTGTTATTGCTGAGTTCAGATTCTTCATTGTGGTGAGAAAAGTTCCAAGCGTTCGACCATGTGTTGCTATCAATTGATCTTGATCTCGGACATCGCATCGCTCGCAAATGAGATTTAGATACGAAATAATAGTCTCATCATACTTGAAATTCCAAAAACTTTCAGTTTCGCGCATTTTAGACATAATTTCCTTTAGTCTATTACATGTTTTGGGATGATAGTAGTCAGATCCTACCCTACAACTGCTGAGAATTCTGACGGAGTTTGATGAAGACTTGGGATACTGTTCGGGGTGATAAGTATGACAATGAACTGAAATATTGCGTCTTGATATATACGCTTTGCAAATATCGCATCTCACTCTTTCTAAGCGGGGTTTTCTTGTTTCTTTAATAGTTTCATCAACTTTTTCAGTAAACGCCAACATTTCTTTCTGCATTTCTTCTTCTAAATCCAATTCGTCATTGTCTTTGTGTGCTGTCTGATCGCTTTCTGTATTATTTTCAACTAACTTTTCGACTTCTTCATTATTCACCGATTCGCTTTTAAGTTTGCTATTCCTAGCGATACGTCTACTAACCAGTAGTTTTCCTGTTGGATTCACTATTGGATTTGTGTTATAAAAAGCATTCCCATTCAATCTTATAGTTTTAAATAAGTCCATTCTTTCTTTACATCTTTTTGGCAAACTACACAATTTTTGTACAGTTTTAGATTCCTTTTGATGTACCGGTAAATGCCTATCAAGTCGTTTATAAACTTGTTTGCAAAAGGGACAGCAACCTTCTTTAGTATAATGTTTTCCACCTTCCGAGGAGTCGGGTACATGCAATTTTTTCAGAAACTCCACCTCCAAGTTTTTGTTATCGTCAACGACCTCATATGATTTATTTGTTTCATCTTTTTAGCGTTTCTTCACTGCATTCTTCTTCGTCAAGTTATCGTTCGGACTGAACGGTAATTCCTCTTCACTCATGCCAGAATCTTCTTCAGAACTTTCTTCAAAATCATCAACTTTTGAATTTGGTTTGTAGTCATCATCTGAATCCTTTGATTCGCTGTCTGAAGAATCGCGTACTTTCGCTTTTATTATCGCTTTTCTTTTGGGTTTAGAATTACTTACATGAGAGTTTGAGGTTCCAGCCTTGTGATTAGACTTATTTTTTTCAAATTGGCTAAGAAGCTCTATTCCTAAATCTAAGTCGATGGGTTTGTCCTTTAAGGTTTAACGACTTTGTCTTGCGATACAGCTTCCTGTTTAGAATACTGAATTTTGTTTTCAGGATGTCCTTTACGACTCGGACAGCGGGCATTCAGAATTGCACTTATATCAAAATCAGAATCGTCTGAATCGGAAGGAGCGGATCTCTTTTGATTTCTTTCCTTAACGCTACTATCATAATCATCGTCCAAAGAAGGAATCATCATATCTTTATCCATGAATGTGAAAGACTCGTCATAATTTTGAGGACCAGCTCGTAGAAATTCTGGAGAATTTATTCCTAGGCTCACGTCTGAATCATCTTTTGAAAAGTTGTTAGTTATTTTATTTCTATTCTGAAGGGTGTGTGACAGTTCAAAGTTGTTAGAATTTTGATGATTAGTTCTTAAAGTTTCTGGTGAATTAATCTGGAGGCATGGCATCGAATCATTTTCTGTAGTGGATGAGTCATTTATAACATCGTTAGCTATCGCACTGTCTTCATTTTCAAACGAAAATGACGAAGAAGAATTCGCATACTCATCAACACTTTGCAGAAGTTCCAGAGATAATGAATCTACTTCAAGATCAACATCATCCAAAGGAATATCATCCATTTCGTGTTCGGTCGAAGGTTTTGTCAGGTTACCATTTGATGGTAAGCGTGATTCCTCGATAGAAATGTCATCCATTTCGTGTTCGGTCGAAGGTTTTGTCAGGTTACCATTTGATGGTAAGCGTGATTCCTCCATAGAAATGTCATCCATTTCGTGTTCGGTCGAAAGTTTTGTCAGGTTACCATTTGATGGTAAGTGTGATTCTTCCATAGGAATGTCATCCTTTTTGTGTTTGGTTGAAGTTTCTGTCAAGTTACCATTTGATGATAAGCGTGATTCTTCCATAGGGATATCATCCGTTTCTTGAAAGCTTAACTCATCAGCTCCAAGACTTTCTAGAGAGGTTGCTTCAAAGCATAGCTTTATCTCACTTCATCATTAATCTCTTCAAAGCTTACATCATTGTCCCCAAAAACTTTTTCAAAATTTGCATCAATTTTATTAAAGTCTGCATTGTTAACTACAAGAATCTCTTGAGAATTGGTTTGGATGCTTTCATTAATATTATTATGATTTGGTACTAAATCTGAAAAATCTATTTCTTCAAAGTTGTCCTCGATACTTTCTAGTATTTCTTGAGAATCGATTGTATTCAGTTCATCTTTGTAAGAAGCGATGTCGGATTCAATGTGTAGATTATGCATAGCATCTAAAAGAAGCGTAAATTTTTTTATAAATTTGATCAATATTTACAAAAAATTCCAAAACTGTTGCTTATTCTAAGTTTTTATTCTATTTCTATTATTGTTCAATAATTACTTCGTATTAGAAAATATATATAGATTAGAATCGAAAGTAAAATAACACTACCAACTCAATAAAAAAATCTTTCTTTAATAACACTCCGAACTCTTCTTGATCAACATCATATCTGAAATTGATGTTGATCAAATGGCACGGAAATGATTCGGCACCTCTTGCCACCCTTCTGCACTTTTTGTATCTATTGTCCTAGCTGTTACGATAATTCGCAATTTGAAAGAAACATGCGAATGTGCTTGGACGAAATGTAAGAAAATATGATTAAATCTGAGAATTTTCAAAAATTGTATGTGTTTGAAAAGTGCAGAAAGGTATTAAAATAAGAGAAAATGTCTCAAAGAAACGTAGTAAGTTCATAAAATTTTTAAAAATCACTACGAATTGAAAAAGAACTATAAGCAAACCTAAGTTGTTAATAAATTGTAAAAATGTTTTGATCCTTTTAGGTGGAAAAGGGTGAAATTAAGGTTACCTGGATATATCCATATGATCACTTTTGTGATAAAAAATCACGGTGTTAGGTCGAAGGTAAAAAGGGATGAAATCTATTGAGTCATGTTTGAGCATTTTCATTAGTAACCATTACACAAGATTGTTATATGAGAAATCTTCACTGGTGTCTAATTTTTTAGTTGAATCGTTTGTAACAATGGAATTATTGAAAAAAAACCAGAAAACAGTGTTTTTCAAAAATCAAAAAATGACCATAAAAAGAAAAATAAATGAGAAAATAAAAAAAAAATGTTTTTCCCGAATTCAGAATCCAAAAATAGATATGCATGTCAAATTTGATTGATATTGACGGAGTAGTTCCATAAAGATTGCGGTATACATACACACACAGACATCCACACACACACACACACACACACACACACACACACACACACCCAGTGCGGAGTTTGCTGTGTTCTCCCATCTGGCGCCTCCCCAGGTCGCGGATAGGGGAACGCTCACCACTTGTGGAGGGTATCGTGGAAATAAAATACACGAGGCGGACGAAAAACCAGCTAGGGGAAGGCACCCCGAATATAAACCAATTATGGATAGTGAGTTAACAACAACACATCCCCAAGCGGGTCAAGCTGAAAAGCCCAATCCCGCCACCGGTTCCGATCGGGTGAAAGCCCCGGTGGCCGGCGCTGGCCCCATGGATTTTGGGGGGGGCCAAACTCACGACACCAGTATGGAGGTAATACCCAGTCTGGATTCAGTATCTACCACTGCATTAGGAGCTGCGTCAGGGGAATCTAACTGGAACAGTTGCGTTCTACGCAAGCAAGACCAGCTCGACCGTCTGGGCGCTAGAATCGATGAGCTTATCGATTTTGTAAGGGACAAACACAATGTCCACAAGCCGATAAAGGATCTTGCTCGTAGTATAAGGGCCATATACAGAACGGTGTGCACGGCCGATGACAATCTGCAACAGAGTCAACGACCAGGATTGGAGGGAAAGACTACGCAAACCACTCCGAGTCTGCGCAGTAAAAAAGAACAGGACGGCACTAGGAAGGTTGCGATTACCCCCCAACCGCAAAAAGTAAAAAAGACCCAACCACAGAGTCGGCAAGTCGCTGGAGGGGCAACAGAACAGGAGGAAAATACCGACAAGAGGGGGTCGAAAGAAGGAGAGTGGCGCAAGGTCGCAAGGAAGAAGAAAGGGAGAGAAAAGATCCCCTGGGAGAGGAAGCCTCCAAGTAGGGCCAGACCAAACTCCATTGTGATAAGGGCCAAAGACGGTGTGTCCTACGCGGATATCTTAAAGGATATCAAAAGTGACCCGGAGCTAGTTGACCTCAAAAAAGAGGTCACAAAAATAAGAAGAAATGCGGGGGGTGCGCTGATCCTGGAGCTGGATAGCAAAAGCACGAAAGCGCAAGAACTGGCCCTCAAAGTGGAGGGAAAAGTAAAAGAGAAGGCATCGGCTATGACAAGGTCTCAGCAAATCACTCTGGAGATCAGAGACATCGACGAAGTCACTACAGAGGAAGAAGTTCGGGAGATCCTATCCGAACACATCAAGGATGGGCCATCTGGATCGATATTAGTAAGATCCCTACGACCAGCCTATGCAGGAACGCAGATAGCAGTCGTAAGTGCTCCACTTAACTCGGCGGCAAATCTGATAAGGGAAGGCAGAGTCCGTATTGGATGGGTGAACTGCCGAGTCCGGAGAAAAATAGAAATAAGGCGCTGTTATAGATGTTGGCAAATAGGTCACACTGCAGCCAAGTGCGGAGGGACAGACAGGTCAAAAGCCTGCAGACGCTGTGGTGGCTCAGAGCACGAAGCCATGTTGTGCAACAAGGATCCATGCTGCCTGCTGTGCCAAGAGGCCGGAAAATCCCAGACGAAGCATGCATCATACAGCTATGCATGCCCGTTTACCCAGGAGTACATTAAAAAGTTTAGAGGATGAGACTTCTGCAGCTCAACCTAAACCATTGCGAAGTTGCACAGGATCTCCTGGAACAGACCGTCCGCGAATCTTCCATAGATGTTGCTATCATCTCGGAGCAGTACAAAGATAGGGACGCCACACAACAATGGTTCACCGATTGCAGCAGCAGGGCAGCAATCTGGGTTAGTGCGAATACCCATGTACAGGAACGACCACACGACCTAAGAGAGCTATATACCTGGGTAAAAGTGAGGGGAATATACATCTTTAGCGTGTATGCTCCTCCAAGTCTTACAGAAGCCCAGTTCGCAATGCTACTTTCCAGAGTAGTGGATGAAGCAGCCAATAAAAGGCCCCTAATTATTGCCGGAGACTTCAATGCGTGGTCCATCATCTGGGGGAGTACCTCAACTAACAACAGAGGAAAAATACTTCTTGAAAGTCTAACAAGACTCGAGGTCTGTCTAATGAACAAGGGCTCTGAACCAACGTTCGTTAGAGGCGAACAAACCTCAATAATTGATCTGACCTTTGCAAGCGACGATCTAAGCACATACCTGCAGAAGTGGAAAGTAAGCGATCAATATACGCACAGTGACCACCGGGCTATATTGTACGAAATAGCGACTGCGAGTAGGCCGAAGACGTATAATATGCGTAAATGGAACGCCAAATCACTAGATCGGGAAGCTTTTGAGGTCATGATGGAAGGGGAAGGGCTCAATGCGGATACACCCAACTCCATGGCCGACTCTCTTATGGACCTCGTTACAGAGGCGTGTAATGCATCCATGACACGATCCGAACAAACGAAAAAAGGGCATAAGGAAACATACTGGTGGACAAGTGAAATTGCTGAACTGCGCAAGAAATGCCATCGAGCACGCAGACTCGCTCAAAGAGCCCAGAGCAATCGAGGAAACTTGGAGGAGCGATACCGGCTGGCACGAAGAAGGCTACGTAAAGCAATAAAATCGAGCAAAAAACGCTGTAATCTAGAACTTTGTGAAGAAGTAAACAGGGACCTATGGGGCCGTCCTTACCAATTGATCATGGCGCGACTAAAGGGCAAAGTAGCAGCGCCGCCAGGCGAAGCGGAATTCTTGAGCAGCATAATTGAAGTCCTTTTTCCCAAGGACGATCAATGTCAGGTTCACTGGAAAGCCCCATCACCAGATAATATCCCACCTCTAACTGAAGAGGAACTCAGAAGAGCCTGTGCAAAGACCAGAGACGCAGCTGCACCTGGCCCAGATGGCGTCCCAAATCAGGCTATCAAGCTGGCAATAAAAAGTAACCCAAAGGTATTTCTAAGGGTTTTTGAAGCGTGCCTTCAGGAGGGCATCTTTCCTCAACGCTGGAAACTGCAACAGCTAGTCCTGCTGCCAAAAGGCGACAAACCACCAGAAGATCCGTCGTCCTACAGGCCTATTTGCTTGTTAGACACCCCAGGGAAGATTCTTGAAAAAATCATTGTCGGACGACTTCAAGATTTCACCGAGGGGCCCTTAGGGTTATCAGAACGTCAATTCGGCTTTCGCAAAGCCAAATCCACCACAGACGCGATCATGCTAGTCGTTAACACAGCACGCGAGGCAATTAGCGGCAAGAGATGGAAGCGAGGAGCTAAGAAGTACTGCGCTATTGTCACCCTGGACGTTAAAAATGCTTTTAACTCTGCACGCTGGCCCCAAATCATCAGTGCCTTAGAAGGACTGAGGGTGCCAAGTTATATTCGGGAAATAGTGGCAAGCTACTTAAGCAATAGGACACTACAATATCGCACGGACGACGGTATTGTGAAACACGATGTTACTGCAGGCGTTCCACAGGGGTCAGTCATGGGCCCAACACTGTGGAACATCATGTATGACGGGGTATTGAGGATTCCGGTACCTCCCAATATTAAGATTATTGGATTTGCGGATGATATTGCGATAGTAGTGACCGGTAAAACATTGGAGGAGATTACCGAAGACGCAAACGACACAATCCGCAGCATCAGAAGCTGGATCACGGCAGCTGGTCTCCAACTGGCTGACCACAAGACGGAGGCGGTCCTGGTGACAAGCCGGAAGAAAAAGGAGACAATAACCTTAAGGGTTGGAAGCAGCGATATTATCTCGGCGCCCTCCATACGATACCTAGGAGTACAAATCGACGCCCGACTAAGGTTCGACGAACACCTTAAAAGAGTCGGTAAGAAAGCATCGCAGGTGGCGAATGCGTTAGCGGGACTGATGCCCAACATAGGCGGACCGCGGCAAACTCAAAGACAGCTGCTGGCACACGTAATTGACTCAATTACACTGTACGCCGCCCCGGTCTGGCATGAAGCAGCAACGGTGAAGTCGTATACCAAGGAGGTAACATCAGCACGCCGTCGGGCCTGTCTACGCGTCACTAGCGGATACAGGACGACCTCTAGCGTTGCTATCGAGGTCCTGGCGGGAAGTCTCCCTCTGGATCTTGCAGCAGAAGAAAGGGCAAGACTCTTTGAAAGGTATCAAGAAGATGAGCGGACAAGGGCACAAATTAAAAAGGAGGAACGCCAACGCACCCTGGAAGCATGGCAGCGTAGATGGAGCGCTTCCACAAAGGGAAGATGGACACACCGTCTGATGCCTAATATAGGAGTATGGATAAACAGACGACATGGCGATCTGGATTTTTATCTCACTCAACTACTGACGGGGCATGGCTGCTTCAGGTATTACCTGCACCGTTTCAAGTTGGACAATGAAGCTACTTGCCCAACTTGCCCGAATTCCCTCGAAGATGCCGAACACATCACCACAATTTGTCCACGGTTTGCCGCAGAAAGAGAAACTCTCATAGAAAGTCTAGGTGAAGCCGTCACGCCCGAGAACTTAGTCAGGCTGATGCTCAAGTCAGCAAATAACTGGAAGGCTGTGGCGTCGTTCGCGGCCACCGTAATGAAAAAACTTAGAAGTGAGGACACGGCAAGACGCCAGCTTACGGAATCCCGAGACGATGAGACTACCGTCCGTATATCTGCTCCTTAGATCGATGCTGAGAATTGCAGGTAACTAAGTTGAGCCAATAAGATGAGGCAATGCCCGTCTAATACAAGTGCTCCTCAAACCGATGCAGAGGAACGTAGGTTGAGCTGAGCCCAGCTCCCCTGCCTGATGCAGAGGAACGTAGGGCGAGGGTTGAGACTGCCAGAGGATGACCGGACGATGCTGTAGGAAGTAGACGGCCGGACGATGCAGTAAGAAGCAGACGAGTTTGATCCTGAACCCCTAATCACTACGGTGGACGGGGGAAGTATGGAAATGTCAAACCCCAAAGAAGAAGCCAAACGGCTGGTAAACGGCCCCACCGAAGTACGATGTCTAGCGATGGTGCCGGTGGCGGTCTTGATGTCGTAGGGCCACTTGAACAGAGTTCGCTCTGTCAACGTCCGTATAAAAAAAAAAAAACAAAAAAAAACACACACACACACACATCCACACACACACATCCACACACACACACACACACATCCACACACATATCCACACACACACACACACACACACACACATCCACACACACATCCACACACACACACACACACACACACACACCACACACACACACACACATCTATACGGACATTTTCTAAAAATACGTAATTCGAACTTCAAACATCTCAAAACATGTTTCTATGAAGTTTTAGCGAAACTGAAAATTTTACTATTACAAAACTTCCTCTANCTATTACAAAGTTTCCTCTAGCTTTCTATGCGCAGGACATGGCTGCAAGAGGTGATGAAACGACGTAAGTATCGAAAACCACTGAGAAAGTAAGTAAGTGTGAAAATAATGAGAACAAATCGGTTTGTAAAACGGAAGAATGAACGTTACATGCGAGAAAGGAAAATTATTAGTAAGATTTTTTGTTGATTCGGTGCGACCGAGCATCTTACGCATTATTTTTAAAATTGTTGACGAAAGAATTGATGAAATTAGGTGCGCGAATAATTCAAAAGAAACAATATTAAAAACAAAACAGACTTGACCCAGATTCAACGATTTGGATGACTAACTTCTATTAACGTACAACGAAAGCCTGGTCCGAAATTTCGATGTGTAGGTTTTCAATTCGAACGAAACATTCGAAATAAGATAAATCGAACGAAGCAGAATCGAAAGAAACTCCGAATACAAAAACGGAGGAAGATTTAAAACAAAAGAGGGGATAATTGGGAAAAACAACAGATGAAATAGAAATACATCTGTCAGAAAAAGAAATCAATGCTATGATTGCGAACATAAATGGTGATACAGCATCTTTTCAGATGCCATATTGACGAAAGATAAAGACAAATGTATTGTGGACAATCAATCAACAATGAATTAAATTCAATGTATAAAAACAATGTATGGATTTTAGTAGATAGACCAGAAAAATATAATATCATTAACTCACGTGAGTATTACAAGGGCGAGAAAATCGCTACGTATCTTACGAAGTTTGAGTACACATCGCTTACCGGAATATACTCCCGGAGTATATAAAAGCTATCGACGACAAGCTCATTGATAGCTTAGAAGATTTGGAACGGTACGGCCGTCGCTGGGAAAAACAGCGAGACTTTAACAGTCCTTATGTGCCACCCTTGCCAGCCGAGAAAATGCATGTTCTCGGCGTGGCATTTAGTGGCACATCGGTGAAGCAAAATGGCGGCCGTAGAGGCAACCGTCAAGACGACTGTAAAGGAAACAGAGAAGGCTCCGAAGAAGGGGAAGAAAGCAAAGAAGGCAAGGACGCCATCTTCCTTGGGGTTAGAGGAAGCGGCTAGCGTGAGTACGCCAGCAAAAGAGAAGAAGAATGAAGGGACAGCGGCAAACAAGAAAGGCAGCGGAGAAAAACAACCTCGCGCCATCAACCCGGGAGGCGCGGGGGCGGTTCAGTCAGGCCTGAGCTCCACAAACACAAGCAACGAATAATTTTTGGGAGCATGTTTCACGTGTCACCGGGTGGGACACAGGACTTCAGCATGTCCTGAGGTAACCTGTCATTCTTGCAAACAAAAGGGACAAACGTCCAAGGCGTGTCCTCTTCGGAGTCAAAAGGAGGAACTATCGGTACATTGCCAGCTGTGCGGTCGATTTGGTTACACACCTCTCAAGTGCCCCGACTGCAATCGAATAACTGCGGGTATGGAAAACTTGGGATTGGGGGTACAGGGAGAAGTCAAACTGTTTCCCAAGGCAAACAATCTGGTCTGGCGAGGCTAGGAAGTAGAGTGACATTTTCGCAATCTCCTCCAGAGGTCATTCCGCTGCAAAACAACGACGGATAATGTGGAAAATAAACCACCTCCCATTCTTACCCCTCTCAACACGCAGGAGGTGTCAAGCGATACGGAAGAGGCTATTGCCGGAGTAAATACTGAAAATCGACATTTTCTGACAGTACATCTAGGCGGGCGGGACTACCAAGCATTGCTGGATCCTGACGCCACGCTGTCGCTAATCGGTCTGGCAATTACAGAGCAATGCCGCGATTGATTGAAAAAGAACGTTACGCTACTACGCACCGCGACGGGGCACATTAGCAAGGTACTTAGAGAACTAGAAGTGATGATGGACGTTGGAGGAGAAATGCAGGCCGTGACTTTCATGGCCACGTCGTCACTCAAACAGCTGATGATTTTAGGCATGGATTTCTGCAAAAAGTTCGACTGCGACGTGCATCTAGGAAGAGGCTTATGGCGGACAGGCGAGGGCGAATGTCAACCATTCGCTAACGGAGTTAGTGGAGGAGAAGTCAACGTCCGCGCCGAGTGTGCAAAGATGTCAAGCGTCACTGACAAGAAGCGGCAGCAGGTGGAAGAGTTAGTCGAGAGGATCCTTCGAGATCAAGCTCTTCGTTAGGAGTGACTCATCTAACCGAGTACCATATTGGGTTGGTGGATTTTACGCCGATAAGACACCAGTCTCGTCGAGATCCCCTGCGAAGCAACAGATGGCGGTAGAGGAGGTAGAGCGACTTTTCAATAAGGGAAAAATCGAGTGGTCAGCTAGTGTCGGCCAGTAATAATCCGTAAATCGGATGGGACTTGGCGATTTTGCGTAGATTACAGAGATCTTAATCAAATGACTAAGAAGGATCAACATTCGATACCGAACATGGACTCGATCACAGACAAGCTGCGCAGGGCGCGAGCGTGTAATGAAAAACCAAGATAAGAGCGCAACAGTGTTTTATTCAAAGAATCATTCTACCGAAAGAAATTGTCAATTGAACTCTTCGTTTTTTAACAAGTTTTGAAATACGAATGGGTGTTTACGCAATCTCAGCGCGATTTCAGCGCTAACCTTAAAACGAAGTAGTACCTTAATTTTACCAATAAACTTTTTATTATTTGAATTTCCACAAATATGAACAGCACAGCGCCATTCTATTAAGTTTAATGAATCATTCTACCAAAAGAAAGAGTTGATTAGACTTTTAGTTTTTTTTTTTTGTCATTTGAAATACGCAATACCTCGTGGTATATTGGGGAAGTTTTAGCTCCCACATTCCCTTAAAATTCAATGCGATGCCAGCGGTGTAGCTATACGAGCTGATCTAACGCAGGAGGAAGAGGATGGAGAGCACCCAATCGTGTATATCAGCCTCGTGTTAATCGCCGCAGAGAGAAACTACACAACGACGGAGAAAGAATGCTTGGCAGAGATCAAAAAGCTGAGGCCGTATATTGAAGGCTAAGAGTTCAACGTGATAACCGATCACAAGAGCCTGCAGTGGTTGAGAAATCTCAAAGATCCGTCTGATCGTCTGGTGACGCGATCTACCGTAAAGGTAAATTAAATCATTTCCCCAATGCTCTATCTCGAAGTGGTGAGGATGACGGAAACGCCGTCGCTGCTCTCGAGGAAATCTTTGATCCAGAGTATCTCAAACTGCTCAAGCAGGTGGAAAAATTCTCACAGAAGTATCAGGGATGGAGAATAGAGGACGGCATGCTGTATCGTTAGCGTAACGCTGCTAAATCCTGCTACGCATAGAGAGGAGTGGAGGTCAGAAGTTCCAGAGGAACAGAGAGAGAGCGAGTGATGAAAGATGCATATTGCCCGCTGTCTCTGGGTCACTTGGGAATAGAAAAGACCAATGACCGAGTGGCTTGAGAGTATTACTGGCGAGGAGCGTATCGCGATGTATATCATTTTGTGCAAGTGTGCGAGGAGTAACAGAAGTGCAAAGTACTGCAGAATAGTGCAAGGGGCTCATGGGACAGCAAGTTGTCGAGCGGTCTTGGGCCATCGTCGCAGCTGATCTTATGAAGTTTTCCCCGAGCAAGAATAGGTTCAAATATTTATCGTGTTCCAGGATTTATTTACGCGCTGGATAGAGCAGTGTTTTCAGAGGAGCAAAAATATATCCGATTCAGGTCGATTTAGATAACTTAGGCAATAAAATGGGCGATCTTAATCTGAGCATGGACACGCTCGCAGGAGACGAGGCGTTTGGCCCATACGGGGTACCCCTCTCCGCGAACAGATGACAAAGTATCGACTAAGTATCGACAATAAGTGTCTAGAGGGCATAAGAACATATAACTATATAAAGAGAGCAGTGTGGGAGGACCCAAACGAGTGTAGTAAGTTTATAGTTAAGTTGATATGAGGAAAAATACGTTAGCGCGAAAGCACAGAACAGGGTGCGAAATCCGATGTGGAGGAGGCGACGGCTACCCGATGATACGGCGAATCGCATGCGCAATTCATCAGCACATTTGAGGGCCACAATTTCTAACAATTACGCCGACCAACGCCCCGGAGACGGTCAGGACCCCCGAGCGTGCAGGCTGGCCCCGGCACTCTAGTCAGGCACACCCGAAATCACCAAGCCTAGGGTGAGCCTTCCAAAGCACAACTCGCGCGCGCAAAGCCCCACCATGTCGCGCGTAAGCTCGAGCAGCGATAGCAAGTTTAGCGGCAGCGGTAGAAAAGAACGCACGGTTTGGGGCAATTAAGTCAAGCAGCCCACGGTAACAACTAGCGTAGAGCACCTGAGGGCGCTGATCGCGCAGGGCACGACGGGCAACGGGCTCGAACACAGGAGCCACTAGAGCGGCAGCCGCGACAGCCACGGGCACCTCAGGAGTGGCCGGGACTACGCGCGGCAAAGGAGAGCCAGTCCAAACAAACGCGCGAGCGAGCGCAAAGCGAGGCTGGCAGCATTTGCTAGAGACACTCCCGAAGTGAGTGAGCGCGAGAGCCAAGCGGGGACTAAAGCCACGATAACTCCCAAGAAGTCCAGCGAACCGCAACAAGCGAATCAAGTCACCGAAAAAATGAAATCGGGAACCTCACGGCAAGTAGTTAGCCGCCCAACCCACGGCGCTCTCGCTCACGCACGCACCCGCAGTCGCTCAAATTCGAGCCCTCGCAGACCGAGTCAGCAAGGGCGATCTCCTCTCAGAAATTCAAGTGCGGGAGAGCAAGCGTGGTCGAATACGGAGTCCGATTTCGAATCTGACAGCGAGCTGACAGCTGAACCAAGACGCATCCGAACGCGATTCTTTTGCGGTATTTAGCGACGAGTCGAGCGCCGAAGTTAGCTACGTCTCAGAACCCGAAATAAATGACGGAACCGATAATATCTCCGAAAGCGAGTCGAGCGACGACTCCGCGTGTAGGACCCCAGCAGTTGTTTTCGAAACTGCGAGTGAATGGGAGGGCGATAGCTCCCAGCGAAGGCGCGACAGACGTTCTAATCGCACCGAGAGTGAAAGGACACGCAAGCGCGGGTCAAGGCACGGAAGCCTTCTGACAAGGAACGTGCGAAGCCACGGCCATATAGGCACGCGTTATAATGACGAGAAAAGTTCTCAAAAAGACGGCGATAGAGGCACGCACCGGAGCGATGGCAAAAGTACGCGAAACAAGGGTAAGCGTAACGAACGCGAACCGCTCCGGCGAAAGCCACCGCGCCGCGAGCCATCGGACGACGACAAGCGACGCCCGCCGAACGATAGTAGGAATAGCCCGTCGGATGATGAATCGGATAACAAGCCGAAATACCGTTCCGAGTCTCCGCGCCACGAGGCGCTTATGGAACGCGTAGCTACGGTCTGGTCGGAAAGCAGAACTTATGAATCAAAAATGCCGTTCCACCAGGCGGCTGCATTTATTCTGCATTTCGACGGCGATTCCGATAACCTCAACCTATTTTGCAACGCGTTCCTACGGCCCGAGCCACGAAAAATACATGTTCCTACATATCGCGAATAGATTAAAGGGCAAAACTACGGAAAGTTATCGCGCCAGAATAACTAACTACACGTCCGTAGAAAAGCTACTTCCTGACCTTACGCTGCACTTTGCTCACATTGGGATTGCGGACCAGATTCACGCGCAAATTAGGGCCATTAATCAAAGTGCGGACGAGCCAATGGGCAATTACGGTTTACGCGTAGAAAATCTGTACAACCGGTTTATGACGATCGTAAACTCAGACCCCGATCTAACCCTCGCGGATAGAGAAGCTAGAACACGCCACGTGAGAGAAGTGCTAGAGCAGTTTTTGTTCGGGCTGGATTGGAGATTGCCGCTGGATCACTTGGTGTGCAGTAGATCTTCGAAACACCTAGGTGCCGCAATAACGACGGCCATGGAGTTTGAGGGAAAACAGAGTGGCCGAAACGCGAGCCGCACCGCACCCCCGCCCGAGAAGTCATCCGCGCAAGTACGTAGGGCCACGTCGGAGGAAGTCAACGCGGAGGGACACCAGCAAAGCGAGTCGACCCCGGGAAATTCAAGCGAGGGGCCCAATTCCAAGGCCAGAAGCTGAAAGCCAGACCCCACTTTTGCTATTGCGATAAACGCGGCCATACGGTCGAAAGCTGCAATTTGCTAAGCGGCACGTGGTCCGAAAAGTAATTGCCAATCCCGATAAGAAAGCGACAGGGAGGGGGGGGGGGCAGACAATAAAAATCGACATAGTCAACCACGGCAAAAGAAACGGTAAATTCAATAAAAAGAAAGACTAAAACTACCGTAACAAAAACCGTTCAGACGGGTCAAGCGATAGAGGCGAGAATAAACACGCCGAAAACCGTGACAATGAACAAACCGAAGATTTAAACTAGATGCACGTTCGACACGATCCTCAAGCGTCGAACGCGAATCTAGCGAATCAGAAAACAATATTGAGCAAGAGAACGAGCAACATTTAAAGTCGGCTAAGATTACATTTCTAACCGCGGGTAGACAACCACCAATCGTCCCCGTAAATTGCCCGCAATTATTAAAAATATCGGGTAAATTCTAAGCGGATTCCAGCGCAGATATTTCAGTCGTGAAAATCGGGGAGCTAGCCCCTGGTTATCCTTACGACGCGCAAAAAATAATCAAAGAGCAAGGGGTGACAGCGGGTACCGCGTACACGCTCGGTCAGGCAGTAGTACAGCTGCAGGGGCTAGTCTGCAATATCCAAGTTGTTTCCAACGATTTTCCGATTGAAAATTCGCATGTGTCGATGCAGCAAGCAAAAGCCTAAAGCTCGGTGGCGTTACATTGCCATTCGAGTCTGACGAGCAAATCACCATCCCGGCACGGGTTAAAATGTTCATAAGCGCGCGCGTCCGTAACAACGATACAAAGGAAGAGTGGGTACCGCTGGTGGACTTACACCCGAACCTATTATTCGGAAACTTCGTAACTAGAAATATCAACGGTCGAATCATCGCGGAATTTATCAATATCGGTGAATCAGACGTGTCTATTCCGACGCCTACAGTAGAGTTAATCGAATGCGAAACAATCACAGATAACAATCTACAATATTTCAAGCCTATGAGGACAGCTCCGCCGAAAATGTTGCAAAATTCCTGTTAACTTACACTGGATGTTCGAATCAGACAAAAAAGGAAAATACCGAGAGGTTCTCCACGTAAATAATAAGCTGCAGGAGAACGCCGAAGCCAGGCGCGCCCGCGTCGACAAAATCATGTATCTAGCGGATCTCGAAGGGTGCAACGCGGAGGAAAAGGAGTACACCCGCGAGATTATTGATGAGTATATTCTGACGAAAAAAACGGGTCGGGTGCACAGGAAAGTAACTCGAGACTCGATAAATCCGCCGACGGCCGAAAATGCGCACCTGATGTAAATTCCGCGCCGAATTGTAACGAGAACCAAGCTTATGAAGCACGCCTCGAATTACCTGCTGATTCCGAGGGCACACGTGAAGACTTCTCGGGTATACCGCGAAATTACGACCGGAAACCCGCGCCGTCGGACGAAAACTCGTCAGCAAGTCCGGGCAACGTCTACATGTATGTGGGGGCTCCTGCGGGTCACCACCGGAGTCAACGGCGCAAACAGCGCCTCATCCCCAGACAAAGTTCGGGCGTTTATCACGCGATCCCTATGCTGAGCCCGCGCGGAACTGACATTTTCGTTGATTGTAACCGAACGTTTCTTACGATCTTGTTGAAAAACTAAAGTAAGGTTGAGGGCGATATTAAGAATCTTTTGAGACCTCGTGAGCAATGATCTGACGTCTAGTTTCCGAGTTATTGTAATCTAAAGTCGGCTGTCGTCAGCCGCGCGCGCACGCACACTAGCGCCCGCGCCGTTGGCGTGTACGTGTGAGTCTCTCGCTCACCGACGCGGCACGTCTAGAGATGTGTGCGTGCGGCCGGTACTACAGGCGCGTTTAAAACTCTCTGCGCTGCGGAGAGGGGGACGCCATGCGGAGAGAGCGCAGCAGCGAGCTGAACTTTTGGCAGGGACTGTCGATGTTGAACCTCCTTAAAATCTTTGGCGACTCAAGCTATGAAGCCTACCACTCTAGACGCCTTACTAACAACGTGATTAATGTGTTTATCAAATGATAGGCTGGAGTCCAGGATAACCCCCAAGTCCCTTATATCCAACTCTAATCAGGCTGGCATTATTGTCTGGTTTTGAAGAATGATAGTGTCTTATATTTTGTTAACATTCAGTTTTAAGGTAGTACCGTCGCTACATCCCTAGTCAAAATGAGTGCACTTTTTATTTATCGTTTATTCACGATATTTACGATTACTTCGCGCTTCGCGTTTTGCGCATAAGGCACGACCGCTGGCGCTCGCGCTTCGCGCTCGCCAGGCCCCCCGACGCTCGCGCTACGCGCTCGCCAAGCGCCCAAGCCCCGTCGCTCGCGCTTCGCGCTCGCCATAAGTACCTGCCGATGTCGGCGCTGCACTCTCGCTGTCTGACGTTTGTTATCTAATATATAAAAAAAAAAAAAAAAAAAAAAAACGATGAAAAAAAATAATTTTGTATCTATTTTGTATACAATTAAAATGTTGTTGGCATGCGTAACTCGAATGTTTT
>CM053170.1:24999079-25038755 GCA_012977825.3 Pteromalus puparum
TTAAACATACAGTAAAAGTCATTGCAATTGTTCGTATATTACCATGTCGAATAGTACAAACCCATCTCCAGAACCGTATTAAAGTAGTTAAAGTATCCAGAACATCCATCAATACTACCACAAGCAGGAATCCAGCTCCAACATCATTTCGACATGGTTTAAGCAGCCAGCAACGCCAACCAGGACTGTCAGAAAGCAAGAATACAGGTCCATGGTCAATTCCAGGTGGTTCAGGCAACTAAAAAATGCCGCCAGGATAGCCAAAAAGTTGAATATAGCTGAGGGTTATCTCGGGTGGTTGGATCGCTACTTGATATTTAATCTCTAATAAGTTTTGGTTAGAATACCTTATACATGTTCTAAGTTTTCAAAATAAATATTTTGAATTGCTTGCGGGTACCTTAACAATGATTATTAATATTTTGCTAGTTTTCTGTTTGTAAATATAAACTATCTGAGAAAAGTTTGTAACATATTTTCCTGTATGTCTAGGTGTACGAGCAATGCTGCATTGGTTGACAATATAGTATACTGCATGTACCGGACTACAACTAAAGATATTAGTATCATTCGTATCTGAGCCATCAAAATCTTGGAGTTGGAAGAAAGCTCCATCAAGACTCCGGCAATACTGCTTACTACTATTGACGGATGAGTGTTTTTATCAGGTGAGATCAGTGAGTTGAATAATTTTTTGTTGATATGAGTTTTTAATATGATTTCTTTTGTTTTTCAGTGTTTAAGTCATACTACAACTGGAGATATCATGGTCTGCTGGATGGGGAGCAGTAGGATCAAGGGCATCAGTTATATGCCTATATCAGTAATACTGGATCATCGTTAGTTTGTAACATTCAGGTACATGTTTCATATAATTTAAATGATTTCATGTCATTTATGTAATTTATATTTTTGCAGATGCAGTGCATAGAAGATGTAGATCATAAATGGTTTTACTTAAAATATTATTAAGGTACACAGAGGTTTCTTAGGTTTTAATTGTATTCTTTTTCTTTTTAGTGTAAAAAATGAAACACAATGCCAAGCAGTTGCAGCAAAAAATTATATTTGAAGAGGATATTGTTTTATAACAGAAGATTTTTATTAATTGGCATAGCCGTATTTACGTACCGCGTTTTCCTGCCTAAAAAATCGGTTCTAGGGTTGTTGTTTGTTAAATAGTGTAAGAAAAAATGTTTTCCACGGTAAAAAGTTGTGATTCAAAAATATCTACAACTTTTATATTTAACATTTTAATGTAAAACGTAAATCCGCAAAGTTTTATGGCAAATAATTGGTATTTTAGCTGTAAAAAATCGATTTTGGGCTGTAAACTCGAGCTATATGCATTTTCATGATTTCATGTCAATAGAAAAAAGTTGTATTTTTTAAATATTTACAACTTTTCTATTTAACTTTTTTTTGTAGAATGCCTATAATTCGAGTTACAGCCAAAAAACCGTTTTTAGCGATTTTTGGAGGTGACCGCATTCTGCGTATACATGCAGGATCAAGCCCAAAATAGAACTGTCAGCTTACTATTATAAGAGGAGTTGACACACAAATTTTTAGCCCGATTGATTAAAATCTCTCAGAGTTAATCGTGTAACACCAAAGTTTTTATTGGAAATACACGTAAAAATCCATAAAATCTAAACAAATTGTGCCCGCATTTCAAAACGACGTAGAGGATCGGGATAAAAAAAAATAGTTTTTTAGCTTTTGCGAAAGGAGACTTCTCCTAAAATTTCAGCCCGATCGGTCGAAAATTGTGCGAGATATCGCATGGTACACATTTTTCGCACACGAAACTATAAGGCACTTCCGTGTCGCGGTCGTGCCTAAAAAACTGTATTTTAGCGTTAGACTAGCACAAAACGTTTGCAATTAAATTACGGATTCTAAAAATGCTGTATGTTTTACAAAATTTGCAGTAATTATACAAAAAATAATGTTGATTTAAGTGACAACCCCCTTCCACACTCTCTACACTAGGCACACGAGTTCACACGCAGACTCGCACAAATCAAGTAACATATTTACTTATACAAAAATAAATGGTTATCATTAAGTTGGTAAGTTTAGTTGGCTTATTAGCATGTTTTCTAAGCTAAACTGTGATTTCCAATAAAAACATTAGTGAAAAAGCTGCTTATTTTAATAATATATGAGTGTATAATCCACAAATGCTAAAATTACGTTTTTTTTTTCTTGAGCCCAAAATGTGGTAGGACTGCGAAATTGGCTACAGAAGGTGAATATACATATGTACACAATTGGTGCAGTAACAATTTCTGTTGGAAAACGTAGTTTTAGAATAGAAATTTTGAAGAGAAACTTTATATATATGATGATATATTAAAATTAACGAGTATATTAATTATTATATAAAACGAAACGAAATGTTTCAACGTCTTTCCTTCTATATTATCATGAAATCAGCTGATCTGAAAGTGAAAGGACCGTGAAGTTAGCCAAGAGTTATTTGGGGATTGCTTTCTCATAATTATCATGTATGCCGGTGCATACATTGCGTTCCGGAGCAGTAACAGTAACTAGGTAGCCAGAGTAGCTAATGACAAGGTATAGGTAGTTCGCACCGTAATTTTTAGTGTCTAGGTGTAAAAATCATTGGTGGGCGGTGCCTAGGTGTATGGGGTGGCTGATGACGAGGTCGAGGTGGTGTGCTTTGTGGTTTTTATTAGCATCTAGGTGTAAAAATCATTCGAGGGTGATGTAACAGAACAATCATTGATTACATGTTAGTGATAAAAATGTTAAAAAAAAGCCAAGGTCGAAAGGTGCTAAATATGCTTATATTTTAATTTTAGGACAAATATGAAACACTCAAAAAAATTACTACAAAGGACTAATATTTCTTTAAAAAATTAACTTTTAAAAAAGTAAGGGGTTAAGCGAGTTTGATCTATTCCGTAACGAGATTAGAGATACAAAAAAGACAGATAAAAAAGAACTGAGATTAATCAAACAAAGTCAAGTTTATTAAAACTTGACTTTGTTTGATTGATCTCAGTTATTTTGTTCTATAATTTCGTTACGGAATAGATCAAACTCGCCTAACCCTTTACTTTTTTGAAAGTTAATTTTTTAAAGAGATATGTATTAAGCTCTACTTTTTCAATAGCTCACTTCTTGCAGGTAACATGACTCTTATTCCTATTCAAAGTACAGTATTCTAACCTAAAAAGCTACGACAATCACTTCATTATTGATGTCATATTTGTACTTTTTCAGTCGCGCATTTCTCTCAGGTGACCACCTTTTATTCAGGGTGTACTATTCTAACTTAGAGAACTGCATTGATTACATCATTATTAATAACATCTCGACGTGCAATGTTCAGAAAGTACTCTTAGAACTCGAAAGAGTTTTGAAGCCCTAAGGTTTCATTATAATGATCTCAAATTAAAGTTTTAATAATCTACTAGTATAACTAGAAACAAAAGTTTATCCATACCCAAAGGTAACAAAAAAATTCAAGATAAGAATTCATATAAAAAAGCTATAAATAACGTTTAACATGCTACCAAATGAGCTAAAAATTTTGGATGTGCCTTATGCAAAAAGAAAATTAAAAACTGGATAATCAAATTTTTAAGTTTAAATAAATGCTATTATATTGTTGTTATTCTTTTCTCGCATTATATAATATATATTGTAAATATAGCATTTAAACATATGAGGAAAATATTTTGTTGTCTGTACTGTTATTAAGAACAATATGTAAATTTATATACTATTAGTTTTAAGGGCAGGGTTAGTATTGTACACATAAGAATTATACACAATTTAATTTAACCAAACATTTTACGTAGTTTTAATTTTACACAATGTGTTTTCAATTAAACACGAATGAAAATTAAAAAATTTGATATTATTCTACATGTGTAGATTTACACAATAAAGAAATAAACTAAATATACATCCAAATTGTACACAATTTATTGTACACTGAAATTTTTGAGTAAATAATTTTCTAGAAAATTTCAGTGTACAATAAATTGTGTACGATTTGCGGATATATTTAATATTTAATTCTTTATTGTGTAAATCTACACGTGTAGAATGATATCAAAATTTGTTAATTTTTATTCGTGTTTAATTGAAAACACATTGTGTAAAATAAAAACTACGTAAAATGTGTTAAATTAAATTGTGTATAATTCTTATGTTTTTCAATACTAACCCTGCCAAAAATTGTTTGCAACAGTTTTGGAAAATCTGAAATAATCAAAATTTTTTAAAAATGTTTACCAGGATCCAAACTCTCTTGCTGTTTATAGAATACATCTACTTTTTCTTTATTCAAAAAATAATAATTAATATCTTCGACTTCCTCTATTTCGTCCATTTTGGCTGTTGAGCTGTGTTTGCACACCAATGCAATACCAAAATGCATTATTAGTAATAATGCGCGCGAAATCGTAACGGTCAGAATAATGGCGGAGTGTCTATTGATGTATCTGGTTTTTCGCGCGTTCCAGATATGTTAGTATACGTGTGTTCGTTTATACGTCCCGAGGAATTAGTGAATTTCAATTTAAAGTGACGCGAATTGGGAAGAGGATTTATCAAGGAAATAAATCTTTACACAATTATTTTAAGTTCAACTCAAAATGAATATGTATTGTGACTAAGTTCTACAAAATCGAAGTTACAGTAACTATCGCGTAGAGAGCTAACAGCGGTCTGCTCTCCCCCGCATTGCTCCTCGCAGCTTTCCGCCGTCCACTTTTCGTGGAGAAGGAAAGCCTGAGCTCTTATTGGCTAAAGAAAATAGAAGAAAGCCAATCGCTTGAGCTTTCTCCTTCAAGAAAAATACTCGGCTCCAACCGTCGCTTGGTCGTGGCTGGTCAACACATGTAGTGTTAGAAAAAAAAGGGTCCATTGTTCTAATATGCTACGCTAGAGCGTCTGAGAGCTATGAATTTATGGCTTTACAAGAGCTTCGGAGAAAGCGAGATTTATGTATTTACTCTTACTCGCATTCCATATTCAAACATTCTCCGTACGCACTTTCTTCTCTGGTGACAACATTTACTTTATATTACTATACTTTACATTCGATTTAAATATCCCGCGTATTCAATTAAAATATGGCGTCGTTACGCGACACCTATCGCCCATATTGAAAAAGTCATGACAGCGGAATGACTTTTTCACTCTCCACATTCGACGCTTCGTTGTTGACGCTTGTTTATATAGTGTACAGTAGTGTTTATTCATCTTCGACTTTTTTTTAAATTTTCTAAATTGACAATGATGTATAGAATCGAACGCAGTATCTGCATACAAATTACAAAGGTAAGCATGTATAACCTAAATAAAATTGTATACTTCTCTTTAAAACCTAACCTATAATAGTCATACATACAAGCTAATACTTATTTTCTAAACATTTGGTAAAGGTTCAGGCCTGATACAAGCTAATTTTAATTTGTTTTTATGTACTATTTTATACTTGTTATTGTCTAAGGCAATTTCTACATTTAAATCATCAAATGTTCTAGTAATTTTATAAGGGCCGTCCCATTTATTATCAAATTTTGAATGTTTTGGTTCTTTTAGAAGATACACATCATCATCTACTTTAAATTTTTCAGGATTTATATTCTTATCATAATAAAATTTTGTCTTTTCTTTAAATTTGTTTAGATTTTGTACAGCAGTCGCTTGAGTTGTTGTAATTCTAGTGAAAAGATCATCAAAATAATTGATAAATGTGCGAGGTGTCTGCTCATTAGCAAACTCAGATGGAATACGAGCTGTGCAACCAAAAACCAACTCATGTGGAGTAAAGCCAGTTGATTCTCTAACAGAGGTATTGTATGAAAATATTGCAAAACGAATCCAGTCATCCCAATCCCTTTCTTGACAATAATGTTTAAGATATTCGACAAAAACTCTATGTGCTCTCTCAAGAGATCCTAAAGATTCAGGATGAAAAGCCGTGGATTTAATTTGTTGAATTTTAAATATTTGACAAAAGGTTTTCATTACTTGGCTAACAAAATTACTACCTTGATCCGTATGGATAGTTTTTGGACAACCAAATCTAGAAATAAACTGCTCAGCTAGTGCGAGAGCCACAGTAATAGAATCTATGTTTGAAATAGGAATAGCATCCGAATATTTTGTAAGGTTGCATTGAATTGTCAATAAATAACGATTTCCTTTTGTTGTTATAGGCAAAGGTCCCACAATGTCTAGTTGTATCTTCTCGAAGGCTTGCTTGGGAGTGTCAGTTATTCGCATTGGCATGCGGGTCTTTGGATTTACTATCTTATTTCTTTGGCAGCTAGGACATGTACGTATAAAATCTTCTATATCTTTAATCATATTTTTCCAATAAAACAGTTCTCGAATGCGCTTAAATACTTTAGATACGCCTAAATGACCTCCTACGGTGGATTCATGATATTCTTTAATTATATTATTTCTTTCAAATTCGACTGGAGTCATTATCTCACCTGTGCATACTGTGATATTATATTTTGAATCATTAAATGTTTGTTTTAAAAGAGACTCTATATACGACCAATCATATGTATCTAAATTATTATCAAACTTTGAAATGCTTACTGATGTTATGTTTAATTGATCCATAATTAATTTCAGAGATTCCATAGAAGCTTTTATATTGAGAAGATCAGGGATTTCATCGAAGGTATTTTTAACGTACAGATGGAAAACATAATGAGAATATCCTGGAACTGTCAGAGCATCACCTACTACAGCTTTATCGCATAGGAGATTTTTCATCGAAAATTTTTTATGAGTGAGTAAATCTTTACCAACATTGGATGTAACTTTAAAATCAAGAGAAGTAAAATGAATGAGGTTATCTTTTCTCATGTATAATTTATCTTTAATATAACTTATGCAAGGATTTGTTATCAAAAATATCTTTTGTTGTGATAAATCAGATTTACGTCTCTTAATCTCAAATTTTTTTCCTTGTACGACTTGTATTCTTTTAACTGCTTTTCTTTCCACAGGCCTTACTACCTCTCCGAACGGACGCGATTGTCCTTCATCTCGAGGATTTACAGCCACCGAACGCGATTGTTCGGTACTATCTGGCTTCCCTGCCTTTTTTTTAGAATACAAGTCCCCCTGCAACCTGCCAGTCCTGGTGACCCTAGAGTTCTTACTTGACCCTCCTGGAGGTTGCAAATCTGTACAATCATCCTCATTAGCTGTCTCATAAACACTAGCATCATCGCTATCTGAATCAATATCTAAATCTGATTTATCATCCAAATTATTCAACTCTAAAATAGAGATATCAAACTTTTCATTTTTAACAAAAATCGAATAAACAAAATTTTCAATAATATTTTCATTTAAATTTTCTTCTTGATCACTCATAACGAAATTTGTAACCGATGATTCGTCTGCGCAGTCGAACATCTTTTGCAAACTCCTTGAGTAATCCTTTTCGAAATCATTTTCAGAATTTAACATATTATTTGTGAATTGATTGACCTTGCATACATAAATGGGATTCCTAGAAAGAGCGTCTGCGTTTGAATTTACTCTACCTTGCTTATAAACAATATCATAATCAAACTCATTCAATTTAATTCTCCACCTCATTAATTTAGATGTAGGATCACTAGCTTTGTCCATCCATAATAAGGGACGATGATCAGTTACCAAAGTAAATTTATGACCGTATAAATATGGTCGAAAATGTTGAACAGCAAAAATTATAGCTAATAATTCTTTTTCAATTACAGAATAATGGATTTCAGTGTCATTGAGTGTACGAGAAGCATAAGCGATAGGAAGGTCACTGCCAATTGGACCCTGACTAAGTACAGCACCTAAAGCGAAATTCGAGGCATCAGTTGTAACAACAAATGGCTTTTCAAAATCAGGATAAATCAATAAAGGTTCAGAGCATAAAATATCTCTCAGCGTTTCAAAAGACTTCTGTGCAGCATCATTCCATTTAAAAGGAGCTTTGTTTTTCAAAAGGTATGTCAGAGGTTTGGAAATTTTTGCCATATCTTTAATGAATTTTCTATAATAACCTACTAATCCTAGGAATGATTTTAAATTCTTTTTAGATGCAGGAACTGGAAATAGTTTAACTGCTTCAATTTTCTTTTTGTCTGGCTTTACTCCTTCACTAGTAATTATATGTCCAAGATAATTAACTTCCCTACGGAGAAAATTACATTTTTCTGGATGAAGCGTTAAACCGGCTGTCTGAAGTCTACCAAGTAATTTTCTTAATTTTATACTATGTTCTTGCAAAGAACTTGCAAAAATAACAATATCATCCATGAAGATAAATAATTCAACATTTTGTAATCCAGATAATACCTGATCCATGCAGCGCTGGAATGTGGCTGGTCCATTGCAAAGACCAAAACTTAAACGAGTGAATTGATAATGTCCATTAAGAACAGAGAAAGCAGTTTTTTCTTTGGAACTTTCATCCATTGGAATCTGATGAAATCCTGAGGCTAAATCTAGAACACTAAAGTACTTCGCGCCGCCCAGCTGATCCAGAATATCTGTGATATTCGGTAAAGGGTAACTATCTTTAACAGTTTTATTATTTAATTTCCTATAATCAATTACCATTCTATACTTGCGTTTACCATCACTAGACATTTTCTTTGGAATAATGAATACGGGCGAATTCCAAGGAGAATAAGAGTTTTCAATGATATTATTGTCAAAAAGGCTTTTAATTTGCGCGTTTAATTCGTCTTTATGGAACATAGGAACTCTAAATTGTTTAGTGTTAATCGGAATTTCATCTGTGGTAATGATTTTATGATAAGCGACGTTAGTAAATCCTAATTTGTCACCTGGCAAATGAAATTGATACGGATATTCAAATATAACAGTTAAAAGTGAGGCTATTTCTTCCTCATTCAATTCTGCTAAATTTAATAATTCAGATATCTTTTTAACTCTTTCAGCTGCCACCTTTTCGCTATCACACCCCGGATCAGCTGTTCGAGCAGTGCGAGGACAAGGCGGAACGACTTCATACTCTTCAAGTTCTATTGCTGGTATGGATATGCTAATATTATTAAAAGTTGAGTTTACTGCAAAAATTTGAGCATAACCTTCTTTCTGACTAACTAAGGCTTCTCCTAAATAAACTCCAGCACCTACGTCTATTTTGCTTAAGTATCCTGTTTCTAATTCAACATTCTTTACTGGTATATTAATTAATTTTCTACTTCTAGGTGGTAAATCAAAAGAAAAATGTTCCGAAAATACAATATCATTATTTCCAAGGAGAAGAGTATCTGGTAACTTATCTTGAAATTGTAAAACTGCATTTTGTTGTCGTAAGAAAGATATTCCTAAGATCCCAGCTGTTTCGATTGGAAATTTATTATCGACTACTTGAAATTTGATCTCGACACCTTTGATTATAATGATGACTTCACCTAACGTGCGTATCATGCCTGTACCTATACCAGTTAAACTATAACTTATTCTAGTATTAACTATAACGTCAGAAGCTAAAGCATTTTCTTTTAATAAGTTTAATTGTGATCCTGTATCTATCATAAAATGACTCAGACCATCTTTAAACGAGGGATTATCTAACGATATTACAGGAAGGCTTGAAAGATTATTTATTTGGAGATCGTATTTGACTCTGTAGCATTTGAGCGGCCGATTATTATTGCCTCGCTCCGCCTGTTGTCCGACGGAGCGGCTTTCGAGTTTAAATGTGTAGTATTTCCCGAATTATTTTGCTGCATTTGATTTTTTTTTGTCCAACAATCTGATTCTAAATGTCCTCTTTTATGACAAAAATTGCAATTTTTTAATTTATATGGCGTAAAAGACTTAGTTTTATCGCGGTTATTACAAGATGCTTTTAAATGCCCCGGTTCTCCACAAATATAACAACGTCTTGCTTCGCCCTCTATTTTATTTACTCGAGCTACATTATTGAACTTTATAGAAGAATTATTTGGGAATAGTGTGTTTCTTTCCTCCATGCGTTTTTCTAACTTAGAAGCAATTCTCATAGCTTCTTCTAGAGTGGAAATTTTTTCGTCACTAAGCATACAACTAACTATTGTATCGCGTAAGCCGTTTGTAAATCCCATGATTGCAGCGCTATTTAACATTACATTCACGCCAATTATTTGCGCAAAGTCAAAACGCTCCTTCGCGGATTCAAGCGCCCGATTTAAAACTTCGCTTACACGAGCTCCAAAATCATTAGCGGTTTCGTTAGGACCTTGTTTTTGATTTTTTAAATCTGTATGCGCATGATCTACATCAAACGTTCTATTAAAGCAGGTTTTAAGTGTTGTAATTAATTCATCTAAACTTTCCGGATCTTTTTTATGCGATATTAAACGGTCAGCATGTCCGACGATTTTATTTCTAATCAAAGAGAGCAAATTTAACTGATCTTTAGGATTCACGCGTGATTCTGCTAGTTTACACTGACGCAAAAATCTTATCAAACAGTCAGCTTTGCCGTCAAAAGTAGGCACTAAATCAATTGCTAATTTTAACGATAAATATGAAGTATTTAAATTTTCTGATTTTTCTGCTGTTCTTGAATCGCGAGTAATCATTGAAGTTTTGTTAGAATCTATAGAAATCGTATCACCCGGATCTGAATCGCGAGAAATTGAGTCACTGGATGTACTGATTTTACTCGACGAATTTGACGTACTGTCACTATGATCGCTTCTTCTACTTGATCTCACTAATGAATTTATTGGCACTATCGAGTTTGCGCTCGGATTCGCTCTTACATTTTCTACTTGCCACATTCTCCACATTTTATCGGTTTTTATTTAAATAGTTATTTACTAAAATTTCTTAATTATCTACCTATTTAGTCACCAGAGAGAGAAAGTAATAACAAAATATCAACTTACAGCTTGTTGTCTTAGCAATAATTTAACTTAATATTCACTAAGAGTCACTCAGTCACTTAATCACAATTTTATTTTCAGCTGTCTCCGATGCGTCGATACAAGCTGCCTGTGATTCCCAGGATAGCGTCCACGGCCCGAAAATCACGTACTTCCCTGGCATTCACCCCTGGTCTGCAGGAAAACCGTGGAAAACCCGCAGCAGAGAAGATGGCACTTTTCACTTGTAACGATCGTAATGTAGTCAATAAATTGTCCGTAAAATTTTGCAGCTTTCTGACTATCACTGGCGCTACTTTTCCTCCCAGTTAGATATCTGTCTTTGATTTCCAAGAAACTGATGGTCACCTGTAACAAAACCTATCTGAACCTTTTCTCGATTATCAGTGTTTGAGAAGAGGTCCAAACGGGTTTAAAAAATTTTCTTTGATCTTGAAACTTCAATCCGCGCACTTTAAAATAGACGTATCCCACCGCCAAGTCACCACTGATGTATCTGGTTTTTCGCGCGTTCCAGATATGTTAGTATACGTGTGTTCGTTTATACGTCCCGAGGAATTAGTGAATTTCAATTTAAAGTGACGCGAATTGGGAAGAGGATTTATCAAGGAAATAAATCTTTACACAATTATTTTAAGTTCAACTCAAAATGAATATGTATTGTGACTAAGTTCTACAAAATCGAAGTTACAGTAACTATCGCGTAGAGAGCTAACAGCGGTCTGCTCTCCCCCGCATTGCTCCTCGCAGCTTTCCGCCGTCCACTTTTCGTGGAGAAGGAAAGCCTGAGCTCTTATTGGCTAAAGAAAATAGAAGAAAGCCAATCGCTTGAGCTTTCTCCTTCAAGAAAAATACTCGGCTCCAACCGTCGCTTGGTCGTGGCTGGTCAACACATGTAGTGTTAGAAAAAAAAGGGTCCATTGTTCTAATATGCTACGCTAGAGCGTCTGAGAGCTATGAATTTATGGCTTTACAAGAGCTTCGGAGAAAGCGAGATTTATGTATTTACTCTTACTCGCATTCCATATTCAAACATTCTCCGTACGCACTTTCTTCTCTGGTGACAACATTTACTTTATATTACTATACTTTACATTCGATTTAAATATCCCGCGTATTCAATTAAAATATGGCGTCGTTACGCGACACTATAGATCTGAAGTGCCCGGAAAGTGTTAGGCCTGGAAACTGGAATGCCCGCAAAGCGTAATGCCCGGAAACTGAAATGCCCGGAAACCGACATGCCCGGAAACAGAACCACTGTATACATATATATATGTATATATATATACATACTTACATACATCAATACATACATAAAACGCATAAATGCATTTAACATGATTTTTAATACGAGTTAAAATTACGAAAAACAATCGTTTTTATGTTATTATTATTCGGCTCCCTGATCAGAAAATAAATGATTCCAAATGGAAAAAACCGAAGAAGAAGCTGAGAGCTTCAATTTAAAATGAAAATTGCTAAAATCGGGTATTCCTATCAAAAGTTATCGGTAATTTAAGATTTATGAGTAATTGTCAAAAAATCCAAATTTTATCGTCATTTTCTCTTATGTAAAAATTTTTTTTTATCAAATGGTATCAGTGCGAGGGAAACGGATTCATAAAATAGGTTGTCCAAGGAACATATTTGCCGAAAAAAAAATCATTTTAAGTGCAATCACGCTTAAAACAAGAATTTTGTCCATTTTTTTTTCATTCGGCCCCACTGTGCGTCGTCTCCTCGTTGATATCTACCTCCTCCTGCATGTGCTTAAACTCAATGAAATAGTTCTTGGACTCACTGTCATAATGCGCCGCCCAGGAGCCGCTATATAGCTGTTGAAGATTGAGGAATTACCTAGACCTTGCAGTCTTCAACACGTTACGGAAGTATACGCGAAAATGAGGTTATGGTATATTGCAGCCAACGGGGTCGTCGCCAAGCTCAAGTGGTGAGAGCGGTCGATGAAGTTGAAGCCGAGCTCGGAAGGGCTACCGATTACGCTGTCGATCTCGCTCTTGATCTCTGGCGATTCACGCTATAGTGCTTGAGTGGTCCTGACCAGCGCTCGACGCTTTAACACAAAAATCTTGACGGGCGATGCACTAGCAGTGCATCGCCCGTCAAGATAATCGGCCAGAAATTTTAAGAAATTATCGCAAATTAATTTTTGATCTTAGTTATCTTTATGAAGGAGCAATTTCCTTAGAAAAATACTGCTACCGCGCCCCTTGATATGTATGAAACTGTGATATTTAATGACGAATATGTGATAATACCAGCTGTGATTTAACCAGCTATGACGTTGTGTGACAATTGTACATTTTTTCAAGTATATCAAAATAAACAGTAGGCAATATAAAGGCAACATAAAGGCATGAGTAGTATACCCCGAACTATAGCGCGACAAAACAAACCCCCACCACCTGCCCATGGTGAGGTGTCTGACTGACGCGCCATAGTCCGGGGAGTGGGGAATTGATTTCGATGGGGGTGTGATGGGTCGGGGGAATGAGGGAGTTGATTATACCTGTATCCCCCCCCCCCATACATATTTCCATACATTCACACACACACATTAATTTTTAATTTTTTAATAAAAAATACATATAAATATATATATAATTATTTAATAAATAATATTATTTACCTTTAATCGCGGAAGATAAAGCGTCTTTTACGCTCTCTCTCCTTTGCCCTTAAATCCGTTGTTTGTAATATACACCATGCAGTCAAACTTAAATATAACACTACGTATTTCGCTCTCCGTCCACTTTTCAATTTAGGCGTGGTCAAATGTTTTTTTTCGCCAAATTATTTGCTTGTTTGCTGGCGCTTTAAACACAGTTTCGGCTCTTTCAAACGATATTGAATGTAGCAGGTACAGCCGATAGTGATCCGGCCACATCAACACCTCCACAGCACGAAAGTTCAAACTCCACAAGGTCGGATTCGGCACATCGTATGCGAGGGGCGAACGCGCAATTAATTGCCGTCTTAATATATCGGGAAGTGGTGGCACCACAGCACTGGACACCGGTATCTGCTGCTCGACCGGTTGTTCATCAATCTCTAGGTCGACAGCAGCAGCAATTTCTGCGTCGTTCGGTAGCATAATTCAGACAACAACACAGATGAAAAAAAATTGCACTAATCAATGTCACGATGAAATTTTTTAAATCAAACCTGCTGCTTTTAATGTTTGTTGTTTTTTAATCACACACCCCGGGCACATCCAAATTTTAAATTTCAAATTATAGCTCCAGCGTACAATTTGTTTTCTCCCCTGCCGATAATATCCTTTCGCGCACAGATAACACCTATCTTTACGCGTCACTGTTTTTGTATTACTCGCAGCACTATTAATTTGCACAGCTGATGGCACGGAATATGGGTCCTCACTATCTGATAATTCGCACAAAGTAGAGTATACACCCTTGACTTGGAGATCGCTGCCTCGGTAATCTCTCATGATTATCCGAAGACAGTTAGACAGACACTGATGCATGCTCTCTTCCAGAGGCATGATAGTGCGACACTTTGTAAGCCCTCGAAACACGTGCGATCCCACGCTCACATCTTACTCACTCTCGTTTTTGCTGATGCTCCCAAAATTCGAGGACAATGCCCGAGTCGCAAGACATTTGCACGTGCATTAGAGTATGTACTATGCAGCTGCATCTTCTTACTCATCCTTTTCTCGGTATAGTTGTGCAGCCGCATATTAGTCATACTCTTTTTCGCTGGCCAGCAGAGAAAAGAAATTCGGCAACAATACTGCCCAAGACACACGTGCATCTCTAGTATAACCATGCAGCTGCTTTATGAGTCATTATTCTTGTGAAAAAAAAAAAAATTGCACGTGTCAAGCTTAGCGCATAAAATATTATTTAAATAATGCGTAAATCTTTATTTTAATTACGGCTATGGGTATAGCGCCCCTATAATCGCTTCTCGTAAGAGAACCAAAATTCTTTTATTTTTTCGATAACTCCAATATTTACAGAGTTATTGGAACTTTTTCAATTTTACCTAATTAACGAAAATTTAGTTTTTGACCTAGAGCGATGATTTTTTAACTGTGTACGTATTTTTATACGCTCTATCGAGTGGTATTAAAGAAAAATTAAAATTTCCAGGATTCACGATTTTTTTTTGCCTGTATTCTACAGGATATCGGATTACACAGTCAGGCGTTGTGCTCTCTTTCTTATTGTTATTTCCCTTTCAAGGCATGATTCTTTCTCTGTAATTTAATGCACACAGGTGTGCTCTTGTCCGTATTCAACACGTGCACGAAATGTCAGTGTTTTAATTTGTCTTTTAAAGAAATTATTGAACGAAAGCCTCTCTTCTAATCATTCTAAGAAATCCTTGCGTTAAACTTTCTTTCATTAGCTTTCATGTCATCTGTAAATATGAGGACTCGCTGGTGTCGTTCTAAGAAGTCTTTGCAAAATAAATTCTGAAAAATATATGCACACCTGACTGTGAGTAAGCAGCACGAGTCTTAAATAAATCGTCTTCTATCAGCAGTATCAGCAAAAAAAGCGTGGGATTTTGCACTGCATCCCCACCGTTTACTCTACACCGAGAGAGTATTTAAGGAGCCCCGCTCAAGGGTCTTGCCAGTTTCCTTTGGATAGTCATAACATATTTTTTACAGAATGATTCGAGCAAGTGTCACACATTTAGTGAAAGTTTTGCGTGAAGCATTGAATATTGCGAAAGTTCTAGATCCATACATTCGTACAATGTGTGGTGCAGTGTGGGCTTCAGATCTTCACCAGCAATCGATAGATAATTTATGCAGGAAGCTGCGTTTTCTCTTACTACACTGTAGAATAACCACGGTCTATCGTATGTTTATCAACGGTCTATTCCGTAATCCGGATGTTCTATCGATTGCCCTGGAAAGCATACGCCAACGTAACGACCATGAACACCCACTAGCTCGTACAATGTTTCGTCGTCAATGTGAGTATGAAATATTAACGTTTTTTTCTCAATCATATTGATCTTTTCAATCAGTTTAAACATTACTTAATTTTTTGTTCTTTTTAGTAATTAACGAGATGATGAGAGATACCAGGGGTGATGAAGTCATAATGGCGTGTAATGAGCACCAGTTGCAAACTCTCGGAACAAGCAATATTAATAATTGTAAGTATTGAGTCAATTAAAATAAAAATTAACTTTTTTTGCTTAATTGCACGTTTTAACTGTCTCAATACTTAGTTTCAGAGGCGAGTCAGCAACAACAAGAACAGCATAATCATCAAGATGACATATCTAACGGTGAGTGGTGTATATGCGATAAAGATGATTTTTTCTTTTTTCCTAATTATTCAATTATGGCACATACTCCCACTCTAGTTTTTTCAGAAGCTATTCCATCAACGTCTGACAGCCAACAACCGTCAAACGGAAATAGTTGTAAGTATTAAGCCTGTCATTATAGATTTTAATCTATTCTTTTTTTTGTCACGCTATAATGCAAAGCCTAATACTTAAGTTGCAGAGTCGTCAATAGATAGAAGACGCAAACGCAGAAGACGGATCAGTAGCAGTAGTAGCAGTAGTAGCAGTAGTAGCAGTAGTAGCAGTAGTAGTAGCAGTAGCAGTAGTAATTCCACTACCGCCAGTAGTAATAGTACAGATACAGCTGAAGAAGGTAAGATTAAAATAGTGTTTGAATTTTTTGTTACATTCAATTAATTTTTTTAAAATTATTTCGATCAATTTATAGGTGTTTCTTTACAGACCGGTGAAGGAGACGAGCGTCCTAGATTTGTAATCGAAAACGAATCAACACGTTTTTATCGTTACTTTGGATACGAGGGTAGAGAGATTAGCGGATATATACCCCAACCTCCAGTGAATGCAGACTTTTATGGCTGGTTGGAGGGCTGTGTACAAGATCTTTATCGAAATATTTGCGCGAGAGGTAAACCAACGGACTTTATTGGTATCACGATTAATTCGGCACAGTTCAATCATGGACCCATCTGGCTGTCATTTAGACTTATACAAAACTTCCAGCTTAAAGATCTTTGGAATTTATTAAAAAGTGCTGTGCAAAGTGTACAGGAATTAAATGTTAACGAGAGATTATCTGTTAATTGCGCTGTTGTCGAAGGTGTAGTGGGTCGTGGACGAGTGCGGTTAACCTTAGAATCAGTGCAAAAAAAATCTATATTGACAATTAGTAATGACGACAATCTTTGTCTACCACGGAGTTTAGCTGCTGGTTATGCCTATGCCGTCAGAGGTCAAATACGCTCTGGGGTACTTCATAGATATTGGAATCAGATTCGTCAAACGCGAGGAAGAATACAAAAAAACGCTGCCGCAGAACTTGTGAATTTGGCGGGTGTTCGAGTACCAGATGAAGGGTGCGGACTCCCAGAAATCCGTAAGTTTCAAGAATTTTTTTCTACTCATGGCACGGCAATCGTGGTTTATAATTTTTCAACGTTCGGTCGTGGAAACCCACCAATATTTGATGGCACACAAACTGTCAGTGAAACTAACGGAAATGTTACACACGTATTACGAATAATGTATTACGAGCGAACGAATCATTATGAGCCGATATTAAATCTTGTTGGAGCGTGTGGTACCGACGGCTATTGTATACCATGTAATAAAGCGTATTGGCGGACTGAGGAGCATAGATGTTCCAACAAGTGCTACAAATGTTTTTCATCGCCGCCATGTAGTCTGACGGGAAATCTCATAGAATGTAATAACTGTTTAAGATTATTTTTTGGCAATATTTGCTTGAATAACCATACCAAAATCGGATCATATAACAAAAATAGTAATGTATGTAGTAAAATAAGACTTTGCCAAACTTGCTTTAAAATAGTTAAAGGAAATAAAACACATGTATGCGGTGTATCTTTTTGTGCTACGTGTAAATTACGATTACCTATTAGACATCTATGCTACATACAGCCAATTAAACGACTAGACCGTTCAAAACCAATCATGTTTTTGTTTTATGACTTTGAAACACAGCAATCTCTCCCGGTGCTAGGCGACGAAGAGAAAAAAGTACATGTTCCAAATTTGTGTGTTGTACAACAGGTATGTACAGATTGTATAGAGATTGAAGATATTTCAATTAGATGTGAGATGTGTGGTATTCGGGAATACGTATTCGATTATGAACCAATAAAACAGCTTGTTGATCTTGCATTAGCACCAAGAGAGCGATTTAAACAGGTTATTTGCATAGCACATAATTCTCAAGGGTTTGACGCGCAATTCATATTTAAATATATTGTCGAGAAATTTAATCAAGATCGAGTTGTGCCATCGGTTGTCATGAATGGTTCAAAAATAATTTTAATGGAGGTTCTACAAGCAAAGTTTATTGATAGTTTAAATTATTTTCACATGCCTCTAAGCAGCTTACCGAAAGCCTACGGTTTACCTGAAATAGAGAAAGGTGTTTTTCCACATTTATTTAATACTGTGGAAAATCAAACTTACGAAGGTCCTCTACCGCCCCTCAACTCGTATAGCCCAGATACGATGGGTAGTAAGGAACGAGAGCAGTTTTTAAAGTGGTACGATAAACACCTGCAAGATGGCTATGTGTTTAATTTTCAAAGAGAAATTTTAAAATACTGTAAACAAGATGTGACCATTTTGAGATTGGCATGTTTAGCTTTCCGCAAAACCTTCATGAAATTTGATGTAGATCCTTTTACTGAATGCACAACTATCGCCTCTTCTTGCATGCGAGTATTTAGAAAGAAATTTTTGAAAAAGGATCAAATTGGTATTATACCGCCTCGTGGTTACAGATTGACAGACAATCAGTCTGAAGTTGCTATACACTGGCTCACCTGGATGGAGCATGAAGTTCTTCATTGTGAGATTCAGCATGCAGGCCGCAGGAAAAAAGATTACCAGAAAATATCGTAGTTGATGGTTATTGTGCACCGCAAGACGAAGATAATCACCGTGGTATAGTGTTACAGTTTCACGGTTGTTTTTGGCACGGTTGCCCTCAATGTTATAGAATAAACAGGGATACAAAATTAGCGAGTGGTGAATCAATGGATGACAGATATGAGAGAACATTGGGAATTAGTAATAGATTGAGATCAGCCAATTATCAGTTAATTGAAAAATGGGAGTGTCAGTTTAATCACGAGATCTCAGAAAATGAGGAACTCAGTCATTTTATTCGTGAAAATGTGGTGAATGTAAGACAAAAACCACTTGACCCGCGAGACGCATTTTTCGGTGGACGCACAGGTAACACAGTCAAGGTGTTTGATTGTCAGGGCCAAGAAAAGATCAAATATGTTGATGTGTGTTCACTTTACCCGTTTATTTGTAAACGTGGTGTCTATCCCGTTGGTCATCCGAAAATTTATGTCGGTCAAGAGGAGTGTGAACGATTGATAGGTATCCAAAATGACATTTCACAAGTAAATGGTTTAGTTGCATGCGATATATTACCACCACAAAATTTATATCATCCTTTATTACCGGTAAAAATGCATGGTAAATTGATATTCCCGCTGTGTCGAACATGTTGCGAGCAGATGATACAAGATGACTGTCCTCACCAAGATCCCGAAGAACGCCTTTTGCGAGGAACATGGGTGTCGGAGGAAGTGAAAGTGGCTGTTACATTGGGCTACGTTGTCAAAGCAGTTTATGAAATTTGGCAATACGAAATAACTCAGTACAACCAGAGAGAACGTCAAGGAGGTATTTTTGCCGAATACATCAACGAGTTCTTTGCTCAAAAGGTTGCAGCGTCAGGATATCCACCAGACTGCATCACAGAGGAAGACAAGGAGCGTTACATCAAAGAATTAGAACACGACGAGGGAATAAGTTTGAATAAAGATGACATACGTTTAAATCCCGGTTTACGATCTGTGGCAAAACTCTGTCTAAATTCTCTGTGGGGAAAGTTTGGTCAGCGTGAGAACTTGACGAGAACGCTTGTTGTAAACAACCGAGAGACTTTGATAAATTGACTTACCAGTGCTGAGGTAGAGGTTAACGGTATTTTACCTGTTAATGACGAAACCCTCTACGTCAATTGGTGTTATAGAGATGAGGCTCTGACATCTTCGCTATCATCGTCGATGACAAACGTGGTCCTCGCTGCTTTTACAACGGCACAAGCACGTCTCAAACTGTTCGAATATCTGCATGCTTTGGGACCCCGAGCAATCTATTACGACACTGATTCAGTATTTTATGTTAGTAAAGGGGAAAGTGGCGAGTACGAGTTACCAATTGGTACGTCATTGGGTAGTTTGACGGACGAGTTAGCCGATAAGGGTGTTGGTACATACATTACAAGCTTTCTGTCGGGGGGCCCAAAATTTTATGCATACAAATGTAGAAAACCAAACGATGAAGAGGACTGCGTGTGCAAAGTAAAAGGTATTCGTCTGAACTACACGAATAGTCAGCTAGTCAATTTTGACACGATTCGAGCGATGATCACCTCTCCAAACATGGAAATAGTGCTGACTAATAGCGCTATACGTAGAACGGTATTTCACGACGTTATTACACAGGATGAGACCAAAACATGCAAGCCTGTATATGGCAAACGAAGATTTGTGAGGTTAGATGAAAGTTACCCATACGGCTATAAGAACGAGTCAGCGGCAACTGACGATTTACAATGATATACATCGAAACCCTGTATACAGATGGCATTACGAAAGAAGCTGCTCATTGGCCAAGCATCTTGCTGGTTGAGTGCGACACACCTTCATTAACCTGATTGGTCATGATTCGTAACCAGCGAGCTGATTGGACATTCGTACTGACGACACTGATGGTGATGGTAGTGGTGGTGGTGGTAACAACGATGGCGCTAGCAACGGCCTCATCTATATTTAAGCAAGAGCGTCCACTCTAAAAATTATCAGTATTTGACCAGCTACACGACAAAACGCTGAAGGAAATTATTTGCTGTATTAAAAAAGTATGTATATCAAGAATGATTATTACGATCATATGAATAATATAATAATAATATTGTTGTATATTATATTAGATGGATTTAGAACGTCTCAACAAGATTGCTAGCGGTGGGTACCTCCCCACAAAGAAAGTATCCGAGCTGGAGATTGACCGTCATCACATGGTAACGTCACTGAAAGAAGTCAAGACACGTTTTGGTTCGAAGATTGTGGCAGTCCTAGACGAAGAATTCCAAATTTTTCTTCCCTCCCGGGTATCTTCTGCACTTATCAAGGACACTGAACTGTTTAACAGTTTAGGTGCTCAAGCCAATAAACTCCAACTTTTCTTAGATTATAAGGGCAATAATGGCATTGAGTTTACCACAGTTTGAAAATTTTTGTGAAGAAAAAACAATTAATATGAAAAAACGTGTACATTTTCAAGAGAAACCCGTAGTTTATTTAATGCGTACATGGTTATATGCTTATAAAAATGCACGTCGGGGAGAGTGGGAGCAAATAGCCCGTGATCGAGAGCGTTTTCGAATGAGGATTGAGAGAGCTGGTAAAAATATAACGATTGTACTTTTGAAAAAACTTGATAAAATATCTGTAAAAAATAATATTATTCACAATGATGATTTTTCCCAATAAACGTATTTTGTACTCTTCAATGTGTCTATCAGACATTTCTTAAAGCTTTATATCAAACCTAATCATTATACAGGTAGACACAAAACATATATTTTTATATTAAGTACTTATTTCAACTGCTGTGATTATAGATGGCGCCATACTACGTCGAAGGTGATTGGTCGAATATTCCACCGTCGACAATCTGATTGGTTGTGGTTATGTTAGTATTAGTATAATCGCGCAAGGTTTCATGTGAAGGGTAAAGCGAGGCAATGCACACGTGATTGTCTCAGTAACTATTATGGATACACGATGGAAACATCCGTTTACCACTATGCTGTGTGGTCCAACGGGATGTGGTAAAACGGTGTTTGTAAAAAAGTTCTTAAAAGATCTCGAGCGCATGTGTGATACCCAAATCGAGCGCATCATTATCTATTACGCAGAGTGGCAGGCAGGTTATAAGGATCTTCAAGGCAAGAACGTGGAATTTCGTGAGGGTCTACCCCAGAGTAGCGACTACGCTAATGATTCTCGTCCTAAACTTATTATCATTGATGATTTAATGCGCGAATCATCGACCAATGGTGGTATAGTCGACATTTTCTCAAAGGCATCCCACCATCACTCGCTCTCAGTGATATTCATCACACAGAACATCTTTCATCAGGGTAGAGGACAACGCGACATATCTCTGAACGCACAATACATTGTAGTTTTTAGAAATTTGCGTGACAAATCACAAATACACCATCTCTCACGTCAACTGTGTCCCGAGGATCCACGATTTTTGCAAGAGGCTTACTGGGACGCCACTTCGAGGCCGTATGGATATCTTTTACTGGATTTAAAGCAGAACACACCAGATAACTGCAGGTTTCGCACCTGTATTTTCCCGGACGACGAGTTGCATTACGTCTACGTGTCACGTAATAAAAAAATAAAGGGCGGCGATACGTCGAATCTCGTACCAATCGTCTCGTTGTGATGGATTCGCCTAAGAAGCGACATCCCTTTACACGCAAGGATGCTGTCATTTTGAAAGCACTGTTTCATCTGAACAATAAGCAGCGAAAGGTTCTCTTGCAGACAGCCGATTCGAAACTAGTGCGTCATATTTGCGAATGTGCCTTGAATGTGTTGATTGGTAACGTTCCACTGGACAGGTCTCATAAGTCACGCTTACGCAAACACGCAAAGACTTTGCGAAAACTAGCCGAACCTTGTGTGAGTCTGTCGAAAAAGAAGAAAATTATTATACAGCGCGGTGGGTTCTTACCTGCGCTATTAGCACCAATCATTGGTACACTGCTAGCTAGTATCATTAGTAAGTAGACAAAATGGAACACGCCAAAAAGATGGTGCTTGTGCCGCACGAGAATGTTGAACGTCTTCAGAGTGTATTAGCAAACGGTTGCCGAGGTACTGGTGAGGGTTCTATACTAAAGACAGTTCAAACACCCGGTTCCGTCATGACTAGATTGGATGCTGAAATGAATAACATACTAAATTCGTCTACTTACAAAAGTGATCGAGAAAAATGGGGTCAATATCGGACAGTACTACAGCGATATCTTCAATTTAAAGATGTTGATAGCAATAATAAGATTATGAAGAAGGAGGAGAAAGATAACCAAGAGCAACGTCAAATGAAAAAAAACGACTACGACGAAGACGACAACGGCGATGGCAATTATGAAGACAACGAAATACAGAGGGCCGAAGAAGAGGATCGGGTGGATGCAGGTATCATAGAGAGTGTACCCGTAAAGTTCAGACAGAAAGCTGGTCACGTATTGCGTAAATTACGAGTTAGTGGTAACATTACTTGGGATGCAAACGGCGTCGTGACAATAGGTGGTGTTCGTATACACAATGCCAACATGATCGATCTGATAAATGATACTATGAGAAATAGAAAATGCTCACCACCATTTGGTCATACGCAATTTGCCGTTGCTCTTCGTGAATCATTTATACCAAGAGAATACATCGGCAATAATCGCGTTTGGAATAACATGATAGCTAGTGCATCGGGTGTTGATCTACCTAGGAATTCTACACCAGTACCGCCAGGTGGTGCTAGCGGTGCTATGCCACACCAGATTTTAACGCCAGGTGGCTTTAATCGTCTATTTAGTACACCACGTCGTCGTGCTGAGAGTGGTAGTCGTGCAAGCACCAGTGCTGTCGACAGCGAAGCGGACGAAAGCAGTAGTGGTGTAGCAGCGCGAGTGCTAAAGCGAAAAAAAAGAACAGTCGTGGGCCAAGCGAGTGCGAAAAAGAAAGTAGCCGTATCCAATTCTGAAGTTACATCATGGCGGCGATTGAGCGGGAAATTCAGCCCGAGCAAGAGACCCAAAACACCGTCAAAGAAGACGAAGAACAAGAACGAATGAGTGTGAAAAATAGTGCACTAGATGAATTGATTGATCTACTACCGTTTGAAATGCATGTACCCGGGTACAAATTCTGTGGTCCGGGTACAAAACTAGCGAAACGTATTGAACGTGGTGAAATCGGCTTCAATCCGTTGGACGAGGCGTGTCGTCAGCATGATCTAGTCTATAGTGAAAAGCAAGGCAACCGACGCAAGGCTGATCGAGTTTTAGCTGAGTATGCATTTTCGCGAATGCTTGCTGATGAAACAGCCGGAGACGAGCGCACGCTGGCTATGATGACAGCCTGTTGCATGGTGAGCAAGATAACTTTCGAAAAATTTTTTTCACGCATCAGGAGAGCACTGAAGAATAAGAAAAAAGTTCACAAGAAATCAGGTAATAGCAGCAGTAGCAGCAAAACTGATGAAACTTTGAAAAAAGGGTCTAAAATCAATAAAAGCATCGTAAAGGGAAAACAATTAAAAAGTGAATGAAGACACAATGCAGGATGAGTAGAGGAAGAAGATTCGAGAACGTTTATTACGTGCCCCCACATCCGGCAGCGTACACTAGTGTTGACAAACTTTTTCAAGCTACACGTGAGTGGGTAAAAAACAGTAAAAAAAAAGAAAAAATCAATCGCGCAAATGTTGTTGAGTGGCTCGAGAGTCAAGATGCGTATAATCTACACCGACCAGTTAGACGCCGATTTGTACGACGTAGTTATAATGTGCGAAATTTGGATGACGTGTGGGAGGCTGATCTCATGGATTTGAGATCCTTAAAAACTTACAATGACGGTTATATCTTGATTGTCATCGATGTTGTCAGTAAATATAGCTGGCTCAAACCCATCAAGCAGAAAACTTCTAGAAATACCGCTGAGGCTTTCTTACGTGTGCTGTCGAGAAGCAATGGTCGTAAACCAATGTGTCTCCAGACAGATAAGGGTAAAGAATTCCTCGGTTGTGAGACGCAGCAAGTTTTGCGCGACAACGACATTATTCACAGAGTGGCACGCAGCCCGGATACGAAAGCTGCCATCGCTGAGAGAGTGATACGAACTATTAAAGAGCGAATTTGGCGATATTTTACTCACAAAAATACACGCAGATACATCGATATGCTGCAGAATATTATAGAGGCGTACAATCACAGCAAACACTCAGCGATAAAAATGACACCTGCATCTGTGACTTTGCACAACGTTAACAAAGCGCGAGAGAATTTAGAGCGTCGTTATAATAATAACAATAAGCACAAACTCAACCCTAAGTTCAAAGTTGGTGAGCTGGTTCGCGTCAGTCGTGCACGAACTGTCTTTGACAAGGGCTACGAGAGCGGTTGGACACTAGAGTTATTTAAAATTGCGCGGATTTCTCTGACACGTCAACCACCTGTCTACCATTTACAAGATTTGTCAGGTGAGGACATAGACGGCTGTTTCTACGGGGAGGAATTGAGTAGAGTTAGAAAGAACCTTGATGCGACGTCATTTGAAATAGAAAAAATTTTGCGAAGCCGAGGTAAGGGTCGTTCGAAGGAGTATTTTGTCAGCTGGAAAGGTTATCCAGAAAAGTTCAATTCCTGGGTCAAGGCTAATCAAGTTTCGCAAATATGAAAGATCAGTTTTACATTATTCTGCCTAGCAACAGCAGCATGAATTATTTCGCGGAAAATACTACAACGCATTATATTACACAGTTGCCACAACAGATCAAATTACAAGGTTCATGGCTGGTCGCGCTCACAGAGATTCAGATCCCCTTAACGTTTCAACACGTGCCATCCGACAAAGAAGAGAGAACAATTTCCATGAAACGGATTCCCCCCACGAAACTGGAAACGAATCAGCTAAGAGTGGAAAATTTTACAATCGCAGAATCACTGATTCGTCCAGGAAATTACAAAGACGTCCACACTCTGGTTGAGGAAATAAATAATTTAGAATGCGTTGGTGGGCATTTGCAGGTGACAGTTGAACGTGGTGGTTATGTGACAGTCAGTAGAATCTGTGAAAAAACTAGCTGTTCCCAGTTCAGTCATGAGCTCTGTTTATCGGAAAAAGTGCGAAAAATTCTTGGGTTTGAAAAAGATAGACAAATTCTTTTTACTACTGATCAATACATAATAGAGGCTGATAGACCCGCTCGACTTTCTAATGGTCTGCCATCTATGCTTATGATCTATAGTGACATCTGTGAGCCGTATGTGACAGGTCCAATCAAGGCTGCTACGAGTTGTATCGATGAATACTGATAATCACGAATACGGTACTACACGAATCAAAAGTTTCTCCCCACCAATGTACATATCATTGTTATTCAGCTCATTTCAGACCATTGAAATAGATATAAGAGACCAATGCGGACAATCGATACCATTCGATTATGGGACATTGACCGTGACACTTCATTTCAAGAAAGTCGACTAGATGAATCGTTACAAAGATTACTTTAACTGCCAAGTTGGCAATGGTTACCGCGGAGGAGGAATCGGCCATATTTACATCGGCTCTCCCTACCAAAAAGGTCACGGCGGTATCGGCTCCTTTCTAGCAGGTATATTTCGTCGGGTACTCCCACTAATCAGTCGGGGAGCAAAAGCTGTGGGTAAAGAGGCTGTACGAACGGGTTTTAATATCATGTCTGACGTTACGACACGCAACACACCTGTTAAGGAATCCTTTCGCAATCGTGTGAGAGAATCTGGTGAAGTTCTGAAGAGGAAAGCCGAGGAAAAATTGGACAAGCTGATGGAGGGTTCAGGATATAAAATGACACGCTACGGGGATCCTGCTCAGTTGCATCTGCTCGGCGGACCCGTTACAGTGCGTCGCAAAAGAAAGAGAGGTATCGCTAAGAAAAAACGTAAAAAAACTGGTAGTAGTGTAAAGCACAAGTCGAGAAATGGAGTGAAAAAGAGAGGTGTGAGAAAGACGAAAAAGAAGAGACAGACAACTCGTAATAAGAAGAAGAGTTCTGGGAGAGGACGAAAAAAAAGTAGAACAGCTCGAGATATTTTTGACAGTTAAAGATGGCGTTCCTACACACTCATTCGTGCGAATGCTTGAAGTCCGAGCTACTATTGTTTGACATTCCACCTACGCAAACTACAATCGAGGGCTCGCACTGGGTTCAATATAAACCGATATCATCTTTAACCGACGACTCACCGATAGAATTTGTGATCACCGGGAATAGTGATGAATACCTCGATCTAGCTCATACAATGCTCAGTCTTCGTGTAAGTTTAAGATGCAGCATAGACGAAGAAGATATAGCTGAAGCAAACCGACCAGCTTTTAGACTTTTATCAAACCGAGTAGGTCCAATCAATAATTTGATGCACTCACTGTTCAATCAAGTGGATGTGTTTTTTAATCAAAAACCTGTGTCGCCGCCTACCAACGCTTATGCTTACAGGGCATACATAGAAACATTGCTGAATTATGGACCTGCCGCTAAATCTTCTCACTTGTCGACTGTCTTGTGGTGTAGCGATACGGCTGAAAAAATGAACGACACGGAAAATCAGAACGAGGGTCTTGTGAAGAGACGAAAATTTCTTTCTCCAAATAAACCTGTGGACCTTATTGGGCATCTTCATACAGATGTGTTTAATCAGGAGAAGCTGTTGATCAACGGGGTCGAAGTGAGAGTGCGCTTAGTAAAATCTCGTGATAACTTCTGTCTAATGGATCCATCGGGCTACTATACCATACATATTGAGGAGGCCAATCTTTTAGTCAGACGTGTTAAAATCAGTCCGGGAATATTGCTAGCACACGCTCAATCACTCACAAAAACCACGGCTAAATATCCCTTGACACGTGTAGAAGTCAAGGCAATCACTATGCACAGCGGTGTACACGGTGAAACATTGGACAATATTATATTGGGTCAGCTGCCAAAGAGAATTATCCTAGGGTTTGTTAATAACAAGGCGTTCAATGGTGACCGACAGCATAATCCCTTCAATTTCGAACATTTTAATATAAATGTTCTATGTTTGTACGTTGACGGTGTACAGGTGCCATCAAAGCCACTGCAACCGGACTTTAGAGCAAAAAATCTATATGTAGATGCGTATCACACACTATTTTCTGGTACAGGAATACACTTTCTTAACGAGGGTAATCAAATAACGCGCGAATCATATCCACATGGTTACTGCCTATTTGCCTTCGATTTAACTCCAGATTTATCTGCTAATGACTGCAGTCATTGGAACTTGATCAAGCACGGTAGTGTTAGATTAGAAGTACGTTTCGCCGATGCTCTAACAGAAACAGTAAATTGTATTATATATTCAGAGTATGACAATATTTTGGAAATCGATGCTTCACGCCAAGTCATTGTCGATTTCAGCAGTTAAATCACAGATGTCGCTTCTCTCTACTACTGCACACATATATAACATGAGTAAGCGACCCTTCTCCCACAGTCATCTCTCTCTGTTTGCTTACGTTTATCCATATATTATACGCTTTACGAAACATGGATGTGGTCATTGACATCCAGTTCTTCAAAGGTACCAAGTATCGAAATATACCGAAAGAAGTTGCCGTAGTGGCTGTTAACGGTGATTTTAGCGGTCATTGGATGGTTACGCCGCCAACACCTCTTCATTATCTAAGTAAAGGTGTACGAAATCAAAACGATTGGCTGATCCAATTTCATCACGGAATCGACTACTTTGAAGGTGAAGTGACTCTAAAGACGGTAAAGAAAATATTAAAAGAACTTCAAAAAGAGTGCGAAGAATATACGTTAGAGGTAATGATAAATGGGTAGCCTTGTACAAAATTATAACTCGTCATACTTTTAATATCGAGTACCGTAAAGATTGTCTGTCTTTCGATGAATTATCATCTGATGTGTACTGTATGCATCACGCTGTCAAACCGTGCTACACAAATTATCGTTGTGCTTTAAATAACGCTTACAAACTAAAATCCTATCTATTGACGCGTAAAAATTCGAACACTGCTATCAACCAAATTTGTAATGGACAGCCTTCAAATATTGAAAAACCTGTCGAAAATTCGTTCGCATACTGTCGGTGTGTTCCCGGCCGATCAGATACCGAAGATGTGGACGAAACCAACAGCGTTCATTCTAAATACGGATGATCATACGAAATCGGGTATGCACTGGGTCGCCGTATATGCTGACGAATCTTGCAACGCTTTCTATTTCGATAGTTTTGGTCTCCCTCCATTTATACCCGATCATATAAATCGATTGCGAAAAAATTGTAAACAATTTCGTTGCAATGACATTCGACTTCAGAGCGAGTATTCCGACGTGTGCGGTCAATATTGTATTATGTTTTTACGTTATATGAGCGACGGTCTAGGGTTCAAAAAATTTCTCGAGAATTTCACCGACAATATGCGAAAAAACGATGATGTAGTCAGACGGTATGTGGGTTGTCAGCAGAAAAAACATGCTGACAAAATTTTCATGGGAAGCGGTGGCTGCATTGTCAGGTGTTTACAAAGCTGCAATTCTAAGATGTCATTATTATAGTGTGAGATTACTGCAAGACAAAGCGTTTTTATTTTCAATCGCCAGATGTTTGTGAATCAGCATTTATTTAGCTGACACTCCTTACCCAATGAGTGTCATACACCTGGTAGTTTCCTCCACCACCATCATCATAAGACCCCCTACCACTGGTGATAATATATTGAGAGAGAGAGAGGGAGAGAGATCGTGCAGCCAGTCAGTTAGTCGTTTGAAGCTGGTGGAAACGGTTCAATAGCAGTAACAGCAACATGGCGAGCCGGGAGAAGAAAAAAATACTTCAATTGTTGAGCTCTTTATACAGTTTGGACAAGTTTTACGCAACGGAAATTATCGTGGGATTGGAGTACAGCAACTTCAGAGACGAATATTACAAACCTGTGGTGCGTCTATTGGGTGATGACTTTGAAGGAATCACTTTTACCTACGATGCGTGGCTACAATTCACAGATTGTTTCAACGATTTTCACAAGTATCTTTGTGGTCGTGGTGAAGACATGATGGGCCAACAGATTTGCGGTTCAGGATGGACAGTAAAATTCACGCGTAGTCAGAAGGATAGGGCTATCGAAATTGAAGATTATGTCCCTTCTACAACACTTGGAATTGTTACAAAACGGTATCGTTCAACTATTATTATGAAAAAAGATATATTTATCTGTTTAAATGAATATATTGCAAAATGTATTGATGCGCGTCTAGAATATCTCAAATTTGTAGCGGGTAGTGCAAGTTATGTTGCGAGAGAGACTTTAGAGTATATTAAAAACTTTGATCTAGACAATATACCACTATTAAAATGTGGTATGTATACGTCAACCATTGTTCAAGCAATTATTAATCTGATTGATGATGAATGGTTCGATAATATTACCAGCGCTGTACAAAAACGTGCGAGTGAATTGAAGGATGAGATATCCTTTAGCCGAAATGATATTGTCGATTTATTTTACCAGCTTGCGTCACATCATCTAGATGTAATTGTCGATTTATTGAATGAACACAGCGAATGACAAAATTATTATATACACAATAAATATGTATGCACAAATTGGTGGTTTAATAAATTACGGACTATTCATGAAAAATAAAAATAAAACTCGTCTTCTATTTTTTATTTATATCTTTGCCTTTTCCATCTTTTTCTTCCACTGAATTATTATTAAATAAAAAGTATATATATATATATATATATGTACGTGTATATTTCTATATTTCATACACTTTTTCTCATTCAGACTTGAAAAAAAAGCATGCGGGGGTAAAAGGGAGTATTATTAAGGGACATCAATACTAGGGATGAGTCACGGTGCTCTCTCTCTACCCCCACCACCATTCTATGGTATCACGTAATTTTACCCCCCCCCCTCCCCACCACTCCCCTCTCCCACACTACACCCCCCATCAAAATCAATTCCCCCACTCCCCGGACTATGGCGCGTCAGACAGACACCTCACCATGGGCAGGTGGTAGGGGTTTGTTTTGGCGCGCCATAGTCCGGGGTATACTACTGGCATGAGAGGTTTATTTAGTATGAGAAAAATGTAAACTATGATTGGGATAATATAGATATCATTTTATTTATTTCAATTTACTAATATGATATAATTTTAAACTTCTACATTTAGTAAAGAAAATTCCCTACATTTAATTGTTTTGAGTACGCGCCATCATTGATATCTTTTGAGATTTTTGTACAATATCAGGACAGCGACGGCGACGTACTAATCTGCAATCTTGAAAAAATCCTTCATTACGTGGAAACCCATGAGATCCATCTGCATAAGTAATTAATCCTGAAATATAACACATAGTTTAATGAATTCATCAAATATAACCATACAGATTGATAATATCTTCAATTGAAACAATAATATACGAACTAAAATATATTAATAAAATATTAAAGAATTTTAAAAGGGCATATTTTTATGAAAATATAGCTTGCCCTACATAGCATGGAAGTTTATAGCTTCCAGAATTCTTCGATGGAAGTTAAGTAAGCTTTTATAAAGTTTTTACCCAATTTCTTATGTCATAGATGCACACGTCAGCACCACAAAACAACTGCGATGAAATTCGACCGATGTGTACCATACAAGTACTTCTTATATATCGTTGAAATTAGTTGCTGTTGTTAAAGCACAAGCCTCTGGCTCTCGGGTACATAAATTCGACTCATGTCATTTAATATTTATCGTTGCCCGCTTGCCTCATTTCCCGTCCGTATTTAGAATCTCTGTACATTATTGTAAAGTAGATGCACCTCGTACATTTAAAGAGGCGATAATAAATGAAACAAGAGAAAATTAGATGAAAGCGATAGATAAGGAAATAAGGAGTTTGTATGATAATAGGAATTAGTAGATAAACAAAAACTGCTGCCAATACATTGGGACGTAGCTTTCTCCAATAAAATTTATTGATCTAATAATTAAATATTGTTTTCAAATAAAGTATGTGAATGCTATTTTGAATATTTCCAAGTTTAATTATTTTGCTGCAAAAGCGATTTTCTTATAGCAAAAGATATCCTCTCTTAAAAAAGTGATGAAAAAAGTGAAGCATTTAATTGATGTCCGATTGCCTGGTACAAGAATTAAGGAACGCGAATTTGAAACGCAACATAACCTACAAACGCTTTGAACTGTTGATGCTCAGCAGGCGGCAAAATTTAAAATCATTCTGGAAAGACATAATTGATAGTATAATATGAGGTGCGCGAAGCGCACTTAGATTTCCTAGTATAATAAACAGAAAGATCCGCTCAAAATCTCTAAAATAGCATTGTTGCAGAATCGATCGTTTAATTTTGAAGATATATATATATATATATATGTATGTGTGTGTGGGTGTGTGTGTGTGTGTGTGGGAGTGTGTGTGTGTGTGCGTGTGTGTGTATGTGTGTGCTAGTGGGGCTTCGCTCCCTGCTCGCTCCGCTCGCCAACCCCCCATTTCAGTTTCTGTTTTATTTTTATTTTAAAATTATATTCTATATAAAAAACCGCTACCAATTCATTGGCACGTAGCTTCCTCCAAATAAATTTATTGTTTTAATAAATAAAATCTTATTTTAAAATACAGTATAATGTGAAAACTATTTTAATATTATCAGTATTACATAAATTCGTAGGGAGGGACTTTGCGACGTGCAACGACAACCCTATAAGAGGAAGCCAAATATTTTAGAAAAATCGGTTTTTACATTTCAGCTCTTTACTTAAGAACCGCTCAACGAAATCATTAAAAATTTTAACAGCAGATATCTTCGTTTACAGTGAATCACCAAATAAAATTTTGAAGCATTTGACTACATGGTTATAAAAATAAAAGGAATCAAAAAATTTTCAAAAAAAATTCAAACCTTGATATCTTAAGAACCATAGGCCTTTTGTAGCTGCGCAATGAACTTAGCCAAAACATATAAAATATCTACCTTTTCCCAAAATCTCAAGTGCAATAAGGCCTTTTTACGCCCGTAATCGAGACTCAAAAAAAAACTAATTTTTTTTGGTTTATATCGAGTTGCCTTGTGTACACTCTTTACGTCCCTCTTTCCCCTATATTATATGATCATACTATAATAAACATTATATCTGTAAATATTTTTGTGTATAACATTCCTTTCAGTAGCAGGTAAGTGAGATGAGCAGACAGCCATAACACAGATTTAGATTTAGATTTTAGAAATTTTTATTCATGTACATTATGTTGTACAAAATTATTGATACAGGTAGTAAGTTGATTAGCTGTTCATTGATGAAGGGCGGTGTATGAGTATGAGAGTAATGGAGGCGAGAAATGGGTGACGAATGCTGCTTGAAGATGTTATGTACTCTCTTGTGCGAGGAAGTAGCGCTTAGCTTGCGTTTTGAACTGAGTGATAGATCTATTGTCACGAAGATGAGATGGTAAGGAGTTCCAGAGGTATGAGGCACTGATATGGAATGAGTTCCTCAGTGTCTCCGTGCCGAAGGGGGGGATGTCCAGGGCAGTCACCTCACCCCTCACAGGACGGAGTGCAACGTGGAAGTCAAAGAAGGCCAAGATGTACGATGGTGTGGCAGTGTTGAAAAGTTTTCTGAGAAAACAGACCGCAAAGTACTTCCTACGCCCGGCGGTGGTGAGCCAATGCAGTTCACGTCTGTAGGGGGTGATGTGCTCGTCCCTCCTTACACCAAAGATGTAACGTATTCCTGTGCTCACCAGTCTCTGTAGTTTAGTGTCAAGTTCTTGAGTAAGGTCACAGTATACTAGAGAGCAGTAGTCTATTATGGGAAACAGCAGTGCTTGCACGAGATGCTTGCGCAACTCTTGGTTGGTGCTCTTTCTGAAGAAGTATAGCCTATACATTAGTGAATGAGCACGTTTACACATTTGTGTGACGTGCTCTTTCCAGTTCAATTTAGAATCGAGCACCACTCCCAGACTGCGCACAGACGATTGGTATTCGACCTGGGCTCCCCCTATATTGATAGAGGTGTTAGCGACATTTGGTAAAGCGTTAATGTAGTGGGGGGAGCCCAGGACGATCGCCTGAGTTTTAAGAACGTTTAGCTTTAGATGATTTTGTGCAACCCAACCTGTAATCCTCTCGGCGTTAGCTGACATCTTCGACAGAGAGAGAGAGAGAGAGAGAGAGCCGCGCGTTGTGTGTATGTGCGTGTGGCGCCGTCTGAGAGAATGAGAGAGAGAGAGAGAGGGAGAAAGATTGCACTGACCACGCGGTCGCGTCTCGCGCCGCGACACTTAGGTATAGCGCCGAGCTGTAAAGTCGTGCCGATACTGCTGCTTTGTTTTCGCGACTACGCGTACTATAAGCTAGAGATATTCGTGCATGCGTGCGTTCGTTTTCCGGAGGACTGCTGCTGCGTCCTTGACCAGATACTTCGTGTGTCGCTGGAATCGTCCTGGTGCTGTTCAGCACTGCGTGTCCGGCTCGAGCAGTGCATTTGCTTGCCGCTCGACTTCTCGCTGCACCCAGCCACACACGAGGCTTTGAGGCGTCCGACCTGCTGTCCAGCGTCGGGCCCTGGTCATCTGTCCTGCGCCGCTCCGGCGAAGCCACGAGGCGTTTATCGAGTTCCACGAAGCACTTCTGTAAGTACCTGCCCGATCGCAATACTCTCTCTCTCGGCATTATTCGCTCTGCTCCGTCTCTCTTACTCCGCGCTGCATTTGTACTGACTTTTGAGTCTTTACATAAAGAGAAACTTTGCTATTACTCGGCTTGTGTCACTTTGTTCCTGACTCTGTCCATTCCCATGCAATTCACTCTTAATTTATCTCGCGAACTAGCTACGTAGCCAAGTCACTCACGACGCCTCCGCGGGCTCACGTGCACGAGGACGTGCACGTACAGCAAACTGCGCTACGGGCCAGGCTTCGTACAGCCTTCAAGAAGTCTGCAACTATCTGCGACATACTTTTCCTCTCGCTTGTTCATCGATCAGTGGATGCGCCACTGATCGTTTATATACGGATGCGGACCTCGTCATTCTTTAATATCCCGGTCTAAAACACCGTTATAGGTTTTCGATTTATTACTGAAAAAATAAGTAGTAAAATCACTTGAAATTTTAATGGAATATAGTTTGACACGTAACCCATGAAAATATTTTTTTTCGTGAGGTTATGATGTTTAGTTTCAGAGATATGAATTTTTTTTTAAAAATCACGTTTTTCATTTTATCTGTCGAACGGAGCAGTCAATCCCGAGGACCAAACGGGGAAAAGTAGGTAATTTTGTTGTCTTTCAAATGCATTTTAGCTGAATTGTTTGTAACAATAGAATGATTAAAAAAAACAAATATAATGTTTTTCGAAAATCCAAAAATGGCCATAAAAGAAAAAGTAATTGAAAAACTAAAAAAATTAATGTTTATCCCGAATTCAGAATCCAAAAAAAGATATGCATGTCAAATTTGATTGATATTGACGGAGTAGTTTCAGAAATATCACGGTACACACACACGCACACGCACACACACACATCCATACGGACATGATGACCGCGGGCGTTCTCAGGTCTGGCCCGGGCATCAGAGAGGGAATCGAGGGAGTGGGGTTTAAAAAAAAAAACACCTTGGCTGAACTCGAAGTGCGCGGCGGTAGAGAGAGATCGGCCGAAAACAAATCTCGTAATTTGCGGATGTGCGTTCCGATGCGTCTCTGAGACACAAACGTTGTCCAGGTGACGATTTCCTCGTTACCACTCGGCTGTTCGCTGTGTGTGGCACGAGCAAACGAGCCGCCCCGTATGCACTGGGCCAATGCGTTGCATTCGCCCTGGAGCGAGGGTAAGTGGAGGTGCTCCGTATGCCCTAAGCGACGAGCGTCGCTTGTTGGCGAGAGTCGAGGAGATCTCGCAGACTTTGTATGTGTCCGAGAGCAGCAGCGGTCTCTACGAACTGATCGTCGGGAGATGAGTGAGTCTTGCGCGCGCGACTGGGCCCCTTTATCACTTCTCGTGGAGTCACAGCGACGCGCGCCGATTGGCCGGTTGCGACGCGGAAGCAGCGAGAACGCTCCCCCTCCCGGCTCCGAGCGCCGGCCGCAGCTGAGGAAACGACCCTCCGTTCTGAGAAGCGAAAGACGGTTGGAAGTTTCTCGTCGCTTCCGTGCGTGAGGAGAAAAAGTCGCCCGTCCGTGTAGCTGAGCTCGCGGGCGTCAATACCCCCCCGGCTTCGTCGACTTTTTCTTCGGTTAAAATAAAAACAAATGATTACGGTTATGATCTGACTTTAAAGAATTGAATTTCGGAGTTTGCGGTGTTATGCAGCCGTTCTCTCTACCTTCGCGATATTTATTCTTATTATTATTATATATTTTTTTTAACGTAAATTATACAATCGTAGAGGTTTTTTCTGTAAGGTGTAGTTGTTTACAAAGGTTTTTTTTGTATTTTGAATGGTGTAGTGTGTGTTGTGTGTAGCTGAATGGTTTTCACATTATTATTTTTTTGTTTCGATTTATGATTATTTCGCATTTTATAAGTTATAAGAAAAAAAATAATCGTTGCATTTTTTATAAAAATTGTAAAGGAATAATAAGAATATATTGAACAAAATGTTAAAAATGGTTAGTGATAATAGTAATAAATAGTTTAGTAATGAACATATTGAATACGACTAAAATAAAATTAGAATATCGTTTTAACGTTCGATTAGAAAAAAAAAATAACTTAAATAAATTATTCACAGTTCTTTGTGTAATACTTGTCACTGGGTAAAAAAAATCACTGATTATTGACGTTCGTTCTGATGTCATCTTCTTCTAGAAGTTTGTCCATGGAGTCCATGACCTCGTCCAATGTTAGAGCATCGGGTATCTCGAAGTTGGGTGCATTTTTTAGAGGCATTATATCGTCTCGTTGTTCGTTCAATGTTGAGGGATGGGCATCTTCGAACATGTGTGCGCTTGGTGCAGATGATGATGCACTTTGTTCGGTGGTCGCTGTTTGCGATTTGAGTCCCTGTTGCGTAAGAGTCGTCGGATCGACACCATAGAGCATGCACACTGTTTCCAAAGCCCTTTTCTGCTTTTCCAAATCACCACGTCGCATGGCGGTCTTACAAATGTCGAGAGCAATCCGCACTTTGGCATCGCGTCCACCTCGCGGTCTTTTTCGTCCGGACATTATCACTGAGTCACTCTACACACGCCCGATAGTCACTGAGTGAGGACGCGCACCTCCGTCACTTTTGAGCGTCTCTATCACACGCGTACTTAATGATCAGCGTAGTCCACTGGTCGTCGAGATCGTAAGAAGTATCGGGTTTGCGTTGGTGCTGCTTCTCGTCTAGCTGTACGTCTGGCGGCTGCCTCTGCCTTTGTTGGTCGTCCTCGCTTCCGCGACTGGACAGTGGTGGCGTGGTCGTCGACGTTTTCAGCTGGATTGTGACCGGTCGTAGGAATAACCTCTGTCGTCCGATCAGGGTCATCTATTGCGTCGGGTGGTTCGTCTGCTAGTTCCAGCAGAGATGAAGTTTCGTCAAGATGAGCTGAAGTTTGTGAGCTGGACGGCGAGTGAGCACGCGTCGGCAGAGGCGACTGTACATCTCGGTCTGTGTGTTCAGCATCTGACTCGCTAGGTGTCGGAAATTCCTTCTGCTGTGAATCGTCCGAAGTCTCAGCAGGTTGTGTCGGAAATTTCCGTAAATGTTGTACATGGAGCTTGATGTCTTCCTGGCCCGGGAGTTCCAGTATGTAGACGTCTGGACTGCATCTTTCACGAATCTTATAGGGGCCAACCCATCGTTGTGCTAAACTAGCCGTGAAACCGTCGATTGCCTTTGACTGAGCAAAATTTTTCGCAAGTACAAGGTCACCGACTTGTAAGGGTACTAGCTCCTCGTTCGATGCAGTTAGTGGTTGTTTCTGTTTGGCTTGATCGACGCGCTCTTGAACCTCGGCGTTGTAGGAGAGAGTCCACTCCCCAGGTCGTGGCAAGATGCGCCCGAGTAGCATAAAGCTTGGTGACTGTCCCGTGTTCGCGTTTACGCGGCGTCGTGTTGTAAACAAAATCGTGGGCAATTGCAAGTCCCAATCGCGTTGTGAACGGTTAGCGAGTCTTAGGCGAAGACCTTTTTTGATGTCCTGATTACGTCGTTCCGTCGGATTGGCTTGGGGATGGTAAGCTGGTGTTGTATACGGTAATACTCCCCACGATTGACATTTACGTTGCCACGCCGGACCGCGGAATTGTGGTGCGTTGTCGGTCAAAATAACGCGCGGGTATCCCCAACGCATGAAAACTTCGTTTTCAAGAATAGGCGCGATGGTTGTGATTTCAGCGTTGGTTGTAGCGAATGCTTCTATCCAGCGAGACATTGTATCCGTAGCAACGAGTATATATCGCTTTCCTCTCGATGTTCTAGTGTACGGCCCCATGAGATCGATCGCAACCGTGTCCCAAGGTGCAAATGGCTGGCGCGGCTGCGTTTTGCCTTTGGCTATGGGTTTAGCGGCTTTGGTCGTCAAACAAAGTTGACACATACCAACCGAACGTCTAATATCCTCGCGCATTCTTGGCCAAAAATGATTTTCGCGTATCGCACGTAAAGTTTCGTCGACCCCGGGATGACCAGCAAGAGGATCGTTATGATAGTATTTTATGACGTCGTCTCGGCATGCGTGCGGCACGTAAATACGCGGATCATGTCCGTGTTGAACCACGTAAAAAGCGTTATTTTGGAATTTGAATTCTTGACCGTGCTGAAGGAAACGAGCAATGTCGCGCAACATGGCGCTGCTACTACTACTACTATACAGACAAATATTCCTTTGGCAAGTTGATTTTCGACGCATAAAAATAGCGAGGCTATCCTTGAGAATTTTCTTTGATTGATTTCTTGTTCGTTTTGTGCTTCTATAATTTGTTCGCGTAAATCTCGGGCCAATGTTAAAGCAAAATGGGTATCTTGCGGTGGAGTTGGCCTCTCCGGCGGCAGAAGAGAGTCTAAAAGTTCGTCCTTTTCCGCGAATATCTCGTCGCTTGGTTTACGTGAAAGGGCGTCGGGTAATTCGTTGTGTTCTCCCGGTACGTGTTCAACAACGAAGTCGAAATTGCGTAAATACATGGCCATGGAGTACCGGTGGAGTTTAGTTTTCCCGTCTTTCACATTATCATTCTTGTTCGTTCGAATGATAGCTTTTTTCAGCCTTGGTAAACTTTGTCTCCAATTTGAAATAAAACCGCGCCCATGCCAGTAGCACAAGCGTCCGTTTGTAAAACGTACGGTTTACCGATTTCAGGTCTGTGTAATACGAGTGGCTGATTAAATGCCTCTTTAATTGAATCGAATGCGCGTTGTTCGACCTCAGTCCAACGCCATGTGCGTTTAGGCGAAAGAAGCGCCGTGAGCGGCAAGGCCAGCTGAGCGAATTGCGGAACGTATTCGCGAAGCCATCCGCAGATGCCGAAGAATTTGCGTAATTCTTTGCGGTTTTTAGGCACTGGAGCTTCTAAAATGCCTTGAACATGTTCTTGTTTGGCTCTATTTCCCGCACTTGTAATGTGATAACCGAGGTAGACTAAATTTTCGTATCCGAAATTACATTTGCTCAGAGAGCAAGTTAACTGGTAAATACGTAATCGTTCGAACACGAAAGAAAGATGCATTAGATGCTCGTCTAAAGTCCTTGAATAAATAATAAAGTCGTCAAGATATGATCGAAGGAAATCATCAATGTATCCGGCAAGGACTTCCTGAGTGATGAAATCGTTGAAAAATCCGGTTGCGTTTTTTAAGCCGAAACA
>CM053170.1:25043556-25192619 GCA_012977825.3 Pteromalus puparum
GGGGGAGGGGAGCCTCGAGTCGAGAAGTAGGAATATAATATATGCATGCATTCATTTCGATATGCCTCATTCTTCACGCGATCGGCAAAGAAGCAACTCGACAATGGGTCAGGAGCAGAGCAAGCAGCAGAACAAAGGTTCTACGTGGGAAGAGAGACAGCCCCTCATGAAGACGAAGCAGCCAAAGACACCGAACAACCAGTCGTCATTTTCAACCAACACTTTCTCATTTCCAGAGAAAAGTGGATATAATAACCTGTCAAGAAAAGCATCTTCCTCGTCACAGAAGCCTAAAGAATTTTCCACAAACACCTTTTCATATCCAGAGAAAGACGGCTACAGTAAATTAAAACGCTAATTTTTTTATATCTGAAACCAATCGGCCTTTCAGGGCCACCATATTAATCATAAACGTAGCCAATGTCCTTTTCAGCACGAGATCAGAGTCCACCGTAGGCATTAAGGATATCGACCGGAGGAACGCTGTTCGGACCTCGAGTCGAGAAGCAGAGACAGTCAGAGCTCGGGCCTGGTATAAGCCGTCAGACGGTAGGAGGAGAGGGGACGCATCCCGCTGCAAGGCGCTGAGAGCATCGCACTCGTATAAGCGAGTTCGGGCTGTACGGGAGTAAAAGATGGGGGAGGGGAGCCTCGATCGAGAAGCGCGAAGAGAGGACAGAAGGACTCGGGTCTGATATTAGCGAAAGCGGTGGATGGGAGAAGTCGATGGCACGCGCGCCATCGTGCCAGAAAGAAACGCGTCATCGAAGCGAAAGTTCGGCGCGGATGGGTGATAGAAAGGAAGAGAGAGAGAGAGAGAGTCGCAGCAGAAGAACGAACCGCGCGGTATGAGAGCTCAGGGACCCGCTAAGAGTAAAAAGGGGGAGAGAGCTGACACAAGAGCTCCGGGCTGGTGATAAAGCGTAAAGAGTGGGAGAGAGTCCGCGCACGCGAAACGTGCGCCGAGACTCGGGGACCTGCTATGGCAGTAAAGGGGGAGGGGGACCTCGGCTTGTAGGCTGTGATACGTGGACTATATAGTTTATTTAAAATATTTAGGCACATAAATTATGCCACTTGAATCCTTGTCCCCATAAATATAGTATAAAAATATATACATACAATATAAAGGAATCAGCAGTGGCAGGCGCACAAAATTTAATTATTTAAATATAATTTTTATATGAAACAATGAAAGTAGGTCGCCCCGCCGGCGAGCGGATGACACCTTTTTATAAGCTTGTTTATAAACAGTTAGCGAGTCATTTATCTGCTAATTGAGCCACTTAACTATGTGCACAATAACTACTGTTAACGATAATTAGGGGTCATAAATGCAGATTAATTGACGCTAATAGCATACTGTTTACCTAAACAATTATGCACTAGTTTACATAACACGGCTACTGTGGGCCCGACTCCCCCGTACGCGCGCCAGTAGGACCACGCCCAGTCTCGTCCATACGGCCCTATACTACTAATACGTAACGTCGAAAAACGAAAGAAAGAATGCATTAGATGCTCGTCTAATCCTGAATAAATACTAAAATCGGTCAAGATGACGAACGAAATCATCAATATATCGCGGCAAGGACCTGCTGAGTGATGAAATCGTTGAAAAATCGGTTGCGTTTTAAGGCCGAAACAACATGACACGAAACTGGTAAAGTCCACGTCCGGAAGTCGCGAACGCAGATATATCTTTTTTGCACGTTCGGTCAAGGGAAGCTGCCATTACCGTTTTCATATCTAAGAGTTGTAAAATATCTCGCGTCCTCAACCAAATCTTTGACAAACATTCCTGTAAATTGGTAAGTTTGCACGACTCTTTGTCTTTTTAATTTAACTTACGTCCATCCAGACAAGAAACTTCGCCGACCATCCTCTTCATCGTGTTGCGATAGGAGAGGCAAAAGTCGATGTGAAGACACGATCAAGCTCAGTCAGATTTCTCTCACTATGTTATCGAAAAAGCTCTTCTTATCTCGCCTGAGCAACTAAAGGTGGAGCGCAGAGGGGGGGGTGCGGCGGTAAGTTCGAATAGTCAAACGTGACGTACGGTGTTGGTACGTAATGGGCCGAAGAACATATCAGCGTATTCGATCAAGAACACTCTTTTCAGTGTGTTGTGGCAATTACCGGCGGAAAGCGTGTTTACTTCGGCGGAAAATCAGGAGGAGGCGTGATTTTCTCGTTCGAGAGCGAGTTATTTCGCGTGAGAAAACCGTGACGCGATCAACACTCGAAATAAATGCAAATACAGAAATTACTGATCTGTACTGACTTTTTGTCCTTTAAGCCACGTCGTACACGCAAGCGTAACATCCACGAAGTTGGAATCGTCACTTTATTAAAAAATCGTAAACTTTGATGTGTATAATTTATTTATTTGAAACCGTAATTGCTGCGCCATACACAAAACCGTCTTATTTCTACAGCCTGTGTGCACCGTAATTTGCAACTTCTCGCGGTGGACGTCAGCTGTACGAATTCTCGCGAAAAAACATCAACTAGCCGACTGAATCTATCAAAGCGCTGTTTCTTGACCGTTGATTTTACGCGTAAATACAGAACCGTCCACGTCGTCGTTGTCTGTGCTGATGCGTCATTATGTGGCGCGCTTTCCCTGGCGGGTTCGGCGTACCCACGCTGTTCGACGCCCCGGTTTGGTTTCTCCCGTCTCCTGCCGTTGGATTTAAACGGAGGGCAATCACGATTCGATGCCTATTCTGGACAGAAATGGCTCGCGGAAAAGTTGTCGAGCGCTGTCGTGTGTTCTCGGTAACAGGGCTCTTTGTGCGTCATTTTCTCGGTTTTCGGTTGTTGGGTAGGGCAGAGTTCGCGAATGATAAGTCGTGGCTATATTGCGTCGTGCAACCATTTATCGTTCGTCCGCTTCATCTTGCTCGAATCTGCGAAGACTTTAAATCAGAAATCTGCTGTTCGAAATTATGACGAAGCGTAACAACTTTTCGTCGAGCTGCGAGCGATCTATATACCAGAACGAGTTGTTCTCCGTCGCTTCGGGTAAACAGACGCCGTACTAGTAAAATGACGCTGTTCGAGAAAAAGTGACGAATACTCTCTTTGTCGGTGGCGGTTGACCGTATAATCGCGCGTAATTTCATCAGAACTGTTGGTGAGGCGTATTTTTGGCGTATGAGTTCACAAAATTTGAACCAAGTCATATTTAGGCCTTTGTAAACGGCCCACCAACGAGCAGCGTCGTCTTTTAGACATCGAGACGCTTGTCTGACGCGTGAGTGAGGCTCGGTGTTGTTTAACCGGAACGTATCTTCGCATGCGCGTAAAAAGATTTCCGGATCTTCGTGGTCTTTGCCAGTAAACTCAGGTAAAAGATCGGTGTTGCTGTTACCGACGAGTGCGCGTAGTAAATTACGCCAGTCACCGATGTTTGGTTGCGGAAGAAAATCTATGTTTCCTGGTGGATATGCGCCCGGTAAAATTTGGCCTCCCGGATTTTGGCCACCTGTATTTTGTGCGCCTGCGTTGAGTCCACCGGGATTTTGTGCGCCGGGGTTTTGTACGCCCGCGTTAAGTCCACCGGGATTTTGCGCGCCGGGATTTTGTGCACCGGGAGCGAGACCGACGCGATTGTCATTGTTTCGTTGATTGTTTAGATCCTCGCCGTTGGGAAGATTCGGGAAGTTTCCCTCGCTCAGGAAATTCATCTTTTGGTTTTTTGCGATCACTTGCGTTTCACTTTTCACTTTCGTGATACTTACGTTTCTTGGGGGTTTTACGATTTTTTCAGGTTGTTGGATGGAAGTGAGAGAAACACTGGCTGCTGCAAGTCGAGCTCGTCGTGTTCGAGTGGCTGCGGATAAGCCGTCATGTAACACACCTCCTTGACTGCGTGTCGTTAGTCGCATATCATGCGATGAAGAAGGTTGGGCGCCACTGGTTGTTTTTAGACTACCAGAAGTCCGGTTTTTTTTTGCTGTGTGGACGTCGTTGTGAATGCACTTGGTCGCTAAGATTAAAACACTCGCGTAGCTGAACTCGTCCGAATTCGTCAGTTGCGGTTTGACAATTTCGAGAGTAAGTTGCGCGGAAAAAAAAATAGCGCGACTCGATTCTCGACTAGTAGTCGAATTGCCCCACGTTACGGCGCCAAATTGATGACCGCGGGCGTTCTCAGGTCTGGCCCGGGCATCAGAGAGGGAATCGAGGGAGTGGGGTCTCAAAAAAAAAAACACCTTCGCTGAACTCGAAGTGCGCGGCGGTAGAGAGAGATCGGCCGAAAACAAATCTCGTAATTTGCGGATGCGCGTTCCGATGCGTCTCTGAGACACAAACGTTGTCCAGGTGACGATTTCCTCGTTACCACTCGGCTGTTCGCTGTGTGTGGCACGAGCAAACGAGCCGCCCCGTATGCACTGGGCCAATGCGTTGCATTCGCCCTGGAGCGAGGGTAAGTGGAGGTGCTCCGTATGCCCTAAGCGACGAGCGTCGCTTGTTGGCGAGAGTCGAGGAGATCTCGCAGACTTTGTATGTGTCCGAGAGCAGCAGCGGTCTCTACGAACTGATCGTCGGGAGATGAGTGAGTCTTGCGCGCGCGACTGGGCCCCTTTATCACTTCTCGTGGAGTCACAGCGACGCGCGCCGATTGGCCGGTTGCGACGCGGAAGCAGCGAGAACGCTCCCCCTCCCGGCTCCGAGCGCCGGCCGCAGCTGAGGAAACGACCCTCCGTTCTGAGAAGCGAAAGACGGTTGGAAGTTTCTCGTCGCTTCCGTGCGTGAGGAGAAAAAGTCGCCCGTCCGTGTAGCTGAGCTCGCGGGCGTCAGACATCCATACGGACATTACCTACAAACACATAATTCGAACTTCTAACATCTTAAAACATGTATCTATGAAGTTTTAGCGGAACTGAAAATTTTACTATTACAAAGCTTCCCCTAGGAGGAAGCAATTTATAGATTATAAAAAAAGATTAAATATTTGTCCAAATTAAGAAATTATAAAGAAAATTAGTTACTGGAAGTAAAAGTACTGTTTAACATCTACTGTTAATGGCATTTTAAAAAGTTGTTTATTTAGAGCTTCAGAAATTTATCATTTCAATTTATATATAATTTAAAATTAATTTAATTCTTCTGGTCGTATGTATTGCCCATAAATCTTTTTGCCAGACAAAATGATTAACTTCACACAATTTACTATATTGTGTAAACAAAGATTCAGAGTGAGAAGAAAGAAATGCATATATATTTTTGGATTCTGAATTCGGAAAAAACATTTATTTTTTAATTTTTTCAATTGCTTATTTTTTTAAGGCCATTTTTTGATTTTCGAAAAACATTATTTTCGTTTTGTGAAATGCTCGAAATTTTCGCATTTCTACTTTCAGTTAATAATAAGTCAATCATACACAAATCAATTCTAACAATAGTGCCACTGAGTTATAGCGTCATTGAGGTAGCAAACGACGACAATAGTAAAAGATAAGGTAACCAAACGGCTTAGATTCAAAAACAGCTGAACACAGAAACCGACCGGCAAGAGTGATGACTCACTTAAGCCCAAAGAATGAATTATAATTATTGAATATATCATACATTTTCCGAGAGAGATAAAAAAACGAGAGACGACAGAATCGATAGAGACAAATTACGCGGAATTCAATTTCAACAATAATGAAAAACGCTATAACAATCACACGAAGTCATAAATTAAAATTAACAAATAACATAATTATGAAACAATCAAGCACAAATAATCTAACGATATTTCACACGTACACCAAAAAGCACAACGCCCCATGCCAACTACAAGCCAGTTACGAAATGACAAACGACCACATGTACGCACACGGACGAGGTGTCATAGCAGCAGATTTCAAATGATACAGCTCTATAATAGAATCAGCCAAGCAGTAGCCACTAGCATTCCACAGCTGTACAAACGAACGGAAGTCAGAACAATAGCCACGAGCCTAGAGCAGGTGTACAACGACTTGGAGACGACGGCTACAAGCCAGAAGAGTAGAAGTGGCCTAAATACGGAACATCTAACGGCCACATCTACGCATGCGCGAAACGACATATTCGCAGAATTTCAATCAAAATGACACTTATAAAGTTCCGAAAAATAAGAATCAAGAGGCAGCCACCAACATTCCACAGCTGTGCAAACGAACGAAAGAGAGAACAAAAGCGCCGCGAAGCAGGGCAATTGCGCAATGCTACTAGAAGACGATGGTTGACAGCTAGAAGAGGAGAAGGCGGATAGCAACAGCCATCGGAAATTCGAGAATAATAAGTACAAGAGATGCACGAGCGTGGAAATGATTTAGGAAGGGGATTAGACCCTATGTACATGTGATATCGAAGTTCCAAATATGGTCATATAGAGGAACCGAGCTTTTTGATTGGAGTTCTCCGTCAGAGTTATCACTAACACCTTTATAGTCCAAGAGCCGGCCATATAAAAATGGTCGTGATAAGGTGCAAGGCTGTTCTTTTTTGATATCGATTCGATATGTATCGAAGAGTCGATAGCCCGCTCGGCAGAAGTCGTAGTGGGGTATGTATGCGTGGGCGTGCAATCAAACAGGTAAATTTTACGAACCACGGTCGTCATTGAATGCAAGCTTGAAAATTTACGTAAACATACCTTGAAACAAGAGAAACTCGAAAAAAAATTGGCAGAAGCGTAGGTGGGGAACAAAATGGCGGCAGAAGTGCCGTAAGTTGCAAAATATTTATGCAAAGTGACTTCCATTCATTGCGTGACGATTTTGTATCCAAGCGTTTGTAAATCATTGACCAACATTGTCCAATTGGCTTTCTAATGGTAAATGGTTGGCTTACGTTTCTACCATTCTTGTTCTGTATAAATATACATGCGATTTGTATCTTTAAAATTAAAAGGGATTATTATATTCTGTTTCATGTAATTGTATGAAATCTTAGACGCTGAGTAACTTCTACACAAAAAAAGTTTTACACACTACACGAAAATAACTCTACACCGTTATTCTGTACACGTAAAAATTCTACACGAATATTCCCCGCACAAAATTTTCCTACACGCATTTTCGATTATTTTACTACACCGGTAAACTCTACACAATCGTGTTAACCAATTGTTACATTGTTGCAATAATAGATAATGCGATGTGTAGAGTTTACCGGTGTAGTAAAATAATCAAAAATGCGTGTAGGGAAATTTTGTGCAGTGAATATTCGTGTAGAATTTTTACATGTACAGAATGACTGTGTAGAGATATTTTCGTGCAGTGTGTATTGCTTCCTCCTCAAGAGGAAGCTTTGTAATAGTACAATTTTCAGTTTTGCTAATACTNTGTGTGTGTGTGTGTGTGTGTGTATGTACGTATACCGCCATAATTTTGGAACCATGCGACGGATCGTAATAAAATTTGACATGCATATATTTTTTCTGATTCTGAATTTAGGTCATTTTTTGTTTTATGATTCTGACCATTTTATGGCCATATTATAGCCATTTTTCTATTTTTGAAAAAATATTTTTGCTTTTTTATAATGATATGATTTATACAATATATTCAACAATAGTGTATCTAAAAGAACATAAATTTGTCTACTTTTTCCAGCAAGATTTTCTAGATTGACTAATCTGTTCATTTTTTATGATAAAAAAGGTAATTTTTCGATAAACATATATAACTCAAAAAATAAATAGTTAAATGTTTTGAAAAAATTCATGACAATAAAAAACAACGATATCTACTAGTTGTAAAAATTTTAAGCAATTTTGGCGACTAGTTTTTGAGATAAAAATCAAAAACTAAAAAAAAATGGTTTTTTTATGTCGTACGATTACGGGAGTAAAAAGGTTTAAATTGAGTTGAAATTTTAATAAAAGATTGATCTTTTGATCACTTCAGCTAGGTTCTTTTTGTAGCTTATGAAACCTTTTTTGTTTGAAAGATATTAAGATTCAAATCTTCCAACTCTCACCCTGTATACTTCTGTGTGTTCTGAACATTAATTATTTTGTTAACCATATAATTTGATAATGAAGCTTAGTATATTTTGAGAGTTTCGTGGTTTTATAAATTTCCGTGCAGATGGTTTGTAATAATATATTGTGTGTGTGTGTGTGTGTGTGTGTTGTGTGTGTGTGTGTGTGTGTGTTGTGTGTGTGTGTGTGTTGTGTGTGTGTGTGTGTGCGTACGTAACTGTTTATAATTCTGGAACTACGTGTCGATCGTAATAAGATTGGACCTGCATATATGTTTTCTGATTCTGAATATCGAGTAATTTTCTTTTAAGATTTAGACTATTTATGACAATTTCATGGCTATTTTTCGATTTTGAAAAATATTTTTTTGCTTTTTATTATGATATGATTATACAATATATTCAACAATAGTGTACCTAAAAGACTGCTACCCACAAGGTTGAAATATTTTCCCGCTTCTCCGACCCCGAGCTCTCTCGTCTTAGAGAGCTCGGCGGCTTCTAGTCCCCGAGCGATCTCCGTGAGGGACCCTCTCCAGAGCTATGCAAATAGGAAAACTATACGAGGTTCTAAAAGGCGACTGGGAGCTATGAAATGACTTTAAAATTTTAATAGGCGATTATGGAATAGAGAAAACAACTTCAAGGGTCTGAAAGGCGGCTGTGGGTATGTAGAAATCTATGGCAAATGTCAAAAAGGCGACTGTGGGAATACAGAAAGCGATTACGATGGTCTAAAATGCGACTGTGGGAGTGCTGAAATGAGCTTTAAATTTTTAAAAGACTATTATGGGAGTATAGAAAACAACGTCAAGGGTCTGAAAGGCGGCTGTGGGTATGTAGAAATCGTGAAAAATAATTTTTTTGTGAAAAAGTTATTTTTCACAAAAAAATGAAGCCACCCGCAATTTTGTAACTTGCAGTTGTTAACGTTATTATCGATTCCGCAATTACTGGTATTTTTTTTATTACGATATATGTAAGTTATTTTAGGAGTTCACGGAGCTCTATCCTTTTGATATCCACCTTAACCCCCACTCCCCTGATACCCCTCCCCTACAAGTGTCTTCCTAACCTATCCTTTTAGTATCGAATAGTAGCGAATATTTAAATTAAAGAATGAGTTGATTGTCCCATGTAATTATCTTCCACTAGCAGAATAGGAGGAAGCTAAGTGCCAATGACTTGGCAGCGGTTTTTTTTTGTGTAGAGTTTACTCAGCGTCAAATCTTAGAATAGAAATGTTGTATGTTCATTATTGTGTAAGAATGAAACAAACCGATTACCCCATGCGAAAGTACACATACCGTTAATTGAAATTTTAAATTCAGGAAACTCCCGCTAGTGCTGGTCACAGGTTAATGGGGAACTTGCATGAAAAAATCTATTAGGTCCGTCGTGTAGAATATCGAAAAATAATCGACACGTATTTTTTCTTTTTCCAATCAAACGATTATTGACAAAGGTACAGCGGGTTAAAATATCGTGTGACGTCACTGAATCGGACGATATAGATTTACTATCCGAATCAGTGACGTCATACATTTCAACATTCTACATCTTTGTTAATAATCGATAAATTGAAAAAAGAAAAAATACGTGTCGATTATTTTTCGTTATTCTACATGACGGACCTAATGAATTTTGTCATGCTAGTTTCCCATTGGGGATATCCAGAGCCGACAAGCATGCGCTGGACGCAAGTGACCGCGTTTTGATATAGAGCGCATGCGCGCCGGCCCCAGTTAACAAGCGGCCGGCACTGGCAAAAATTTCCGGAATTCTAAGTTTGAATTAACCGTGTGTGTAATAGCTGAATGGCAGTATTAAAGGGTAATTAAGGAGCAAGAATAGCGAGGCAGTAATTGAGGGGCAGTAATTGAGGGTCCCTAATTAATGAGCACAATTTCTGAATCGGCAGCGGCGAAACTTTTTTGATAATATAAAGAGACTACAGAATCTATAATAAAGAATTCTAATATACATTTGAGACGATATGCATTGAGAGGGAAAATTGAGGGGGAAAAGTGAGGGGGAAAATTGAGGGGGAAAATATCTGAATCGGCGGCGGCGGCGAAACTTTTTTTATAATATAGAGAGATACATGTATATCATGTCTCTTTTATATTTATCATCATAATTATCCCCAGCATCATGTAATCTGGACCACATCTGACAATTTTTATACTTTTTTACATCAATTAAAAGTTTTTCATGTTTGTACGTACGTACGTGCGCTTTTTAGCTAATGTTTATCGTTAATATTTATAAAAACTAATCGTTTGAAAATTTAATTTTTGTGATGAATTTACATATTAATATACAAAGATAACAGTAATTAAAAAAAAAATTATTCTTACAAGATATATCTACATAAGATAGTAATGTTTTTAGAAGACATAGTTTTTGAAATTAAAGAATTTCAATATTATTTAGATGTTTAAGGAAGCTACGTGCCAAAGAATTGACAGTGGCTTTTCTTTTGTAACCAGACTGCGACCATGTGATCGCATTTACCTCTTCTGGTTTTTAGGTATAAATCAAGGGGCGCGGTAGCGCCCGCTGGCGAGTAGAAGTGAACTACGGTTCACGCGCGAGCTGCAGCCCTATATACTTCAAAATTACTTTTGCTTCCTCCTAGAGGAAGCTTTGTAATAGTAAAATTTTCAGTTTCGCTAAAACTTCATAGAAACATGTTTTTATATGTTAGAAGTTCGAATTACGTGTTTTTGGGAAATGTCCGTATGGATGTGTGTGTTGTAATGATGTGGATTTTTATGCTAAACTACTCGCGGCCACCCTCATTAATACTTATATAATCCTAATTCAAACTCCGACTAAAATTTATATGCGGCGCCAAGTCGGAAGTATTTGCCCGAGGACTCTATTACTTTCACGTGTTCGGCTAATGTTGTGACTTTATCCCGGAGGAGGTTCGGTCATGGGAAAATCGGAAAGAATTGGAACACTTATTTATCCGCTTTACAAAGACACTAGCTTTCGAACATTATTTTCATAATCTTAAACACGCACTCTTTACATCAATATGTCGTTATAATTTTATTATACAATTTTTTAGTATTCAACAGTTTGCAACAAATACATCCGCATCACACACACACACGCACGCGGCGCATACATTTGCTCGTCGTCGCGAGTAGCTTCCCCCTTCCAGCTGCTTGTTCTCCTTTTCGGCCCGCACGGCTACTGCGATATCCGCACTACTCGCCTGGTGCGCGTGCATGAGTTGGTAGTGGTGAGACGGGCTGTTACGTAGTGCGATGTTTGCGACGTTGACTGCTATCCTACTTCTCTCTCTCTCTCTCTCTCTCTCTCTTTCTCTTACTCGGCTTAACACGGGTACTATCCGGCTGGTATTTGATTATAAAAGGACACCAATGCAATAAGTACTTATTCATTTATTGGTACAGTCCTGGCAGAGAGCGGTGAGAGTAAGAGACAGAGACTTTCCAGGTTCGACGGTCACCCCATCGCAGTGTGTGTGTGTGTGTGTGTGTGTGTGTGTATACCGTGATATTTCTGAAACTACTCCGTCAATATCAATCAAATTTGACATGCATATCTATTTTTGGATTCTAAATTCGGGAAAAACATTTATTTTTTTATTTTTTCAATTACTTTCTTTTTTATGGCCATTTTTTGATTTTCAAAAAACATTATTTTGTTACAAACAATTCAGCTAAAATGCATTTGAAAGATAATAAAATGAAAACTAAGCCGAATCATCTTGTGCAAAGAAATGAGCAAAATCATAAATATAATAAAAACAAGCAAGTTCCTATTATTTATAGAAGAACAATCTAAACACAAAACAGAGTTTCATCTTCAAACTATAGTGAGATTAATTCTTCTTGGAGTAAGAAATTAAAGTTGTTGCTGTAACGGAAGATTGAGGAATTACCTAGACCTTGCAGTCTTCGACACGTTACGGAAGTTTACGCGAAAATGAGGTTATGAAGAAGCGGATCAAGATATAGGTATATTGCAGCCAACGGGGTCATCGCCGAGCTCAAGCAGTGAGAGCGCTCGATGAAGTTGAAGCCGAGCTCGGAAGGGCTACCGATTACGCTGTCGATCTCGCTCATGATCTCTGGCAATCCACGCTATAGTCGTCGTAGTACTTGAGTCGTCCTGACCAGCGCTCGACGCCTTGACACAAAAATCTTGACGGGCGATGCACTAGCAGTAGCACGAGTATCTTCTTTGTATACTATCTCGACTGCCGTTGATACTTAAAATTTGAAAATACCAATTATGCACCGTTCGCAAAATTGCATATAAAAATCAAAACAACTTGTTGATTCCAAGTGGCACAGCAGCAGACATCAAAATATCCGACTCGAACATGAACGAGTCCAGGTGCGTATTTATTCAGGATTTCCAAGTTATGAAGAATGCGAGGTAGACTCCAAAACGAAACGATGCTCTGGAAATTATTTATATGCGGCGTAGTCGTAATCAAGAGGGTATCAACTTACAGATATTATAACCTTATAACCTATTATATTTTTTGACATACTCTTGTATTATTGTACTTAAAAAGAAGAGAATCGCATGGCTAGAAATTTTAAGAAATTGTCGCAAATTAATTTTTGAACTTAGTTATTTTTATGAAGGAGCAATTTCCTTAGAAAAATACTACGGTCATTAGAAAGATCTGTTTAAAATCTTCAAAATTGGATACTCACACATATGAGTCAACAACGGATCAAATAAAATATAGATAGAATGAATAAAACGTAAATAGGTTAAAAAGCAAATTCAAAGTATAATAGGGTCGCGGGGCTCCCCGACGGCACACTGTATAAAAACTTATACTTGCCATTGGGGCGCTACCGTGCCCCTTGATTACCTGCTTTTCCCGGTTTGGTCCTCGGGATTGACCGCTCCGTTCGGCAAATAAAATGAAAAAAGTGATTTAAAAAAAAAATTCATATCTCTGAAACTAAACATCATAACCTCACGAAAAAAAAATATGTTGATGGGTCACGTGTCTAACTATATTCCATGAAAATTTTAAGTGATTTTACTACTTATTTTTTCAGTAGTAAATCGAAAATTAAAAAAAATGAGTTTTTGTAACACAAGCACGATTTTCGCGTTTTTCTGACCTATTAAGCGGGACTAAAGTAACTTTTTTCAGACCGCCGGGCAAAAAAAACTGAAAAACGCCCGCTAACATTTTTCGGGAAATTTTTTATATATATATATATATATATATATATATATATATTTAAAAATTAGTCTACTAAGAGTGTGGTCGCCGATTCTGAAAAAAGTTGCATCAGTCGCACTCAATATCTAAAAAAAAAAAACGCAAAAATCTGTACTTGCGTTACAAAAAATATGGTGTGCACCAAGGGCTAAGTGGGCTTCTTGGCCTCGTGTGGATGCAGTACTCGTCTGCGGCTCGTAAACGCCCTTGCCTTCGGCTCGGGCTACCTCGCCTTGACTCGTACTGCAAACTCCACACTCGGCCTAAAAAAGCCCACTTTACGCCCTTGGCACACAATATACTATTTTTTGAGTCTCGATTACGGGCGTAAAAAGGCCTTATTGCACTTGAGATTTTAGGAAAGGGTAGATATTTTATATGTTTTGGCTAAGTTCATTGCGCAGCTTTAAAACCCCTATGGTTCTTAAGATATCAAGGTTTAAATTTTTTTTTGAAAATTTTTTGATTCCTTATATCTCTAAAACATTGTAGTCAAATGCTTCAATATTTTATTTGCTGATTAACCATATAGATATCTGCTGTTCAAATTTCAAACGATTTCGTTGAGCGGTTCTTAAGTAAAAAACTGAAATATGAAAACCGATTTTTCTAAAAAATTTACCCTCCTCTTATAGGGTTGTCGTTGCACGTCGTAAAGTTCCTCCCTACGAATTTATGTCATGCTGATAATATTAATATAGCATTCACATACTGTATTTTAAAATAATATTTTATTTATTGGATCAATAAATTTCGTTGGAGGAAGCTACGTGCCAATGAATTAGCAGCGGTTTTTATCTAACCTGTAAATTTTTCGAACATAAATATATTATGGTTATTCAAATCATATGCAGTCTATTTGCATATTTTCTGAAAGATATTAAGTCACTTTCTTATATACAAAAGATTTGGTATAAAAGATTTTAGTTATTAATATTATATAGTTATGTAATTTTTCGCACGATTTTTTTCCGTTTCTTTTCTTCTCCGATTTTCTTCAGCCCGATGTATATAGTACATATGATAGATACAGTTATACATAAGTCAAGGTAATAAAGCACTAAAACGATCTAACCATCCATTTTTTAAGCGGCAAGACGGATCTTAATACGATTTTTAGCGTTCGATTCGTAAGAGCGTCTACAACTTTTGTAAATAAGTGTGATTAATTACTTTTTTTTTAAATGCATTATTGCATAAATAATAATATCGCTTCGGCGACGGCCTTTGAGGTACCTAGTGCCCGGGTAGACAGTATAAACGTCGTCTCCGAGAGTTTTATGGAAAATTGTAACATAATGAGTCGAAACTCATTTCTCGGGGGTTTTCAAGGTCACTGAACACGAATAAAGCCATGGCGACAGCCTCCGAGGTATCTGGTGCCCAGGGTGACAGTATAAACGTCGTCTTCTAGAGTCTTACGTTAAATTGTAACTAAAATGAGTCGAAACTTGTTATTCGGGTGTTTTTGAGGTCGCTGAAGAGAAATATAGCGATAGCTGTTGCTCATAGTAGTAGCAGAAAGAAAATATTAATATAAAAACTATAAATATTATAAGCATAAAAATAGTTTGTACATAGAGTCTTAGTCTCTTAAGAATTTGTGAAATCTCTTATTAAAAAACCTTTCTAGAAGGTAAAACCGTGGCGAGTATAAGTTTGATATAATCACTTCATATATAATAATTATTATTAAACTAATTAACATTGTAATAATATAAATATAAATACATACTTGTAGTTAAATAAAAAGGTGGTGACATGCTATACATAGCTTTTCAACTTTGTATTAAACCATGACAATTAATTTTTCCAATATTACAAGTTTTATATTATTACTAATTCAAATCAAAGAAAGTTGTGAAATAAGTTACAAAATTGCCGAGTACTTATTGTTATTGCTATTGGTTTATTAGGACACAAAAGAATGTTAATAATTGAAATAGAGAACCTTGCTTCTAAAAGCTTTGTTCTTTTTTGGTTTCTGCATTTGTGTGAAAATAATGTATGAGCATACTTGACGGACAATAATATCGGAAAAATTAATAGTCATGGTTAAATACAAAATTGAAAAGCTATGTATAATATGTCTCCACCTTTTTATTTAACTACAAGTATATATCTATATTTATATTATTACAATGTTAATTAGTTTAGTAATAATTATTTTATATGAAGTGATTATATCAAACTTATACTCGCCATGGTTTTACCTTCTAGAAAGGTTTTTTAAGAGATTTATATACCTTGTAAATTTCTTTTTAGTGTAAATGAATAATAAATATTAAATAATAAAATTTAATAATATTTTGTAATAAAAGACAAATTATTCATTAACTCAATTCAAAATTTATGTATAAATATGTTCCATGTAATTTATCTACATTAGAAATACGTTTTATTTTATATTATATTAAAATAACATGTGCAAGGTGTAGATGGTCAGTAGCTAAGCTAGGGGGATTCAAGCACTGTGCGCTTAAATCCCGGGTTAAAGTACTAACCTAATCCCACCCCCACTACACTTGAACCCCCCAGGCTTCTGGCGCACTAAAGACTGCGGGTTAAAAAATTAACTCTGATGCACTAGACGCCTAGTCGTAATTTTAATGCATGAGTCCCGCCGCCGTTAGAAAGAAGCACCGCTGCTTACCGACCGAGCCGCCGTGGTGAGCGAGAGAGCACGCGCAATGTCGTCTTCTCGACCGCTTCCGCTGCAGCGAGAGAGAGAGAGAGAGAGAGAAAGACAGATGGCTCGGCTGTCGCGAGAGACGCGCGTGCATCTGCTTGCCGTCCTCGGCCCCGCGGCTGTCTCCGCCGTGGTCTCCGCCGTGAGAGCAGCAGCATTCTGCTTATTGACCGAACCGCCGCAACGACTTGCCGCTGCGGTAAGCGAGAGAGAGAGAGATTTAGATTTAGATTTAGATTTAGATTTAATTGGTTTTATTATGTTGTATAAAAATATAATACAAGTATATATACATAAGTAGTAGACTATTCGTTGATGTGTGTGTGAGTGACTAATGAAAGTGTGTTTCTATATGGTGATGATGAGTGAAATGGTGCCGATATTTGTATTGAGGGTGGTCTGTGTCTATGGAGAATTTTCGATGGTGAAAAACTGGTCTTTGGCTATTGTTTTGAAATGAGCGATAGATCTAGTGTTGCGAATTCGTGATGGTAATGAATTCCATAGATATGAAGCGCTTACATGGAATGAGCCCTTCAGCGCCTCTGTCTTACAAGGCCGAATGTCAAGTGTTGCCGACTCACCCCTCACAGGCCGGAGCGCTACATGAAAGTCAAAAAATGCTAAGATGTAAGAAGGTACGGCTGTATTGAACATTTTTCGCAGAAAGCAGGCCATGAAGTACCTCCTGCGCCCGGCAGTAGTTAGCCAGCACAATTCACGTCTGTAAGGGGAGATGTGCTCATCCCTCCTCACACCATAGATGTATCGGATTCCCGTGTTTATGAGTCTCTGTAATTTGGTGTCAAGTTCTTCAGTCAGGTCACAGTATACCAATGAGCAGTAGTCTATGATTGGAAAAAGGAGCGCCTGGATGAGATGTTTACGCAGTCTGAGGTTGGTGCATTTACGAAAAAAGTATAGTCTGTACATTAATGAGTGAGCACGTTTACATAATTGTGCAACATGCTCTTTCCACGTTAATTTCGAGTCTAGCACCAACCCCAGATTGCGAACCGAGGATTCGTATTCGACACGGGCTCCGCCTATGTTAATGTAGGTGTTAGATACGGTTGGCAACGCATTAATGTAGTAAGAGGAGCCCAGGACGATTGCTTTAGTTTTAGCAACATTGAGATTCAGACGGTTCTGTGTAGCCCAGTCCATGATCCTCTCGGCGTTAGTTCTCATCTTGTCAGAACAAGAGTCGAGCTCCTCGAGGCGACATTGGCTGTAAATCTGCAGGTCATCCGTATAGATCAGATGGGACACATCTGGATCTAGGCAAAATCCTATGTCGTTGATGTACAGCGCAAACAATAATGGACCTAACACTGATCCTTGCGGGACTCCGGTGTTGAGGGGTCGGAAGGTGGAGAGTTCATTGTTTTCACCAACGACAGCCTGTTCTCTTCCTGTAAGGTACGACGCAAGCCAGCGGATTACCTGCTTGGAGAAGCCAAAGGATGGTAGCTTTCTCAAGAGCTCAACGTGAGACACCTTATCAATCGCCTTGCTAAAGTCAAATAGAAGTAGAAGAGTGACCTTCTTTTTGTCTATGCCAAGCCTGACATCATCAGTCAACTTTATTAAGCCGGACTGTGTGCTGTGACCAGTGCGGAAGCCAGTCTGTAGATTGTCAAGAAAAAGTCTTGATTCAAGGTACTCAGAGACTTGCCTATGCACTAGCCACTCCAGCGCCTTGGATAGAAAACAGAGCAGGGAGATCGGGCGGTAATCAGTCAAAGAAAGAGAGAGAGAGAGAGAGAGAGAGAGAGAGACAGAAAGAGAATGCACGCTGCGTCGTCGTCTCGACCGCTGCCACAAGAAAGAGAAAGACAGAGAGAGAGAGAGAGAACGCTATCTGTCAAACAACAAGCATGGGTTTGCAGGTTTCATCGGGGAAATCTCGTGGTTGAAACAAGCTCTCTTGCCACCGTCGTCATCGTTCTCGAGGACGTTTCTTCAACCAGCTTAATGCTACCACCACTACGTTATTTTTCGTGTATAAGTGCTGTGCGTAGCGGAAAAATTGTAGTGTTGTATACAGTGTGTAAAGTGAAAGAAGAAGGCGTTAAAAAAGTTCACTGTGATGAAATGTAGCGGACAAATTTTTAGTGTTGTGTACAGTGTATAGTAAAGTGAAAGAAGAAGTAGTTTTTGTGGTTGTGTGTGTAGATTTTTCTCGAAAACGCTGCTAATGCGTTGATTAAATAATCATGTGCTCGTTCTCTGTCAAGAATGATCTCTCTCGTGAATATTTAACCCTCGTATTAACAATGTTTTCTAGTAAAAATGTCTGTCAGAAAGCGGCCATCGTCGGCTCTCGAAAAATGTGTAATTTGCATTCTTGTTAAATTTTCGAAACTAATCGAACGTTCTCGAAAACCCTTTACATATTCGGAACGTTAAAGTCTAATTTTCAAAAAAGGGTTTACGAGAACGTTCGATTAGTTTTGAAAATTAAAGAATATCTCGCGAACACTCTCAGAATAATAAAATCGAGGCCTCACTTTATAGATTAGTGTGAAGTTTATCAAATCTCCGCGAGCCTGGCGTGGAAGGGCTCGCGAAAATTCGATGAGTGGTTATAAAAGGGCGACCTGCTTAACAGGCCCTCAGATTTTCAAAATCTATCGGTAGATAAACATGAAAAAACCGCTGCCAAGTCATTGGCACTTAGCTTCCTCCTATTCTGCTAGTGGAAGATAATTACATGGGACAATCAACTCATTCTTTGAATCAGAAAACATATCACGTCCAATCTTATTACGATCGATCACGTAGTTCCAGAATTATGGCAGTATACGTACGCATGCATGCACGCACGCACGCACGCACGCACACACACACACAGACAAAACCACCTGCACGGACATTTTATAAAACCATGAAAACTCTCAAAATATACTAAGCTTTAATTATCAAATTATATGGTTTAACAAAAATAATAATGTTCAGTCACACAGAGTATACAGGGTGAGAGTTGAAGAATTTGAATCTTAATATCTTTTAAACTAAAAGGTTTCATAAGCTACAAAAAGAACCTAGCCGAAGTGATCAAAAGATCAATCTTTTCCTAAAATTTCAACTCAATTTAAACCTTATTACTCCCGTAATCGTACGACATAAAAAAACCATTTTTTATAGTTTTTGATTTTTATATCAAAAACTAGTCGCCAAAATTGCTGAAAATTTTTACAACTAGTAGATATCGTTGTTTTTTATTGTTATGAATTTTTTCAAAACATTTAACTATTTATTATTTGAGTTATTAATGTTTATCAAAAAATTATCTTTTATATCATAAAATATGAACAGATCAGTCAATCTAGAAAATCTTGCGCGGAAAAAGAAGACAAATTTATGTTTCTTTTAGATACACTATTGTTGAATATATTGCATAAATCATATCATTATAAAAAGCAAAATATTTTTTCAAAAATAGAAAATGGCTATAATATGGCCATAAAATGGTCAGAATCATAAAACAAAAATGACCTAAATTCAGAATTAGAAAAAATATATGCATGTCAAATTTTATTACGATCCGTCGCATGGTTCCAAAATTATGGCGGTATACGTACACACACACACACACACACACACACACACACACACACACACACACACACACACACGCACACATCTGACGGACATTTTCTAATTTATTACATCCTAATGAAATTGATATAAGTTTAATAGAATATTTAGAAAAATTCATATCTAGTGATAATCCTTATGCTGAGGCTTACAAAATGATGTATAGAGTAGAAGAGGGAGAGAGTACAAAAGCACATAATAATAATACAACACCTCAACAAATAGTAATGTTAACAATAGTAATTAACTCGTGATGATTGTACTGAAAATAAATCATATTTTGCTACATGTAATGAAGTTGCTGTTGTGTATGTAGGTGATGATGGCGCCCCACCCGTTGATCGTAATATTTCCATTTAACCAAAATCAAATAAACTACAAAAAATAAATATTCTTAGTAAACATCTTGATCTGATGATCTATCCTTTGATGTTTCCTTTTGGTGAATCGGATGGCAACCTTACATGAAAAATTCGAAAGACGAAAATAAAAAGACTGTGTTATTAATATTAAAGATTGTTATCTACATTACAATATTATTCATATAAATTGTGTATTCGCACGCATACACACACACACACAGCCATCCGCACGGACATTTTCTAAAAACGTATGATTCGTACTCCAAACACCTCCAAATGCGTTTCCACGAAGTATCAGCAAAACTGAAAATTTTACTATTACAAAGCTTCCTCTTGAGGAGGACGCAAAAAACTGTGCAACGATGGTGATGCTCTAATGCGGCTCCGCGACAGTGGTAAGCTGTAACATTCTGCTCCAACGTTGGTCCGTCACTTCCAACGAGCTGCATCAAACTGACGACGTCGTCCTTGCAAGCTCCTCTTATAGACAAGAATTGACTGCTCCCTCCACTTCTACTGGAATATTCTAATCTACCCCCTGTTCCTCTCGAGGAATATGAGAGAAGCTCGAGCTGACCACGAGGATCAGTTCGCTTTGAAGCTCCAGTCGAAAATGACGACTACGAGATTTGGGAGAATATCCTTGTCTCAATGGAGAAGTTTATCTTGTACGCTGGTGACTGAGAAGTGAGTACTGTGAGAATCTTCTAGTCTGCATTCTTCTCGAGGCATAAGATAAGGAGCACTTTTTGCATTGAATCGTCAGTTCAGATCATCTACTTGAAAAAGAAGCTGTAGACATAGTCGAGACATAGTCGAACATGGATTCCTTTGATTGCTTCAGTGAGCTAGTGAAAGTTCAGTGGAAGTCTTTGAAGAATGCGAAGAATGTGTTACGTCCGAATGAGCGCAATCCACCAATATACTTACTTTATACGAGTTCCTATCTTAATTAGTATTATTTTATTTGGATTGGAAATGAAGGAAATCCCTTTTGGTTACCGCAGACGCGGTCACTGCCTTCCGGGAAAGGGAGCCGGATAACGAAATCACTTATTCACACCGGGTTAGAATTTCTACAACACTTCTATATTTATGGAATTGATGGAATTGAAATAGAGAAAAGTACCCTATTAAGGTGTAAGTGTATGAGTGTGTGTGTGTGTGTGTGTGTGTGCGTGTGTGTCGGAAAATGCGCGCCAGCAGGAGGTTGCAGCTGTGGATCCTTGGCGCCTGGTCCTTGCATCGGTGGTTCAGTACGGTCAGGCTGTTGATGGGCCGTCGGCTCTCAGCTTCTCTCCTCTATGGCAAGCAGGTGTGGACAGATGGGCGCCACGGTGCGTCTGCTTTTTTTTAGAGACGAGAGGATGATGCGCTTTGACGAACGCGAACACGTGTATTTACTGTTCGCTATGGATTGTCGACTTGGGCTAAGTCCCTCGATATTCTTACGAGTGTGTGAACTTTAACTCGTGCACTGCTGACTAGTACTTATAGCTTGTTGTTGGTCTGGCGACTGGCAGCGATTCGCTATTGATTGACGTTCGGATACCGACTGACTCTCTCCGCCCCTTTCTCCAGGACTTTATACGTTGGCGTCTAGCATTTTTCCTCATTCCCTTTTTTGGAGAGGCTGATGTGACATTTCCTCGCGCCTCTTGCTGTAATGGAATTATGACAGGTCAATTCATAAAAACTGAGTTTTATTGTTTCTAGTTTGGGGAATCGAGCTCATAGCTTAGCTTTCCCGCTGCTTTCTGTCGTCTGCGCTCTCTTTGAAGAGCGCACATGTGAGACTTCCCAGAATTCTTTGTATTGGCAGAGTCGTTGATAATCTAATATCGTCCGCCTAAATTCTTTTATTTCTGGCGTATTTTACTTTCACGTATGACAATGTTGCAGGGTTACGTGATATTTATGAGGTTTGTTCCGTGTTCTGGTCTATGTCTGCCATTTTTACGGGAGTCGGCTTAGATGCGTACTGGCTGCTGCTTTCTGGTCTATTTTGGTTGGGTGCGACCTCCTTTCTCAGCGGGTGGTTGCTCCGATGGCGGCGTGTCATAAGTATGGATGTGTATTTTTGTGTGTGTGCGTGTAATTACTTGTTTTTTTTTTATTCTATAATTTTGGTGTGCGTAATGGAATTGAGGATTCCATTACAAATGGTATCGCGAGTGTAAGTGATATTTAAAGGTGGATGGACTTGAATTCACAGTCTTTGCAAACTCTGCGCAACCTGGTGAATTTGAAAAAGCTGACGAGAGCGCTATGAATCCAAAGCCACGGAGCGCGTTACCTAGAATTCATTTTTCTCTCCGCTAGACACCTGGACAACGTCTACGAGAGTCCCAGGTGTCAGGCTCATCATCTTTAAGCACAACTTACTCATCTGCGCATTGAAAGCCACGAAACGTTCCTCCTTAAGGACCTAGATATCCCTCTTGAAAAATAATTTAGAATATAAGCCATCCGTAAGCCAACGCTTCCGATAAATCCGTGACGAAATAAGCAAAATTTTAACCCAAGCGTTTGTTAAACCGTTGTCCAACTAGGCCTATCAATAGTTAACGGTTGGCTCACGTTTATACCAAGGAAACAACTTCCATATTTAGTGTAAAAAATCACTTTTTATTATAAAAATTGAACGGAACAGTAAATCTGGAAAATCTTGCAAAAAAAAGTTTTATTGAAGTTTTATTAAAAATTTGTTGCTCTTTTAGATACACTATTGTATAATTCATATTAAAAAAAGCAAAAATATTTTTTCAAAAATAGCCCTAAAATGATCATAAAATAGTCATGAAATAGTCAGAATCTTGAAATAAAATGTACCCAAATTTAGAATCAGAAAACATACATGCATGTCAAATTTTATTACGAATGCTTGCATGGCTCCAGAATCATGCAGAATCATGACGGTAATCACGCACACACAAACACACACACACACACACACGCACATAGACACACACACATACACACATACGGCCATCTGCTTGGACATTTTTTTAAAAACACATGATTCAAACTCCTAACACCTCCAAATGCGTTTCCTAAAAATATTACTATTACAAAGCTTCCTCTAGGAGGAAGCAAAAGATCCTGGAAATGAGCCGGTTACCACGCAGAGCACTAACCGATGCCGATATTCACAAGTACGCTAAACTACTGAAAATTTCGAACTTTTGAGGTGTATTCATGAGAAATGCATTTTCTGCTAGTAGTCCACGTCGCAATAATAAGTATTTACAAGGCTACTTTGACGTCGCCATTCCGCTGAGTATGATTCTCGGATTTGCCGAAGACTATCGGCAAATCGTAGTGAACGTCAAGCACGAACTCATACTCACCAGATCGAGAAACGATTTAAATGCAGTGGTTCAAACTGGTCAACGAAATGCGACAAATGATGCAACAACTTATGAAAAGTTTAAGATAGAATTGACGAGAATCGAGTGGTTGAAGCCATACGTTGTAATCTGAGCAACGTAAAACAATTTCTCAATTCGCAATACTGTTCCTTTCCCCGGATCTCCCCAGAGTCCTTGGCGGAGAAAAGGAAACGAATTGGCGTTAGCCCCAACGTTAAACAGCTTGGTGGCCCTGAAAAGGGCCGGTTGTGTGTTTGATCGGGCTAAGCTTGGCGAGGCTTAAGGGCTCGCTGTGGCGAGCGGTGACGGGGCCGCTTGTGTAGCTCTTTGATGGAAAGGAGAAGGCTCCTCGAGCGACTCCTATGCTTCTCCGCAGTCGTATGCAGCTGGGCCTTCCTCTCGGCGATGATGGCGCGAGCCTGCTGTGCGCGTCGCTGGGCAGCGCTTAGACGCCGGGGGTCTCGGAGCTCCTGCAGGCGGAACAGGTCCTTGCGCTGGTGTAAGGTGTTGCTGACCGGAGGAGCGTGGAGCGGGCGAGAACACGTCAGCTTCCGCAAGGCGACCCTCCTCTCTGCGTCGAGGCGTGCCTGCTCTTCCTCGGATGGTCAAAGCTCGAGGAGCTCTTCTTCGTTGGTCAGCCGCAACTCGATGTTCCTTGGCGGGCTCCGGCGTACGGGAACGGGGGCGCTCTCGGAGTTCGCGAGCACGACGGGTCGTTGCCTCTTGTGGATAACGAGCTTCTTGAAGCGCTCGGGGTCGAATTCCTCGAGCGTCCGGATGCCGTGTAAATTGACGAGCCTTGGAGTGACGGGCTTGGCCGCAGCGGGCTTGGCAGAGACGTCGGGCGTGGCAGCGTCGACGATAGATGTGGAGAGGACCGGTGCACTGTCGGACTGTGCAGCGACGGGCTTGGCGGCGATGCTCTTCTTCGTCCTACGCCGTTGGTTGCGGGCCCACCGTTGGTCCTCGGTTCGCACGCGACCCATGTACTTCTCCCTCCCTCGTTAAGGCCAACTAGCGTCCTCTAGCCTTGAGACGCGACTGGACGTTGCCCGGGACCTCTTAGTCGGCTTCCCAGGACAAGTCGACCGGGAAGCGTTTCGGTAGGATCCGGGTCGTTCAGCCGTGGCGCGTCTAGTTGAGCCTTTGCCGAGCTCGTGCCGGGATATTTCGACCGGCTCTCACTCGGCTCTGCAGTCACGAGGACTGGTTTACGTTCGAGGTCGAGGAGGGAAGATACAGGGCGGTGGTGGAAGCCGTGTCCGGGAGCCAAGGCTTCGTCCGGTCGTCCGGCTCGCACGACTGCCTGCGAGAGACTGCGGACTTTGCGGGCGCGTCCGAGCTGTATGCGGTGAGCGCGGACGTCGGAGAGAGCCCCAGGGACTCGATGCTCCTTCGCTGCGTTGTAGGAGAAGGTTGTTAAGTGAAGAGAGTCCAAAGGCGATGTAGCGTGAAGATTTGGCGTTTATTCTTCGCAATCTCAGTCCTAGGCTGACCGTCCGGGTAGATGGCGTCTCGACTCGCTAGCCGAGTGCGAAAGCGGGAGAGGTCTGCGCCGGGCGGTGGCCGGGAGACAACTGGTGCGCGAGCGAGAGCGCGGCCGCCTTTTATAGGCTTGCGGCGTTCTGCTTCGACGCGTGTGCGGAGTGGGGGAAAATCGTGCGCAAGGGACTATGGGAGAGCGGGTATCAATACTATCCGTACGGAAATATCAATCTCAACATCGATCGTCAACAGTACGCAGTTTCGTATACGCGAATTTCTAGTCTGCATACTACGACGAAAATGCTGAACCTATACTGAGAAAAGAAGAATTCATCACTAACGTTCCTCTCTTTGTCATTGATTGCTCCAAACAGAGCGAGATAATTTCTTTGCCAACACCGCAGCCTACTGTCTAATCCTGCACGACCGCATAGTCTAGTACAATTCTGTCAGTGGTGACGTGAAAAACTTGTGTAGGATGGTGGTGGTGGGGATGGGAGTCAGTTTAAAAGCACTCAACCCTAAGTCAGCGAAATCATTTCTCTTCGAGATGGAGTACGCATTGGACATGTAAGGATACAGGCAGTCGGGCAACGACTTCATCCTCGAGGAGTTTGCCATAGTGCGGCTTAACTAGGACAGCGAACCTCTAGTGCTACTGTTCAAGGAGCCCTTTCCTTGGAGATGTCTCAACGACCAGTACAAAAGAGATAATATATGGCTGTATCGCTACTATCACGGGATACCCTGGAGCTCCAGCGTATATCCCTACACCGACATTGGCAAGATTGTTCGAAAAGCATTGCAGGACGCTACTCGAGTTATCGTGATGGGCTCGTTGACAAAAAGATAGCTCGAACGTTTCAAATTTAACGTTCACGACATTGCTGAGATGGGCTATCCACCTCTGGATAAGCTACAAGTACTGACCATCTGTATACATAACGACGGTACATCTTCTCAGATTAACCGCGCTTATCACAACATGAAACTTTTGAAAAAATTGTACAAAGTCACGTACAGCTGTGAGCTAAATGAGAAAAAATTAAGCGAAATTTCATGATATGGGAATAGTAACTTGTGGCCGAGGTTAGGGCAAAGCTTGGGGCCTTAACCCTCTTTCTCCAGAGAGAGTATAGACTGCAAGTGACACATTTCTTATCATTTGAACTTTAAACGTCAACAAAGATGGGTCAAAATACCAGTACTGTTGATTGCAAACCTGTTTCTCCTTGTAGAAATGAGAAAAAGAAAAAAGAAACGTCGCAGTGGAAAACGTATGTAAGCTTGTGGGTTACCAAGCTTGGCTTTGTCACTTGTTGACATGTGAGTGAGAGCCAGTATGTAATAAGACTCCGAGCCGTTAGGATCGTTATAAGTGAGGTTATTGAAACTGATGTACTTAAAGGTTTGCTATCGGCAATTGTATAGATTCAGGTTAGTCTTAAGTTTATACGTTCACTGTAATATTTTTAGCCTTTACTAAATTGTACAAATTGTTAATATTACAGTTGTTTATACTACATCATACAGGTGTTGATTTCTAACCTAAAACTCCACTCCATTGAATTATCTTGAGCAGTGGCTTACAAATCTATACAATGGAGATTAAAGCAAAGTTTTATTTTGTCTCGGAGGCTGGCACGGATTCGAAAAGTACTGTAGTTAAAGTGAAGAGAATTAAGCTGCTTGGTCGAGAGGAAAGTTTTTTGTTTCCAGTAGATAAGCAGACAAATGCTCAACATACACAGCTTTATGAAAATTCAATTGTTAAAAATGTCGTGAAGAGTTTAAAAGTTCGCAATAAATTTCGAAATGTGGTGTTGACCTTATCTGACGAACTTAAGAAAATTTACTTGGATACAGAAGGTAATGTTGTGTTATACGACGAATATTTGGAAGAGATTACTACAGTTCAAGAATCAAATGTAAACAGAGACATACAACAATAGCATCAGCAACTATAGCATCTGAAAGGAAAAGAAGTTCTCTAGTAAAAGAGTTGTTTGTTTCCTTCTTACAGAATAATGAACATCCATTTCTATTCTAAGAATTCATACAAATACATGAAACAGAATATAATAATCCCTTTAAATTTTAAAGATACAAATCACATTCATATTTATACAGAAAAACATTGGTAGAAACTTAAGCCAACCATTTACCATTAGAAAGCCAATTGAACACTGTTGGTCAATGATTTACAAACGCTTGGATACAAAATCGTCACGCAATGAATGGAAACCTTGGTTTATGGATAGCTTATCAAGGTCTTAAAGAAGAGGAGCACTCTGTTATTTACTAGCATTCCAGCTTTTAATACACAGATGTAATTTGTCGTATAAACAAATTTTTGGTACACCTATGGGCTCACCGATCTCACCTTTGTTCGCTGATATTGTGATGGAGGATTTAGAAACTACAGTGCTTTTAGATTTAAAAAATAATCACAATTGTACTCCTTTATTTTATTTTAGATATGTCGATGATACAATCCAATGTGTGAGAGAGGACGAGTTTGATCTGGTTTTAAATAAATTTAATAGTTATAATAGTCACCTACAATTTACACACGAATTACAAAAGAATAACATGATTACTTTTTTAGATATTACATTAACAATAAATAATAATAGTATTATTACAAATTGGTATCAGAAACCCACAAACACTAACAGAGTTTTAAACTTTAACTCTAATCATTCTGTACAATTAAAACGTAACATTATTTATAATTTGGTAGATAGAGCCCTCCTTCTCTCTCACGTGGATTTTCATAGTGAAAATTTACTCATAGTTAAAAAAATTCTTATCGACAATAGTTATCCTGAAAAATTTATCGATAGTTGTATGCGTTATCGTACGAGATATCATTCTCTTGGTTTTTCAAGTAGTAAAGACAAAAGTAATGTACCCACGTTTAAAAATATTATATCAATTCCGTTTCATGAAAAATTATTTTTTACATGCAAATCATCGTTTAAAAAATATGGCTTTACTATTGTACCTCTTATGTCAAATAAACTTAATAGTATTATTAAATTAGGAAAGGATAAATTGGATAAATGGTGTGAGACTAATGTAGTATATGAAATTCCTTGCAACGACTGTATGGCTACTTATGTAGGCCAAACTAAAAGAACTTTGAAAAAGAGAATAGATGAACACAAAAAAACTCCTTTAGATAAAATACTTCCAATTCCTACTCATATAAATAATTTTTCACACAGTTTTAACTATGAAAATTTCAAAATCTTAGATAAAGAATCAAATCTTTTTAAAAGATTAATATCAGAAAGTATTTTTATTAATATTAATAATAATAACATAAATAAACAGGAAGATTTTAATAATATCAGTAAACAATACAACAAATTAAATAGATATCTAAATAAATAAAAAAATTTTCTCTTTACAGTGCATCTATTCTCTTGATTTCAAATTTCTGCACAAACGGTGTTCTACGTATGTATTGTACTATAGCGGCTGTATGTATGTGTGATAATAAGTGAGCTCGTGTACTCTCGCGTCTCCTCGTCACGCAGTCGCAATACATACTTGTTATCTTTGCTTCTGTATTCTCACTCTACAAAAATGTAGGCTTTCACGATGTATTGACAATTTAATTTTAAGTGTTAATTTATTATTATGGTATGAATATCTGTATATATATGTATATGACTATTTTTGATACAACTGTTGATCTCTATAAGAAATGATTTATATATTTTATTGTATATTTTTTAATAAAGGCTTGAGAAGGTCCCTACCAGGGACGAAACGTTGCCATTTACATATGGAAATATGAGTTGTTAATGTTTCCTGGGTTGTCCTCTCACTTTTGACTTGAAACTTTATGTATGTTGTTAACATGGAGAGGAATTCAAACTTTCAGATGTAATTTGTGCTTAAAGATTATAAGCCTGTCACCTGGGACTCCGGTAGACGATGTCCAGGTGTCTGGCAGAGAAAAAACAAAATCTCGGTAACGCGCTTCGTGGCGTTCGATGTAAAGATAGATGTAAGTTGTGCTTGAAGATGATGAACTCTCGACAAAATATGTCCTGTGCTTGCAAAATTTTAACCTAAAAGTCCATAATTATAAAACTAAAGGACATAAGGAAATTTTTTTAAGTGTATTTACTGAAGCCACATAAATAATTTATTGGTTTTCCGATCACATAACCTCCCAAATGCTTGAAAATGCGTTTAAAAGCAATATTGAAAATAAACAAAACCACGTCCCAGAATAGTCACGAGCACATGAAATTCAAGTAAAATAAAGCTGCAGATAAGAATAAGTATTATAACGTAGGTTTTTGTTACGCACGCCGACTTATCCGAGACTACGTTACAAAGCCTCGCATCCACGAAATCTCGCTCACGATACCCGGGGCGCCAGGCACTCACCACTGAGTATCAGAGTCTCGCGACTCCTTTACTGGAGACTAAGGAAACGAGGATATGCTCGACTAGCACAGGAGAGAGGGCGGATTCGGGGATAGTAATTCTACACGTTGGCGATAAACGACCTTTATTCTCACAAACTCTCTACTCTTCCTGATAAACTAATGACTTTCACCATGTACAGCGATTTCCGTTACAATTTTCCGCTAATACTGCTAACTAGATAGGCATAATATACACATATAGCCAACTTACGCAAGGTAGCTGAGAACAAAAGGTAGCCACGGGACAAAGCCCATAATACCACGCAAAACACCGAACGCGACTCTCGCGCGTCCCAAGGTCTGGCTGTAACCTGCACTCTCACACTCACTTTCACGTATTTCCCTAACCAAATTATCCGCCACGAAAACACTCAAACACACTGCTTATTAACTCATCGAGCACGAATACTACAGACGCTACTCGATGTCTAATCTACTCGAGCTCTCTCCTGCGTCCGACGACTTACGAAGAGACTCCTGATTATGCGACGACAAATTCGCGCGACGCAATCCCCCTAAATGCTAACCTTCAATCTCTCCGATATCCGGTATTAACGATATGGAGAACTAACCGGTAGCCACGAGGTAACCGCGCAAAAGATAGCCTTACTCAAACAAAGATAACGTGTTCGCGAACCGAAACGCGGAGCTGCCCGCCCGCGAGAAAAAGCCTTTGGAATAATTCGAAAGATCCACCAACCTTTGTATCCACGGAGGCCCGTAGACGACCGGACCAATCCGAGAACAATATTCACACTGGGTTCACACTAAGGGTCCTTCCACGGAGAGCTGCTGCAGACGCGTCCATTTGGGTTCAGCCAAGGCAGGAGAGTGACGGCCTCGGTGCTTAGAATGAGACGCCGAGGTCCAACTCTCCCGAGCCGCCGCGGCAGCGCGCTTGCCTATTGGTTCCCGCTACGCGGGACTATCGTCTCGCTCGCTCCCGCTTGCTATAGGCTCACGCACTCCGTTCTCGCTCGTCATACCGCGGCGCATGCGCTGCTGTTCTAGCTCCCCCTATGACTAGCGTTGAAGCGGACGCCCGCGAAATTCAAACTCTCGCAACCGACAGATAGTTCTATGGGACCCGAGACAATTAAATACCACTGGCATCAGGGCCCTTGATCCGAGCGTGCACTAATAAATCCCGAGCGCGATACGCAGCAGTTTTTATCCCCGACGCTCTGCGGATGAACTGCAGCGCTGCTCCAGCTGCTTCAGATGCTAGCGCTAGCAGAGTCCGCCAGGGCTCCGCCAACCACGTGCGACGCTTTATGATGAATGATATCTGCGTCTTTCTTCGCTCGACGACGACTGGAGTTCCGCTTGACCTGCGCAAACGTCTTCTTCTCTCCGGCGCTATTTGCTATAATTAAATCTAACGTACATTATACATATTCATACACGCATTCACTCGACCTTGGGACGCTTTGCCCTGACCTTCCCCACACGCCTTGGCAAATGTTGGAATTTCAACATGTTACAGTATATAAAGATACAGTTCACAATTTAAGCAAAAATAAGAATAGTTGTTCTTCGTCGTAGCTAGATCAAACGAAATATTTAAAAGACTAGGAATGAAGACGCCCTTCGCACGCTCTTGATTCTATCCCTGATGTCTGAACTCTGGGTTATGACTGTTTTGAGGTTACGAATTTAAAGCGCATGGTTCTGATCTCGTTGCCTAGGAAACCAACCAGCAACCAATCAGAATCACGTATTAAATGCTTCACAACAAAGGCCATCATTTTTTTAAGAGAGGATTATTACAAATCAGTATGACCAGAAGGTAGGCAGAAAATTCGTTGTTTATAATACAGCTATTAGCCGTGTATGTAGCAAAGACAAATAAGTTGATATTCAATGAGCAGAAGCTGTTATATGCATTAACGGTCAATTCAATACCCGACGATAAAATATCACAAAAGTCTTTCCTTATCTATCTTTTTCATCAGCTTCTTCTCGCAGACAGACAGACGATTTTTAAGATCGTGAAACTCAAGATGTTCAAGGAAATGGAATTTACTTCTAAGTGGTTTGACAAGGGTTAGCAAGATTGGGACTATACGGAATACCTTTTATAAGAAGAAGTCAAGGGATTTGCGTGTTGTAATAAAACTCCTTTCGACAAGAAAGCGATCTCATTAATACAAAGGGAACAACCGATTTTGGATTATTATGAAAGGGCCGTGCCAATTCATGAGATCAAAGGTACTTCGTATTACAATCTATTAAACAAGCCTATAGACGTAATGACTTCTTCCTAAAATTATCGAAGNACTTCTGACGTAAGTTATCCTAGAATTATCGAAGAGTTTAGGATCAAAACGTACGAGCTTCTTTACCCGCTGTATCACAAGTGGTTGCGGATCAGATTTGATCACGACATGATAGAAAAATGGTCACGATGGATGACGTCGTTCAAAGAGTTGCTAAGGTTTGTCTACACTGAAAGATCTATAATGTATTTAAATTTATTAAGAGACGCATTGGTTTGATCTCGAAATATTCCCTTAAGATGTTTTTTAAGTAGTTTTAAGGTTTAGTTTTTAACGTGGGTAACAGTTCTGCCTCTTACATCACCTATCGGTAGACTCGCAAACTATACGACAATAGGTGCGTGCACGCACGTTGTTGTAAAATTTGAAACGGCGTAACTTTTGCAACAACCGATTTATTGCGACAAATCAATACTGAACAATTAAGACGTATTTGAGCTCTTATAGGTAAAATGTTTTCTCCACATACACAGAAAGAAAGAAATGTATTGTTTACACGTGCCCTATCATTTCAACTCCTCGGAAAGGAAAATTCAAAACACATGCGCCGAAACAATCATATATCAACTGAAAATCTCGACATTATACAAACGTTTAGATTACACTTAATTCAGCAGTAGCTCGTAATCAATATAGAATAATAATTTTTATTTTCTTGTACCGGTAAGTTCAACAAATGCGATATACAATCCTGTATACGTTTAGCGCGTTAGCTCAGCTACAGCAAATAGCTGGCGCCTATGATTCGTTATAAAAATCTGATGCATACACAGCAATGGGTGCGTTTTCCAACGACCTTAATACCGTCAATTTGTAAATGATTATGCGCGCAAGTCTGCGAAAACTGCTCGGGCTGGCGTTGCGTATCGAGCGTATCGAGCAAAATTATCAATGTGTAATCGGCGGTGGCTGCTACAATATAAAATCAAAAACGCGTTGAAAAGCGTTCAATGTTAAAAAGCGGTTATCTTCTTCAAAAAGGAAAATCCAAAACACATGCGCACGCGCGTTTAATTTTTAGCAGTAGCTTCGAGCTGTGATGTATAATTCAGGCGTGAATAAGCAAGGAAAGAGAGGATAGGAAGTGATTTTACAGAGTTCGCACATCGAAAATTTTAGTTTTTTATTTTTCAAGTATTGTTATCAGCGCGTGCACAGCCTATTGTAGTCCACGCATATACGCTTCTACGTATATTACGAGCTAACTAAAATTAAAGTTTTGACTACGACGAACGTGGGGTTGGTGAGCAAAGCGAGTAGGGGGGGGGGGGAACCCCCTAGTTATTATTAAAAGGATGTTGTTGTACATTTGTTACCTTAAGGGCTACCTCCCGCTATTGTTCGTCAACTTATTATTTTATTATTAAAAGAGTTCTTTTAAGTGGAACATAAGTTCTTACATAAGAATTTATATAAGATTTGATGTAATAACTTGTAAACGATCTTACATAATATCTTATGTAAGATCTTGTAAGCAATCTTGCGTAAGATCGTAAATTAATATTTGATGAAAAAAATTTTTCTTTTGATGAACATAAGATCTTGTATAAAATCAAACGTAAGATCTTACGTAGATTCGTGGTTGAAAATCGATGATAGGATCTTGTGTATGATCTTGGACAAGATCTGATAGTGGATCTTATGTAAGATCGTTTGTAGGATCTTATCCCAGATCTTGCAAAAAAAATTTTAATAGGAAGGGCATTTGGCTCCTAGATAGTAGGTTTGCGTTCCATTTCTCGTGCCATCGCTTTCTTTTTCATGTGCCACGTAGCCTTGACCCAGTTACACAATGCACTCGATAAAAAAATGCTGAGTGCGTTTCATCTAATCTTTAAAGAGATAGGCGAGTGCCTTATGTGAAATGGAAAGCGTTTTGCTTTAAGCAATGTTTAGCAATTGTAAGAGTGACGTTTTATCAACTCTGATCAAAACATCTAATTAAAATACTGAGAGCTATTTATATCGATATGTACGAAATCAAATAGATCATATGATAATACTTTTTTTTTATTACAGGTACAGCGACAAGATCAGCGGAAATGTCAAATGAGATAACATTAATAATGGAGCGAAAGTTTTTAGAATATTTTTTATACCTGCCCACAACACTAAAATCGATTGTTGAATTAAAATACACCAGTGAAAATATATTGACGTTATATCACGTTTACTATTAAAAATTGTTACTTAGGATTAAAAAGTTTTAATATCTTATTCTCCAGTCATTCTCTTTCTGTCACAGAGATGTCTAAATAACATAACTCGAATAAAAACTGACTTATCAAATGATATCATTTATTTTCTTATCTTTTAATTTGATAGTTATTTTAGCATGTAGAGTGTTGAGACTAGGCAAGCAGAGTTCAAGCGACGGCAGAGACGCCATGCGCGTGAGGCATGATGGGACCCCTGTCTAGGAAGGGCCAGCGACGACGTCACGGCTGCGGCGGCGGCGCTCACTTCTCTGTGTGCTCTTGCCCGAAATAGACGCGTCCGCTTTAACTAGTTCTATTCGTATAATCCTTTGTTAAATCCAAGTTCGATTTTAGTACCTTTGTATCAGGAAAGTCCGAGGGTAAGCTTGAGGCGAATAAAAGGTGATCAATCAAAACAGTGTTCCTTATTATCCTAAGTCACGCCAGTCCTAGTAATAGTCCAACAGGTTATGGGCCCAGCACGCTTCCACTGTGCTGCTTGGGAATTTGCTGGACCTGTGCGTGCACTTGAGGATATTTAGCGAGTGAAGTGCCAAATTATGGGTTTGCCTTTTCAGTGAAACCGTTGGAGGAGCATAGCTGGAAGAAAAGTTTGACGACCAAAGTTCGACGTTTTGTGCTTCCGGCTTGATCTGCAACGCTCGACACGTGCAGCATATGAGAGGACTACGGAAACGACCCGCTGCCCTTTGTTTGCTTCGAAAGCGTTTTTCAGCTCAAGTGGCAACATGTCCGATCAGGCAAGGAGAATATCTTTGCAGATGCCAAAGACACGAGGTAAGCCATTGCCTTTCTCTGACGAAGTGCGTGTGAAAAGTTTGCGTGAAGACTGTAAAATCTTCATGACGCAAATTCCGTAGCGTGGCATGCAAGGCAGGCGATTCCGGGAATCAGCCCGAAGAGAAGCCGTTGGTGCGGTCAAGCGCGAGCGCCATCTTGCTCTCTGTGTACATGAGAGCGACGGGACGAGTTCGTACCTCATACGCGCAATCGATGGCGCTAGTTTCGCAAATCAAAGCTTGACTGCACATACGTGAACGTACGTGAGTGCTCGATGACGTAATGTTGCGAACTGAGAACCACGGCTCGAATTTTTGATTGAAAATTCATTCTCGAATAAAGTCTTAAGCTATGTTGCGATGCGTTGATCGAATCGGGAAGCGGAAGTGTTTATTAAAATTAGAATCAAGCTTGACTAATCTTTTATAAATAAAAATTGCAATTTTAAGTCCGATTCAAAAATATTGTGAAACAGTTAACTGATTAGCTCGAATTTAACAGATGAGAAAAACCTGCAGTTATTTCTGCTGCTGCAGGACCATGAGTTGGGAATCTCGGAAAAAAATCCCGAGGACTCTTTCTATCCATATATGGATATTGATGGAGACATTTATATTATGACGTCAAGTGGTAAAAGATATGACTTAGGTAAAGTTTGAATTTTCTTAGAAACTCGAAAATTAATGGTCGTTTTTCCACAACAAAATATGTACATATTAAATCTTAATAGCATGCTGTTCAGTTCCAAACTTAAATGTTGGCCAGTACATGCAGGGTAGTGTATGTTGTTGCTGCTACACTGTGTGTGCTGTAGAATCACAGTTTTGTTTTTAAAACAAACAATCAATTAGCATTGCTTTCTTGATTATTGTTCGTCAACTAAGCACATGCTTAATAAATTGCTACACGTGATAGAGTGCTTATTTTGATTGTCGTTCGTCAAAACAAACAACTCATTTACAAAATGTTCCTAGATAACTCTCTTGTGGAGGAACGATTACTGGAATACGTGAAGGAGATCAAAAGGATTCGAACTGAAGCAGTGGATTCAGTTGAAGCGGCTGACCCAAACCAACGTAGGAATACCTCGTCCCCAAAGCTGGATGTCGAGAAAATGCTGACGGTGGGCTGGCCAACAAGCTCGATGAGGAAAAAGATAAAAAGTTTGACTCTGCGGATGACAGCTGGAAAAATAAGTTTGAAATAAGCTTGAGAGGTAAATCCACCCCAGTTATTAAATCAAATATACCGATAAAACTGGATTTGGGACTGAACAAAATCCGTCAGGAAGAGGGGACAGCTAAGCTTGAAAAGTTTTCTTTGAACACTACTAATGAAACTGTTGAAATTTCAGAAGTTATGGTCAAGCTGGATAAGCTGGAAAAAGAAAACAGAAAATTGAAGGGGATGATCGGAACCAAGTGTAATCAAGTACACGATGACATAGCCCAGGACTTGATTAGGCATAAGTTTGATGTGCAAGAAAATTACAGCTGGATGGAAGAAAAGGTACAGTTTTGGGCAGAACAAGATAGACTGTACGAGGAGAAACAGATTCTATCAGCTGGAAAAACTGCACAAAATCATAGCAAACCGTCGAATCAGAACACTGCAGCTGGGACAGTCACAAACGCCCACGTGAGTAAAGAATTCTTGGCAAAACTAGTTCAAGATGAGGTTAATAAAATTGATTTGAATAAAAGCACTAGTGTGAATGAAAAAATTCAGATTTAAGTAAGAAATAGAGATAGTACTTTTCGTAGAGAATATCAATTAACGCAAAACCTGAATATTAATATATTCTTAGACTTTTTAACTTTAGAATTAACTCTTGCTGATTTGCTGTATGTAATTGATTCGACGGTTCATCCATCACGCGTGCCTGATCAGACAAAGCTGGAAAAAGATAAAGTTCGAGTTAGAGACATTGTCATATATAGAATTGATATATCTTATTATGAAAAGGTATCGGAGATCCGGGATCCTATTGAATTGCTTGATGAATTAAACGTATTAAAGAGAATGAATTAAACGTTTCTACTAGAAGTATAAGAAAAGAGTTGCATAATATTCGATACAATCCACATAAAGAAAAAGCATCGGCTTTCTGGGACAGATTTGATAGATTAGTTCGACTATATAATAAGTTGCCCGACACACCTCCCTTATCAGAGGAAGAAATATGCGATGCATTCTTAGAAGCCATTGTCGTACATTTACCTTAAGATAAAGAGTCCGAATTTCTGAATAAGAATACGACTGGTAAACTTTTAACTTTGAACCAACTTAAAGATTATATTGTACGACAGGAAACAGCTCGAATCGGATCGAACGAATTAGCTGGAAAGATTACAGAAGCTGGAACAAAGGCATACTATGTATCTGATCCTGCGGCTCTTTGCCACAAATGCGGTAACAAAGGCCATCATCAGGACGAATGCACAAGGTCAGGGAAGATGTGCTTCAGATGTAAGAGGTATGAAGGGCATGTCAGGGCAAACTGCCCGTACACGGAGAATCAGCTGGAAAAGATCCTAAAGGAGAATGAATGCCAGAGAAGGTATGAACCCTCAAATTCTAATCGGGGTGGTAGACGTGGTGGCTTCAGACGTGGTGTAAAACGACGTAAAAACGAAGCACCTAAGGGTAGCAACCCTAAGAAAAACAAGTCCGATAGAGGCCATGCCCGAGGCAGATCACGGGGAAGAGGTAGAAAAAACAGACAAAACAACAATAGTCTCCGAATCTGGTGAGTGTACAGGTCTGTATGTAGACAGTACACCTCTCAATGCGGAAGAAAGCGATAAAAACCAACTGATTAGATTTCTGACGGACTCTGGTGCTACGGAGCATATGACTAATTCTAAATTAATTTTTAAAACGTTTGATAATACTAAAAAACTTGATATTAAATGTGCAAATGACAATGATTCAGCGATTATAAAATCCGAGGGAGTAGGTAACATCTCTGGTTACACCAAAAACGATGATTTTTTAAGCTTGAACAATGTAATCTATGCGAAGTCATTGTTGGAAAACTTGCTATCATTGAGAAAATTTGTTGATAAGGGTTTAGGTATTTACTTAGATAACAAAAAAATCGATAATTTTGATCCGGTGTCGAAGACGATTTTCGTCTCTGGGATATATGAGCAACCTTATTGGGTAATAGAGTTAGAGACAAATAACTCGGATAAAAATGAAAGTGATAATGTAAATAGGGTTGTTGCATATATAACCACAAGGCGTCGTGAATATCCGACCGTAAGTGTTGTGCCCAATAAGGAGAGCGGATCTGCAATTAAAGAGATAACTCGTGAACAAGACAAGCTTGAAAGTACTGAGATTGATAAAAATAATACGTTTGATGAAGCAATGCAAATTGACACTGAATTAGATGTAGAAGTAGCTTCAGATAGCAACGAGCTAAGCTCCAGCTATTCAAATTTCGAGGAGACACTTAAAGACAGAAAAATAAGTAACTTAACTGAATCAATTACTTTAGAAAGTATAGATTGTGAATCTAATATCAGTAAAATCAATAACTTGTTTTACACTAATAAAGCTATACTATGGCATGTCAGATTATGACACGCTTCGTTGAAAAAGTTGAAAGAATTTCAAAGAAAGTTTCCAAATGTGAAAAATTTGAAGGAAATTAAGTTCGATGATTGCGAAGTTTGTATTGTATCAAAATTCAATAAGCTACCTTTCATTTCGACTAGACAGAGAGCGAGTAAACCTCTGCAAATTGTTCACGCAGACACAATGGGACCGATCAGTCCAGCAACACATCCAAAGAAATACAGATTTAGATCTGTATTTATCGACGATTATTCATGACTTGCGATGGCGTATCCAATGAAATACAAGAGCGAGACGGGCTATTATCTTGAATCTTTCGTTAAAAGCTCGAGAAATTTATTAGGATATGACACTAAGTTCTGTTACCTTAGATGCGATCAAGATACAGAATTTACAGGAGGGTATACACAAGAAGTTCTCGATAAGTTTGAAGCAGAGCTACAGTTGGCTAGCCCAGATACACCTGAGCATAATAGAGTGGCTGGACGTTTTAATCAGACCATCCAAAACCTCACGAGAGCTTTAATGTACGATACGCGCCTACCTGAGAACATATGTGAACTTGCCCTAAATGCAGCTGTCTTTTTCTATAATAGGACTCCTCATAGTTCGAATTAAATGATACCGCCCTTACAGATGTTCAAACCAGACTTTAAACTCAATCTGGAACAACTAAAGCGATTTGGTTGCATAGCTTATATCAAGGTACAAAGGAAAACAGGATCTAAGTTTGATCAGCTGGGAAAACGAGTAGTATTAATTGGCTATAAACCAACTAGATATTTATTCTTGAAACCGGAATAAGGAAAATACTAAGAAAGCAGAGATGTTCGATTCAATGAAAAGCTTGTATTTGGAGACAAATACAATAAAAGAAGCATTAAGGATTGGGAAATAAATGGAAGAAATAAATAAAGAAACATGGCTTATTAAGTTCGATGAAGATAGCGAAGTTTTGATCTCTGAAACGGAGGGAGAAAAACGGCAAAGAGGTCGCCCAAGAAAAGTAAAAGAAGTCGAGTGTTCACCAGAATCACATGCTCTTGAATCCGAATTAAATTTGCTGGAAAGTGATAAACTGAATGCGTTCATAGCAACTGCAGAGAACGATCCAAATTCCTTCAGAGAAGCCATGAGTACCACTAAAAACAAGCTTGAATGGCAAAAGGCTGTTAGGAGCGAATTAGACTCGATGGAAAAAACAAATTCTGGACACTTGTCGGCAGACCTGTGATTCAAGGAGGAAAAAGACCTAACATAATTGACTCAAGGCGGGTCTTAATAACAAAAGTTGAATTGAATAACGATAACAAGTATAAAGCTCGACTTGTTATAAGGCGTTTCAAAGATCAAAAACATTACAAATTAATGGAAACATATTCACCTGTTTCTCGGCTACCTCTGATTAGATCAGTGCTAGTAATCATAAATAAGTTCGATCTTGAAGTAAGCTTGCTTGATGTTAAAACAGCTTTTGTGAATGGAACAATTGACAGCGAAATTTATATGAAAATATCTGAGGGTATTGATGTTTCACCAGAAATCAGACGAAATAAAGTCTGTTAGATTCAACGTGCTTTGTACGGTTTGAAAATAACTCCGAAAAAGTGATATGAAAAATTCACTGAAGTTGTGATAAAAATAGGACTAAAGTCTCATGATTCAGAGCCCTGTCTTTTTACTGTAACGGTTCGACTTTCCCCGTGTGTTGAGTAGTCGGCCGGACGCCAGGATTTGGTTAGGGGAAAGGTTAATTGAAGAGACTTGTTTATGCAATTAATAATAATAAAGATATATTCTAATAATTAAGTTAACAAGGTGATAATTCAAATATGAGTCTCCATCTATAACGGAAATCGAAATCGCGGTGGTTTAGAATATTTCGCCTTCACAATCGGTTTAGCTTAATCTATAGCGGTTTACGGTACATTAACACGACGTAGTCGGAGTTACGTGGTTTCGGTGCGGTTATCGGTTTTACGGACGCGGTATCGGAGTTTCGGACGGTCAAACGGGTTCGGGTTAACGACGGATTTTCGGAGGTTAGGTTTCCCTCGAGTCCATGGATTCGTAAACACACGGCCCTACGGATCGAGGTCGCTTGTCTCGTTCTTCTCCTGGTCCTGTATGCTCACAGTGACCAGGCGAATCCCGAGCGGTCGGCGGGTGGTCGGTTTTGTACAGGCAGGAGTTGGCCGGTGCTTCACCAGGACGTGTGCGCACGACCTGGGGAATCGTCGGCGGGGCTTTAGTTATTTTCTCAGCCCCGTGTGCGCACGGTGGCCGGGAGAACAACCAGTCCCTTGGGATGGATGTTCAGGAGCAGGTGGCAACGTCGAGTATCGGCTACGTGTGCTCACGTAAACGAGACTCGGCGCTGTTCGGCTACTCCTGGTTGTCTCGTGTGCGCACGACGGCAACTCGGAGTTTCGGGTTCGCCAACAGTGTCGTCACGTGTGCTCACGAGCCAACGTTGTTGGCGTCGATCTAGCTCTAGCTGTTCCTCTCGGTAACGTGTGCGCACGATGCCGCTAGGAGTTCAGCTCGAGTAGAACTCCCTCGCTATGCCACGCGGCCCGCCTTATATAGGTGCGTTCGCGCCGCCTGGCGCGTCGCCGCTGAGTTACTAGTAGAATCTCGCGCTCGTGCGGACTGGCCTTTCGGTTGGTGCGCGCGCGCGCTCACCTCGCTTCGTGCGGACTCGCCTTTGTTCGCTGCGCGCGCGCGCTCGCTGGCGTCAGCTGGTTTACTCGGCGCCGTGTTTGTTGATCTCGTGTGCGAGACTTATGTCTCGTCACATTACTTGGCGCAACAATGAGAAATATCTGATAATGTTGCTGTATGTTGATGACATACTGATAGCCAGTAATTACACACATAAGCTGGATGAAATTACAACAAAACTTAAGTTGGAATTTGAAATGTCTGACATGGGAGAGCCCAAGAGCTTTCTTGGCATTGAAATAAATAGGGACAGACAAAATCAAACGATGACTTTGACTCTGGAGAATTACATTGATAAAATGTTGAAACGTTTTGGATATAGTGAAATGTATCCTCAGAGAACGCCAATGGTGACAAACCAAGTGTCAAATCGAGAAAGGCGAAAAAGAGAGGAAAGCGAAAAGCAGCTCGAAAATACACTAAACAAAATGAACGGACCTTACAGAGAGATAGTAGGTTCTCTCTTATACCTTGCTAACACTGTACGTCCCGACATAGCATATGCGGTGAACGTATTAAGTAGACATTAAATAAATCCCATTGATGAAGAGTAGAAAATGGTGAAACGAGTCTGTAGATATTTGAAATACACCAGAAGTCTGGGTCTTAAGTTCGAAGAAAAGCTCGATAATTTACAAGGTTTTTCTGACGCCAGTTTGGCTGATTGCAAAGGCTCTATTACAACGAGTGGTTTTGCCATCAAACTCTATGGTGACACAGTGGCGTGGAAAACCCACAAACAGCAATTCGTAACCTTGTCGACTTGTCAGGCTGACTACGTTGCGATGAGCGAAGTTTGTCAGGAGATGGTATCTCTACATAATTCGTTAAGTTTGATTCTGAAAATCTCTTTTTTGCCCATGACTTTTTGGTGCGATAATAAAGCTGCTGAGGCTAGTACTCAAGTAAGCAGCATAAACAATCTCAGACATATGACTGAAGTTCGAGAACATTATGTCCGAGATTGTGTAGCCAGAAATCTAATCGTCAGTTGGATTGTTTCTAAAAAACAAATAGCAGATATATTCACAAAGGCGCTGCCTTTTGAATTACATGCTAAACTCGAAGTTGTTAAATCCAAGTTCGATTTTAGTACCTTTGTATCAAGGAAGTCCGAGGGTAAGCTTGAGGTGAATAAAGTGTGATCAATTAAAATAGTGTTCTTTATTACCCTAAGTCACGCCAGTCCTAGTAATAGTCCAACATAGAGAGACTTTGTTGTTCGTCCACAGACAAATAAAATGTATGAAATATAACTTTCGGGATAGTGGTTTTATGCACACTGTAGTAGTACCATAGACAGTGCAAACAAAACTGAACCGGATCCTCTACAACTGTGTACCAACCATCCTCCGACGTCATTATAGCTCTCACCATTGACGAACTCATATATCTTGCCCCAACTGGCTGCGTTAAATGCATTTTTAACATCCAGTGTGATAATGGCACAGTACTTTGAAGCATTTTTTCTGGATTGCTTATATATGAGTCTTGTTGTTAAATCTGATCAGAACGGTTTTGTGGGAGCTAGGCTAAGACCGACTTTGTGCGTATTTGGACATAACATGGAGCATTTTAATGGCTTTTTGGAGAATGCTTTTACCTCGCTTTTCAGATGTAAATTTGGAGTATAGCGCGATGTCATCGGCGAATTAAGCGATGTGTACAGTTTTTTGGATGTTTTGGATCAGACAGATTGCAAAGATGGTGTACATCAGAGGGCTGAGAACTCCGCCTTGTGGCACACCTTTGTAGACAATTCTTGGGTTGATCGGATTTATGTCGGATAGGACATTTCTTTGGTACATAAAAAAATTAGTAAAAGAGACAATGTTGAGGGAAATTCCTAGTTCAGCAAGTTTATTCAGCATTATGTCGAAACCAACATCGAAAGCACCCTGGATGTCCAACAACGCGGCCAGAACTTTTTTGTTTTCCAAGAAGGCTTCTTCTATTTTGAGAGACAGGTTTATTAGGTTGTCTGAACAGGATCTTCCTTTCCGGAAGCCTTGTTGACTCGGGGGTAGCAGATTAAAATGCTCAATCCACCACTGAATCCTGTTTTTCAGTAGAGCTTCGAACAGTTTGCAGGTGCATGATGTTAAGGAGATCGAGTGAATATCGTTACTGTTTGATTTTGGAATAAAGTGAACAAATGAGCTTTTCCAGCTAGTGGGATAACAGGTGTCTTTGAACATGCTGTTGAAAATATCCAGTAGAAGGAGCTTGTATTTGAATAAAAGTTTTTGTAGGCAGTTAAAGTCTATGCCGTCAATACCTGGAGCAGAGGTAGGGTTCTTAGAATCCAGGGCGGTGTTAAATTCGACATAATCGAAAGGCACAGATAGAAAAATATTTTCTTGGCATTGGGGAATGAAGATGGGGTTTGATTCGACCCATGAGGGACTAATTTTATCGAGAGCTACTTCGGCTTTTCCCTGGCTCTGGAGGTTTTCAGTAACTTGCTGGTGTGATGCGGTAGTCCATTTGTTTTTTATACTTCCCAGACGTAGTTAGGATCAGTGTAGAAATTAATTTGTTCGGCGAATTTGACTAAAAATATTTTTTTCTTGGCTTTGCAGGTTTTTTTAACAATTGCACAAGCTTTTTTGTGATTGATTAGGTCGTCAAGGTTACTCGAGAATTCTCATTTTCTTCAAACTTATGATAGTTGTCACCGGACAGTACTCTACGGGTTGATTTAGCTTTATAAGCACGGACGATGACAAAGCTTCGATACACAAAGTTTTAGCGCCGTCGGTGCCTGGCTACCTTCGCGATCTATTCGAGAACAGCCTCCAGTAGCCGCCGGTGAATTACTCTGGATCCGCAATAAATCGTTATACATTTTAGTCTGAATATACAGCCTAAACTCTGAGACGAACTAACTTTCCTTTAACTGTCAGTAAAATAGGACTTCACTCCGATCGTTAAGACAGAACCACGGACTAATATCATTTTAGAGTTTTGTAAGATGAGATCCACTATTTGTGCAATGGATTATGAAAGAAAGGGGCGCACGTGCACTTGGTGTTCAGACGCGTGCCCTATCCTTCATGATGTTTTCGTAGTTTTAAAATGAAGCCCTCCTGCTGGGATTGCAAGCGTGCAGGCGCTCACAGTTCAAACGCGTGCTTCCTTCTTCGGCAGATTCGAACGAAACTCTCCTTCTGGTGTTGCAGGTGTGCAGGCGCTCACAGTTCGGACGCGTGCTTTCTGCTTCGGCAGATTCGGACGAAGCTCTCTTCTGATGTCTTATATACACGTGTACTCGCTGTTTGGATGCGCATCTCCTTCTTCTTGGTACTCTCACAGTTTCAGACGCAATTCTTCTACTAATGTGTTTGCTGAAAATGTATGTGTATCTATTGTTCACAGTGTTGCTCGTTCGCCCATATATATGCGGTTCAGTCTCGCGTGATTTTAAATTATGATACGTATATAAAGATAAAATATAATCTAGTTATCCGACTTTCGCGATTTTCTCATTATTCGATCTCTCGCGTATCAATTATTATCAATGTGCTATATAACCAGATTTTTCTATTTCATTCACATATTGTTCGTTATTGTCGCTCGTGTCGTCGGCTCTGTTTCCTCTCATTTCCTTAATTTATTCAAGCGGCTGCGCTACAGAGTTTTCCCTATGACCTATTGTGTGGTCTCGACTACTTGCTCTTAAACCCGGCGCTTGCTCTCTCATTCGTGTCATCCTATAGGGAAGGGCATTGACCTATATTTTGAATTCGACCTGTTTAAATGTCTTCCTGCTTAGTTTTATGTAAATGCGAAAACTGAGCATTTCACAAAGTCGTATTTCATATCCGGAGAACTGATTTCGTAATCATCACTTAAGAATTTAGAATAATTGAGATCAAGGAAGTTCTCAAATTTGAGCCAGTCGGTGCGAGTTGAAGATAGTTTAAACTTTTTTTTTCATAGTAGCTTTTTTCTACGGAGATACTGACATCAATAGGATAGTGATCCGAACCCCAGGTCTCGTCGCGGACTTGTACGTTGATTTTGTCGGCTAGTTCTATGGTAGGTAGGACTAGATCAATGTTTCATTTGGTATTATTAGACGTATTTAGATGCGTTAGAGTGTGAGCATTGTGAAGGATTAAGTCGCGTGATTCAATGGAATTGTATAATAGCTCGCCGTTCTTGTCTATTTGACGGCAGTTCCAGGAAGTATTGTGCGCATTAAAATCGCCAAGTATCAGCGAGCTATGATTAATGTTTACGTTAGCTAGAATACAATCCCATTGAGCTTGTGTTAGTGTGTGACCTGGAGTTAGGTAACATGTAATAATATCGAGAGGAGGATTTACGTTATTTAAAGTAATGCCGCATATTTCTACTTTTTCATTTGGTGGAAGTAAATTTTTAATTTCGATGTACGCTAGATTATTCCTGATGAGTAAGATGATTCCTCCTCCTTTGGTGTGGGTGCGATCTTTTCTGTACACTAATTGTAAGAAGCCGGAAAAGTGGACGAAGTCGTTTGGAGTTAGCCAGGATTCAACACATATGAGGATGTCGATGTTGTGGAGAGCAGCTTCGATGTCGACTTTGTGCTGTCTGAGGCTGCGCACGTTCCAGAATAGTATTTTAAGGTTTATTGTAAATGTTTTTTTTTTCGGATAGTCATTAAAAAGTCTTGATTAGTGTGTACCGTCCGTAGATTGGGAATCACTCGAGTCACCGTTGAGATGGGCTTGCGATTTCTTTTTTATTCTGGAGATGCGATGTTTTAGCTTCGTTTCGTCGGACTGATCGTGTATGGACGAGAGCATGTTGATAAACAGTAACGTGTCTGGAGTGTATTGATCGGCAATTTCGGATATATGAGTTTTGTTGTAGGTTTCCACAAGAAAGTCAGTTAATTAAACCAGGGTAAGAGGAAGTTGATCAGCGTTTTGATTGATAAAGTTCGCAGCTGAAGAAAGTTGATCGGAGACTTCGTGGACAGATATTTCGCTTGGCATATCAGGCTCTATTTGAAATTTCAGTTTCTTATTTGTTATCTCTGTTTTTCCCTTTTCGTTGGTATGGTGAAGATTATTCTTTGATGATTCAGATGGCGATGAACTTACAGAAGAAAGAGATTTGGCTGCCGGTCGTTTAAGATTCGCAGTAGCGGGAGGAGGCATTTTCTCGGAAGAGACAGAGTGCCGTGGTGAAATATCGTTGATGGGAGACTCGATTGAAGAGGAGGCTGTGAGAGATGCTGGTGTGTGCAAGTCTTGGAGAGGTAGTTCACATTCCTTCGAGAGTTTTTCAAGGCGGAGAGCTGCGTAGTTCACACGCCAGCTAAGTTTCTGTGTTTTTGTTTGGTCCCCTCGATTTTTCAACGCCAATCTATTATGTTGATATTGTAGAACATTAATATTTCGGTCTACACCTCCAAATATTGCAAAGTTTTTTGTTATTAACAAAAATAACTGCAAAATTGTGGTTTTTTGGCTATATCTCGTGAATTATTGATTTAAGAGAAAAAATGTTGAATGAAAAAATAATAACTGTACAATTATGCATAAGAAAGTACTCTTACAATTTTTTCGAAAAATCAATATTTTCTTTGCTATTGACTACTTATATCAATACTTTCTTTGCTATAATACTACTTATTCGATGTGCTGCTACGCATTTGTAGGCAGATAATCGGTAAAATTTCGTGTATTTTTTCGAGATCCCCATATTTTTTTAATGTCAATCTATTAGGTCGATATTATAGAACATAAATATTTTGGTCTACACCTCCAAATATTGTAAAGTTTTTTGTTATTAACAAAAATAACTGCAAAATTGTGGTTTTTTGGCTATATCTCGTGAATTATTGATTTAAGAGTTGAATGAAAAAATAATAACTGTACAATTATGCATAAGAAAGTACTCTTACAATTTTTTCGAAAAATCAATATTTTCTTTGCTATTGACTACTTATATCAATACTTTCTTTGCTATAATACTACTTATTCGATGTGCTGCTACGCATTTTGCAGTCAGATTATTGTTAAAATTTCGTGTGTTTTTTCGAGATCCCCTCATTTTTTTAATGTCAATCTATTAGGTCGATATTATAGAACATAAATATTTTGGTCTACACCTCCAAATATTGTAAAGTTTTTTTTTATTAACAAAAATAGCTGCGAAATTTTAGTTTTTCGGCCACATTGAAAAACATTGATTTTGTAGAAAAAAATTTCGTTGTATATAGAACAAATAAAATAAAATAAGACACCGACATAAACAGAAACTTATAAAAAATGTATGATTACTCGACTATAACTAAAAAACTGCAATTTAGGAGTTATTTTTGTTAATAACAAAAAACTTTGAGATATTTGGAGGTGTAGACCGAAATATTTATGTTCCATAATATCAACTTAATAGATTGATATTGAAAGAATGAGGGGACCTCAAAAAAAACGCGAAATTTTACCGATTATCTGCCTACAAATGCGTAGCAGCACATCGAATAAATAGTATTTTGTCAATATCAAAGAAAATATTGATTTTTTGATAAAATTGTAAGAGTACTTTCTTTGTATTATTGTACGGTTATTATTTTTTTATTGAACATCTTTTCTCTAAAATTAATAGTTTACGAGATATAGTCGAAAAACCACCATTTTGCAGTTATTTTTGTTAATAACAAAAAACTGCAATATTTGGAGGTGTAGACCAAAATATTCTTGTTCTACAATATCAACTTAATAGATTGGCGTTGAAAAGTCGAGGGGGCCAAACAAAAACACAGAAACTTAGCTGGCGTGTTTTTTAGTGGAGTCGGGATGCTTGCAGAATTTAGCTAGGTGACCTTCTTCTTTGCAGGCAAAGCAGACTAGTTTTTCGGCTGAGAGATATATGTGGTATTTGGTTTCATCGAGCTGGAGTGTGAGGTGCGGTGGAATCTTTGCAACATCCTCGGGCTTGAGATAAAACTGTCTGCGAAAACTGAGTAGAGTACGTGGCTTAGACCTGCGTCAGAGTTCCCTGCTCGGATGTACGAGATCGGAGAGACCGGAAAAACCTGGTGCTTCTGTAACTCTTCAAGGATGAGATCGTTGGAAATAAAAGGCCAGGCGCTTGACACGATTATCCGTTTCGTTCTAGAGATGAGAGGGCGGATAGTAAGTTCGTGATTTTGAATGTTGACTTTCTTGTGAGTGTCAATGAGGCAGTCGGTTGTTTCTTTGCTGTTGACGAATAAACAAACTCGGTTGTTGGAGACACGAGAAACAAATCTTATGTATGTTGGATCGATTTTTTTGGCGATCGCTCGTGTGTATTCAGTAACGGGAATACCGTCGATTGCGTCTAGAATTATCGCACATTCCTTAGAAGGGACCTGGACTTGTTGAGCTATTTGTGAATAAGACTTTTGAGATGAACGTGATGTATTTGAGGTTGTCGGTGTCATTTTAGAAGCGAAGTACTCCTACCTGCAGAAGCACCTCACAGAAAACTCCTACACTTTCACTGCGGGCAAACGCCCGGATTTTGTGCGAGCGCGAAGGCTGTATATCAACTCGTAGCACTCGATGTAAACACGTCTGATCGCGACGGCGGTTCGAATCGAACTCAACCCCAGAGCTTATAAAGCCTTTGTGTCGATACACGCAATCGACTTGATTCATTTTACGCAGCAACTCGCGACCGATCAGCATCTGCCACTGAGAGGATACGCCTATATAGGTGTTGCAATCAACCGCGCGACTAGTGCTAACTTGCAGGTCAATGGCTTTTCGATTTTTGGCTCGTGGTTGTGCAATGTCGCAATCAGACGCACTCTACGTGCACACACGGTTGCAAGCGCCTAACCTTAAAGTAAAATTATAATGGCCACTGTATTCGGTATAAACGTAGGATTATACACCCCTTCCTCCCCCAGAATATTGTCGTTCTCGGAAATGGGGCCAGCGCAAAAATAAAAAAATGTTCCATGTTTATTTATTAACTTGCAAAAATTAAAATTTGCAATAAAATTTACTTGCTGTTCAATCTTTAACTAGATCTGAATATAATGGATTTTGAATTTCAAATAATGAAAAATCATTGATATTTTTGCTTACAAATTGTTACCTAAAAGTTGAGGGACGCGACAACCATTGCGTGACTTATATCATCCGTTAGTAACGTCCGCAAGCTAAGCGCTACTTCCTCGCACAAGAGAGTACATAACATCTTCAAGCAGCATTCGTCACCCATTTCTCGCCTCCATTACTCTCATACTCATACACCGACCTTCATCAATGAACAGCTAATCAACTTACTACCTGTATCAATAATTTTGTACAACATAATGTACATGAATAAAAATTTCTAAAATCTAAATCTAAATCTAAATCTACAAAATTTTTAATTTATATTTCATTTTATCCTTTGCAAGTTCTCTGTACATTGACTCAAGATTATACTTTATTATATGTGTTTGTTTAACAGCGAGGGCTGATAAGTTAGCTGTCCTCTGGTACAGTGTGTCTTGGTTAAGTTGATCTCTATCTCCTGCGTCCATAGTCCCGAAGAGTTGTCGGCTGACTCAACCAATGAAATCTAGCAAAGCTTCGCGTTTGGCTAAGGCGTGTGTGCATAATGAAAATCGAGGAATTTGGTCAGCTGCTGGTTTTGTAAAGAATACATCGATGTCTAATTTTAGAAACTGAAGTAATTTTAAGTCTTTTGTGAACTTATGCGTTAAAATCAATTTTGTACACTCCTCTATACCTAGCCTCTTCTTATAGGTGTCGGGCATTTTAATTATCTGCTTCTTTCTTCAAATTACAGGATTCTTCTATTTACTAAAGTCCAAGGTTATCGCAATTTTCCATTTTGTCCTTTCTTCACCTCTCCCATATACTATACATACAATTTTTTTGTATCTAACAAAAATAAAGGCATATCTATCTATATCTATCTATATACTCGTAGTATATACCTGGGTTTCGCTTAAGCTCTGTAAGCTTGTTCTCCGCATACAAAATACAGCGTCAAAAGCAGTATTCTCCACATCTTTTTAAGCATACTAAAAAGATAAATTTATTTTCACCAATTGTTTTATCTGTAGAATTTTTAGGCACAACCGCGACACGGAAGTGCCTTATAGTTTCGTGTGCGAAAAATGTGCGAGATGAGATATCTCACGCAATTTTCGACCGATCAGGCTGAAATTTTAGGAGAAGTCTCTGCTCGCAAAAGCTAAAAAACAATTTTTTTTATCCTGATCCTCTACGTCGTTTTAAAATGCGGGCACAATTTGTTTGATTTTTAAGCGTTTTTTTTTTTTAATAAAAATTTTCCTGTGATGCGATTATCTCGGAAAGACTTAATCAATCGGGCTAAAAATTTGTATGCGAACTCCCCTCGTAATACTAAGCTGACAGATTCATTTTGGGCTTGATCCTGCATGTATACGCAGAATGCGGTCACCTCAAAAATCGCTGAAAATGGTTTTTTGGCTCTAAGTCGAATTCTAAGCATTCTACCAAAAAAAGGTAGGAAAAAAAGTTGTAGATCTTTAAAAAATACAACTTTTTCTTATTAACATCAAATCATGGAAATGCTTATAACTCGAGTTTACAGCCCAAAATCGATTTTTTACAGCTAAAAAACGAATTATTGTATTTGCCATAAAACTTTGCGGATTTACGTATAACATAAAAATGTTGAATGTAAAAGTTGTAAACATTTTTAAAATACAACTTTATACCGTGGCAAAGATATTTTTTAACACTTTTTGACATACAACATTCCTAGAAGCGATTTTTGATACATAAATTCAATAATAACTTCGCTGCAACATGCCCCATCTGACCCGGCGCCAAAAATGTGTAAGATTCGATATCTCAGCCTGCTCTGAGAAGCCTGACACGTCCCTCTAAACTATGCTATTACAATCCTTTTTCTAAATAAAACCCTATTACTAATACAAATCTTGATAAAATCTTGAATCTTCTGTTAACTGTCTTTAAAATCGTCTAGAAAATCCTCTTGAGTCCTTCCATGTTAATTGTTTCCTTCCTCCTACAAGAAAAATAGTATTGAATTAATAAAACTAGAAAACAATGACTGTATAATTTAATTAACTGTTAAAGAAAAACCAGCCTCTAAAATACATGATTATAGATACGTATAGCAGTAGTATAGTAGTGCCAGAGTCTTGAATGAAGTTACGTAAACTCCAAGATCAGCATCCTTAGGTTGACTCCGGTAGACGCAGTAGACCATAATCCAACAAATGCAGAAGTTTTTATACACCTAGACATACAGAAAAATATTACAAAATCGAACTCATAAATAATTATTGAGAGATTCAGACCACTGATCTCTGCATAAAAATGTGAAAAAAAGGCAGCTTTTAAGTATGAATACCGTCAAACCACAAGTTTCAGTCTCATAGTTCACATTCACAAACAGAAGATTATCATCATGAACACTGAAAAGGTATCCGCAAGCCATTAGACATCTGTTTATTGAACTTATCATAGGGGACAAAGCGTTTCAAGTTAGAACTTATTGAAAATATAATATAAATTCAACATACAGTTCAAGATTATTCTAATATTTTCAAAATTACCTTGTCAGATTGTATAAATCCATATCCAGATTCGTATTAAAATAGTTGAAGTATTCAAGAACGCCAACCAACACTCCAAGACAGCATCAATTCAGTTGCAAGATAAGATAAGCGAAACGAAAAGGGACGCGAGAGAGTGTGTGCGAGAGAGAGAGAGAGAGAGAGAGAGAGAGAGAGAGAGAGAGAGGGAGAGAGATAGCGAATCCAGTCCAAGGTGATCTTGGGAGGCATCGGAATTACAACACTGATTTAACTCTAAAAAACAGATCACAAAATTACACTGATTATACTGCACATAATAGATATCTGTTATAAACATAATGAAAACAAGAACAAAGGAAAACCAGTCGTAGATCTTATGCGATAGTGAATCTCCATCCAGGCAGCATCTTGCAAGAAGAATATATTAGCACATCAATAGAATGAGCAGGAGCAGCATTCGCAGGAGTACTCCAATCCAAAAAAGAAAGGAAAACCTCCAAGCAAAAACTCAAGTTTCTTGTTGGAGTTACATGTCTTCCTATACTGCAGCACTCCTTCATGAACTGACACTCACACTGCTTACACGTCGCATCGTCGGTGCCATTCTGGGTACATCACTTTTGAATACCTTTTGAACTGTCTTACAAAACAACAACCGCGAGCAGCTGATCCGCGAGCAGGATCGTCGTAAGCAGATGTTGCTTGTAAACACATATGGGTGATTCTGCCGTAACTGGCTCAAATCGGGCACACAAATGTTCTATACTAAAATTGACTATTTTCAACTTGCCGGACGGTTATTCTAACTGGAATTACATACAAAACAAGTCCCTAAAGCTAAACCACAACATATTACTTTTATAAAAAGTTATGTGAAGAATCCATATTTGACTAGGTTACGGAACTGACATTTTTGTAATTCGTGAAACTACGATAGAACGATTACTGCAGCGCGCTACTAAAACTCCAGTATATTTTAATTTAATTTGGTTAAAAAAAATTAAATTGTCTAAGATATATATATATATATATATATGTATATGTATATTCACTCAATATTTGACAGCCTGTTCGTTTATTCACGAAGATCGCAATATCGTTAAATGACGAATTATTTTCGCGCTTACTATCCCTCTCATTACTACAGTATTCTTGATACGCAATAGGATCTTTATTTATGTTTTATCGTCTGGCTCGTTGCTGCAATCGCCGACGTTCTAACCTCTCTTGCCGGGTCGCTTTAGTTACCACCTGTTAGGTTAGGTCAGTATATACACACATATAGATACGTTGATAGATTACGACTATACATATGTATATATATATATGTATATATACACACACACATGTATATATACCCTAGCGAATCAATTCTCACCGCTAGCGGTGACATCGCGGTGACATAGCGGTGACCTATTATTTTTCGCAAAATAAACCATTAATATGATATTGACGGATATCTAAAACAATGTATAGGCTAAACATATAACGTATATTCTTATTTTATGCAAAGTCATGAAATACTGCCTATAAAATCAAAAATACGTGAAGCATACATACAGTATACAAATTAGAAAATGAAAGTTTTTAGATGGTAAGAAAGCTGTAACATCATGTCAAATCATAGCTATAAAGAGTACAAATATATTATCACTTTGATGCATCGATAAATGATTGACTAATTGTTTAAAACTTAATATATAATAGTTAAGATTGAGAATCTGCTGTACCGACGCTTCACCTTCTGGGTGTATAGCTATAGCTACCATTTTTTATGAAACGTAGATAAAGCAGATTCTCTAAACGAAAATACGTATGTTTAAACACTTAAAACATTGTTTAAAACTATTATTGAAATGAAATATGTAGCATATTATGACCATAATAGATCGTTCTAGGGATTTACTGTCTATTTTTGATATACAAACATCATATTATATTAGTTTATTTTGCGAAAACAAAATGTCACTCAACTGTCACCGATTGGTCACCGCTAGCGGTGACCTATCGGTGACAGTTGATTCGCTAGGGTACATATAGAATACAGAATTATCAAGAAATATATACGCGCTTGAAATGTTAAAACTTATATGAACATTTAAAATAATTAAAACCTTCTTTTTTCTTGTAATTGAAGTTTTTTTACTTTGGACTTCTTTGTTCTTTTCTTCAACATGTCTTATTAGACGTTTCCTTGTAACTGCAGCCACTTAAATACTAAAAAAGCAATGATTAGGACATTTATAATGTATTAATGATACTTACTGTATTATGTGTTACGGAACTGACGGTTACGGAATTGACATTAAGGCATTTATCAGCTCGCATAGCCTAGCGTAATTATTATAAACAATCCTTTCCACGCAATTGGCTTAAAATTCAATATGGCTGATCGATTTGTATTATTGATTGCGTCCCGAGCGAGATGCCAATTTCAACTATATGAAGATAAATTGGGAATGGGTAGAAGTGTAAATAATAAGTCAAATATTGTTCATTTCAATTCTTTATATGAAAAAATACTTATTATACGAGTATATAGATACATTGGATTATTTATATCAAAACACATAAATTCCTTGCATATACATACAACTCTAACCTTTCTGAAGAAATATAGAATACCATGAATATATTTATACTAAAACTAAGCATAATCATCTATACAATGCAACTATAAGAATTTACATATTTACTTAGCCTATACAGCGACGCTACTACTACTACTAATACAATGCAATCATCTGAATGCATGGAGTATATAAATATGTACCTCAAGCAGGGAACAGCACTTATCCATGAAAAACATTATCCGAATTCAATAATATTATTGCCTCATTATTTAAGCTACACATAACTAATTTATATCCCTGCTTCAACTTCGTAAAAATACACAAAAACTGTTTTTAAATGGTCACCTCTCATAAATGAATAATTATTATTAGAATAAACTTGACGTTAACATACCACCATACTCATATAAGATGTATGTATCTTACAAACTAATGCATTCAAAACTTCTTATAAACTAATACCTTATATAAATAATCTATTTAAGGAAAAAATATTTGCAACTTTAACTTTCTTATTTTGTGATAATCAGCGCATAATAAATATCTTAATAAACTCTTTATTATTATTTTGAGAAGAAATATAGTTACATAATTTATTCTAAAACTAATCTTTTATACAACAATCATTTCAAAACAAATCTTTATTTTTTGCAAAACGAAAAAGTATTTACATTAATTCAACAACGACGAAAAAAATTATTATAACAATAATTATCAGTGTTAAGAAATACTTGCTTAAGTCAAGCTAGAAAAGCTGTGATTTGCTAAGCATTATAATCGTATAATCATTTTTAAAAAATAAGGTAAGTGTAATTATTTTTCTTATTAATAAATAGTAATCTGTTCTCTTATATGGGTGATTCTGCCGTAACTGGCTCATTCTGCGCGCCTGCTTCCCAGGGGTTTACACATTTGAAAAAAAATCGCACAAGCGGTTTTATGTATGTCTGGCATAACTAACTATATTTACCAATAGTTAAAACCGAGTATGCAGGCTTATATTTAAAACTACGCAATATAATAAGCCTCAAATGTCAGTTCCGTAACCTGTCTCCAACACGGATTTCAATCTAAAAGGTCGATGCAGATAAAAGTACGACATGTAAAAAAAATTCCATCATATATAGTATGAACTATAGACCTATTATAAGATATTTTTCATGGTTTTGGGATTAAAATTAATTATTTAATATTAAAGCTGGGCGCTTACTCTTTGACGCCCGTTTTTGCATTAAAAAGGTACCCTCTACATTACCTTATGTTAAAAGCGTTCTAGTGTGTCATATAGCGCCGCCTATCGGTAGAATTTCAAACTATATACTACTATTTATGAAATCCAACCGTAGCATGGTTCCAAAATTCAAAATTGTGGAAGTGAGAGCTGATTTTTCATCAGAAATTTCGAAAAAAAGCACAACCTGTCAGTTCCGTAACGCTAGTAAACTACTACTTAGCAACAATGTATTTAAACATATAGGGCGTTTTTCTCGAGTAAATAGTAAGTATTTTCGAATATATGTGCAAAGAATTGTTTATAATAATTATGCTAGGCTATGCGAGCTGATAAACGCCTAAATGTCAATTCCGTAACCGTCAGTTCCGTAACACATAATGTAGTAAGTATCATTAATACATTAATAATGTCCTTATCATTGCTTTTTTAGTATTTAAATGGCTCCAGTTACAAGGAAACGTCTAATAAGAGTCTAATTTTTTTTAAATAATTCGTCATTTAACGATATTGCGATCTTCGTGAATAAACGAACTGGCTGTCAAATATTTAGTGAATATACATATACATATATATATATATATATATATATATATCTCAGACGATTTAATTTTTTTTAACAAGTTAAATTAAAATTTACTGGAGTTTTAGTAGCGCGAATTACAAAAATGTCAGTTCCGTAACCTAGTCAAATATGGATTCTTCACATAACTTGTTATAAAAGTACGTTATATGTTGTGGTTTAGCTTTAGGGAGCTTGTTGGTATGGAATCCATAAATACCGGTCCGAAAGTAAGGGGTCAAAACCATATTCATCGCGAATTTAACGCGACCTTCCGCCGTAGTGCAGATGCTAGAATAACCTCTGCGGCCAATCTGCGTCAACACACAAAATTCAAAGAAACTCACATGGACTCGCGTGTTGCCGTACACGCAGAATCTGAATATGAAAAATGCCTGCGTATAACATACATATCGGTATTTCGTATATACATCCACGACTGTATTCGACACACAGCATTTTAAGCAAACGTAACTAATCTGCATTCTGCATCAACATCCGCGCGGGTTTTCGAATACACCGCATTTTATATATCGAAGAAAAAAATAAATAATAATATCAGTCGTACTTGTCAATACACACACGGATCAGAGAATACCTTCGTATACTAAAAAACTACTGCTTAGATATGATACTAAAATAAATAATTTTTATCCCCAGAAATGTAAAAAAAAAGTTAGTAGATTCTAACACAACCTACATGCGATACCAAGTTAAACCCACTTGAGACCAAAGCCACCCCTTGTTAATCTTCGAGCAACTCATATAGTTAGTGACTGAAGCGTAACCCAGAATATCTAGTTTGTTCTAAATTGCGCTTTAGCGCAAGGGTTTCGAACAAAGGTAGATCACCGATTGTAAAGTGCATCAAACTGCTGAAATATAGTGAAATACATACGAGGGCTTATTTATATTAAGTTCAACAAGTGTATACAATGCACCACTTTTGAGATATCCAATTTACGTCAAAGAAATTTAAAAAAAAAATTGAGTTTATGTACAAGTATCAATGTTTAAACTTGAAACTTGGTATGCAACCCTGTTATATATTTCAACATATTTATACGTATAGTGACTTAAGTGTAACCAGAAGATCTAGTTCGTTCTAATATAACACTTTTGGCGCAAGTGTTTTCGAACAAAATAGATCTTTTGTTACCACTTAAGTCACTAAACTGTAAAATAGTTGAAATACATAACACAGGCTTGTAACTCTAAGTTCAAAATTAACTGTAGCATGACGTTGGAGATATACAATGTAACCACATAAATCTTAAAAACTTAAATGAATAGATGCATATTCATTCATAAGACTTGGCCGATAAAATTTGCCAGCGCAAAACCTTACTGCGAAACGGTAACAAGCAAGCGTCAGAAGCACGCCAGTAAAAAGAGATGTACTTATATACAGCAGCAAGTTGATCTGCGAGACAAAAGTAGGGAATCCCTGAACAATACAGCTGGCCAGGATCTTGCTGTAATGCACCAGGCATCAGCAGTTGACCCGAAGCCGAGTAGCACAGCAGCAAACACGTGTATGAAGATAATGCAGGTCGAAAAGCTGCACATCACAGTCCCAGAAGTGCCCCTTGATATGGCAGCTGGATAGCACTGTGGACCAGTAACTCGCAGCAGCACGGACCTCCGTACAGTAACACAACCGGCGGTCGAGGACCTACTGTAGATCAGCTGTGAATGTACAGCCGTAGCATATATACTTATAAGCGGCAGAATTGCATCACGAAATCAAACTGCGCGAATAGCATAGCAGTCGAATTCTCATCAGGATATTTGCACACACCAGTTTAGGCACAAGCAAACTAGCCACGCAAATAACAGAACGTGATTTCAGCCAGCCAGAGCAGTCTAGCATTGCCTAGGAACACAAGTGAGAAAAGATCTGTCCGTCGAAATAAGGTCGATCCCGCGGAGAGACTCGGGAATAACTCCCACTTTCACCGAGAGCCGCACGCCAAACCTGTAAAATGTAGCACCAAGAGGCAGTAACTGGTTCCAGGTCGTCCTCAGATGTTCGCAGCCATGCCAGCGAGACGGGCCAGCCTCTAGAATCCATCACCAGAAAGTGAACAGGTACCTAAAGGTCCCTCTTCATTCCTAGATCCTGAGACCTCTTTTCAGTGCTAATCTGCCGATTGCCAATCCACCACAAGAGCGCTGAACCTGTTTCAACGATCGCTACCACAGATAACGAATGCGCAAATCCTCGTAACGCCCTTAGAGTGACGCGCGACACGCAGTCACTAAACAGTAGCGAGCAGACAAGTTATCAAGTCTCCATGAAGTCATTACTCTTAAATTGTAAACGGAGAACGCAATCCATGCCATTAACAGATGAATCCCGATGAGCCTATAGTATGCATGGTAAGCACAGAATCACACGTTTAAACAAGCCGATAAAGAAGTACATACTACATCATTCCAAATAAAAAACAAAACAAGTGAACCCACAGTGAATTGCTCACTGCACACTAGACATCATGCCGACAAAACTACCGCAAAGTAATGATACGACGAATCTTCACAGTTCCACGACAGTATGTGCAAGTAATGTGGTAGCGAAGTGAGCACAGCGAAAGTACAGCATAAACAGTGAAGTAGTCGATCTCACCACTCATAAGTGAACGACATCTTGACAACAGTGTTGAATGTCACTTACACTACCAGTAACACTCTCTTCTCTCCTAGCTACGCGAAGAACACACCAGCAGCAGCAAAGAAGCGCAATCTCTATAAACAAGAGAGTAATCACCGCTCGCAAGCTGCCCTCCGCAAACAATACAAGTTAAACATGCTAAGCGGAGTTGAACGCGAACTATCCATCTTAGCGCGAGCTAAATGACACCCGCGTCTGAAGCGATCTGGACCCAGCTACTTACACAACACTGGCGGCAATGCATCAACTTGAGCCTTGCGATATCCCGAATGAGACTAAATCGACCTTGCTTATAGCGACAACACAGCATGCTGAGCATAGACGTGCAGTATCGCCGAAAACACTTCTGAAGCGACCTGCTATAGGAGTCCTCGCGACGATTGAAAGACACAGCAAAGATCCCGCGGTAGAGTCGCGCGAGGCGGAGGCTGGCTTGAAAATATCATGCGGCTTTTGATTAGCAGAACTGAACACTGATGTATCGCGTCGACGTGCCCTCGCACTTATACAATCAATACCCTTGAATAACTGAACGTTTAACCGCGAACGAGCGAAGGCCCGGGATACAGCTTCAAATGACGTCAAAACACACAGGCAAGTAGCAGCCGCGGCGAGAGCGGCTCGTGAACTTGTCGCCGTCAGACGCCAGTAGTCCCCACAGATCGACGCGCACAATGTAATGCGCACTTCGTCGAACTCACTCGCCAGAGCCGCAGACAAGCAACGAACAGCTGTTCGGCGTCGCTGTGATGATATAAAACTATTTTTTTTGTTCAAATATTGAAAACCAAGACAAGTGGCCTTTCTCTCATCATTTTATACCTATGTGCAAAGTTTCAAGTCGATCTGTCAACGCATATAAAAATGGCATTTGAACGAAATTTTCAACATGCACACGCTGCAGCTACTGGTTTTTGTTCAAATGCCATTTGTTAACGCATTTAAATATTGACTTGAAACTTTGCATTGTGATAGATGATTCCGAGAGGAAGGGCAACTATGTCTTGGTTTTTGATAATTCACCGTATTTATTTAGTTTCAAGCAATTTTCTACCGAGTACTCGTTCTATCGACTCGGTCGGTAAAAATTGGGTTTGAGACCCCCTTAAAAATAGTCGATTTTAGTATAGAACATTTTTTTGCCCGTTTTGAGCCAGTTACGGCAGAATCACCCATATACAGTTTCAAATAAATTCATATACAAAATACATAAAATATTACAAAAAGTGTAGAAAAAATTAAAGAAATGCTCTGTTAATAAATATACATAATTGCACAAAATGTATAATTTTTTAACATAATGTTTTGCTAGAGTTTAATGGTTTGCTAGTGATCAATTGATGTTTAGCGTACAACTCACAAGTGTCGAAATATTAGGATAATTACTATATGAGGAAATTTACAATCATTAAACAGTACTCAACACTTTTATTGCTTATTCAAATATTTCTTAAAACAATAACTTTAGAATGAGAAAAAGTATAAATAATATTTTGGATAACGGATATATGTATAATACATTGTTATACTTTTCACTTTATTTGTCTCACTGTTAACCCTTATTCAGATATGACATTGTTCTCTCTCTCTCTCTCTTTCTCTCTCTCTCTCTCTCTCTCTCTCTCTCTCTCTCTCTCTCTCTCTTTCTCCCTCTCTTATACGTTGCAGACTCTCGTATATGNTCGCTCACTCTGATAGACATATTTCCCTCTTACCTCTAGTAGATATCTCTTTTTTTATACATCTCATAAATATCTATTTTACAGGACAAGTAAACTAAATCTAGTTTCTTCATCTTGACTAAATCTAACCTCTTCAATAATTTATGAATTTATTAATGTTAAGTAATTTACAAAAATACATAAAATATGTACATATTAAAATAAACCTAAGTAGACAAAATTAAAATCTGTGCGTCCAGAGCGGACGGGTGGGTGCCTATCACCACTACACGGCGCGTCCTCAGGTTGCGGATAGAGGAACGGCCCCTGAGAAAGAGGTTAGCTGCGAATAAACCGAATAAGCAGCCGCGGACAGCCGATAGGCCCGGGCGTGGGTGTGATGAGGCCACACTGGCGATCGAACGCATTCATCTAGAAACGCTACGCAAGCACCACAACAACGAACACTCAACAATATTTCTTATTTCACTCTCTCTTCATACCTAACTATGTCTATAATCTATCTCTCTTAGCACACATTACAAAAATCCTGCTGCCGTGGAGAATGCGGGAGCGATGACAACTGCCCCGAAAGGGGATGTGTAGAATGATTCGCCACCTGGTCTTACACGGTAACGAAGCCAGCGTAGGCGCGCTGCCTTGCAGGGGGGCGTTAGGATACGAGCGTGATTCCGTAGTGTGTCCGACGATGAGCTGACTCCGTCCTTATCAAAGTCGGAAAGCTCTCATACTTAGTTCTAGAGAGGTATGGGAGTTATCACCTCTAGAACGGATGATTCACCTGCGATCGGAAACAGGATCCAAAACGCGTGGGTTTCACTTACTACCATGGCTCAAAAAAACCAAAACCAAACCAAAATCAATAGGGACTTAAAGGTAGGAACGTGGAATGTGCGCAGTTTATACAGAGCAGGCGCGTACCGGGAAATCTTAAAAGAAGCTGGCGGGTACAATCTAGACTTAGTAGCTATACAAGAAACTCGGTGGCAAGATAGCGGTATGTTAGGAAACGAAAACTTCACCTTTATGTACGGGGGCGCGAGCGGACATTCCCTAGGTACCGGATTTCTGATTAGCAAAAGAATTATACACGCGGTTAAAAGTTTCAAATTCGTAAACGACAGACTCTCGTATATCGTCATCGAAGGAGCGTGGTACAATTACGTGGTTATTAACGTGCATTGTCCTACGGAGGACAAAGAGGAAGAGGTGAAGGATCTTTATTACGAAGCCTTGGAGCAATTAATCGACCAGTTCGCGTCTTACGACACCAAAATAGTAGTGGGGGATTTCAACGCTAAAATAGGGAAAGAGGAAATGTTTAGGCCCACTATAGGCAAGGAAAGTCTGCACGAAACCAGCAACGATAACGGTATTAGAGTCATAAATTTCGCGGCGGCAAAAGATCTTATAGTAAAGAGTACGTGCTTCAAGCACAAGGATATACACAAAGTAACGTGGACATCGCCGGACGGAGCCACGAAAAATCAAATCGATCACTTTCTTATCGATAAGAGGCGCCACACGAACGTGCTTGACGTAAGAACCTATAGGGGGGCGGATTGCGACTCGGATCATTTTCTAGTAGTGGCCAAATTAAGAGCCAAATTAGTAGCTGGGCAAAATAGTAAACGGGCGAGCAAAGTAGAAACGTTCGATATTGAAAAGCTACGGAACGGGATAGAACGAATTAAGTATCAAGTAGAAATAAGGAATCGGTTTCAGGTACTCGAAGAAACGGATGCACCGACGGAGGTAGATGACGACCCGAACAGTCTTTGGGGGGATATCGAAAAAGCGATAAAACAGGCCGCGAATAAAGTGCTAGGTAGAAAGAAAAAGCCAAAGAGCAAACCATGGTTTGACGAAGAGTGCGAACTCTGGTTTGAAAGGCGCAAAAAGGCCAAATTAGACAGCGTACACAATGGAGGCGATAGGGCCGTAGAAGAGTACCACGAAATAAGAAGGCAAGTGGGGGCGATTTACAGGAACAAAAAGCGCGAGTATCAAAAGAATCAGATTAGAAAAATAGAAACTAATAGTAAGGAAAATAACCCGCGCGAGATGTACAAAGGAATTAACGCTATTAGGAAGGGTTTCCAGAGTAGATCGCAATTAATGAAAGATGAGGGCGGGAATCTCGTTACAAGCGAAAATGAACTGCTAAAGCTGTGGAAAGGATATTTTGATAAGTTACTAAACGTACATGAAAACTGCGAGGAAACGGGAGACGAAATCCACACTGCGGAACTCCATATGGAAGAACCGACCTACAAAGAAGTAGAAGCCGCGATCAAAAAACTAAAAAACAATAAGGCCGCGGGAAACGATTCTATACCAGCTGAACTACTTAAATACGGGGGCACCGCGCTTACATTCAAAATTTTTGAACTAGTATGTGCTATTTGGAAAAATGAAACGATACCGGAAAACTGGAAAGAATCTATCATTATACCGATTTTCAAAAAGGGAGATAAGACAGATTGCAATAACTACCGGGGAATCTCACTTTTAGCTACCTGCTACAAAGTTCTATCAAACGTAATACAGGCCAGACTCACGCCCTTCGCGGAAGATATAATAGGAGACTATCAGTGTGGATTCCGGCGTAACAGGTCGACGTGCGATCAAATGTTTACTATAAGACAGTTGTTAGAGAAAAAATGGGAACATTGCGAAACAATACACCAACTATTTATAGACTTTAAAAAAGCGTATGACTCTATCAAACGAAGCAAAATGTATCAAATCCTGGTGCTCCTCGGAGTACCAAAAAAACTCGTGAAATTAATTCAAATATGTCTGAACGGAAGCACGGGAAAGGTCCGAGTAGGCGGTAACGTATCCGAATCATTCATGATACGCGACGGTTTGAAACAAGGTGACGGTCTCTCTACAGTACTCTTTAACTTAACGCTAGAATATGTTGTTAGAAAAATGCAGACTAGCGGGCTAGGTGCAACCCTTAACGGAAAAACACAAATTCTAGGGTATGCGGATGACTTGGACATACTAGGGGATAACGGTGCAGCGGTAGCGAGAAACGCGGAAATTCTCATAAAGGCGGCTGAGGACACGGGTTTAGAGGTGAGCGAATCGAAAACGAAATATATGATCATGGATAAATTGGGCATTTGCGAAGGTGAGGGTGATCTTAGAGTCGGAAATTATACTTTTGAAAAGGTTAGCGAATTCAGATATTTAGGCACAACCATAAATGATCGAAACGAAATTAAAGCCGAGATTAACAAGAGACTTCATTCGGGTAATGCTTGCTACTACGCCGTGAATAGATTACTAAAATCAAAACTGCTGTCTAGAAATGTAAAAGTAAGGATATATAGGACTATAATAATGCCGGTAATCCTGTACGGGTGCGAAACTTGGGCGCTTACTAAAGCGGAAGAAAACCGTTTTAGGGTGTTCGAAAATAAGGTTCTGCGAAAAATATACGGGCCAAAGAAAGATGAGGAAACCGGGGAGTGGAGGAAACTGCACAACGACGAGCTACATAACCTATACGCGTCACCGAATATAAACAGAATAATTAAATCGCGAAGACTAAGATGGGCAGGGCACGTTGCAAGAATGGGAAATGATCGCACGGCAGCGCGTATAATGAAAGGAAAGCCAAATACATCGCGACCTCTAGGTAGACCTAGACGCAGGTGGGAGGACAATGTAAAAGCGGACTTAACTGAAATCGGACGGGACGGCGCGAAATGGATAGGGTTAGCACAAAATAGGGATACGTGGAAGGCTTGCGTAAATGAGGCGATGAACTTTCGAGTTCGAAATGCCCCTTAAAAAAAAAAAAAAAAAAAGACAAAATTAAAATAGCTGAAAAAAAACGACAAACTCCGACAAAAAAAATGTGTTAAAAAATGTAAAACATTATTTTAATAGTAAATATTTATTTAGTCAACAAACACTTTTTACTTAATAGTCCTCTTTAGTATAAGAATTGTTCAGATTTGATAGTATAATGAGTAATGTTAATTTAATAGTATAACGATCAATTTGCAACAAAGTGTAATTTTAGAATATCTCTAGCAATACGTATACGGTGTTTTTCCATGACTTTTTAAATTTAATTTTCATGTTAGTATCAAACATATCACTTTAAGGATTCTCTTCATATTTTTTATTATCAAACATTCTTATGTAAAAAAAGGTGATTATGGGGAAGCCTATATACCTATATACGATAACTTTTACTAAATTTTATGTACTTATATACACGTAAACTCTATAAACTAAAAATTTATATACATTTATTCTATATTTATCTATGAATACAATATGAGGGAAGCTGCATAAGACGCATCAGCGAAAAAATCCTTTATCAATAACCCAGAAGGCTCATGTACAGGGTGAATTTTGTGCATTCTTGATGTGATAACCCAATTCTTGACACGGCGGCAGCGGCGAAATATCTTTGATATATAGATTTTTTTATGTTAAAATTTCGTCCAAAGCAGCATTTAATCCATCTCCTAAATCCCTCATTAATTCTTTCTTCATCTTGACTTCCATATCCCACTCTAAGTAAATATCGATGTGACTCATTGCAATATTCGATGCTTCTATTGTTTGCAGTCTATCTTTTAACATTGTCTTTATATTATTGGCGAAATTAAATTGCTCATGTTGTTTTTTCAATTCCAATAATTTGTCTCTGTTTGATAAGAAATAAGAATTAAATCTCTTTCGACTACATTTTTTCTAATACAATGGTCGCTTTCGTTTACGATGTAAAGAAACGTAACATCACTCATGTCTTCAAAATATCCAAGAATGGTCGATATTTTCACTTCAAGGTCCAACCGTATATCATAATTAATGTCCAAAAATTTGGGAGCTTCGTTGAAAACCGTCAAATCACTAATCATATGTTTTGTTGCCCAAGCCATAAATGCAACTTTACAGTTCATTGAGTATGTTACTTCGATTAAAGTAATATATACTTTAATTACATCACTGTTTTTTATATAGTCCCGCATGATGCCTTGGTCATATGAGCATACAAATTCACGTAACAACAACGAACGTGCTATAAAGGGCACGTCCTTCTGTCTTCTGTCCTTGTTCTCTCGACATAATATATTGAGCGATATTCATTTTGTTGTTGACACTTATGAACACACTCGAGCACTCAGTTTTATATTGAAAACACTTGTTCCTTCAGTTTCAAACATATAGAGGTTTTTGTTTTACGTATAGATAAGAAACAAAATAGCAAACACTTCTACAATAACTTTAGCTCTATTTTTCGAGCAAAAATGCGTAAAATTTGTAATAATTTACGGTGTTGACACCAAACAATGACTTATTTATAAATTAAGATAAAAATATTTTATTAAAGAAAAGTTTTAAGTCGACAGCAATGCGCATTCAATACACCTAAGCCTCAACGCTTTCAGTTTACCGATGCTGACAGCTTTCACGTTACCTGAGCCCTCTGCAGGGCTAAAATGCTGCGGTCTGCATACATTTCTATTCGTTCAAATCCTCATAGCATCAATGCAACGAGCTACCCTCTCTCTCGTACTTTTAAATACGTTTCCTATAGTCCCTACTCTGCTGCATTGCACCGATTCTCTAGAGCGCGTGCGGTGCAGCCTAAACAGCTAGATCGTCGGATTTTTCGACTACCCTCTCTCTCGTATTTTGAAATGTGTTTCCCATAGTCCCCACTCAGGCTCTACTTGCGATCTATCGTAGTCGAGAATGAAGCAAGTAATCACAGTTGCTAGCTGTACATTAAAAGCACAGAAGTGCCCTTACTCTTCGAGAGTCGTACTACATCCTAGTAGTAAACATATCCCCACTCTTCCAGATTTTATAATATTTAAGCCGTTTCACAGGGAGAATGCGCTTCAGTTGATTTTTACGGATTATAAGTTCAGTCAGAATATGGCAAGTTAAAAAAAAATTGGAATAAGCAGAATATCAGGTAAAATATTATTTTACTTTCATAAATTTTCAAAACTATCCTACATTCCTCATTCTTTAAACTAGCTTACTTGATTATACGTATAGAGCTTGTTTTTTTGCCAATGCAGTATAACAATGCGCGTATATATAAACAATAGAAGTTTAGATATTTTGAAAAAAATTTAAATACTTATTGTTAAATAAAGCATTAATACTATTGTCACGTGTGGACACACATCACGGGTGTCCAATTACTATAAGAAGACGAGTATAAGAAGAGTGCAATGTGGGTGGCGGCAAAGATTAGTAGAGAGATTGCCGATGCCATGTAAAAAAAGCGTGCCATATTCGATCATGACACCACCATGCGGCGCTCGACCGAACTATGCACATCTAGCAAGACCCGCCCACTCCGTTTACCCGTCGTCTGCGAAATCGAGCGCGCGCGGCAGATTGATGAGTACTGGAGTTCAAATCTCGGTCAAAGAAGATTTTTTTTTGGTTGTTTTGCTTATTGCCTTTTCATCTACGGGTCCAAAATAATAATTATAGCAAATGTAAAATGTTATATTATTTGTTGTTTATAATTTAATGCAAATAATTGAAACTTTTTAATAACTTGGATGTTCAGAAAAATCCAAATATAATTTACTTTATTTAAAAAAAAGAGTTCATAATTTTAAATTCAATAAAAAAAAATGTCTTACTTGTTATTTTCTTAATAAAAATATAAACAGTTTTCCCCACCACCTTTGCGGTACTGTTTAAGGCGTGTTGATGTTTGCTTCCTCGTGAGGAAGCTTTGTGATAATAAAATTTTCAGTTTCGCTAAAACTTCATAAAAATATGTTTTTGTAACACAAGCATGATTTTCGCGTTTTTCTGACCTATTAAGCGGGACTAAAGTAACTTTTTTCAGACCAGCGGGCAAAAAAAAAAATGAAAAACGCCCGCTTCTCGAAGCAGCGGGCGTTTCTCTTTTTTTTTGCCCGGCGGGCGTTTTTCATTTTTTTTGCCCGCATAACGCCCGCTGGGCAAAAAAAACTGAAAAACGCCCGCTAACATTTTTTCGGGAAATTTTCTATATGTATACATATATACACACTTTACGCCCTTGGCATACATACACACTTTACGCCCTTGGCATATATACACACTTTACGCCCTTGGCACACAATATACTATTTAAGATGTTTGAAGTTCGAATTACGTGTTTTCAGAAAATGTCCGTATGGGTGTGTGTGTGTGTGCGCGTGTGTGTGTGGGGGGGGGGTGGATGCGTGTGTGTATGTATACCGTAATTTTTCTGGAACTACTCTATTTTGAAAAACACTATTTTGCGTTTTTTTCAATCATCCCACTGTAACAAACAATTTAGCTAAAATGCATTTGAAAGATAATAAAATTACCTACTTTTTCCCGTTTGATCATCGGGATCGACCGCTCCTTTCGGGAGATAACATGAAATAGGTGCTTTTTTAAAAAAAATTTATATCTATGAAACTTAACATCATAACCTCACGAAAATAATCATGTTTATGGTTCACGCGTCAAACTATATTCCGTCAAAATTTCTAGTGAGTTGACTACTTATTTTTTCAGTAATAAATCAAATACTGAAAAAAATGAGTTTGTTTCTTTTGTGCCTCGATTACGGGCGCAATAAAGCCTTATTGCAATTGAGATTTCGGAAAAAGGTAGATATTTTATGTGTTTTGGCTAAGTTTATTTCGCAGCTTTGAAACCCCTATGGTTCTTAAGATAACAATGCAGTCAAATGCTTCAAAATTTTATTTGGTGATTCACCATAAACAAAGCTATCTGCTGTTAAAGTTTTAAACGATTTCGTTGAGCAGTTCTTAAGTAATGAGCTGAAATATAAAAACCGATTTTTCACAAAAGTCAGGATAATCTGCTCCTCCAAGAACTAGCAGAAAAATGCTGATAAGATAAAAATCCATCGTAATCCAATTTCTACGCGATGTTGCTGCTGCGACAGTTTGAGTAAGACGACGTGAAATGCTTCACTTTTTTTTAAATTACTATTTTCATTGCCACACATTTCTCCATAGCAACTCGTGCGCTACTCATCAATATTTCTTTGATGTTGTTGTCATTAAAACTCATGACGCGTGGGGTAGCGAGTTTGAGAGTTTTGGCTTTATATTTATTTCTCGCTTGTGCTCACCTTGTTACGATTTCTACATATATATATATATATATCTTCAAAATTAAATATATATATATATCTTCAAAATTAAACGATTAATTGATTCTGCAACTTCGCTATTTTAGAGATTTTGATCGAATCTTTCTGATTATTATATATTGTTTGCTATAAGAAAATCGCTTACAGCAAAATAATTAAACTTGGAAATATTTAAAATAGCATTCACATACTGTAAAAAAGCATTAATCAAGTTCAAATTTTAGATTCAGTTAGCATTATATAGCACTTCGATCCCTATATGTTGGGTTGTTTACGAAACCAATTAGTTTAAAAGATATTGAGCTTCAAAAATGTTTTTTCTCACCTTGTATACTATGAATCGTTTTTTATAAGTTACGCGATAACTAGAGTAAAAAGGTAATAATCAATTTAAAATTTTGGATATAATCTTTAATTTTAATTCAACGAGTGTATTTTTAAATAATCATAATAATGCCTTGATTCTATTAAGTATTATCACACCATTTCATGCAATAAGACGAATTAATAAGTCTCGCTGATTATATTATGATTGTTTTTGCCTATATAATGCAGTTTTTTCTCTATATAATACATTTATTTAAATATTTACATAAAACCTAGACATTTTGTGAACTAATGTAATCAATTACTTTTTTGAAAATGCATTATTGCATAAACAATATGCATTTGAAAAGGGCATGTCAAAGATACATTAAATACAAAATTTACAACTCGGTAAATAATGATGGGAATGACTCCAGTTTTGCTACCCGGGGGTTTTCGAGGTCGCTGATCACGAATATAGCGACGGCAACGGCCTTTGAGGTACCTGGTGCCCAGGGTAGACAGTGTCAACGTCCTCTTCGCGAGTTCTACGGGTAATTCTGACATAGTGAGTCGAAACTCGTTAAATACAATTCGTACATCGTGCCAATGTTGTCAACTATATTATAGGCGCCAAATTAAACAAAAAAAAAAAATCGGCTTCAATAGACAAAGTCTCTACTCATGGTCACCAGAATCTGAATCTTGGTATATATATATATATATATATATATATATATGAATAAAAAATGAAGAATAATATATTTAAATTTAGGTAAAAATGATGTAATGCTGATTCTAATTCCAGGAGATGACGTTCATACTGTCTGCCTTGGGCACCAGGCACCTCGGAGGCCGTTGCCGTCGCGATATTCGTAATCAGCGACCTCGAAAACCCCCGAGTAACGAGTTTCGACTCACTAGTTACAATTTCCCGTAAAACTCTCGAAGATGCCGTTCGTACTGTCTACCCTGGTCACTAGGTACCTCGGAGGCCGTTGCCGTCACGATATTCGTGTTCAGCTACCTCGAAAACCCCCGAGTGGCAAAACTGGAGTCATTTCCATCATTATTTACCGAGTTGTAAATTTTTTATTTAATGTATCTTCGAAATGCACTTTTCAAATGGATATTGTTTATGCAATAATGCATTTTCAAAAAAGTAATTGATCACATTAGTTCACAAAATTTCTAGGCGATCTCACGAATCCAATGCAAAAAACCGCATTAAGAGCCGTCTTACTGCTCAAAAAATCGATGGTTAGGCCGTTTTTTGTGCTTTATTTCCTCGACTACATCTCGAGCGCGAACTCGCTTCAGTCGACCCTATTCCGCGAATTCGCTTTTCGGCGTATATTATTTCCGAATTATTGAATTATTGAAAACTGTTCAGCACAACGTTGTTGAGAATACAATTTTTTCCCACTATAATGGTACTCGGCATATAACAGTAATAATTTCATAAAAAAGATAAATGATACTTACAAAATAAAAATCAATTTATAATGTCAAACGTGCAGCTAAGCTTCAAGCCTAACGAAAAAAAAATCGTAAACTTTTAATAATCTTAATAATTTATAAACAAACATTAAAAAATTAGCCGAATATAAATTAGACTTTGGGTTTTTGTTTGCATAAAAATTGGAACAAAATGATATATCATAGTGCACTTAATTGTTGTAATTTTTTCATTTTTATTTAATAATAAGAAAAATTACATCAAAACTAAGACTAAAAAAAATGTGTAGTGGATTTGAACCCTGGCAAAATGGTACGCGCACCTTCGGGCGCGCGCGCGCCTTAACCAGCACAGCCATCGTCAACATGCTAGTAGAAAAACAAAAACTTGCATTGTTCAAACAAAAGAGCAATTGGCAGATGCTGGATTCTTTTACACCGGAACTGGTGACCAGACTACATGCTATCATTGCGGAGGTGGATTGAAAAATTGGGAACCCAAGGATGATCCGTGGGTGCAGCACGCCTAGTGGTTCCCTAACTGTTTTTATGTTAGCTTGGTCAAGGGTCAGGATTTCATTAACAATGTGACTGCAAAGCATATGACATTATTATCAAAAGAGGTAAAAATTGGTTAATTTTTTGAAAAAAAAAAAAATTTGTTTTGAAAGTGTATAACTTTCTTACTACGGTGATACGAGTGAAACCCAACAATACAGTCCAATATATGTAGTAACATCTCGGAGTAGAGCGTCTAAGGAGGACTGTTGGATCCTTACTGAAGAGTCTAGGACGAAACGCTTTATAATATTGTTAGAAGAAACTCGTCTTTTGAATCTCTCATACCAGGAGCAAAGAGGAGTTAGACAATAATTTTTGTTTGAGAATAATTTGTTGAGTTTCACTCGTATCACCGTAGTAAGAAAGTTAGACACTTTCAAAAAAAATTTTTTTCTGTAAATTCACGAGTGTTAGATATATATATTTTGTAATTCCGCATATGGTTAATTTTTTGTTGTTGAATGAATCAAGATAGTCATATCAAATAATTAATCTTATTCTTTCAATTGTTTCAGGAAAATATAACACTTCCAAGTTATGTTACACAAGTAGAAAAACGGACTAGCAGCTTGGGATGCTCGGTTTCGATGCTACGAATGAATGCAGAATCACAAGAAGATAAGTCTCAACTGTTAAGAGAGAAAAAGTCTATTGACAATGCATACGTATGCAACATCTGCTACAACGAGGAGCTCAGGGTGGTATTTCTACCATGTGGTCATATGATTGCCTGCGTGAAGTGTGCTCCGAGTATGACAATGTGCGCTATTTGTCGTAAACCGGTTTCTATGACTGTACGCGCCTTCTTCACCTAATGTATCAGATATTGTAAGCATATATATCTCTCTATATTATCCAAAAAGTCTCGCCGCTGCCGATTCATAACTTGTGCTCCTTAATTACCGCCCCTCAATTACTGTCCCTCAATTACTGCCCCTTAATCTTGCTCCTTAATTACCCTTTAATACTGCTATTCAGCTATTACCTCTAAAGCACTATTAATACTTATTCTGTAATAAGTTCTAATATTACACACACGGTTAATTCAAACTTTGAATTCCGGAAATTTTTGCCAGTGCCGGCCAGTGCCGGCCGCTTGTTAACTGAAGCCGACGCGCATGCGCTCTATATCAGAACGCGGCCACTCGCCTCCAGCGCATGCTTGTCGGCTCTGAATATCCCCAATGGGGAACTTGCATGAAAAAATTCATTAGGTCCGTCATGTAGAATATAGAAAAATAATCGACACGTATTTTTTCTTTTTTCAATTAAACGATTATTAACAAAGATATAGAGAGTTAAAATGTCTGATGTCACTGATTCGGACTGTATATAGTATATCTATATCGTCCGATTCAGTGACGTCACACGATATTTCAATCCGCTGTACCTTTGTCAATAATCATTTGATTGAAAAATGAAAAAATAAGTAAAGAAGCTTGTACGTTTTGCTCCTAAACTCTTCGATAATTTTAGGATATCTTACTTTAAAAGTCATTACATCTATCGGCTTGTATTGTAATACGAAGTACCTTCGACCTAATGAATTGGCACAGCCCTTTCATAATAATCCAAAATCGGTTGTTCCCTTTGTATTAATGAGATCGCTTTCTTGTCGAAAGGAGTTTTATCACAACACACAAATCTCTTGACTTCTTCTTGTAAAAGGTATTCAGTATAGTCCTAAGCTTGCTAACCCTTGTCAAACCACTTAGAAGTGAATTCCATTTCCTTGAACATCTTGTGTTTCACGATATTAAAAATCGTCTGCCTGTCTGCGAAAAGAAGCTGATGAAAAAATATAGATAAGGAAAGACTTTTGTGATATTTCATCGTCGGGTATTGAATTAACCGTTAATGCACATAACAGCTTCTACTCATTGAATATCAACTTATTTGCCTTTGCTACATACACGGCTAATAGCTGTATTATAAACAACGGATTTTTTGCCTACCCTCTGGTCATACTGATTTGTAATAATCTTTTAAATATTTCGTTTGATCTAGCTACGACGAAGAATAAAACTATTCTTATTTTTGCTTAAATTGTGAACTATATCTTTATATACTTATTCTTATCTGCAGCTTTATTTTACTTGAATTTCATGTGCTCGTGACTCCCAGAATACTGGGACGTGGTTTTGTTTATTTTCAATATTGCTTTTAAACGCATTTTCAAGCATTTGGGAGGTTATGTGATCGGAAAACAATAAATTATTTATGTGGCTTCAGTAAATACGCTGAAAAAAATTGCCTTATGTCCTTTAGTTTTATAATTATAGACTTTTAAGTTAAAATTTTTCAAGCACAGGACATATTTTTCGAGAGTTCATCATTTTCAAGCACAACTTATATCTGTCTTTACATTGAACGCCACGAAGCGAGTTACCGAGATTGTGTTTTTTTCTCTGCCAGACACCTGGACATCGTCTACTGGAGTCCCCGGTGACAGGCACATAATCTTCAAGCACAACTTACATCTGTGTATTAAAAGTTGGAATGCTAGTAAATAACAGAGTGCTCCTCTTCTTTAAGATCTGGATAAGCTATCCATAAGACAAAGCTTCTATTCATTGCGTGACGATTCTGTATTCAAGCGTTTGTAAATCATTGACCAACATTGTCCAATTGGCTTTCTAATGGTAAATGGTTGCTTACGTTTCTACCAATGTTGTTCTGTATAAATATGAATGTGATTTTTATCTTTAAAATTTAAAGGGATTATTATATTCTGTTTCATGTATTTGTATGAAATCTTAGAATAGAAATGTATGTTCATTATTGTGTAAGAAGGAAACAAACCATATATATAATAAATCTCGAGATGACGTATAACTCAATTTATATAAAAATGTATAAATAAACATCGATTGATTAGTTTGCTCAAAATCCTAGAAAATTGTAAACTAGTTTGAAGAATAGGAAATGTAGGATAGTTTTGAAAATTTGTGAAAGTAAAATTAATATTTTACCTGATATTCTGCTTATTCCAATTTTGTTATGAGAGTTTTTTCCCAATGTATAAAGGCTCCAGAGGTACACAGAATTGGAAGGTTACTATGGAATCACCCATATAGTTAAACGAATTCATCAAAAAATAATTTATTGATTTATTTTTAAACACACATGCACCTCCTTCAGATCCGTTTTATCATACAAAAGTTATTACAAACAGTTAATAATGAAACTTTTAAAATAAATTTTAAATATAAGTAAACATTGTATAATGTTTTATTTTAAACAATTGTAATACTTACATTTTTTAATATTCTATTATGTTTTTCAGGATCTCTTGCAATTACCCTACTATGAGAACCAGTATTTTTTTAGCTAGTTACAAGTCGAGTATTTTGAATAAAACTGCTCAAATTTTCCCATTAATTGCATAGACTTTGGTTGTTGTAAATTGTTGGAATCACTATGGATCAAACAATGTATTTTGTGGACACTGTAAAAATGTTGTGGGGTTATGTAAAGTTTGCACGTGATGGAGTCGCTGATTCTAGTGACTTGCAGAGGTGGATTGATTTAGCCTCTAGTGCAATTACTAAACTGAATGAACTAACAGAGTCATCCACCTTGGATATTCATAAGGAAAAGACTTGCCAAACCTCATGCGGACAATTACACAGTATACGTCGGTTATTGAATGATTCTTTACTGAAAGTTGGTGCTGGTCTCCAAGAGGATTTTTCACGAGTTACGTGGGATAATGCGAAATCTGGATTTAAAAACAATTTAAAAAACAGTATTATTACTAATCTAAAACATCTTGACATAAGCAGTTTCATGAAGGATGCATGCGCCATACTTGTAACAAAAATTAAAGCTGATTTGCTAATGCCTAAATCATTGAAGGTGGACTGTATTCTCGCTGCAGAATATGCGATTGCAAAAGATGATAAAGAAATAGTGGAAGTGAAATATTTTAATACAAAGAGTGCATCAATCCTTATGACTACAGACTTGACAGAGTGGTTCGGGAAAAACGTTTAGCAACCAATTGAGCGTGACATGGAAGAGTTTCAAGAACGAGACTCTGGTTGGACTTTAAAAGCTATTCTCAACTTGATTGTAAATATGCATAAATTAAGTCCTATGAAAGCTGCTTCGTACATTGAACTGCCAAAACTCATTCAAAACAGGAAAGCGTGTGTCAGCGTTCAAAATCAAGATAATGAATGCTTTAAATGGGCTATTCTATCAGCTTTACGTCCCGTAGATAAGGATGCACATCGAGTTTCAAAAAATGAAGCTTATGTGAACGAATTGAACTTCAATGATGTTGATTTTCCAGTCTTTATCACACAAATACCAAAGTTTGAGAAACAGAATGTTGTATCTGTAAATCTTTTCATGCTCAAAAAGAAAGGTAACACATTTGATGTGTCTCCGTGTCACTTGACGGCTTCAAAGAAAGTTAAACACGTGAATCTACTGCTTGTGCAAGATACTTACATAGATGAAACTGACGATAAACAACAAGAATACTTGCAAGTTCCACGATTCCATTATATGTGGTTTAAAAATTTATCTCGTCTTGTCTCTTCACAGTTATCGAAGAAATTTCATAAAAAACATATCTGTGACCGTTGTCTTCACTATTTCAATAATGAAGATAAAATAAGAGCTCATGAAATAGATTGTATGCAAGTGAAGATAAAAAATTATTTGATTTGGCTACAACCTGTCATATTTGCGTTGGCTCTTTCGATGAAAAAGATTGGAAAGTCTGAGACCATTGCCATCTCACGGGAGTGTAAGTTTGATATTATTCTTATATATTTACATATCGATGGATATCGATGGATGTGATATTAACTTTAGATTCATTGATTCATTCCGCTTTATACCATCTTCGCTTGATAAACTTGCCTCATATTTGGAGAAGTTGGAAATTCTTGAAAAAGAGTTTAAAAAGAAGTTTAATGATTATCAAATACAATTTCTTAGAAGGAAAGGTGTGTTTCCTTACGATCACATCAAATCCTTTGATGTCTTGAATGAAACTTCACTCCCAGACAAAGAGAGTTTCTATAGCAGTCTGTGTGATAGTAATATATCAGATGAGGACTATAACCATGCACAAATTGTCTGGAATACATTCAACATCTAAACTCCTTAAAACAGATGTACTTCTCCTTGTCAATGTATTCGAAGACTTTATAACCATGTACATTGATACCTATCAGCTAGATCCTGCACACTATTATACTACTCGAGGTCTCACTTGGGATGCTATGTTAAAATTTACTGGTATCAACCTCCAGCTTTTGACTGACATAGACATGCTGCTTTTTGTCGAGCGAGGCATCCGTGGTGGTATAAGCCAGTGCTACAACAGATATGCCAAGGCCAACAATCGCTATATGGAATCAGGATATAACCAAGATGAAGAGTCAAAGAATCTTATGTACTATGACGTCAACAACTTGTACGGATGGTAAGAACACCTTTCTATTTGAATAAATGTATATATTAATAATGGTATACTAATAAATCATTTATTTCTAGGGCAATGACTCAATCATTGCCTTATAATGGTTTCAAGTTGGTAGAAGACCTCAGTAATGACTTCTTTAACGTGTCTGATGATGCTCCAATCGGTTATATCCTGGAAGTCGACCTCGAGTATCCGGAAACTCTACATGATACCCACAAGGATCTACCATTATGTCCGGAGCATGTTGCACCTCCAGGCTTGAGGCAGAAAAAATTACTTACAACATTGAACAATAAGGAGCGGTATTTCCTACATTATAGAGCACCCAAACAAGCTCTTAAATATGGTCTACGATTGCAGAAAATCGATCGAGCCATCGAATTCAACCAGAAGCCATGGTTGAAACCATACATCGATCTTAACAGCGAGCTGAGAAAAAACGCGAAGAATGAATTTGAGAAAATGCTTTTCAAGCTCTTCAATAATGCAGTGTATGGTAAAACCATGGAGAATGAGCGCAAGAAAGTCAATGTAAAGCTGGTAAATAAATGGGAAGGTCGCTATCGTCGTGAAGCGTATATTGCTCAACCAAACTTCCATAGTTGTGCGATTTTTAATGAAAATCTTGTTGCTGTTCAGCTTTCTCGCACAGAAATCTCAATTCGTAAGCCAATTTACATCAGGTTGGCAGTACTAGATTTATCAAAGACGCTTGTTTACCGCTTTCACTATGAATACATGCAAGAGCGAGTGGGAGATAGGGCTAAACTTCTTTACACAGATACAGACAGTATCATCTATGAAATTAGTAATGTGGATATGTATGCTTTGATGAAAACTGATCTTCATGAGTTTGACACTTCTGATTATCCTGCAAATAATCAGTTTAACATCCCTCTCGTTAACAAGAAAAAGGTTGGACTTATGAAGGATGAATGTAATGGTAAGATCATGACTGAATTTGTTGGCCTCCGAAGTAAAATGTACTCAGTCAAAGTACAAAGTCAAACACCTATTAAAAAGATAAAGGGTATGCAATTATCAGTTGTCAAATGAACTATTGAGTTCGATGATTATATCCATGGCCTCCGAGAGAATACATGTATTAGTCGTGAGCAAAAAAATATTCGCAGCCATCTACATGTCATTCGGACTGAGAAAGAGCAGAAGGTTACCTTGAGTCCACATGACGATAAGCAGTACCTGATTTTTGATCAGACAGACACGCTACCGTGGAGTCATTGCATGATAGAGGAATATCAGCTTATTGAGGCGTCTAAGAGGGTTGAAGCGAATGAGGAAGAACCCATGGTAAAAAAACCGAGAGTAGAGCCTAGCTTGACTTAAGCAAGTACTTCTTAACGCTGATAATTATTGTTATAATAATTTTTTCCATCATTGTTTATTTAATGTAAATACTTTTTGCTTTGCAAAAAATAAAGATTTGTTTTGAAATAATTGTTGTATAAAAGATTAGTTTTAGTATAAATTATGTAACTATATTTTTTGTCAAAATAATAATAAATAGTTTATTAAAATATTTATTTTAATAAACTATTTATCGAGTTATCGATTATTATCACCAAATAAGAATGTTAAAGTTGCAAATATTTTTTCCTTAAATAGATTATTTATATAAGGTATAAGTTTATAAGAAGTTTTGAATGCTTTAGTTTGTAAGATACATAAATCTTAAATGAGTATGGTAATATTTTCACGTCAAATTGATTCTAATAATAATTATTAATTTATGAATGCTAACCATTTAAAAACAGTTTTGTATTGTTTAGTTATTATAATTAAGAGTTTTTGTGTGTTTCTACGAAGTTGAAGCAGGAATATAAATTAGTTATATCTAGCCTAAATAATGAAGCAATAATATTATTGAATTCGAATAATGTTTTTCATGGATGAGTGCTGTTCCCTGCTTGAGGTACATATTTATATACTCAGATGATCGCATTGTATTAGTAGTAGTAGCGTCGCTGTATAGGCTAAGTTATAAATATGTAAATTCGTATAGTATAGATGATTATGATTAGTTTTAGTATAAATATATTCATGGTATTCTATATTTCTTCAGACAGGTTAGAGTTATATGTATATGCAAGGAATTTATGTGTTTTGATATAAATAATCCAATGTACCTATATACTCGTATAATAAGGATTTTTTCATATAAAGAATTGAAATGAACAATATTTGACTTATTATTTACATTCCTACCCATTCCCAATTTATCTTCATATACTTGAAATTGGAATCTCGCTCGGGACACAATCAATAATACAAATCGATCAGCCATATTGAATTTTAAGCCAATCGCGTGCAAGAATTTTGTACTGCTTACGTCAGCAGAGATCACGTCAGATCTCGCAATTAACAGATCCAGCAACAAAAATTCTATATACATACCTTATTATTGATAAAACAGATCTGCAGGTCGATAAAGCAGAGTAGATTGATGCAGGGCGGTTGGCTGGGGCAGCTGGCAGGGGCCTGGGGACCGTAGCTTTTAACTGGGTAGCATTGGATAGTTAGAGGTAGCACAGTTAGAAATTGAGGGGGGGGGGGTGGCAGGGAATAAGGGTATCAAGAAATCGGGGTGGAAGGAAATCGGGGTAGAAGGAAATCGGGGGTATCAGGAAATCAGGGTAGCGCAGTTGGGATCTGGCGTAGTCCAGTCGGAGGATGGCGTAGCCCAGTTGGAGGATGGCGTAGCCCAGCTGGAGGATGGCGTAGCCCAGTTGGAGGATGGCGTAGCCCCAACTGGGCCAGAACCGGCCTAGTTCACCTACTGACAGGTTACGGAACTGACATTTGAGGCCTATTATATTGCGTAGTTTTAAATGTATGCCTGCATACTCGGTTTTAACTATTGGTAAATATAGTTAATTATGCCAGACATACATAAAACCGCTTGTGCGATTTTTTTTCAAATGTGTAAACGCCTGGGAAGCAGGCGCGCAGAATGAGCCAGTTACGGCAGAATCACCCATATAGGCACGATAGCAGCACTTCTGTTTTGATTTTAAAACTACATATAACGCTGCTGCATCGCGTCGTTGTTTCCGTTTTTTCACTACGCACTCGTTAAAACTTTTTCGCACGCAAAACGTCAAAACACACACGGCAGACGGCTGCATGGGTAGCCAGATCGATGTGCACAATGCATGCGCAGTGGTCGAGCTGTGGGCGATTCTACTCGATTCTATAAGAATCGTCGATTCTTCTTTTGAAGAATCGATTATTTTGTCGATTCTTTTCAACTGACGATTCTCGATTCTCAATTATTTTTGAACTGAGAATCGAGGAACGATGTGCACAATGCATGCGCAGTGGTCGAGCTGTGGGCGATTCTACTCGATTCTATAAGAATCGTCGATTCTTCTTTTGAAGAATCGATTATTTTGTCGATTCTTTTCAACTGACGATTCTCGATTCTCAATTATTTTTGAACTGAGAATCGAGGAACGATGTGCACAATGCATGCGCAGTGGTCGAGCTGTGGGCGATTCTACTCGATTCTATAAGAATCGTCGATTCTTCTTTTGAAGAATCGATTATTTTGTCGATTCTTTTCAACTGACGATTCTCGATTCTCAATTATTTTTGAACTGAGAATCGAGGAACGATGTGCACAATGCATGCGCAGTGGTCGAGCTGTGGGCGATTCTACTCGATTCTATAAGAATCGTCGATTCTTCTTTTGAAGAATCGATTATTTTGTCGATTCTTTTCAACTGACGATTCTCGATTCTCAATTATTTTTGAACTGAGAATCGAGGAACGATTCTTTTTTCAAAAAAATTAATTAATTATCTTAAAACTTTTGAATCTCTATCGCTTTCAAAAACTAAATGTCTAAATGATACATTAAAGTATATTTGTATTCTAAACTCCAATTGAAAGAAATCCTGATAAACACACGTCGATAAAAGTATTCTGAAACAGTTCGAAAAAAATACTTTTCTTGAGGTAAATTTTTTGGGAGATCTACAGACGTATAACTAAAAGAAAAGGTATATTTGAAAATGTCGATTTGTCGAATAAAGCTCATAACAAGCATTTCTCATGAATTGCGCGTCCATGTCGAAATAAAGAAAAGTCAACTATAAAACTGTATCACATGGCAAAATTATCATTGTAAACTTATACTTTGTGAAAAAAAATGAATATTAATGTAAATATCAAATTTTTTCATCAGTTGATTAATTAAAAATCTAAAAAAAAAAAATAATTATTAAAGAGCATACAAATATTGATATTAATATAGTATAATATATTAGATTTGTTTTATTAATAATATTAATTAAAACTGGTCGATTCTTCGATTCTTCGATTCTTTTTCTAGAATCGGCGATTTTTGAGAATCGATGAAATTTCAGAATTGATTTTTTGGAATCGATTCTTTTTAAGAGAATCGCCCATCACTCGAGCTCGCTGCCTCGCTTCGACTAGAGCCAACAAACAGCTGTTCGGCATTGCTTAGCTGATAATAAAACAAATACTTTTTCTGTTCAAATTATGTAATAAACTATCTTTGCACAAAATTCACGACTTTAGGAACGATGGAATTCGGTTAGTTAAGCGTGACGTCACAGCTTACATATAAATCAATGTCTTTTCCACCAATAGGATAGTTCCGAATTTGGCCACCTTATGAAATTTCGCCCGTATAGTTTAAATTCAAGTACAAAAAGATAATTTTTTTTTTAATCTTATCGGAATAAAAAAGGGTTTTTAATTATTTCGTTGCAATAAGATAATTTTTTTTTTTAAGTGGCATTTCGAACTCGAAAGTTCATCGCCTCATCTACGCAAGCATTCCACGTATCCCTATTTGGTGCTAACTCTATCCATTCAAGTCCGCTTTTACATTTTCCTCCCACCTGCGTCTAGGTCTACCTAGAGGTCGCCACGTATTTGGCTTTCCTTTCATTATACGCGCTGCCGTGCGATCATTTCCCATTCTTGCAACGTGCCCTGCCCTTATATTCTGTTTATATTCGGTGACGCCTATAAGTTATGTAGCTCGTCGTTGTGCAGTTTCCTCCACTACCCAGTTTCCTCATCTTTCTTTGGCCCGTATATTTTTCGCAGAACTTTATTTACGAACATCCTAAAACGGTTTTCTCTGCTTTAGTAAGCGCCCAAGTTTCGCATCCGTACAAGATTACCGGCATTATTATAGTCCTATATATGCTAATTTTTACATTTATAGACAGCAGTTTTGATTTTAGTAGTTTGTTCACGGCGTAGAAGCAGGCATTACCCGAATGTAGTCTCTTATTAATCTCGGCTTTGATTTCGTTTCGATCATTTATAGTTGTGCCTAAATATCTGAATTCGCTAACCTTTTCGAAAGTAAAATTTCCGACTTTAAGATCCCCCTCTCCTTCGCAAATGCCCAGTTTATCCATAATCATATATTTCGTTTTCGATTCGCTCACCTCTAACCCCGTTTCCTCGGCCGCATTTATGAGTATTTACGCGTTTCTCGCTACCATTTTGCCATTATCCCCCACTATGTCCAAGTCATCTGCATATTCTAGAATCTGCATTTTTCCGTTAAGCGTTGCGCCCAGCCCGCTAGTCTGCATTTGCCTAACAACATACTCTAGCGTTAAGTTAAAGAGTACCGTGGAGAGCCCGTCACCTTGTTTAAAACCGTCGTGCATCATGAACGATTCAGATACATTACCGTCTACTCGTACTTTTCCCGTGCTTCCGTTCAGACATATTCGTATTAATTTCACAAGCTTTTGGGACGCCGAGGAGCACAAGGATTTGATACGTTTTACTTCGCTTGATAGAATTATACGCTTTTTGAAAATCTATGAATAACTGGTGTATTGTTTCGCAATATTCCCATATTTTCTCTAACAGCTGTATTATAGTAAACATTTGATCGCTCGTCGACCTATTACGCCGGAATCCACACTGATAATCTCCTATTATATCTTCCGCGAAGGGTGTGAGTCTGGCCTGTATTACGTTTGACAGAACTTTGTAACAGGTAGCTAAAAGTGAGATTCCCCGATAGTTATTGCAGTCTGTCTTATCTCCCTTTTTAAAAGACGGTATGATGACGGATTCTTTCCAGTTTTCCGGCATCGTTTCATTTTTCCAAATAGAGCGTACTAGTTCAAAATTTTTCGATGAGAGCGCAGTGCTCCCATATTTAAGTAGTTCAGCTGGTATATAATCGTTTCCCGCGGCCTTATTGTTTTTTAGTTTTTTGATCGCGGCTTCGACTTCTTTGTAGGTCGGTTCTTCCATATGGAGTTCAGCAGTGTGGATTTCGTCTCCCGTTTCCTCGCAGTTTTCATGTACGTTTAGCAGCTTATCAAAATAGCCCTTCCACAGCTTTAGCACAAGCGAGTTCACCTTCGCTTGTGACGAGATTCCCGCCCTCATCTTTCATTAAATGTGATCTACTCTGGAAACCCTTCCTAATAGCGTTAATTCCTTTGTACATCTCGCGCGGGTTATTTTCCTTACTATTAGTTTCTATTTTTCTAATCTGATTATTTTGATACTCGCGTTTTTTGTTCCTGTAAATCGCCCCCACTTGCCTTCTTATTTCGTGGTACTCTTCTACGGCGCTATCGCCTCCATTGTGTACGCTGTCTAATTTGGCCTTTTTGCGCCTTTCAAACCAGAGTTCGTACTCTTCGGCAAACCATGGTTTGCTCTTTGGTTTTTTCTTTCTACCTAGCACTTTATTCGCGGCCTCTTTTATCGCTTTTTCGATATCCCCCCAAAGACTGTTCGGGTTGTCATCTACCTCCGTCGGTGCATCCGTTTCTTCGAGTACCTGAAACCGATTTCTTATTTCTACTTGATACTTAATTCGTTCTATCCCGTTCCGTAGCTATTCAATATTGAGCGTTTCTACTTTGCTCGCCCGTTTACTATTTTGCCCAGCTACTAATTTGGCTCTTAATTTGGCCACTACTAGAAAATGATCCGAGTCGCAATCCGCCCCCTATAGGTTCTTACGTCAAGTACGTTCGTGTGACGCCTCTTATCAGATAAGAAAGTGATCGATTTGATTTTTCGTGGCTCCGTCCGGCGATGTCCACGTTACTTTGTGTATATCCTTGTGCTTAAAGCACGTACTCTTTACTATAAGATCTTTTGCCGCCGCGAAATTTATGACTCTAATACCGTTATCGTTGCTGGTTTCGTGCAGACTTTCCTTGCCTATAGTGGGCCTAAACATTTCCTCTTTCCCTATTTTAGCGTTGAAATCCCCTACTACTATTTTGGTGTCGTAAGACGCGAATTGGTCGATTAATTGCTCCAAGGCTTCGTAATAAAGATCCTTCAGTTCTTCCTGTTTGTTCTCCGTAGGACAATGCACGTTAATAACCACGTAATTGTACCACGCTCCTTCGATGATGATATACGAGAGTCTGTCGTTTACGAATTTTAAACTTTTAACCGCGTGTGTAATTCTTTTGTTAATCAGAAATCTGGTACCTAGGGAATGTCCGCTCGCGCCCCCGTACATAAAGGTGAAGTTTTCGTTTCCTAACATACCGCTATCTTGCCACCGAGTTTCTTGTATAGCTACTAAGTCTAGATTGTACCCGCCAGCTTCTTTTAAGATTTCCCGGTACGCGCCTGCTCTGTATAAACTGCGCATATTCCACGTTCCTACCTTTAAGTCCCTATTGATTTCGGTTTGGTTTTGGTTTTTTTGGGCCATGATAGTAAGTGAAACCCATGCGTTATTGATCCTGTTCCGATCGCTGGTGAATTATCCGTTCTAGAGGTGATAACCCCCATACCTCTCTAGAACTAAGTATGAGAGCTTTCCGACTTTGATAAGGACGGAGTCAGCTCATCGTCGGACACACTACGGAATCACGCTCGTATCCTAACGCCCCCCTGCAAGGCAGCGCGCCTACGCTGGCTTCGTTGCCGTGTAAGACCAGGTGGCGAATCATTCTACACATCCCCTTTCGGGGCAGTTGTCATCGCTCCCGCATTCTCCACGACAGCAGGATTTTTGTAATGTGTGCTAAGAGAGATAGATTATAGACATAGTTAGGTATGAAGAGAAATTGAAATAAGAAATATTGTTGAGTGTTCGTTGTTGTGGTGCTTGCGTAGTGTTTCTAGATGAATGCGTTCGATCGCCAGTGTGGGCTCATCACACCCACGCCCGGGCCTATCGGCTGTCCGCGGCTGCTTATTCGATTTATTCGCAGCTAACCTCTTTCTCAGGGGTCGTTCCTCTATCCGCAACCTGAGGTCGCGCTGTGTAGTGGTGATAGGCACCCACCCGTCCGCTCTGGACGCACAGCAATAAGAGAATACATGTTAAAATTTATATGAATGTCTATTCGAAAATCAACAATATTGAAAATCATAAGTCAAAAACTAAAATAATTTAAAAAAATGTCAAGCTATGTATGGCCAACACATTTACTTCCTCCTAGAGAAAGCTTTGTAATAGTGAAATTTTCACTTTCGCTAAAACTTTGTAGAAACGTATTTGGATGTTTGGAGTTCGAATCACATGTTTTTAGAAAATGTCCGTTGGATGTGTGTTTGTGTGTGTGTGTGTGTGTGTATGTGTGTGTGTCGCAATATTATCGAATCCAGGTTATGAATCTCTACAAAATTTGGCATGTATACCCCTTTTTAGATTCTGAATTCGGGAAAAGTAGTTATTTTCAATTGTGCTAACTAAATTTCATTTTATGGCCGTTTATTGAATAAAATTACCTTCCTTTCCCCGCTTAGCCCTCGAGATCGACCGCACTATTCGGCACCAAAAAAAAACCGCGAAGCGATGCAAGGCGGCAAGCCACCGCGGCCGTGAGGCCGCGCGGGGCACGCTAGTTCTCATTTATCTTTATGTTTCACAATTAGTTTTCCATTCGATGATTCTACTACTACATTATTGATTTCTCTAATTTCTTTTACTATGAACTGTCCATTATAATATTTATATAATTTCCCGTATATTGGTTCTTTCCGAACCCTAACTTCCTCACCGACCTCTATATTAAGAGGTCTGGACTTTTTATCGCAGTACGCTTTATTTTTAAATTTAGAAATCATCAAGCTGTTTCTGGCTATGCTTTGCATCTCTTAGAGACATTTTGTTAGTTCTTGCACGTATTCGTTATAGATTTCAAGTTGAAATTCATCTGGCAACCGGTGTGGTGTTTTCGCTGGCCGCCCGTATACTAGCTCGAACGGAGTATAGCCTGTTGATGCATGTGTAATGTCCAACGTTCATATCACTGCATTATTACTTTACACATTTAGCATGCAAGCCTGCATCAGTGCGTGCACGTAGCAAGAGCGTAGTGAGCGCATCTGATTGCAACACATTATACCGAGCGCCGGAAATCAAAGCGAGTGTCTTGACTTCTGCGACAGCACTCCTCGCTCGAAAACCAGGACTGTAAACGTACCCGTCAATATTTAGTGTGGCGAATGCTGATTGGATTACCGCGATATTTTCTATCTTAATTTCGCAACTGCTTGCAACAGCACTGAGGCATTAAAAATCCTGGAGCCGATCTACGCAGTTTCTTTTTACGAGAATCAAGCTGCTATCACGAGCTGTACCTGGTTAGTGAATACGAGAACTATTTATCTGTACGCATCGTCTATTGAGTGCGTAAAAACCACTCAAACTCTGTATGCGATACGAGAGTAGCCCTCTTTACCATCTAGACGAGAGCCTCGTGTCTAGCAGGAAAGGGCCCGTCAATACATCTGGCGTCAGTGGAAACAGAGCTTAGATAAGTATGAAGAACTTGCCACGAGTAATTGTGTAGAATAGACCAATCAGCATCTGTTGCACTGAGAAGAAGACTAGGTCATCCAGCGTGCGAGAGGACGATTTTAATTGTAAGTCGCCTTAGTATCATCATCAGAGAAATATCCGAATAACATCGTAGTGAATAAATAATATAATAAGTCAAGTGAACAAAATAACAATTAATCTAAACACTGTAACATCAAAACTGTCTGTAAAATGAAACTATTTCGCACTAGTATCGAAATGTACTATTCAACAACATGAGCAAAATAACGATCCACGTTATAATAATCAGAATAATCAGAATAGATCAGAACAACCAAGATATCGCCAGAAAAATCATAATAATGGCAACGTTAATAATAATAATATTAATCGCTTTAACAACAATGGTCAAAACAGTGGCTATGCTCATAATAGAGAATTTAATAATCAAGGTCTTAATCCAAGTAACAACAGAAATAACCAAGGCCTAAATAATAATAGGCCGCCGATTATGTATTATTATTGTAAAGAACTAGGACACATGAAGAGAGACTGCAATAAATGGGCAGCTGACACGCTTGGAGGAGTTTTGCCTGCGAGAAACGGTTGCGGCTATTCTCAGTCGGGTAATGGAAGCAAAAACGAGTGCCCGCCCGAACTCTGGGATTCAGGAGGGGAATACGGCCTCTGTGAGAGTTAAAATCCACTTAAATCAATCAAGCTGCACTCCAAATATTAAGATTGGTGTAAAGGAATTAACATGACCTGCCATCTTTATGTTGGATACTGGCTCGTTATAAAACTCATTAAAAATATCACACGTTCTTATTCGTATACTAATAAACACACAAAAAATCTTTGTTTTGAGGGAAATCACACCAGCGTCAATAAAAACATTAGGGACAATTACAGTTAATTATGATAAGATAGATATCCATTTTCACATTGTATGAGATAGATTCCCTGTAAGAGAAGCAGATATATATGGCAGCGATTTTTTCAAACAAACAAGTGCAAAGATATGTTACGAGCAAAACCGCCTTATTCTAGTTAACGTAGAAATTCCTTTTCCGATAAACATATGAAATTTTTACTAGAAAACTAGTACGATGACAAATCAGAGTACTCGCCACGAAATACGTTACAAAAAGTTGTGTCGGAGAGGCTTTCTCAAGGTGGTATAAAATTGGGAGAGTATTTGGGGTATTCGAGAAATGAAGATACATTTATAAACGGCCATCGAGAATCAAGAGACGCTGCACTATGTTTTATTTTAACTTAAGTATGGACAAAATTAAGTAGCGTCTCTTAGAAATAAGATAAAAAAATAGAAAAATATCGAATAAAAATGCCTTAGTATAGTAGATTAAGAAAAAAATTAGTCGCGTTTCACCAGCACCATATTAACATCCTCAAAATTCACCCCCAAAATAAGAAATTGGTATACAAATTTACATTTTTGGCTATCTTGTTTCAGAAAAATGGTTTGAATAGACCCCAGGGTGAATCTATATGTTTTTTGGGTTGCTGACTCCAATTCCGGGTCCGTTTCCATCACGTTGGGAACAAGGTCATTTAAAGGTCGAATCGATAAGAGTCCGTAAAAATATCTGAAAAAGTATATGCATATGTTTTTTGGGTAGCTGAATCTGAATCCAGAGTCCGTTTGCCTCTATCACGTCAGGGTCAAGGTCATCTGAAGGACAAATTGATAAGAGTCTGTAAAAAAAACTAAAAAAATTAATGATTATGATTTTGGGTCGCTGAATCTTAAGGATTGGGACTACTCGAAAATCAACAATTTTTGGATTAATAGTTGAATTTAATTAATTTAATGTTAAGCACTCTATTGTAAATGACATAACGTTATAAAATTACAGTTTGATAAGTTATATATGTTATAAAGTTTAAATCTATAAATTATAACGGGGTTTTAGACCGGGATAATAGAGAATGATGGGGTCCGCATCCATATATAAGCGATCAGTGGCGCATCCACTGATCGATGAATAAGCGAGAGGAAAAGTATGTAGCAGCTAGTTGCAGGCTTCTTGAAGGCTATGCGAAGCCTGGCCCGTAGCGCAGTTTGCTGTACGTGCACGTCCTCGTGCACGTGAGCCCGCGGAGGCGTCGTGAGTAATTTGGCTACGTAGCTAGTTCGCGAGATAAACTAAGAGTGAATCGCATGGGAATGGGTAGAGTCAGGAGCAAAGTGACACAAGCCGAGTAGTAGCAAAGTTTCTCTTTATGTAAAGACTCGAAATCAGTACAAATGCAGCGCGGAGTAAGAGAGACGGAGCAGAGCGAATAATGCCGAGAGAGAGAGAGTATTGCGATCGGGATGGTACTTACAGAAGTGCTTCGTGGAACTCGATAAACGCCTCGTGGCTTTGACCGAAGCGGCGCAGGACAGATGACCAGGGCCCGACGCTGGACAGCAGGACGGACGCCTCAAAGCCTCGTGTGTGGCCGGGTGCAGCAAGAAGTCGAGCGGCAAACAAATGGACACGCGGTGCTGAACAGCAGCAGGGCGATTCCAGCGACACACGAAGTATCTGGTCAAGGACGCAGCAGCAGTCCTCTGGAAGATGAACGCACGCACGCACGGATATCTCTAGCTTAAAGTACGCGTAGCCACGGAAACAAAGCGGCAGTATCAGTACGACTGTACAGCTCGGCGCTATACTCCTGAGTGTCGCAGTGTGAAGCGCGACCGCGTGGTCAGTGCAATCTCTCTCCCTCTCTCTCTCTCATTCTCACTGATAGCGCCACACGCACATACACGCGCGCGGCTCTCTCTCTCTCTCTGTATGTTAAGGATGTCTGCTCCTCTCACTTACCTGCTGCTCAAAGGGATGTTATACAAGAATGTTTACAGATAGAACATGTTTATTATAATATGATGATATAATATAGGGGAGAGAGGGACGCAACGAGTGCACACAAGGCAACTCGTTATAAAATATAATATTTTTGATCGAGAAAAATCTATTTAAAAAATCCTTGAATTTCGCATCAGAAAACTAACAAATCTATAATTTAAAGTGTTCCTGGCGATAAACCATGCATCGAATCGACTTGAAATTTTGCATAACTATTCTTCAATATACAACTAACAGATTTGTGTAGTGGTATTACTAATGGACATGTACTTGAAATTTTATCAAAATAAAAGTGTAAAAAGTAACATTAAAAAATGGATATTTTTAGACGAATGTGCTTTAAGTAGTGTAACTTTTTTTTTAAATTACCTTAAATAATTCCACAACACAATCTCTTTGTTACATACATTAGAAATGATACCTTTAATGGTAAGTACCGTGATTAAAAGTTTCATCGCCAGGACTATTTTGAAAATGATCAATTTTTGAGCTTTTTTAAACTTAAAATTCGTTTTTGTTAGCTTCAAAAGGGTCTTGGAAGCTCTACCCGGCTAATTTTCTTAGTTTTTTTTTTATAAAGGTTATGATGTTACATTTTATACACGATTTAAGGGGACCTAACCACCTTACATTGTCAAAAAATGAAAAATCAGATTTTATTTTTATATTAACATTAAATTGTTTAAAAAATGTATTAAACAAACGTATAAACTCAAAAAAAAACTATAGAGAACAAGAAACAATTTTTATATGTACCATATACCAGGTGCAACATGTCTCCGAAGAACAAAATTCACAATTTTCATTTTTTCACTCACCGCAGACTTACTTCAGTTCTAGGCATCGAAGAGCACTAAAACTTTACAAACATGTTTGAAATACATAGTTCTGACATGAGTGTAGGGATTTGTAAGCAAATTCAATCTTAAAAAGTTATCTTTAATTTAAACATAATGTTTGTCATTTTTAACATTTTTAAACAAATATTTTGTTTAAATTGAAGATTTCTTGATTTAATTTAATTTTCCAGATTTAATTCATGTCAGAACTATGTATTTCAAACATGTTTGTAAAGTTTTAGTGCTCTTCGATGCCTAGAACTGAAGTAAGTCTGCGGTAAGTGTAAAAATGAAAATTGTGAATTTTGGCCTTCGGAGACATGTTGCACCTGGTATATGGTACATATAAAAACGCCGAACTTCTACTGCTTATGGCATTTAAAATATATATATATATATATTTTTTTTCATTTTTTCGGAAATTGTTTTAAAATTAATTTTGATTCTACCCATTTTCAATTATATGTTACAATTATAAATAAATCTGGTGCACCACTTTTTCTTATAATAACCATTGCTGCGTTGTTGTATGATTTGTGGCCTCTAATATATGTTGATGATCGATCTTTTTGTTTTTACGTAGTATAATAAGGAAAAAAATAGTATATTGTGTACCAAGGGCGAAAAGTGGGCTTTTTTAGTTTTAGACCGAGTGTGGAGTTTGCAGTACGAGTCAAGGCGAGTTAGCCCGAGCCGAAGGCGAGAGCGTTTACGAGCCGCAGACGAGTACTGCAACCACACGAGGCCAAAAAGCCCACTTAGCCCTCGGTGCACACCATATTTTTTGTAACGCAAGTACAGATTTTTGCGTTTTTTTTTTAGATATTGAGTGCGACTGATGCAACTTTTTTCAGAATCGGCGACCACACTCTTAGTGGACTAATTTTTAAATTTATATATAAATATTTATATAGATGTGTGTGTGTGTGTGTGTGTGTGTGTGTGTGTGTGTGTGTGTGTGTGTGTGTGTGTGTGTGTGTGTGTATATGTATATATGTATACATATCAAAAATTTCCCGAAAAATGTTAGCGGGCGTTTTTCATTTTTTTTCAAAATTTTCAAAATTTTCGAAATTTGTTGAAATTTGAAATTGTTTAAAATTTTTTAAATTTTAATACAAATTTGTTTTACTTCGAAAAGTCCTCGAATTTCTCATTCCTTCCATATGCATGATAAGTGGCTTATTCGCACACTTATCATAAAAAGTACGGTGTGCAACAAGGGGGGAGAGGCTTTTTCAGACTAGTGTGATGTTTTGAGCACGAGTGGGAGTCGAGGGTGCCGTAGGCGCTAGAAAAAGCCAATTTTCCCCCCTAGTTGCACAATATACTATTGTTTGCCCGCTGCTGACTTTTTTGCCCGCTACTGACTTTTTTTGCCCACTGCTTATTTTTTTGCCCGCTACCAACTTTTTTTGTACGCCGGTAAAAAAATGGTACTTTAAGCCCGCTTAATAGGTACAAAAACGCGAAAATCGTGCATGTGTTACAAAAATCTGTTTTTCATTATATTAATGTTTTAGTTTCATAGCGATTCTTTAATTTAGTTTTTGGTGATAATTTTATCGAGAGTTAATAAAAATAGTATATGTGTACCTAAAAGTGAATAATATTTCCTATCTTTTCACCGCAGATAATTCAAATTACAGTTCATCGTTCTTTTGTTATGCACCAAAAGTGAAATTTTTTTAAACCGTTATAACTCGATCAATACACTGTATAAGTTCTACAAAAATCATGATTGTTATAAATAATACATACTACGTAAATATCAAGTTATTTCACAAATTATTTCCTGAGAGAAAAACTCAATTATTAAAAAATAAAGTTTTTGTTTCCTACCTAGGGAAGCTGTGCATTTTACAGACCAAGTTAAGTAAAGAAATAAGGCATAAATCATATCTAAAATTTGGATCCGGACGGATTTTCTTGTTATCTTAATTCTTATTTTTTCGCACGGGAAGAGCGGAGTTGTTCGATGAGGTTCTTCGACTCACAAATGAGGTCGACATGCGTTCTGCTCAAGAGCGTGATTCCTTCCACCGTCACTTCGGCCACAAACTCATCTCGGCCTCCTGCCTGGGCGAAAGGAGGAGGAGTTTTTCGGTTTCACGCTGGGTGAGCTGAACGAGCACTTCGCTGGAATATCGGCATCATCCCTCGAAAACATAGATGATGCAATGGACACTATTTTAACAGCAAGCGAGGAGGGTTTCTCCTTCAGCCCCGTTAGTATGAGCGACGTTGTCCTCGCCATATCACATTTTTCCTCGCAAGCGAGGGGTGTCGACGGTGTTCCTTGCGGGGTGGTCGTCAAGGCTCTCCCAATTATTGGCGAATATATTTTAAATTTGTTTAACTGCTCCTTCGCTCAGGGGATCTTTCCGAGTATCTGGAAGCGGGCTCAGTTGATTGCCCTAAGGAAAACCGGTGCTCCGTCTGACGTCACTGACTTTCGGCCGATTGCTCTGCTCTGCTTCCTCTCAAAGGTACTCGAGAAGATCGCTCACACCCAGATCACGGAGTACCTTAGTAAATATCAGTTACTGGATCCCCTCCAGGTCGGCGAAAAAAGCACAGTACCCAAACAGCGTTACTCAAACTGACCGACGACATACGCATGGCCATTGACAAAAAGAAGGTGACTCTCATGCTGCTGTTCGATTTCAGCAAGGCCTTCGACACCATCTCACCTTCTAAACTACTATCTAAACTGCAACGGCTGGCGTTCTCACGGACGGCTCTCCTGTGGATTAAATCTTATTTACAGGGGCGATCCCAGATGGTAATTTCCAATAAAAATGGAAACTCGGAATGGCTTGAAACCAACCTGGGAGTTCCACAGGGTTCTGTCCTGGGACCTCTGCTGTTCAGTCTCTATGTCAATGACCTGCAAAACTTACTCGACGGCAACATTAAACATCTGATTTACGCGGACGACCTTCAGATTTATCTGCACACCAAGGATAAATTTCATGAGGGCGTGGCTCGGCTGGCAGAAGCGGCGCGGCTGGTCGCTGACTGGGCGGGGAGCTCCGATCTGCGACTCAACCCTGGCAAGACTAAGTCCATCTTTTTCGGTTCCATGAGAAATGTTAATGACATTAAATCATGGAACCTGCCAGGAATTCCGTTGCCGGGCGGAGTGATGGTCCCTTTCAGTGAGACGGTCGTGAGTCTCGGTGTTGTACTCGACAGTAAACTCACTTGGAAACCGCAAGTGGATTCAATCACGGAAAAAGTCAACAAAGCCCTGTACAGCTTGCGGTTCATTAGGAGCTGTACCACCGAGACTCTCCGCAGAAGGCTAGTCAAGGCACTAATACAACCACATTTGGACTACTGTACTGTGACCATCCTGGACGCGTCGAATGAACAACGTATACGGATACAGAGACTGAGTAATTCATGTGTGAGGTTCATCTTTGGAGTTAGAAGGGATGAGCATATCAGTCCCTACCGGAGGCGTCTAGAATGGCTGCGCACCAATTCCAGAAGGCTATACTTTGAAGCCATTCTTTTATACAACGGTGCTTAAATATCTGGCTACATTTTTCAGTAAGCACAAGCCGAGGCCCTCCAGTAGGGGAGTTCCTCAGGAACTGAGCATACCTGCGGTGAGTACTGAAACCGGGGCAAGGGCCTTCCACGTCCAGGGTGCTCGTTTCTGGAACTCTCTCCCTTCTGCTCTGCGCAATCTCCCATCACTCGCATCATTTAGAGGGGCACTGCGACGGCACCTGCTGGAGATTGATTCGTAGCTGCTCCGAGCACGCTGGCACTGCGTATTTTACTCTAGCCTGACTTAGCCTTTAGGCAGTATTTTCTTTTCTTAATACTTAATTAAGATTGTAATCGTGAGACGTAGATAGGTCTTTGACCAAACTTAATTCTAAAAGTGAAAATATTGGTTTTATTGTGATCTCAAAATGTGATATTATGTATATGTGTATGTGTGTGTACTAGGGTGGACCTTAATTTTTTTTTTTTTTACTCGGGAACTTTCTCCCCGGGTGGAAATCTCTTCTATAGGCTCTAAAAACTCTGCGCAAGAAGGAATTGGATTTTTAAAATCGATTTATCACGTGCCTCAAAGCACCTCAAGTTTCCCATTGATTTTATATGGGAAAAACGTGTTAATTTGTTTATCCTTCTAAAAACCGTCTGAATCTCGGATTTTCATTATTAAAACTATCTTTTCTTACGTATTTTGAGCTGCCGAATCGAATGGTTCCATCACTTTTGTCTATGTATCGTAAAAAAAAAGTTATAAGCGAAAATCCACGAAAAACTCGAGAAATAAGGGAAAAAAAGACAATAAATTGAACTGTGACGAACGTAATCATTGAATTTTGTGTTAATTATATATATTTTTATGTGTTTTGAGCTGCTGAATCCAGTAGTGCACTTATATTTTGTCTACGTAGCGATACAAAAAAAAGTTATAAGCAAAAACCTTCAAAAAGCTTGAAAAATTGGTGAAAAAGCAGATAATTTTCTTGCAACGATAAAATGCTATTCTTTTGATTGTCGTTCGTCAGAGGAGTAGGCATTTAATCGTGGAAAATCCGAGCAATAAGTATTGTTCTTTTAATTGTTGTTCGTTAACTGAACATTTGCTCATAAAATTGAAATTGCTTAAGTATGATTTTTCCGTAAGGGACTTAAAGCTGGAGTAAGTGTGAAACGAAATCTGCAGAAAAGGACCCGAAGAGGTGGCTTCGGATGAAGAAACTCGGTCCAGTATGAAATATGATTGAGCCTAACGGTGTGCCGGCGATCAGTTCGATATTGTTGAAAACTATAAGTTCGAAATGTTGGAAAACGTGTATTGTAATTGCAAGGTGTAAAACCCACCCCAGTTATAATTGCATAAAAATATAAAACTGGATTTGGATCTGTTAAATTAAAAATCCGTCTAAGGCTGAGGACACATAGTTGGAACATTTAGTTAGAGAAGAACATGATAATAAGTTCTGTTGAAAAATAGCTTGAAAGTCTAAGTTGGAATGTGTGGACAAGAAACAAAATGATAGCAATCATTTGGATTCAGCAAATTTTGTTTTTAACAATTTTGTTCAAAAAATGAAAGCTCGATTATGTATCAAATAGGAATGATACTGATATTGAAAATTCAATTTATCACATTTTAATAATATTGTTCAATTTTGAGATATAATGAACAAGCTCAATGAGGAAGAGACTGCTGATTTCAACGAATAGGTCAGCGTACGAATACATTCAGCCCAAAATAACTTCCTTGAGTGACTGACAAATGCTGGCTTTTTGGTGGAACAAAATGGCCTGTCGAGAGGACAACTGCAACAAAAATAGGAGTACAACGGATTGAACTGGTAACGAGCATAAATTCAAATTATAATGACAGATTGAATAACGTGAGTAGAAATTACATAGTTTAAAAATAGTCCAGGAAAAATTAAATAAGAAACAGTTCATGGGAATGTGTCTGTAAAGAGTAAAAATGAACAGTTAAGTTGGACGTGTTTCTCTTTCTTTCTTAAATTGTTTAATATTAAAATTGACTACTTGTAATTGATTCTATGCAATTTATCCGTCAATCGTATGTGCTCGAAAGTTCGACTGAATTAAGTTGGATTATGTTCGAAAAATTTATTATAAATAGAATTGATGTCATGCTACTTTGAGTTGGTAGACATTCGTGATTTGTCTCATATGCTTGATAAACTCAAACTAACAAAACAAAGTGACATTGTTGAAATTCAAATACAGTCCTCCTGAGAAAATGGTTATATGGCATTATGTGTAGTTCGAGCAAAGAGGTATAAAAGGAACTCAGTCTTTAGAAGATAAGTTTGATAATATAGAGCTCGATTATATAATTAATTACTGAGTATATCCATTTGTTTGAAAAATAATAACATTCCTTGAAATCACTGTCAAAAATCCACGTTTTGTTGGAGAAACACAGATTCTTAATGAAATAGCTACTAGAAATCGTTAACAATGAATTCTTAAATATTACAATATTTAAAAGGAAAGCTGGACATCTCTCTAGATGATGTTGTTTATGCCTAAACAAACCAAGTATTTTCATCTTGGAAGGATGATTTTCTACTACGACAACGAAGGGTACCACAAGCATAAATACACGAAGCAAGGAAGATGTGCTTTGGATGCAAGGATGTGAAATGCATGTTTGGTTCGGTTACGTTCACTCGAAAATCTCAGCTTGAAAAGTTTGCTTAAGAATATGAAAGTCAGAAAAGGCTCGATTTCTCGTATTTGTTATTGTCGGCGTGATCATTGTATTCGGAATACGAAATGTAAAATTGATAGCGCATCAGGCTGTAATACGATTGAGAAGTCTAAGTTTGATGGAAGTCAAGGCCGAGGCCAATAACGACAAAGAAATTAAAAGGCCCTAAAACTGATAGTATTTCTGTTTTAAAATCCAAACATGATTTCAAGTTGGCTCGTTGGAAAATTAAGAAGTGGTGTAGTGCAAGTATCAACTCAAAATTGATTTTCAAATCAATGATGATACTGAAAAGCTTGATATTTAATGTGCGAATTCGTATATTTCCGTGATTATAAATTCGAAGGGAGTAGGTAACGGTCCGAGTTACGCTACTGATGATTGTTCAATTGAGTCTGAACAACATAGTCTGTCAAGTCATTATCTGGAAAATTGTCGTCTGTAAGAACTGTAATCTCTAGAATGTACAAATAACTACACTGGATGATGGAGTGTAAAACAAACAGTTGGAATGGAGGGAAAAACAGCTTGAAACAAATGAAATTGTTGCATAGTTTATCTCAGTGTGATGTACGTCTTTGACAAAAGTATAAACTCTGATAAGAAAAATATGCTCGAAGTTAGCGAAGCTATTAAGCTCGATTATAGATCCAACATATAACAAGCAAGTGAACAATCGACAACATAAGCTTGAAACTAAAGAGAAAATCTCCAAGCTGGAAAATAAATAGAGTTTTATGGGGTTCATAAAAGCAATAAGTCTGATAAATTTATGCAAATTACTTTGAATGCTGGATTAGATAAAGCAATGAGCTATGCTCTAGCTATTTAAACTTTGATAATTCATTGAGATTTGGAATAAATAGTTTGAATGAGTTAATTTCTTTTAAAGCACAGATTGTGAATTAATGAAATTATTTTGGTCAAGTCAGAAAATTTAGTACATAGAAATTATCATGAAAATCTTGAAAGATTTTATTTTCAATAATTATTATTGAATTGATGATTTTTAGTTTGTATTGTAGATACATTTAGCAATGTTTGTTCAGTGATACATTCAAAGAAAATACAGAGTTCATAGATGAAAGAGTTCTTAGATTGAAGAGACATAACATGCGTCGAAGTCATTCGCCCTATTCAGGCAGTATATGATAAGAGTAGCTGGATAATAGAACAGAAAGCGTTCCTTGCAGAATTTGATTAAAATTGGCATTGTCAAAAGCTCGCAAAATATGTTACTTTCGGTGCAGCTATATGTCGGATGTATTAATAAGTTTGAAATTAAATTAAAGTTCACCATCCCTGATATATACCTGAAAATAACGGCATTACTGAGATGACATCATACTTATAACAGTAATTCAAATTTTGAACTTTAGCTGGAACGTAAAAGTTGTACAATCCAAATCTGAGCTGACAGAAATTTGTATTTGGGGATAAATACAAAATATTTAATAAGTTCGCTACGGAAAATGAGGTTTTGATCCTCGAAACGGAGGAAGAAAATGGTAAATATTAGAAACGGAGGGAGAAAATGGTAAATATTAGAAACGGAGGGAGAAATCGGACAATTGATACCGTCACGTAAGGTTGAAGTTAACTTAAACTTACTAAAAAACAAAAACAGGGCAAATGTATTAGTTGCGACTGTATAAAATGATCCAAACTCATATGAACTGACTATTGGTGCAGATAACAAGCTTGAATAAGAAAAAATAAAAAAAAAAAGTTGGAGATGAATCTGTGTTAACAGAGGAAAAATAAAATTTGGTTTGTCATTGATGTATCATTAAGCTCGAAAGGCAAAAGCCAAATATCATTGTTTCAGAATGAAAACTTAAAAAGAAAGTTGGATTGAACAATAGTGACAGTGACATGGTTCAGTTTCTAATAAAAGGTTTCAAAGATAAAAACTCATACATGAAGTCAAACATATGCATTAAAATCAAGTGTTTAAAACTATTCCGATTAGTATTTCCTATACCAAAGAACTTTGATTTCAAAATACAGCAGCTTGATGTTTGAGCAACCACTTTGTAAACGATTAGTAGTGAATTGATATAGAAATACTGCGAGTGTTTACTATGCTGTCCGACGGCGGCGCTCACTTCGCCTTGTGCACTCGAGCGGTCAACACGCGTTTTAGCTTGTCTGTTCGATTACTTTTGTTATACTAATTATATTCTCATATAATAGCTTGACTACGTTGTATAATCAATGGATGATTAGCTTGAGGTGTTATCAATAAATAGTGTTTTATTGTGAAATCCTGTGTACACATTATTTCTCCCCAAGCATGCATGGTCCGAGCACGTTAAAGTCTCAACAATAATATTTTCAGGTAAAACATTCTCAAAAAATGAATCAAAAGGCTTTAAAATCATGGATTATAATTTTGCCTGATGGTTCTATTGCAATAGCTCACTGTAATTGCATGGCCGGTCTTGGTGAAGTATGCAGTCATGCTGCTGCAATCGCTTTCTCTTTACTCTTCAGGAATTCGTCAATAGATATAGCATCATGTACAGATCGGTTATCTGTTTGGACTGCACCACACGTAACATAAACTATTGTACCAAAGGAAATCAGAGATATTGATTGGGGAAAAAGTTTAGAATCTTTTGACAAATCTCACTTAGAAAGTATTCCTGTATTAGAAAATGTGGCCCTGGGAAATTTTTTGAAGAAAGTGGATGCGATTGATCCAACAGCAGTGATTCTTACAGTGATTTCAGCCTTTTGCGAAGGCAAGAATAATACAAGAAATAAGCAACTTACCAAAAAGTGTATGTGATCTTTATAATCCAATACAGTATCAAAATTATTCTTTAAGCGAACTAAGAGATGTAACAATTCCTGGAATAACAAATGAAGAACAAAAGGCAGTACAAAAGGAAACTATTAAGCAATCAAAAAGTGATTCTTGGTTTAAGCACGGAGCAGGAAGAATCACAGCCTCTGTATTTAAATCTGCATGTAATACATCAACTGAGAAACCTTCTTTATCAGTTATAAAACAAATCTGTTATCCAGAAAAAATGTGCTTTAAAACAAGAGCAACTTTATATGGTTTAAGCCATGAAAATATTGCTCGTCAAGAGTATATTAGTCGTATGAAACCTTTGCATCAAAATGTAACTGTTTCATTGACAGGTTTAATCATTTCGACAGAAGAATGCATTCTGGCTGCTACGCCTGCTGCTTTAGCTCATTGTGATTGCTGTGGTAATGGATGTCTGGAGATTAAATGTCCATACACAATGCTGGATAAAAGTGTCAATATAAAACAGTTTGCGGCCTTAAAGAAAAGTTGTCTTGTTTTAAGAAATAATGAACAGTGTGGACTCGATAAAAAACATGCATATTACTTTCAAGTTCAATTACAAATGTATGTTACCAAGACAAATTACAATGACTTTGTGGTTTGGTCAAAGAAAGATATTCTTATTGAAAGAATATATTTTGATAAGACTTTTGTTGAAAGTAATATAAGCAAAGCAAAGAAATTGCATTCAAATGCTATTGTTCCTGAACTTCTGGTACGCTTCTTTACGCAGTCAAAAGATTTTGTTCAACCAAAACTTTGGTGTGAATGCAGAGGACCATATGATAGAAGAGAGATGATCAGATGTGCTAATGAAGACTGTACCATTCAATGGTTTCACTTAAAATGTCTGAAACTCCAATTATCAGGAAATACATTTTGGTTTTGTAAAGTATGTAGTAAAAATTTATTTAGTTCTCTTGGTTAATTATTAGGATTGTGTATATGGATATATTATTAAAAAGAAAGTTATTTGAATAAATAAATACCATTTATTTTGTATGAAAAATATTACATCTTGTTATTTGCTTTTTTCCCACTCTTATTTTAATCATTGGTATAAGCATATATTTATATTGTCTGAAATTTTAAATTAAAACAATCATAGCTAGACATGATGAAAAAATACTAACGTTAATACGGTAAAATTGCAAAAATAAATAAATACTTAATCCATAGAAACCATAGAAGGACATAAATTAATTAAAGCACAACATACAGTAAGTAACTCATCATAGACACTTACACCATTAACCCCTAAGGAAAGCATGCTGATAGGTATTACACCTGATGAAATTGAAAACTTTTGCCGTAAAGAACCAATTACCCTTTCTACGTGAATCCTTACGTTAGCTATGTGTCGTGTGCTTTCAAGTTCCAAAGGCTCTAATTGTTTCTTACCTGAAAAATATAATTTTTATATCATAAATAAATACGTTTAATTTAAAATATGTGCATAATTTCAAAAATAATAAGTGGTCTTCAACCTTTGGTAAAAGCTGGTATTTTTAATTCAGCTCCCCTTAAGTGTGTGCATTCTTCTATAAGAAATCCTCGATCAGCCATTACAACATCTCCAGGCTGAACAAAATCTAGAAACCCTGAATTTTCAGTGATATGCTTATCACTGGCTCGTCCACCGTAAGCATCTGAAATAAAAACTATAGATCCTTGAGGAGAGATTGCAATTAAACTTTTCCCTGTCTTGTGGTGCTTATAATTCGACCAACATTCAGTACTAGAGGTCATGTTAGTTGGGTTTTCAATGAAAACCTCAAAGCAATCTATAATTACAGATATACTATTACCAAAGCTCTCTTTAAAACACATAGGCATAGTAGAACGTAGAGTTTCTCGATCAGGCCAATGTATGAGACTTTTAAATGTGCAATACAATACATGCAAACACCTTCTAAAATATCTGGAGATTGTACACTCAGCCACACCAAATCTACACAAAACAAAATAATCATGCGTACCATTAAAATTAATCCAGTCATTAGAAAAATAACAGTACCTGTAAGACAGAAATTTGAATGACAAATTTAATCTTAATTTCATAAGGGTAAGGACAAGCTGTTGGAATGAGCTAAGGGTAACATTGCTTCGAACATATAAATGCGAAGCAATAGTGTCATGGATAAGAAAAAGCATTTTATATGTAGATATTCCTGTAAAATACTTAGTTTTCCTATCATCACCAGCAAAAGCTTCAGGTGATAGATCGGTGATAGATCGATGATCATAAATTTTCTTTCCAGAATCTCATGCTTGGTTTTGATTATTGATAAATCTTTAAACAAATTACTGAGATCATCCATTGTAAAATCTGTCTGAGAAGGCGTGCCTGTCTCACCCTCTGGTGCCTGAGTCTGAGTTTCAAAAAGATCATCTCCATTATTTTGCGTAGCAGTTGTGCTAACAATTTCAAATTGTCCAAGTGAAGTCGATTCTTTTTTTTACCTTAAAATAGAGTGATAATATTGTATAACTATATAGTTTAAATACATGCTAATTGGTTGTACCCTTACTCGTTTTGTGTATCTTAAAAAGCAATCCATTGTTGATTTTCGCTTCACAAAGTTCATAAAGTTTTATTCATAAAGTTTTACTATATTTATTATAATCAATTTATTATTAGCAACTAATATTAGCATAGCAAAATTACTTGATTTAGCTAGTATAAAGTGATTTTCACAAAGACGAGCGTTTTTTAATTGTGAATCAGTTAAACTTTCACATTTTAAAGCTCTGATCCAAGCTTGTTGTCGTATTTTCGAAAGCTCTAATTTTTTGCTGATTTTTTTCTTGACCAAAACCACTGTATTTCCTGTTCGTTTCACTAATGATAGCAGGAATATGATAAAAAGATACTCTATCTTTTTTTTCAATGTTATATTTACAATTTATAACAAAACATGATTTATCCATGTTGAATTGCAAATCAAATGTGGTGCATAACCTAAAAATGTAAGAGTAATTAATTGATTATAGGGATTTTAACAATAAATAAAATCAAATATCGATAAAATACTATACCTTGTATTGTTTTACATGTCTTATCACCTTCAAAATAACTTTTGAGTACACACTAAATTTATAAATTGCAATGTACAAAAAAAAAAATTTTACGAGTTAACTTTATATCTTAAACAAAATGACTTTCTGGTTGAAATATCACTAATTTTTTGCGGTCACAAATTAATTAAAAATACACAGTATATTTCCAGTGTGGTTTTCTCAATCAAAACAGTTGCACTGACTTTATTCGTTTAAAACGAACTTGCAGAAATTTGAACTGTTTACCCCACAGTGTCCGCCATCTTCCCCGATGACGTCAGAACCGAATTAACCTAATAAGTGGATCCTGAAATTGCAGACACGCTCGGAGAAGATGAGGAAGCGTGGAAGTTGGTTGTACCCGGAGAACAGAGAGAACAAGTGCTGAACGAATGCCACGACAAACCGACGGCAGACTATTTTGGCCGTGAAAAAATCTATGAAAGAGTGGCCGAATCGTATTACTGGCCACGGATGTACAGAGACGTATCGATCTACGTGCAGCGCTGCCAACTATGCCAACAAAGCAAGGTCTAACAGAGGCCGCGCCCCAAACTAATGGGGAAGCGAGTGGTGCAGAGACCGTGGCCGGTGGTAACGGGGGACGTCATGGGTCCCATGCGAAAGACAACCGCAGGGTATAAATATGCCATGATTTTTTAAGATCTCTTTACGCGATGGATCGAGTGCGTACCTTCGAGGAAAGCCAACGCAAAAGCCATCTTAGCAGCACTCAAAGTGCGAGTGATATTGCGCTTCGGAGTACCGGAAGTATTTCACTTCGATAACGGTACTGTGTTCCAAAACAAACTGATCTACGAGTACCTGGAGCGCAAGGAATCCGACACTCTTTCAACCCACTGTACCAACGGAAACCATCGAACCTGGGATTAGCCTCTCAACGAGATCGCGTTCTCATAAAACATGGCGGCACACGCGGCGACCGGAGTGTCGCCGGACGTGATAAACATGGACAGACAATTGGACGCACCCGCATCGCTGCGGCGAGCGGAGGACCAACAGGCGATTGAGTGAGAGGGAGTAGAGGGATGGCAAGAGCGTTTGGACAAGCTCCCAGCCCTACACGAACGGGCGAAGCAGGCGTCAGAAATAGTGCAAGATCTTCAGGCGGCGCACTTCAATAAGCGCCAACGCCCTGCGGAGTTTAAGGTCAACGATTTAGTGTGAAAGCGGTGTCACAAACTCTCGTCGCAGCGGAAGGAGTAGCGGCAAAGCTCGTCATGCCTTTCATCGGCCCGTACACTATCATCGCGCAGGTCGGAGTAAATACGTACCGATTGCAAAACGCCGAAGGAAAAGTAGAAGACTTGATAGCCGCCGAAGAACTCAAGAAGTACTACGGACCCGGAGATAACGAAGAAGACGGCAATACAACCCAAGCACCGCAAGCAAGAGTTCGAGCCAGAGATTGTAGCGGCGGATGGGGTCCGCGAGCGTAGGTCGAAGCCTGGCCAGTTTGTAACGGCAGCGTCGGCCGAGGCCCAGGCGAGCGAAAGCATGCGAGCCGTCACAGAAGCCCCCCGCAGCTCGCGCAGACGGCGGTGGCGGTAGCCACCGGCAGGTTAGGTCCGCGCGCGCGAGAGACCAGTCAGACTCGATTTCACTACGGCCGTGCTAACACCATCGCTATCCCGTCAACCGTCCGAGAATCATCCACCACACCCGGCGTACACGGAGCTTTATTTGGTACTGCATCGACTGGAGGAACGTCTCCAGCTCCGAGAGGCATCAACTCCGACTCCTTGGGATCGTCGTGGAGAACGCGAGACGACGAGGCATCTGCGAGCGGCCAACGACCGAGTCAGTCCATCACTATTGTCCGTATTTCCACACGAAGTCGCCGAATGTCGAGACTCGCTGCCACCGAGTCATCGACCCAGCTTCGTCTGTGATCCGCATGCGTTCCTCTAGCTATCGCGCGCGACTTTGTAAGATCATTTGTAACTATTTGAAGAGAGACAATATATTATCTCTATCTTTATCCGAACCATACGCTTTGTTATTCAAACAGCCCGAAATCCTTGTCCACTGTTAGGACCCACGGTCATGCGCGGAGGAAGCATGGTTCACCGGGCACACCACGCGTTTGTAGTGACGAAATTGGCGAGCCAATGCACGAGCGATAACGTTGCACTCCGCGGCTAACGTCCGCGCGCTATCGCCCATCGAGGGAACAGCCACACGCGTCGTAGGTTCGATATTGTGGCTGGTCCGCTAGGTGTGCGTTCAAATTTAATTTTCGTTCGCACAGACCCCCAAAAGCGTCCGGTATTCTGTGGATTTGCACATACATGTGCACATATGTAAATTTATATCTGTTTGTATATTTTTTTTGCTTAATTGGTCATATTTTAAATATATAAGCAATTTTCCGCTCTTAATAAAGCAAAATGTCAGATTTTTTTAAAAATTGCTGATTTTTAGGAATTCTTACGAGTCAGCAACACTGGATAAAAAAATTTTAATATTTTCCTTGATATCAGAAACTCGTAACCTACATTAAAAAAAAAAATTATCCAATGTGGTTGATCCTAGCTGGAGAAATTTTATTTTTCAACGAAATTTCTATTTTAGTACACTGTGCGACGCCCCACTGAGAGGACTTGCATAATAATAGCAGAGCAGGTCAGAAGCAGACGATATACAAAGTAAGCGATATACACACAAATAGGCTGTACGCCATAAACAGTACATATTTGTCCGTGTTCTTTTCATAACGATTATAGTGACGTCCTATTTCACTGACAGTTAAGGATAATTAGTTTGCTACATAATGCGGGGTGTGAACTCACGATAGGATACGTTACAATTTGCGATTTTAAAGGAATTTCCCGACAGTTAATGAAGACAATTTTGACTTCATTACTGTTTTTAAACAGATCGCGAAGGTCAGACATCGACGGTGCTAAGACTTTGCGTGTTGAAGATTTTCTCTCGTCCGTGCTTATAAAGCTAATCAACCCGTAGAGTTATTGTTTGGCAACAATTATCATAAGTTTGGGACGTAACAAATATTTTTTTGTAAAAACTGGTTATCTATATTTCCTTATCTTTGTGAAAGCATACTACTGATTCAGTTAGCTGCGGTTTTTCTATGCATGAAAGAGATTCTATCTATGCATGTCTTAGTGAAAAAATATTAAGACGTATAGTCTTTACCTAATCCCCATATGCGGCCACCTCGAAATTCTCCTTCGTACTTCATTCCATCAGATCTCCAGAAGACTCCGTGACCATGAAACCATCCTTGCATAAATTCACCTTCATATCTTGAAAAATGCATACAACCGTATAAATTTTAAAATCGATCATATCATATGATTACAGAAAAAAAAACATAGAGTAGCTCATTATTTGGTCTAGATTATATTAATTTTAATAGTTTACTAGCAAAAAACGCACGCTTTGCTCACAGATTACTCATATTGTTTATTATAATTCATTGTGCATTAAGTTAAAAAAAAAATAAACTATTAGAAAAATATAATAATAATAATAATAAATTCTTTATTGCCTTTAACTTATGTGATTACAATATTTTTAACAGTATAAAAAATAATTATATTATTGCGTAACACTGTACTGCGCTTTGGTTTGTGTTATAGTTTCACACTTCACTCATTTTACACTTTGTCTTTTTCTACTACTTTAGTCTTCTTTCTTCCTTCCTGCTTCTCTTTCATCCTGCTCCTCTCTGCCCTCTTTTGCTTTTATCTTTCTTATCCTTTCCTCCTCTTCTCTCCATTCAAACTACTTTCCCTCCACTCTCACTCTTATATTTCCTCTCTTGTAGACTTCCTCTACTCTCTTAGCCTCTTCCAGCCTTCTTTCTCTTATTATCATGGCATCCTTCCTGGCTTTTCTCTCCTCCCAACTCATCCATTGTTCCATCATTATCTCTCTCTCCGTTTACCTTTTCTCTCTCCCTCCAAATTATCTCCATATCCTCCTTTTCCTTAAATATTATCTTCTTTGTCTCCTTGTTGTACGTGTCCTCGACCTCCCATTCAGTACCTTCAAGGAAAGCCTCCAGCCACCCGTTGAGGTCCCCGGCATCGTTCCACTTCGCTCCTTTGTGGATTATTATCCCTCTCTCACCCACCTTGAATCTCTCTTCCTTTGCCCTCTTTCTCTTGCTTGCGTTCACCAGCCTGATTTCGCTTTTCACTTTCTTCTCCTCCTTTCTGCCCTGCTTCTCCTTATCTCTCCTCTGTCTCGCCTCCACATTCTTGGCTTTTTCATTTATCTCTCCTATCATCTTGGCTAGTCTCTCTCTCTCTCTCTCTCTCTCTCTCTCTCTCTCTCTCTCTCTTTTCTCTTCTTTAATTTTCTCTTTCAGGATTTCTACCTCACCCTCCAGATCCGTCATTGATCTTTTTTAAGTTTCTTTCTTTCTCTTACTCTGATTTTGCTTTTCACTGTTGTGCTTCCTGTTGTGTTTATAATCTCAGATTTTTGGATGCACATGTGAACTCTTCTCGTTCCTTTTCTTGTTTCTCTTTCCCGTTCCTCTCCACTCTACCTTATTCACCTTTCCTAGTTACTTTTTTTGTCGTTCCTTTTTCCTTCTTCATTCTCATATAGGCTTTTGCGCGTCTTTTTTAAATTCCTTACTGCCTCTTTTTTCCCATTTAATCTCCATCTCTTGCATTTTCCTTGTTTTTTTTTTCTTTTTCAGATAATTTTATTTAGGTATTCTACTTGCGTCATTTTTCCTCCGTACACTTCTTGCCATTTCTTTGCTCTTACAGGATTTCTTTGAATTAACTAGCATATTTTGACTCTTTTATCTTCTCACTCCATTTCTGCCACTGTGTATCTTTGTTTATTCTTGCCATCTCCTCTTCCATCCTTTCTTCTTCTTCTAGTCTTCTGGTATAATACGCTAAGGATATTCAGCATTTCTCCAGTCCTTACCTCTTCCTCTCCATTCTCTTCCTTCTTCTTCTGCCTTCAGAAGTCTCTGGCATTCTCCTTCACGCTTTCCTTTAGTCTTTCCGTGCCCTTCTCCCTCCTCTTTTCTCTTTGTCCTTTTTCAGTCCTTATCTCTCCGAAAAAGTTTCTTCTCTCTCTCGTTCCACCTGTATTCTGTGTCGTCTACCATCAACCTGCTTCTCCCCACTTTCACCACATGACCTTTCTTTCTCCATTCTTCGGCTGTTACGATCATCTTCTCTCTGATTCTTCTTTCCTTCCACGTTGTGTTGTGGTCTATGTATATTTTTGTCCCCTTCAGCATCTTTTTTGCCATCATCACTTTTTCTTTCTCCTCTCTATCTCTGCATTCTGCCCCTACTCTGCTTGTGTTTCTTTCTCTGATCTGCCACACTCTCCTTAACTCCACTTTCGCACCTAGTTGTTCTTCCATCCATTTCTCCAGTTTTTGTTTGTCCCATTCTTTGCCTTCTAGTCGTGTCCACACAACGTTGTTTGTTTCCTTTCTCTTTCTCCCTCCTCTATTCTCCATTCCAGTTCTTTCATCTGTCTTATTTCCTTTTCTTTTTCTACGAAGACCTTCTCTTTTGCATCCCTGCCATCTCGTGATGTGGAGGGCCCTTCTTTAATCATATCTTCTATGTCCTTTGCCTTTGCCTCCAGCGCCTTCTTCAGTTTCTCTTTCCTTTCTCCCTCCTTCTCTACTTCACTTAGTCCCTCCTCCATCTTAATCATCTCCTTTCTTTTCCTCTCCAGCTGTCTTTTTATTACTCTCAATTCTTCGCTGTCCTTTTCCTCCATCTCTTTCCATTTTCTCTCCCATTTCTTTTCCCATATAACCACCATCTCTTTCCATTCCTTCCTCTCGACAACAATCATCTCCCACATCTTGTCCAGCGTTCCATGCAACTTCTCCATATCCTCCTCTTCCTTATCTGCCTTATCATTTTCTTCCTTCTTTTCTTAGCTATTCGCTTTTTCTTCTCTGCCGCTTTTGCCTCTTCCCCCTTCTCATCTACTTCTTTTCTCCTTTATTATTTTCTTCCTACTCTGGACTCCTTTCCTTCCTTTTTCCTCCTTTTGCTTCTTCTATCTTAAAGCTTTCCTCTAAATTTAATTGCTTTAGCTTTTTTCCTCCTCTCCTGGTTCTTCCTCCTCTCGCCGTACTTCCTCTTTCTCTCCCCGAAGCCTCTCCTTTTTGTCCTGATTCGAATCCCTGCAGGGTTCCGTATTCCTCGTTCCTCTCGTCCACCTTTGCTCCGATTATTTCTTCAATCTGGTTACTGCTCAGGTTCATGTTCCGCAGCCATGCCACTCTCTCCTTTTCTCTATCTCCTCTATCTCTGTTCTTGTCTACTGTTCCTAACCTCACTCTGATGTCCTACCTTTCTCTTTCACGTACTCTTTTCCCCTTTCACTCCTCTGCCTTGAATTATTACTTATATCCTCCCTATTTTCTCCCTTTCTCTCCTTCTTCTCAATCCCTCTCTTTTTTCTACTTCTAACCACCAAGAACACAGTACAATGTTCGCACCTTACTCAACTATGTCTGGCGCTGTCAAGTGCGCCAAAACAACCTATTCGAAAAATATATATTTTTTGGATAAAATATGTTAATATAATGTTTTATCATTTTAATACAGTTTGTGAATAAAATGAGAAAATATTGAAAAAATATTTCTTTTGAAGTGCATCTGTATTTGTTGAATCTTAATGCATGCTTGGGGAGAAATAATGTATACACAGGATTTCACAATAAATCACTATTTATTGAACACTTCAAGCTAATCATCTACTAATGATGATACAAACGTAGTCAAGCTAATATATATAATAATATAATTAGTATAACAAAGTAATCGAACAGACAAGCTAAAACGCGTGTTGACCGCTCGAGTGCACAAGGCGAAGTGAGCGCCGCCGTCGTATAGCGTTTGGCCTGCCGTCTCTAGTAAGCTGACATCTGCTCACTTATATCCAACACTCCCTTTCGAGCAGATTTCTCTTGCTCGAAATCAACTGCATCCAGCCTGTGCAGTACTATTTATATTGTCTTCTGAAAGGAAGCAAAAGTCATGGTCATTTGAGTTTATAATAAAGCAATAAGTCAGCCTTACATGCAATTCAAAAGGGAAACCCCTTGTGAATATGCTGGCTATTTATTTCTTCCAGCAATCAATCGGTTTCTCAAATTCAATTCAAGCCATCCAGCTAATTTTAATCAAATTTTTGCCGATTCTTTCTTGCTTCGCGCATTTATGCTTGTGGCGCTCTTCACTGTCGTAGTCGTAAATCATCCTTTCCAGATATTACTTGGTTTGTTTAAGCTCAAACAAGGTCATCTCACTGTCCAGCTCACACTTTTAACTTCTCTCAAAGTATTTCCTGTTAAATTCTTAACAGGAAATGTTAAATTCTTAACAGGAAATACCTTGCGAGAATAATCTAAAACAATATTACAATGTTTATCGTAAACGATTTCTAGTGGCTATGTTATTAAGAATCTGTATTTTTCCAACAAAGACATTGTGACAGTGATTTCAAGGAATGTTATTATTTTTTTAACCAAATGGATGTACTCAGTAATTAATTATTTTATACCTCTTTGCTCAAACTACACATAATGTCATATAACCGTTTTCTCAGAAGGACTTAAAGTAACCTAACATCAATTCTATTTATAATACATTTTTTAAACATAATCTTACTTTATTCAGTCGAACTTTCGTGCACATACCATTGACGGATAAATTGCATAGAATCAATTACAAATAGTCAATAATTTAAGAAAGCAAGCAAAAAAACACGTCCAACTTAACTGTTCATTTTTACTCTTTACGGACACCTTCCTGTGAACTGTTTCTTATTTAATTTTTCCTAAACTATTTTTAAACTATGCAGTTTTTATTCATGTTATCCAATCCGTCATTGTAATTTGAATTTATGCTCGTTACCAGTTCAATCCGTTGTGTTCCTATTTTTGCTGCAGTTGTTCTCTTGACAGGCAATTTTGTCCCACCAAAAATCCACGTATTAGTACGCTGACCTTTTTCTTGAAATCAGAAGTCTTCTCCTCATTAAGCTAGTTCATCATATCTAAAAATTGAACAATATTATTAAAATTTGAAAAATTTGAGTTTTCAATATCAGTATCATTCCTGTTTGATACATAATCGAGCTTTCATTTTCAAACTTATCTTGAACAAAGTTGTTAAAAACAAAATTTGCTGAATCCAAATGATTGCTATCATTTTGTTCCTTGTCCACGCATTCCAACTAATACTTTCAAGCTATTTTTCAACAGAACTTATTAACATCATATTTTTCTCTGACTAAATGTTCCAACTATGTGTCCTCAGCCTTACACGGATTTTTAATTCAACAGATCCAAATCCAGTTTTATATTTGTATGCATTTATAACTGGGGTAGGTTTCGCACATTGCAATTACAATACAACTTTTCCAACATTTTGAACTTATTGTTTTCAACAATATCGAACTGATCGCGGGTACGCCGTCAGGCTTAATCATATTCCACACTGGACCGAGTTTCTTTATACTGGCTTAAAGAAGACACCTCTTCGGCTCCTTTTCTGAAGATTTCTTTTTACACTTACTCCAGCTTTAACTCCCTTACGTAAAAATCATACTTAAGCAATTTCAATTTTATAAGCAAATGTTCAGTTGACGAACGACAATCAAAAGAACAATGCTAATTGCCTAACTCATCTCGTGACCTGTGATTTCACAGCACACACAGTGTAGCAGCAACAACATACACTACACTACAAGTACTGGCCAGCACAATAATTTGGATCTGATGTACACACATTCATGCATATACATGTACGCAAATACACGTACACACGCACGTATGCACATAAAACATTCTATTTAAATTTTGATATGTACATATTTATTTGGAAACGTTTCAAGATTTCAAGCTGTCAAATTAATTTTCTTTGAGCTTTGATCGATCTCAATTCTCGTTCTTCTGGACATCATAAAACTTTCTCATAATTCATCTGTGAAGATAATTATATTATTTTCTCTGAATATCTTTCAGATATTCACAATTCAATATCCTGAATTGGCAGTCATAAATGTTCTTTATTTAAGGGGACCTAACCACCTTAAATTGTCAAAAAATAAATAATCGGATTTTATTTTTATATTAACATTAAATTGTTTAAAAAATGTATTAAACAAACATATAAACTTAAATAACATAGAGAACAGGAAATAATTTTTATATGTACCAAATACCAGGTGCAACATGTCTCCGAAGGCCAAAATTCACAATTTCCATTTTTTCACTCACCGCAGACTTACTTCAGTTCTAGGCATCGAAGAGCACTAAAACTTTACAAACATGTTTGAAATACACATAGTTCTGAAATGAGTGTAGGGATTTGTAAGTAAATTACATCTTAAAAAGTAAATTACATCTTAATAAATCTTCAATTTAAACAAAATATTTGTCATTTTTAACATTTTTAAACAAATTTTTAATAGAGAATCCGGAGGACGTATATCAACTGATTACACAATCAAAAAAGGAAAATCTTTTTTCCAATATTTAGAAGGTAGCACAAATATAGTGCAGTTTTGTAATTTTGAAGATTATTAAATAGAAATACTACGTTTTGGATCTACATGGGACAATGGAGTTGTGTTTGTGCAGCGTCTATTCAAGTAACTATATCCTTGCGAAGATAACAAAGCTCATCGATGATCGAAGGAGAATACTTGCATCCCTTAGCGTTAGTTGAATATTAGTCTTTGCTGAGTGATTGTCTGTAGGTGTCGACGAGCTTAGCAGTCAAATTATTAGTGACTTCTCTTTCTCTTTTGAAGTTCACTATCGATGAGCCTGCTATCAAAACATTTTTAGGAAAGGTTAGTAATAAATAATCTCAATTAGTTTGGAATTTTTAATTTTAACTTTTTCCTTTAAAATATAAAAATAATATTTAATTTTATATTGCAGCAAGAAAAATGAGCAGCAGTGGAAACAATAGTAGCAACGATGCGGGGAGAAGCAGCGGATAGAAATCATTTTTCTTATATCCGTGAGTTCGAGTACCATCGGAGTGGATGAACCCCAATCCAGCTGAAATAGAAACCATTGTTAAGGAAATGCAGGAGCATTCTGAAGATCATGAAATATATGTTGTTATGAGAGGAATAACAACGCATCTTATGAAGATCCACAACATCTTTTCATTCGAAAAAGTTAATCAGCTACCATAAATCAAGAAGTGCAGTGAAAGAAATATAACCAATGATTCTTATGATTTTATACAAGTGCAGTGAAAAAAAAATATAACCAATGCTTTTTTTACGATTTTATACAAGTGCAGTGAAAAATATATAACCAATGCTTTTTACAAAATCTATCCAAGTGCAGCGGAAAATATAAACAATGCTTTTTTTACAAAATATATCCAAGTGCAGCCAAAAAAAAATTATAACCGACGCTATTTTTTATAATGTGCATGTCAAAATATAATCGATGTTTTCTACGATCTTATACAACAAAATTTTCGAATAAATTCTATCTGATCAAATGATAGTCTACTAATAGCAGAATGATAAGCAGTGTGCATAAAATATTTATCTTGTTTTTCCGCATTGACAAAGGCTCTCTCTCGCTGAGTGGTAGGTAAGTATTTTTTACGCAGCGGTTAGGCTGACAGCGATGGTGTAGCGAAGATCAGCAAAATTGAATTATATCAAAATTCTGAAATTTAGACATTGTGTGAATCAGCGATTTATTTCTATTCAATCTGCCATTTAAATCAGCCATAGTTTTTTTTAACCGAAGAATATGTTTAAAATTATTTTTCTAGGATTATATAGTAGCGTACTGGAATGCTAGCAGCCAGAATAGAGATAAGCAGAGTGCATATAATATGTCTCTCGTTTTCTCTGCATTAGACTTTATCATGCGCAAACAAAGACTCTTCTGGAATAGTCATACAGCACAAAAATATAGTGGGGGTCTTTGTTCTACACCCTATAAAAGGGGATCGGTTTCATTGTTTTTTCATTCCATTAATATCAATCAGAGAGTGATCATGTCTGCATACGATTATATAAGCCCATGAGTCCTAGCATAAATATTATACTAGGACTCATGGGCTTATAGCTCGAAGTTCTAGAAACATCCTTGAAAAAGTAAATACGTGGATCAAGCTTAATAATAAACATTTAAGATACTTAAGGCATTTGCTTCAAAATGCTGCAAGTGCCCCCGAAAAACAAAAGTTTTTATCGACAATTGCACTATATAAGGGATTCAAAGATAAATTAAAGTGTTTGTTAAAACGTGGTGAAGGTATGCGTGAAAGTGCGCGTGAAAGACGAAGTAATATAATAAAATGGCGGAATTTCGAGGCAGCCTTCAAGAATCGCATGAGATCAGGAGTAAAAAATCCGTTAGATGTGATAAAATTCATGAGATCAGGAGTCTTAAAACAGTTAGATGTGATAAAATTCATGAGAGACAAATTTCATTTCAGAGGCGAATTAAGACGGCTTTAAAAAGGAAAACTACTTTAATAGTGTACGCTGTATTAGCTGCTGAATATATCATGACTAAAGCTTATAAAGGAGTTATGGAGATAAAATATTCCAATACCAAGGCTGCGTCGATTTTACAAAACACTGACCTCAAACAGTGGTTTACTTCTAATATTCAACGCCCCATTCAGCAAGATATGGAAGAATTTCAAGAACGAGACTCTTGTTGGTCACTTCGAGCTATACTTAATTTGTGTGTTCATATCAATAAACAGAATATGATGAGAAGTAGTTTATATTGCAACGGCCACATTTTGGGTCCGTGCAGGTACGGCCCTGATCTACTAGCTCAGTTGCCGCGGAGTGCAGGTACAGGGCTGCCTCGCTCTCTCTCTCGCGCGCTTACACGGCTCCCATACGATTATCGATCGTATGAGAGCCGCCGACGCAGCAGATCTACGCCGCAAACGAGATTTCGTCCGCTGCGCATACCCCTCTCCTAGCGATCCCGCTTCGCTAGTCGCCTTGCTGACCAGCTCGAGCGAAGCAGCGTATCAGTACATTTCCTTCCTTCAACAGACTACAACACTCCACATGATTCTTCTAGAATGTTCCAGAGGAAGCCAGGTCCCAGCTGCTCGAGTTGCCGTTTCGCCTCGCCGCTGGACTCTATGTATTCATAATTTTAATCCCATAGTTTAACAAACTAACATTTTAATTTATTTCTCGCACCCGGGATCTCCACACCAGACTGATCCAGGGAGTCTCTTCCTTCGGGAAAGACTCAGCGCATAATTAATTAACTAACTCTGCCACCGACAGACGCAAAAGAGACAGATATCGCTGTCCGGCTGGTGGTGATTATATCACGTCCCAGTCGGTTGTCTATGGTCGCATTTCGCGAATTATGCGTAAACTAACATTATCATCATAACACCTCGTAAAGCTAACCAAATAATGAACAACAGTTACGAGGATCACATATTACATCATTCGAACCTTAATGTTGAATAATTTCCAGGTCATCTATTCTACGACTATCAATTGTCACCACAATATATATTCTACGTGATTCATTCTATTTGCTATAATATTACTCTTTTTCGTGTATTAAGTACGTTGATAGTTAGATCGGCTCGAGACTTATTTTCCGTATAATTATTCCGTTAAACGCCGGATCTCATGTCTGGATACACTGTGATGGCAAATAAGTCATCTCATATATAATTGATTTGCTTCAATATAATTATTTAAATATATCTTCAATAAATCGTAATATTGTTCGCGTATTATCACATCAGTAAATCAAACTTCATAGCTTAAATTTACAATCAATCTTTTTTATACACAACCTCAATTTACTCCATCACAGTTCATCTAACAATACATTTACATTTAACTAACCATTATTGTAAACAATCTTTTCTTGCTTTATAGGTTATACTTGATTCACATGAAAGCAGTCACTATTCTCATATTATCGAATAATATTATAATCTTCGTATATGAAAACTTGATATGTCGAGTCTCCGCAATTGTTGTTCATTTTGTTTCGGCTATTTTCGAGGTGGCGATTTGCTATGATTTAGTTTATTCCAATTCTCGTTAATTGATGCGTTTGATAAATTCTTTGAATAAGTTGGGTGAGAAATAAAACGAATAAAGGCTGCTAGCCACAATCAGTTTGTTAATTATAAACATGTGTACAATTTATTTGACCTGCTGCTCCTTATCTACTCTTAATAATAATATCTGCGCCACAAGTCCTTAAATTATTAATTAATCGAACTCACGAATCTTATTTTTTCGCGTACATTATTCAGACACAAAATAAGATTCTCTCAATACATGGAACTACCAGTTGTAATAAAAAGAAAAAGAGCCTGTGTTAACGTCAAGAATTTTGATGATGCGTGTTTCAAATGGGCTATTCTTTCAGCAATACTTCCAGTAAAAATAAATGCTGATCGAATATCATCATACAAGGCTTACGAGAACGATTCAATTTTTAACGATCTTCAATATCCCGTGTTGCCTAAATACATACCTAAATTTGAAAAACAAAGTGGTATGTCAATTAACGTTTATATTTTAAAAAAAATTAAGCAACCATTTAAAGTGGTTCCAATTCATTTAACTTCGAATACAAGAGAAATTTATATCAATCTTTTACTTCTACAAAACTATGACTCAGATGAAGAGGAGGTTGCTGACAGACTTACGACTTATCAAAAAAAAAACAAACAAACAAACAAACAAACAAACAAAACAGAAAGTCAAACTAACACATCTGTAATCGATGCTTACATTATTTTCGAACTAAATGGCAATTACAATTACATGAACGTAACTGCTCACAACTAAATAAATGTCGAGTAAACTTACCCCATCCCAAAAAATCAATTTTGCAATTTACAAATTTTAACAATAAAGAAGAAATGCTTATCAATATTATGAAGCTTTTAGTATTGGATATTATATGAAATGCAGTTATGATGATTTACTTTCATATTAGCGCACTTATAGAGGGTCTAATCCTGCAAAATGGTTTGTCGGTGAGCTTCTACAACTTACTAAAAACATTGAAACTGTTTTTCACTGCCATCGACCTATAGAGTCATTGAACTGGGAACAAGAGGTTTCTTTTCAGCAAGCTACATTATGCCATTTTTGTCAAAAACCTCTAGAGAAAAAATACAGCACGTGATCATTGTCATCTCACTGGCAGGTAATTTTTTATTTGAGTAATAAAATGCAGTAACACCACTATGGCAAGTACTACATACATAACTATTTCAGATATCGAGGAGCAGCCCATGAGTTGTGTAATTTTAACTATCAAGACTCTGGATCTGTTCCAGTTATTTTCCATAATTTGAGTGGATATGATTCACAATTATTAATCAGAGATGTTGCTCAATCTATACCTGGTAGAGTTAACCTATTGCATATAAATAAGGAAAGATTTATATCATTTACCAAATACATAGTTTATAGTGATATTAATTTCAAATTTATTGACTCTTTTCGATTCATGGCATCTTCTTTAGATAAGTTGTCTTCTTATCTAGAAGAGTAGAATATACTTAAGCTAGAGGTCTGCAAAAGTATACCGCTAAGTAAAGAACAATATCAATTACCAATGAGAAAAGGCATTTTTCCTTATGATTATTTAAATTCCTTAGAAAAACTCAATGTTTCCGAGCTGCCATCAAAAGACGAATTTTACAATAAGTTAAAAACAACATCTCTAACTTGGGTCAGTATTCGGACCTTTATTTAAAAACGGATGTACTATTGCTAGCGGAAGTATTTGAAAATTTTTGCACAGGTTGTTTCAAAGCGTATGGTTTGGACTCAGCGCATTTTTATACGACACCAGGCCTTACTTGGGACGCAATGTTTGAATATACCAAAATTAAATTAGAACTGTTCACTGTCATTGACAAAATGATGTTTATCGAGCGTGGAGTAAGAGGTGGGATAAGTCAGTGCTGCAACCTTTATTTTCAAGCGAATAATATTTACATAGGTACTAACTATGATAGCGATAAAGATACCAAATATTAAATCTATTTTGACGTTAATAATCTGTATGGATAAGCAATGCAACAACCACTACTATATGGCGGTATTAAGTGGATGACTGAGAACGCAATCGGTCAAACAAATTTTTCCTGCGTAGATGATGATTCGTTAATTGGCTACATTCTCGAAGTAGACTTAGACTATCCAGAGAAACTCCACGATGATCATAGAGATTTACCTATATGTCCCCAACACATGAAGCCACCAGGTTCCACATATCCAAAGCTCAAGACGACTTTATACTCTAAAGAGCGATATGTTTTGCATTATCAAAATTTAAAACAAGCTTTAACTAGTGGATTGCAATTTAAACGTATACATAGAGTTTTACAGTTTAATCAAAAACCATGACTGAAAACGTATATAGATTTAAATAGCAGCATGCGGAAGGAAGCAAAAATTAAATTAAAAAAATATCTTTACAAGTTCCCGCCTTTTTACAAAAACCGCCAGCGATGGGCTGATCTTGATAGTTTTTTAGCTTGTACGTTGGCACTGTATATGTTGGCACAACTTGACTAATGGTGAAAATCTCTGTTGACCAGTTGGGTGTATAACCCTTCTCAAATACTTGCTTCATTCTGCTCACGCGCACTTTATCTGCAACCTTGAATTTAGCTTTTCTTCTACTTTCTAGGCTTATTCGAGAAAAACGTTTAAGGACGCTTGCTTCATTGGCCTTGCAAACATCTTTAGGTTTCATACCGATAATACGGTGTTTGCTGTTATTGTACTCTGCCAATAAATCCGGTAAAATATCAAGCCATTTGAACTTGTCTCGTAAACTAAATTGTATCCACATCTAGTTCTTGAGTGTACGATTGAAGCGCTCACAAATGGAAGCTTTCAGATTGCTGTACGTTGAATAGATATTGATATCATAACGTTTCATAATACTTTCAAACGAGGAGATGTAAAATTCTTTACCTCGATCGGTATGTAAGTTCTTTGGTACACGACCTTGCTCAAGAACGGACTTCATAGCTGCTGCAACTTCGTTCCCAGTTTTCTGCTTTAGAAATATGGCCCAAGCGTACTTTGAGAAGACATCGATAACCGTGAGCAGGTCCTTGTAGCCTTTGTTCTCTTGGGCATAAAGCTGCATCTCCTTTTGATCAGCTTGCCAGGTCTCATCTAAGCAACGCCTTATGAACCGTTGACGCTAATAATTACGCCGAGCTCGTTTATGGAGTTCCTCTACTAGTCTAGCATTTTAATGCGTCATTATTACACTGATAGTTTTTGTTAAATAAATAGGTTGACATAGAGAGAATAATTTTAGATTAATATAATGATGTGGTTTATTCGTCTACTTTGTATAGCTTTTAGAAATTTATGCGTCGTGTACACTATGTGTACTTGGCGACGGCTCGAACCTAAGAGAGCGATGTGCGAGACTTCAGATAATGCTACATACTCTGCGTATGTAATCGCTTTAGTAATACATTTTTGTGTTCCAGAGTTCCAGTCTATTACGTTTCCGAATATTCTTATAAGATAACCTGTCATTGATTTTCTATCAATAATATCACCAGCCAAGTCTGCATCAACATAGCAGTCTATAATATTATTACTTAATATAAGTCTTTAGTTAGATTCAAATATTCCAGTACTCTTAAAGCATATTTCCAATGAGCGTGGTTATAACAATTTTGATATCTACTTAAATAGTTTACACTATAACATATATCTGGTCTCGTGCTTGAATTTATATATAGCAAAGCACCTATCAAGTTTCTATACTTTTTTTCAAACTCACAACTTTCAGCCTTATCAAGTTTTAAATTTGTTTCCATTGGAGTACTATACAATCTGCTATTTTCTAATTGATATTTATTTGTTAGTGACTATGTATTTAGTTTGGCTTGGTTTCATTTCACAATTGTTATAATCATATTCAATATTTATCCCTAAATATTCTTTTATCTCTCCTAAAGCTTTCATTTTAAATTTGTTTACGAGAACTTTCTTTAGACTTTGAATTCTATTCTTGTTTTGGTGATCAATCAATAAATTATCTACGTATAGCAAAAGATGAATAACATCATCTCCTTTTCCATAAGTATACAAACAATTATCAGCATTGCTTTTTTTAAAAATTTTAGTTTCGCTTAATATTCATCAAAACATTCATACCATTTTCTTGGACTTTCTCGTAGTCCATACAACGCTTAAACAATTTACAAAATTTTCTTGTTCCGCCATTGCAAAATTTTTAACGTTTGTGATTTTGCTACTGGAGCATATATGTCATCAATTATAATGGTTTTTTGAAAACCTCTAACTACTAATCTGGCTTTAAATACATCATCAGATTTATTTGTATAAACCCATTTTACATCTAGGATCTCTTTTTCGTTTTGTTTATCAACTAATTTCCATGTTTCATTTTCATACAAACTACTAATTTCTTTATCCATTGCATATTTCCAACTATCACATTCATCGCTATTCATCGACTCGTCAAATGTACAAGGTGTATGAACTCTACAATAATATACGGAAACTCTATTTGCATTATTATTACTATTATTTATAAACTTTTCCGAAGATTGGTGTTAAGTGACGAAGTTTCTGGATAAATTACTTAGAAACATTATATAAAAATTACATAAAGCCAGTAAAAAGAAGATCCAGAAACTACGACGCTTAACTAAGCCTCGAATGAATGTACCCGAAACCAAAACAAACTTCTTCTCCCTCGGCTGAAGCGCGCATGCACAGCCGACGCCATAAGTGCCCGGTTTTTCCACACTTGTAACATCTTCCTTTATTTGTGACAAAGATGTTAGATTTTCTTTCGGAATCTTCGTTTCCGTGTTTCATCTCAGCAAGTTTAATTTAATTTTTTACGTAGTTTGATCTTCTTCTTTTAACGTATCTATTAAATCTCCGAAGTAACTGTACGATTCTGGCAGTGTATTTAACATGTAGTTTAACTTTTCTTTCTCACTAATTTTTGTACCGGCATTTTTTAGTTCATTTACACTGATTCCTCAAATTCACTGAAAAATGTAGCAGTGTCACTGTATTTTTCCAATTGTTTTTCCAACTTGTTTCTACAAACAATCTGCAGTGCTGTAGACTCATTTAAATACATTATATCAAACTTTTTAATTATTCCAAAAGCTGTAGTTTCTTCACACACAAACTCTAACTGTTTATTCGATATCGAGCTATATATAATATTTATAGCTTTTAAATCTTGTTCATCCCATGGATCTTTATCTTTCGTTATGTCTTTTTCTCTGGTTATCACTTCTTGGCATTTTCTCATTTTTAAAAACAAGGTAATTCTTTTCTTCCACATGGAATAATCCTCTCCATCGAACACGGGTATAGTAAATTCTTTCTTCTCCATTTCGTCTACTTTAATTTCAAATTTTCTTCAACTTCTTCTATGTTCTCGAACGTTCCTTAGTGTTGGAAATCTTCCTTTTTAATTTTCACTTCTTCCGATGTCTCTCCGTTATCCATAAACTCAAGTGATCTCTGGTTGCACTAGACCACGTGTTTCACATTCACTTCTAAATCCGCGTGCATCACACTGATTTTACGATTTTTCTCAAAACTTTATCCGTTTTTTGTATACTACTAGTTTCTGTTCTTGATAATATTTTTTTTTTCCTTGAAGAGTTTTTCACTTATATTTTCCGCTTTGAAAAATGTTCTCACACCACGTGGTCTTAACCTCACTTTATTTTTCACTAATTACCCTCATATTTCCCCGAAGGTTGTATGAGTGTAAATTTAAGATCAAAATCACGCTCTGCTACCATGTTAAATAAATAGGTTGACACAGAGAGGATAATTTTAGTTTAATACAATATAATGATGTGGTTTATTCATCTACTTTGTACAGCTACATTTATGAGTCGTGTACACCATGTGTACTTGACGACGGCTCGAACCCAAGAGAGAGATGTGCGAGACTCATATAGTCTCGGTACCGCTCGTAGTCATGTGACTCACAGGCATACCGCGAGAGGGGATACTTACATGTGTATGTCCCCTCACACACTTGTCCGCGCGCTCACTCACTCTCGCGCGGTATACTTCATAGTATAGTCAGAATTTTCCATACAGGACATATTATATTTTAACAGTTTTGAAGCAGAATCTCATACAATTCACTTATATCCAAATCTATTTTTCTCAATTTTTCCGCATTGTCATCCTTAACGATATCTATAGCTAATTCCACAGCATCAATTGATTTCCTTAGATTACTTGTAATCTCATAAACGTTGCGTATTTCTGAATTAATTGGACGTTGGACGACTGCTAAATTCACTGCATTGTTCAGCTCCAGCGGTTCTGCTACGTTAGACAATCTTTTGCTTCCAATGTCAAAGTGCCCGTCAGCCGTTAGTTTGTAGCCTACACCAGGAGGGCCACGGCGACGATTAGAGCGATTCGACTGACGTCCAAACACATCGACGCTTATCTTGCTACTAACTTGAATGTGTTTGTAACTATAGTTAATATATAACTTTACCTTTCCGCAACTCTTCGACGATGGAATGAATTTCATTTAGATGGCTATTATTACCAGCTAATCTTTTAGCCATGAGCAAGCGTAGGCGATCAACTAGTTCGTTGGGATCATTTCAGTATATGTAATCCATGAGAGAGCCTTTTCTCGCAATTTTATATCGAGGTAGTAGCCCACTACCGGTCTTTTCGGGGCTTCGCGCATTAAAAAGTGGAGCAATTACGTCATTATATTTGTTACTGTTTTGTTTACGCATAGGCTAGTCGGAACTGTAATATTTTTTGTGCGCGTTTGTAGCTTCAAGAATCTTTTTATAATTTTATAAATAATCTGGCTTAATCAATGTCTGATTTGGATGTAGTCTAAAAAGCAGCTCTTGTAATCCTTCAGTTTTTGGATATTTTTTATTTAAAACTTTTACAGTATTTTTCGTGATTTCTATAGGCGAATTACCAATCTTGAGTATTTGCTTCAGCGACAGCAGATATTTGTTGTTCATTTCATATTACAATATTTAGTATTACATTATATTAAAATATTTAATATTACATTATATTACAATATTTAATATTACATTATATTACGATATATTGTACTGCATTGTAATACATTATACGATAAATAAAATATATCCTTCCAAACACAAAGAACATTATCAAAAAAAATATTTATAATCTATTACGGTCTATATTCTCTTCGTCACTATCTTCTGAAGATTGATCATCTGTCAAGCTTTCCTGATTTGCTGTATCACTAAAAAATAGAAGATAGGGCAAATATATATATATATATATATATATATATATATCTCTAAATATATTAAATGAATACCACATAGTATATATGAAGACGAGAATTCATAAAATTAAATTTTACCTCTTGAAAAATTCTTGAAGCTCACTAGATATTTCTCTATCTTTATGAAATTTTGAACGAATTTGAATGTAAATAAATAGTACATTACGATACAAGTGTCCTATGATGCATTTTCTGTCACGGTGAGGTTACGCCGTGCCAGAATGTGCCTCATAGGACTCGAGTATCGTACGATATTTTATAGCACTGCTTGCATAAATCCGCCAAGTCACGCAAATCCGTTGCGTATGCAGTTTTTTCGGGCACCGTGAGGTTAGCGCACGAGCGTAGCGAGTGCGATATACACGGTGCCAGAAAGGGCTACACAGGACACGGATTTTCGTGACCTATAGCGGATTTAGGCTATAGGTCACGAAACCCAGCTGCATAGCATCCAGTGCTATAAAGATATTTTTGGATTATTATGGCATAATTAAACATATCTAAGATTCTATTTTGGCGGCTGTTTTGCCGTGCATGATCCCTCATATTCCTTTTGAGCTTATGCCACGCTTCACTAGAATCTTCTAAATAATAAGATATTGGTAATGAAAATTTACGAGCAATCTGGCATCCATGCATCAATATTTTGTGGATAGTCGGATTCATTCTAGCCCATTTGTATAAGGTGTAGTGCTGCTTATAAGTGTCGAGGCAAAGTTTCTCCAGTTTATCCAAATCTACCTTTGACTTGAAAATTCTTACAATTTTTGCAACATTACTAACAAAATTTGTATTCAAGTCTAGGCAATCAGCGAATAGTTCCGGTTGGCTAAAACATTTTCGGGCTATGTTGCCAATGTTCGTGGTTCCGTTCCCTTGTATGCATAAATCAACTTTTACCCCAAGTTTATCATATAGTAATTTTTGAACTTTTTCCTTTTGTTCATGGAATACAACTGTTAAAATTATATAATTATATTTAGTGCATTTAGTTGTACAATTAAAAAATGCAGGGATAAGCATACACGGTGTGCTTGTTTTAATTTTTCGATATATCACAGTCGATTTTTGGTTACGCGCAGTACAGTTAGATGTTTAAACAATTATACATGTATCTGGAGTTTTTACTTTCTTATACTGAAATTTTTGTAATAGTACAATTTTCAATTTTCTTTAAATTTCGTGGAGACGTATTTTATGGTATTTGGAGTTTAAAAAACGTGTTTTCAGAAAATGTATGTATAGTTGTGTGTATGTGTGTGTGTGTGTGTGTGTGTGTGTGTGTGTGTGTGTGTGTGTGTGTGTGTGTGTGTGTGTNGTGTGTGTGTGTGTGTGTGTGTGTGTGTGTGTGTGTGTGTGTGTGTGTGCGCGCGCGCGTATCTTTCTTTAAATTTAAGTAGATGTGCATGTATATAACATGTAACATGATATCGAAAAAAATTATGTGATCCATAGAAAAGAAAACCAATAAAGCCCACCGTGCATAATAATCTAGATAAAATATACCTTATATACCTTACCGCTTAAATTAGCTGTAACATCCCATTTTTGAAGAGGTAATCGGTAAGAAATATTCTTTAAATGTTCGAACATTTTTATTTCTGCGTGCAACATTCCCAACCCATAAGAAAGAGCATCTCCATTTGGAGTAAAATCGTTTTCAAGATTGCCAAATTGGTGAGCAGTATGCAAACATATTGGACATCTTGACGTGGACATCTTGACGTTTTAATATATGCTTACTTGCCGTCCCGTTGTCTTGTAGTCTACGATGTGCATAGAGTAAATCATATGCATACTAATTACTAACTAGCGCGCCACAACGCGGCCGTCGGCCGCTATGTAGCTTGCCGCCTTGCATCGCTTCGCGATGCAAGGCACGCAAAACGCTCGCGCTTCGCGCTCGCTGTCTAACCTTACTACTTAATCTAATTATTAGAAAAAAAATTAATGAAAAAACATTGATTATTCATCTTTTTTTCGTATACAATTAAAAAATGTGTTGGCCATACATAGCTTCAAAGTTTTTACAAATATTTTAGTTTTTGACTTATGATTTTCAATATTGTTGATTTTCGAATAGACATTCATATAAATTTTAACATGTATTCTCTTATTGCAACGAAATAATTAAAAACCCTTTTTTATTCCGTAAGATTAAAAAAAAATTATCTTTTTATAGTACTTGAATTAAAATTATACACGCGAAATTTCATAAGGTGGCCAATTTCGGAACTATCCTATTGGTGGAAAATACATTGATTTATATGTAAGCTGTGACTGTGACGTCACGCTTAACTAACCGAATTCCATCCCCTTCCTAAAGTCGTAAATTTTGTGCAAAGATAGCTTATTACATAATTTTTACCGTGACAAAGAACAGAAAAAGTATTAGTTTTATTATCAGCTAAGCAAAGCCGAACAGCTGTACGTTGGCTCTGTCGAAGCGAGGCAGCGAGCTCGACCACTGCGCATACATTGTGCGCATCGATCTGGCGACCGGTTGGCGACATGCTCATGCAGCCGCCTGCCGTGTGTGTTTTAACGTTTTGAAGCTGCCGCCCGGCCTCCGCTAACCGCAATGTTTTGCTCTGTTTAACTTTTCGGCGATATAAGTGAGTGCGTAGTGAAAAAACGGAAACGACGACGCGATGCAGCAATGTTATATGTAGTTTTAAAATCAGAACAGAAGTGCTGCTATGGTGCCTATACGTGTTTACAAGCAACATCTGCTCACCGCGATCGGGCTCGCGGTTTAGCTGCTTACGGTTATTGCTTTGTAAGACAGTGCAAAAGGTATTCAAAAGTGATGCACCCGGAATCGCACCGACAATGCGATGTGTGAGCAGTGTGAGTGACGTCAGTTCATGAAGGAGTGCTGCAGTATAGGAAGACATGTAGCTCCAACAAGAAACTTGAGTTTTTGCTTGGAGGTTATCCTTTGTTTTTTGGATTGGAGTACTCCTGCGAATGCTGCTCCTGCTCATTCTATTGATGTGCTGATCCATTCTTCTTGCAAGATGCTGCTTGGATGAAGATTCACTATCGCTTAAGATCTACGACTGGTTTTCCTTTGTTCTATTTCCTGTGTTCATTATGTTTACATTTATTGTGATATCTATTGTGTTATGTTCATACTGAAAAACAGATCACACAATTATACAATCAGTGTAATTGTGTGATCTGTTTTTTAGAGTCGTAATTCCGATGCCTCCCAAGATCACCCTGGACTGGATTCAATATCTCTCTTTCTCTCTCTGGTGGTGCTGGTTGGCGTTTCTAGGTACTTCAACAGCCTCAATACGACTCTGGAGCTGGATTTATGGTATCTGATCGTGTTGCTTGGCATCTCTGGCTGATGTCATCACCAGGAGACAACCTTAGAATTACATTTGAACTTTCTGCAAGTGCTGGTTGGCGTTTCTAGCTGGCTCAACCACCTGCGAATGATCCTGGAGCTCTATTTCTACTATCCGGCAGTCCTGTTTGGCATTGCCAGCTGATTGGATCACCTTGAGACGATCTTGCAACTGAATTGATGCTGTCTTGGAGTATTGGTTGGCGTTCTTGGATACTTGAACTATTTTAATACTAATCTGGATATGGATTTATACTATCTGACAAGGTAATTTTGGAAATATTAGAATAAACTTGAACTGTATGTTGAATTTATATTGTATCTTCAATAAGTTTTAACTTGAAACGCTTTGTCCCCTATGATAAGTTCAGTAAACAGATGTCTAATGGCTCGCGGATACCTTTTCAGTGTTCATGATGATAATCTTCTGTTTGTAAATGTGAATTATGTGACTGAGATATGTATTCATACTTAAAAGCTGCCTTGTTTCAAATTTTTATGCAGAGATCAGTGGCCTGAATCTCTCAATAATTATTTATGAGTTTGATTTTGTAATATTTTTCTGTATGTCTAGGTGTATAAAAACTTTTGCATATNAAACTTCTGCATTTGTTGGATTATGGTCTACTGCGTCTACCGGAGTCAACCTAAGGATACTGATGGTGTTAATAACTGAGCTATCATTCAAGACTATGGCACTACTATACTTCTACTATACGTATCTATAATCATGTATTTTAGAGGCTGGTTTTTCTTTAACAGTTAATTAAATTATACAGTCATTCTTTTCTAGTTTTATTAATTAAATTCTATTTTTCTTGTAGGTGAAAAAGAAAAAAAAAACAATTTAACATGGAAGGACTCAAGAGGATTTTCAAGAGAATTTTAAAGTTAGTTAACAGAAGATTCAAGATTTTATCAAGATTTTATTTAGTAATAGGGTTTCATTTAGAAAATGTATTATAATAGCATAGTTTAGAGGGACGTGTCAGGCTTCTCAGAGCAGGCTGAGATATCGAATCTCACACATTTTTCGCACTGGGTCAGATGGGGCATGTTGCAGCGAAGTTATTATTGAATTTATGTATCAAAAAATCGCTTCTAGGAATGTTGTATGTCAAAAAGTGTTAAAAAATATCTTTGCCACGGTAAAAAGTTGTATTTTAAAATTGTTTACAACTTTTACATTTAACATTTTTATGTAAAACGTAAATTTGGGCTGTTAACTCGAGTTCTAAGCATTTTAATGATTTTATGTGAATGGAAAAAAGATTTATTTTTCAAAGATCTACAACTTTTCCGTTTAACTTTTTTTTGTAGCATGCTTAGAATTCGAGTTACAGCTAAAAAACCGTTTTTAGCGATTTTTGAAGGTGACCGCATTCTGCGTATATGTGCAGGTTCAAGTCCAAAATAAGACCGGCACCTTACTATCATGAGAGGAGTTCCCAAAAAATTTGTTAGCCTGATTGACTAAAGTCTATCAGAGATAATTGCATTACAACACAATTTTTATTAAAAATTACATGTAATTACATGTAAAATCAAACAAATTGTGCCCGCATTTCAAAACAACATAGAGGATCGGGATTAAAAAGAAATAGTTTTTTAGTTTGTGCGAGAGGAGACTCCTCCTAAAATTTTAGCCCGATCGGTCGAAAATTGCGTGAGATATCGCATCTCACGCATTTTGCGCGCACGAAACTACAAGGCACTTCCGTGTCGCGGTCGTGCCTAAAAACAACTTATCGATTACTTAAAGATAAATCTCCGATAAAATCATATGAAATTTTTCGCCTTTTCAATCAAGCCAAATCGTAAAGCAAAATTATTAAAGTATAAATAATATTATGATTCCAAAACTTCTTACTATTTTTACAAATTATTAAATTTTGCATTGAGATTTTTTCTTTGCAACAATGATAGTAAAGCTCCTTAGAGAAAGTAATTATTCGAATGTTTCGTCGATGGACTACAAAACAACGGGACGGCAAGTAAGCATTAAAATAATAATTTTGAAAAGTATAATTATTTTATTTTTTATAAACTAGTCAGCATATTCTAGCTTACCTGCACTGCCAAAAATCATTTCTTACTCCAAGAAGAATTAATCTCACTATAGTTATTCAAGATCAAAATCCGCTTTGTGTTTAAATGATTCTTCTATAATTAAGAGGAATTTGCTGGATTTTTGTATACTTATGATGTTGCTCATTTCTTTGCACAAGATGATTCGGATTAGTTTTTAGATTAATTCTTCTTCGATCGTAAGAAATGTTTTTTTGCTAGTGTGCTAATTTTTAACACTTGGCATTTTTAAAACTGATTTCACTACATTTATTAGCGTATATTGATAAAAATGGAGAAAAAAATTTGACAATTTCTTTAAGGATTTCATAACTTTTTAAAGGAAAAATTATATTTATAATACTAAGATAGATTCGTTATAAAACCTACATCGAGGTTGGTGAGAATGAACACATAACTTATAGTTGCCAACATTTTACCTTGTAAAAGGTCTTTTTTGAACTGATTTCATAACCTTTAAAAGAGTTTCATTAAATAAACTTATAAAGAAACGTTTATGACACAAACACTCTGGCAAGAGGCCTTAATATTGTCGCTGTTTACGGAGACTAGCATAACTCACTACGGAGACTAGCATACCGAGCTGGATGAGTCGACCATGATTCAAGTGTAACAGCTGTAACGAAAAAGGGAATCTTGTCATTCATTTTCGACTCCGGGGAATAACTAAATGTATAATGAGGTCTTGAAGTTAGAGTATCTGGTTGCCGGTGAGGAGTCTTTGGCATACGATTCGAACGAACAGCCACGGAGATTATCCTTAAAACGGACGAGTCGTCAAGGACGAGTAAAGAGAGCTCGTGAGGTATTGAAGACAAGCTTAGCTAGTGACCACCGATCACTATCGATCTTGCTCTTGATGTCGCAGTCCAGAATGTTCTGATGGTGCAATTTGTCGATGTCCAGTGTCTAGTCAAAATGGTCGTTGAGGTTAGAATTACAGCCATCAATAGGATCTTGGTCGAACTCTAATAGTAGAAAGAAGGCATACTTGAAATCAAGCTTAGATTATCCATGGATTACGCACGCTGTCGACTTGTTCTCTATACGTCGCTATAGAACGATTTCCCAGCGCCTAGTTTGCAGTCCATTGATGTGAGCCAGAGGTCCCGAGCACGCTGCTATATTTACTCTCATACACGTCGAGTTTGTGACTATCTATGATATAATTAATCGCTTGAGTCGCTAGCGAGCGCCCAGCGCTTATACATACACATATATGATGGGCTTGGACTTGTTGCGGGATGTTGTCGGTAGGCTGAGCACGAGGGTGGACGGGCTCAGGTACTGCCAATCTTCTGGGGAAGCGTTGGCTCCTCATTGATGACATTTACTTCCTCTTCGTGCTTAAACTCGATGAAATCGTTGCCGCAATCACGTCCCATCTCCCATTCTCGGGCACGTTGTCTAACGCGCCGTCCAGGAGTCGCTATATACAGCTGTCGTTTAAGCGCAGGCTTCTGATCCTCTTTCGGCTCCGTTTTGACTCAAAACGGCTGCGGTGAACTCCGCTGCACCGATGGCATGTGAGAGGTAGATAACCGAGTTCAAGTTAAGATTAAAGTCGCTGGAACGGAAGATTAAGAAAAATTAGACCTTGCAGTCTTCGACACATTTCGGAGCTTAAAGCGAATGAGGTTATGCAGAAAGATGATCGCGACATAGGCATTACAGCCAACAAGGTCGTCGCCGAGCTCAAGCGGCGAGAGCTAGATGAGGTTGAAGCCGAGCTTGGAATGGCCGCCGATCGTGGTTTCGATCTCGTACTTGGTGTTGCGGCCAGCATGTTCTTTAGAGGGATTGGTCGATGCCATCTCAAGTCCATCGATGTGAGCCGACTGTCCCTAGATGATCCTCGATGCAGCACTGCTGTGTCCAACATTCACGATGGCGATCCACGCTAGTGCTTGAGTCGTCCTGACGAACGCTCGGTGCATATACACAAAAATCCTGATGGGCGATGTATAAGCGCTGATACAAGGATCTTCGTTGTATATTATATCGACTGCCGTTGATATCACTTCCGCAGCCTCGATACTTTGAAATGCACCAGAACGTGGATAATATCCAATAACAGGGTACCTACGCAGAGTGTGTAGGACGTAGGTACGTAGAGCCTTTGATAGTCATATGGTCTGACTAACTCACAGATGCACTCCGTCTAAGACTCCGTGTGCTCGGCTTTCTATGCTGCAACACAGCGATCCGATTCTTCAGACTGTACTTCGATATAGCAGGTGCAAGCAGCGCTCCGTCTGCTCTGTGCGCTTGGCGGGCACCTCTCTCTCACTCTCTTACTCTCTTGATCTTTTAGATATAATATGCAGCGCTCTATCTCCGTGCGCTCGGCTCTCTGTAGCGGATAGCTCTCTTGATGTCTTTTATTTAATAATACAATGACGTTTCGTATAGATGTAAATAAATAGTTAGTTTGTATTGTCAAAGAAGATAGACCTTAATAGAAGCGCAAAGCCCCATGCAAAAGTGAGGACCCGAAAGCAAGTACGCACCCCGACCACCGCGGCGCTTAAGTCTAGATTCCCGCTCTGTCCGAGGTCCTGCCGATAACATGAGAGTTATATATGAGAACGCGCGGCAGCCGCGCGATCGATAACATACCGTCCGGGTCGGTAAACGTTGTCGGGCTATTTACAATATGGTACTGATATGCCTTTTAATTATATGCTGATTACTGTTTTCAATGCAGAAGAACTGTGCGTAAATAGTAATCAACAACACAAACACGCAACAAAGCAGATTTTACTCGAAATCTGAAATCAAAGTGGGGACAATGCTTTTTTATTGAAGTTTAAAACGACTGCAATTTTTTTTATATAATTAGTTATTATTTATTATCTATATTTATTATTTTATATCCATAAAATGTGTAAAAATAAAATATATTATTCATGCCAAATTTATTTATTAATTAACGTGCCCACAACATTAATTTTTTATTTTATTATTATTGTATAATAATAATTTGTATGCAATACCGATTGGAAATACGCAATGTAATCGTATTAACTCGATCAATTAGTTAATAGATCTTATGATTATCTGACATCGTCTTCGTATATTTTTATACTTTATGCTAGCTGAATCAAGGATGCTATATTATTATCAATAAATAAATAAAATCTGAGCAATAACAACTGCATATTTAAATCAATCATTATCATCTACATTATCGAAAGACATAAAATCAGGAAATGATTTCTTTAAATATGAATAATATTAAAAAAGGCGCGCGACGTCGTGTATATGTTTACATGCGCGAAGATCGTCTATTGTTTTTAACCGCCAATAATCAGTTGAGCTGTCAACGCAGCAGACAGCAGACACGTACAAGCAAGTACTCGTGCCACAGAATAGCTTTCTTTTCTCAGCTAGCTGCATCTGTATCAATTAGTAAAGTAATAATTAGTCATATCGTGGGTTTGTGTGTGCATTATCATATTGATAAGCATCGAAATGCCTACCAGCAACGTGTGTGCTGTGCCGCACTGCAGCAGTGCAAGAACGAGAGATCCATCCTTGACTTTTCATCGTTTTCCTGCAGTAAATCCTTTATTCTCTCATATGTAAGTTGTTATAACTCAGTGATGCTTCGTAAAATGTTAATATACGTACGTATACATATTATGTGCGCGAGTATGTATGTACATATGTACGGTCGCAGTTGGTCCGCGCAAAAATTGTGGGTGGATAAAAAATGCAAAGCAATTTGTCGTCGATCACGTACGTGTATGCGTGGGTTTCTTTGAACGAGTAATGATTAATGAGTGTGAGTGTTCGAAGGCACTTTTATCATACGTGTGCACATGTTTTTGGAAATATATAGATAAATGCAGAGCAAATGAATGAAATGTGTGAATAAATATTAAAATTTTTGTGGATGAAAAAAATGCTTTTACAAATTTTGTGTTACTGATTACGAGGCTGCTTAGGGGAGATGCACCCAGTACGGATATCCTTAGCTACTTTGGGCGTAATTTTTTATTGACGCGATGAAAATTAGAATAAAAAATGTCTACCTGTTTTATAATCCACTCTCTATACGAGGAAAAAAATTGGCGCATAAGTCGAACCCGTAATTTGAAAACTATCTGCATAAATTTATTGATGTAATGAGGCAAAAGGTTGCTCCCAGTATAGATAAGCTATATGGACTCCAAAAATTTACTTTCTCTCAACAAAACTAAAAAATTTTAATTACACCCACCGTTAGTTGAAAGTTTGAATTCTGGAAATTCCTGCCAGCACCAGCTGCTGGTTAACTGGGGCCGACGCGCATGCGCTCTATATCAGAACGCGGCCATGTGCGTACAGTGCATGCGCGTCGGCTCTGGATATCCCCAATTAACCTGCAACCGGCATTGGCGGGAGTTGCCCAAATTCAAAGTTTCAATTACTTATAACAACCTTTATAATATAGAAATTTGTTGCTGTGGATAATTTTTTAATACCGGTCTCGATGTTTGTTTAATACATAAGAAATATACACGGAATGGCCTCAAGAGTACAAACTATCCATACTGGGCGCATCTCCTCAACGTTAAAAAAAATTAGGGTGAAGAGTAGGTGGTCAAAATAGCTTTTAATATGATTCAAAAATTACATTTTATTAATTTGATTATCTTTTGCGTTTACCGGCTCTACAAGGTTTTCAATTTAATTTTTTTTAATTCGTTTTTCTAATTTCAATAAATCGTGTGATTTAATAATAATTAATGAGGGTTAGTATGCGAGTTTTTCCCTCCAGTGACTTGTGGTTTTTTTACTTTAACTGACAAACAATCATGCAGTTTGCCATTTTTCTGCGCGCATAAAATTCAAAATGGCTTTTTCATGTATTGGGGAGTGGAGACGTTATTACAAATAGTACTTTCAATTTTCTTTTTATTATAGTTTCAAGAAATGGCTCGAAGCGATTCAAAACGATGAGCTTTCCAAATTAGCTGAAAATGAAGTAGGTCTCAAGAGATTACAAGAGAAGCGGGTATGTAGTAATCATTTTTTTGAGTCTGATTTTGTTTATACTTCTACAAGAAGGATGCTCAAACCAAATACAGTCCCACACTCTAATTTAAGCAACTCTTTTCCATGCACAAATAGTCCTGTCGAGCAAAGCCGAGTCGAATCTAACCATTTAATAGATCAAAATAATTCAAACACGTCATTTAATCCTGAGGTAGTTGCCGAACAGATTGACGATGATAATGTTTCTTTTGTAGACCCTTCTAGTAGTTCAGCTATTAATCCACCTGTAAATCAGCAAGCGCCGGTAAAACGTAAATGTAAAAAACGCGCTGTAACGGGATCAATTGCTTTAAAACGACTAAAATCTAAAAATGACAAATTGATTCGAGAAAATAAAACATTAAAACAAAAATTGTGTAGAGTAGCTAAGCGTAAACGCCAGGGTAAATTTAGTCTGTCTAAAAAACAAATAATTGATAAAGCTTCAAAGTATTTAAACAGTAAAGTAACCTCCTTTTTTAAAATGCAGTTAAATCATGATAAACAAAGAAAATGGGAAGAGGATGAAAAGCAATATGCTTTAGGCCTCTATTATAAATCTCCAAAAGCATATAAATATTTAAGGGACTCTCAAGGACAATCTTTACCATCTGTTTCTTGCATTCGTAAATGGGTTAACGTCATGAATTTGAGACCGGGTAAAAACGAGAATCTTTTGAAGCAATTAAAAATTAAATTAGAAGGTAAATCTGATTTTGAAAAAGATGCCGTACTAATGTGGGATGAAATGAGCGTACGACCAGGACTCGAATATAATCTTAAAGAAGATTATATTGAAGGGTATCACGATTTGGGCGAACATGGCGAACGCAAACCGGAATTGGCAAATTCGATGTTAGTATTTCAATTAGCGGGATTAACATATGATTGGAAGCAGCCTTTGATGTATTTTCCATCCCATCGTCCAGTCTCGGGAGATAAATTGCAGGAAATAATAAACGACGTGTTGCAAATAACAGAAGATGTAGGTTTTAAAGTTCGACACATGGTCTGTGATCAAGGAGCTACGAATCAAAGAGCAATTACAAAGTTAGGCATTCATAATGATCGACCATTTATAGAATTTCAAAACCGTAAAGTCACGTTCGGATTTGATAGCCCACACATTTTTAAATGCATTAGGAATAATTTAATGAATACTGACATTCAAATTAAAGATCAAACAGTTTCTTGGACTGCCCTTCAGGATTTAAGAACAATCGAGCGTACTAAATTTTGCAAAGCAGTTCCTAAATTAACGGATCAACATATTAAACCTAACAGCTTTGATAAAATGAAAGTTAGTTTAGCGACACAAGTTTTTAGTAATTCTGTCTACGCGGGTCTTATGGCAGGTGCTACTTCCGGGGATTTAAAAAATCCAACGACAGTCGCGACTGCTAATTTTTGTAAAAGATTAAATGACATTTATGACTGTCTCAATGCACGAAGCTCGAGTGATGCTAATCCTTTGAGGCGCGGTTTATCTCAACAAAATCCTCAAGTTGAAAAATGTTTACGCGAAGCAGTGCCCTGGATTAAGGAATGGAAAATGATCGGTGGTAGGAATCCTACTTGTTTTAACAGTTTAATCTTAACAATTAATAGTGTATTAGAGTTATGGGATCAATTAAAAGCAGAGAATGCATCGTATTTTACTTATATATCGTATATATCGTATACTTATAAAAAAAAATAATAATAATAATTATTATAATTATTATAATTATTATTATTATTATTATAGGAATAATAAGAATAATAATGATTTGCAGTCGTTTTAAACTCGAATAAAAAAGCTTGAATTGAAAACAGATATATTAAAAAATACTGCCCAGAATGCCCTCAGAATGCGGGAAAAGATCTCGGGAAACAGTAGACGGGGTCCCTATGTTTCCCAAAAGTACTGAAGGGACCTCAAAACCATCTCTAGAGCAGCAAGAAGGAAACGAGATCATGCCACTGAGAGGCGACTCACCAGCCGAGGTAGATTGTAGTCGCTGGTGGACGCAAGTCGGAATTGGCGGATTTCGAGTACGCGCCCTTTGTGATTCAGGGGCCGCCCGAACCGCTGTTGGCCCTATTGGCATACAGATAGCCTCAGCTTGTGGCCAATCAATAATCCCCTATACAGGGCCGGGTGCGAGGAATATGGGCACGTGGAACTACCGTTCGAAATCCTTGGACAGCGCCGTCGCCTGAAAGTGGTGATAATGAGTCAGTTGGACTCAGAATGTATCTTGGGCACAGATTTTATGCGGGCGTTCAATGCGATATTGCTGCCAAGAGAGAATAAACTAAAGATTGAAGGAACAGAGAGTTCGGTCCCTTTAGAACTATCCACTCTCACGGATGGAGTGGCTAACGCTCTTGCGGCCATCGGTTTGGCAGATGTGACCCCTACGCAGCGGACTCGGTTAGAGGAATTTCTGAATAGGTGGCTCCCCGAGGGAGAGACTGTGTTAGGATGCACTACACTGATCCAGCATGCTATCGATGTGGAATCCGCAAGGCCAATTAAACAACGATATTATCCAGTATCGAGAAAGCTGGAAGGAGAAATGCATGCCCATGTATTGAAGATGTTGGAGGATGGGATTATATGACGATCTACGAGTGACTGGTCAAGCCCAGTAGTCATGGTACTGTGAAATGCTCAGTTTTCGCATTTAAATAAAGCTAAGCAGGAAGACATTTAAATGGGTCAAATTCAAAATGTAGGTCAATGCCCTTCCTTATAGGATGACACGAGAGAGAGAGAGCAAGCGCCGGGCCTAAGAGCAGGTAGTCGAGACCACACAATAGGTCATAAGGAAAATTCTAAAGCACAGCCGCTTGAATAAATTAAGGAAATAAGAGAAAGAGAGCCGACGACACGAGCAACGAAAACAAATAATATACAAAGGGTATATAACACGTAAATAATTATCACGCGAAAAATCGAATATCAAAATAATAGTGAACGTCTGATAAGCAAATTAAATCCAGACATAAGGAGTAGAGTAACGTCGTGAGTTTATCATTAAGAGACTATGGAAAATACGTATCATAAAATTAAAATCACGCGAGAGTGATCCGCATAAATTCGGACAAACGAGCTACACTGGTAACAATGAATACACATACATTGCCAATAAGCACACTAGTAGGAGAATTGAAAGAATACCAAAAAAGAAAGAGATACGCATCCAAACAGTGAGTACACGTGTATATATAACATCAGAAGGAGAGCCTTTTGAAAATTTGCCGAAGAAAGAACCACGCTTCCGAACTGCGAGCGCCGACACATTTACAGCACAGCAGGAGGGCTTCGTCTTATGAAGGAGAAGGCAAGCGCTCGAACAGCAAGCGCACGTGCACTTCCAACACCAATGAGAAGACAACACCGAGGTCGTGAGTGCAGAAGAAGACGAGAGTAGACGTGAATTTCGTCGTAGCTACAAGAAGACGGCATATTAATGAGCAGAAATAGGAATCCTAGACCACTTGCACTCGTGTATAGATATACGAAGTCAACGGCGGCGACTCTATCCACAAAAGAGGAAATACACTCTACAGGGGAGCAAGGAAAAAAAACCCATCGTCGCTACAAGCACAAAGGAATGCCTTTTAAAAAATGCCTACAACAACAAGTCTAGAGAGACCATAGAAGGAAATATGCAGCGTTTAAGCTCTCTGATTGGATGTACTATTCACGAATGTTCACTACTACCTATGTGCGTAAAGGGTATCGGTGAGGGCGATTTCGAGTATATAAGGCCCTCGTCCGCCGGGCTAAAAAAGAGTCTCTCTCACAAGTTCGCCACGCGAAAGCTCTGCCCGAGCTAGGATTCACTTACGGTAAAGTGCGCGGAAGCTCTGCCCGAGCAGAGTCCGGGTCCGCGGATTTTAGTAAAACTTAGAGTTCGATATATTAACATTTGATAAAGTTTAGAGTTTTGTAAATGTTGAGTCACTATATAGTTCCTCTGTACGGACAGAGTCGGGTCTGCATAATCGAGTCGGGACAATAGAGTCGGGAATCAAGAGTCAGGTAACTGCAGTCGCGACTCCGTTTTTTTTTCTTTTCCGCGCTCATTTACATAGAAGACGACAAAATTTTGGAAAGGGCACAAACAAAGAAAACGAATAATATTAAAAATTAACACTCGAGCCATATCGCTCTGCAAGAAGCAGAGCTCAGTCTAGTTCGAACAGTTGCTCGGAATAGTCACCTCTCTGCCTCTGAAATTTCAGTGCATCGTCCGATACTTTCTTTTATATATATATATATAGTATAAAGTATATTCTCATCGTTAGAAATTACGAGTCATAGTGCGTGAAAAAGTTTCTATTTTATTAATTGAATAAATTGCACCGCTTTGAGAAAATCGAGTGTTCAGTGTTATTCAAAAGAAAAGTCATCACTCCATCCACCCAATCCTACTACAAGCGAATACCGAGGGATTCGTAGCAAAAGAGGGAATTAACTGCGTTCTAAAATATTCATACACATATTCATATAACGACTCCGACTTGAAGGAAGGAAGGAAGGGAGCTTTATCCTCATTTAGTTGACGGCAGTTGCATTCATCAAAAGGTAAGTTCCTTTAATTACAATCGTAAATACAGAATAGGGCTCTCTCTTTCTCTCTCTCGCATATCTCTTCACAATAATTACCACACTTTTATTATTCTGCATTGCACTTAATGCTTATATTAACGAGTCGCCCCTTTTCATACTTTCTATCCCTCGCTCAGCAATTGCCATGCTCTCGCCGTTAAGATCAGAATAGTTTCTCGGCGTCTACTGGAGGCTGTTTCCAGAAAGGAATCGCGAAAGTAGGCAGGTACCGACGGCGCTAAGCTTTGTGTATTGAGCTTTGTCTCCGCCCGTACTTATAAAGATTTACAACCCGTAGAGTTACTGTCCGGTGACAACTATCATAAGTTTAGGACATAACAGTACGGAAATCGGATGGTACCTATAGATTCTGTATCAATTACCGAAAGCTCAATGCCGTCTCTAAGTCCAGCGCGTACCCGCTTCCATACATGGATGCCATACTGAATAAGCTGCAGCATGCTCGGTACCTCTCGACTATTGACCTTAGCTCAGCGTATCACCAGATACCTATGAAGGAAGAGGACATGCACTTAACTGTATTCACAGTGCCTGGGCTAGGCCTGTTCGAATTCACTCGACTGCCATACGGAGTAGTCGGCGGACCATCGACCTTCCAACAGTTGGCTGACAAAGTCATTGGACCAGAGCTGGAGCCACACGCATTCTCCTACCTGGATGATATTATCATAACGACAGACAGCTTCGAAGAGTATCTCCGATGGCTAGAGGTAGTGCTACGGAGGATTAAAGAATCTGGCCTAACTATCAACAAAAAGAAGAGTAAATTTTGTTGTAGCGAAGTGAAATACTTGGGAGTCGTAGTGAATCGCGATGGCTTTCGTCCCGACCCCAGTAAAATCGAACCGATAATGAATTAACCAGCACCCAAGAATCTGAAGCAATTACGTCGATTCCTTGGATGGCTTCGGATGGCTTCGGATGGCTTCGTAGTACCGAAAATTTCTGGATAATTTTGCAATCGTCGCCGACCCTTTGATGACGCTCACTAAGAAAAACGTCAAGTATCATTGGCGAGAATGCTTGGCTGTGTTATGGGCAATCCGAAAATTTCGCCCTTACGTGGAAGGCTATCATTTTCAGGTGATCACCGACCACAGTAGCTTGAAGTGTCTATGTAACATGCGCAACCCGAATGGACGTCTTGCCAGGTGGGCCCTCGAGCTACAAGCATACGATTTCGACATCGTACACAGGAAAGGTTCACTGAATCTTGTCCCCGATGCCCTCTCGAGGATGTATGAGGATGACGCGGCTGACGCAGCACCAATCTCCGCGGTCGAGCCGAAGGAGATGAAAGGCAAAGACGCTTGGTACGATAAACTAGCCGCACAAGTCTCAGAGAAACCTACTGAAAATCCGGATTACAAGATCGTCGCAGGCCATTTGTACCACTATCGCCTTGACCCGACACTTGAAGACATCATAGAGGACCAGGACGCTTGGAAAATGGTCCTACGAGCTGATAAGATTCCTCAAGCGTTGCGAGAATTGCACAGTGAGCCCACAGCGGGACACTTAGGACGACGCAAGACCTATGAGCGAATCGCGAGATATATTTATTGGAAAAATATGTACCGAGACATTGGTGACTTCGTGCGATCCTGCGCCGTGTGCCAACAATGTAAAGTAGAACAGCTGCTCCCGGCTGGATTAATGGGCAAACGTAAGACGTACGGACCCTGGAAGGTAGTAGCCAGTGATATCATGGGTCCTTTCCCCCGCTCTACCAAAGGATATTGCTATATCCTCATATTTATGGATACCTTCACTAGATGGATTGAGGTAGTGCCGATTCGCAAGGCTGACGGAAATACAATCAAGAGGGAACTCAACGAGCGAGTCTTTCTACGCTTCGGCGTGCCCGATATATTTTTGTCCGATAATGGCACGGAGTTCCGCAATAAATTGCTCGATCAGTTCCTCCAAAAACACGGCACAGAGCACCATACTATACCTCTATATCACGCGCACGCAAACCCTGTAGAACGGGTAAACCGCACTTTCAAAACAATGGTGACGTCATTTATCGAGGGTGAGCACAAAAATTGGGACCAGTTCCTGCCGGAGCTCACCTTCGCATACAACACCGCTACGCAGGAGTCAACGGGAGTGAGCCCCGCGTTCCTAAATATGGGACGACATCCAACCCCACCGCACAACACCAAACGAGCAGAAGAACAGGCCACTCGACAAGAAGCGGAACGGCTAGCTCTAAGCAAATGGGAAGAGCGAATGCGCAACCTCTTTGACTTGCGGCTAATCACAGCTAAAAGAGCACAGCGTGCCACAGAACGGCAGTCGAAATATTATAACGCGAAGCGCAGGCAAGTTGAGTTCGAAATCAATGACTTAGTCTGGAAGCGCAATCGCATTTTGTCATCAGCCGTCCAAGAAATTAACGCTAAGCTGGCTCCCAAGTACGCTGGACCGTTCAAGATTTCGGCCCGGCTGGGTCGAGACGTCTATAAGCTCGAGAATGAAGCAGGAGAAGTATTCGAGAAGATCCACGTCGTCGATCTAAAACGCTACCTGGCTGGAGAAGAACCACCCACCGACGAAGATCTACAAGAGGAGGTCACGAACGACACCGCGCCGTCAAGTGAAAAGCATGTAAACGTGGACCCGCCATGTAAGCGAGGTAGGCCGAGAAAAACGCGCGTAGTCGTCGCCCGTCAATCAGCTAAAGTCACGCGAGCAAAGAAACTCAGCAGCCCCCCGACGGCTGACGCTCCTCCGGTGGAGATAGTTAAAGCGAAACGCGGACGACCCAAAGGGTCAACGAAAAACCCGATACCACCAGCAGACGTTTCACCGCGGCGGATGCGATCACGCGCGGAGTAAAATTAGAATCGCGACAGAAATTTTTTTTCTCACTATACCTCCCTTAAAACTCCCCTGCCATTAAAGTATAAGATAGGCGGAACCCTAATTCTCTGTTTCGTTCCCTCCGGGGCACACTAGAAACGGCAAACAAGGAAATGGCAGCACTTCGAGAAGACCCAAGGACGCTGATAGCTCGAGTCGACGGAGACAAGGCTCTAATGTGGAAAGAGTGGTACAATGAGCAGGGTCGATGAAAATGGACACTGGAGTATGAAGACATCCCTCAACAGGCAACCGGGTCCACTGCGCCAGTCCAGAACATACTACCAACCACTCAGCCCTCCTCCGAACCGGGCGAGCCGTCAACGTCCCACCAGGAGGCACACAATTCCACCGCAACGGTGATTGAGGCGCCAGCAACCACCACGGCCGAGAAGTGGGCCAAGGTTGAGGCACGCCGGGCCAAAGCCCGAGCGTTAAAAAAAGAATATCTCCGAGCACAAGAGGAAGTGTTCGGNCGAGCACAAGAGGAAGCGTTCGGCGACCTTGACCAGTTCTTGGAAACCTGCGGCGAGGAAGGGAAAGCTCTCGCAGGGAACTACCCCCAACTCGTCGCTGGCGAAAGGGAACTGCAAAAGGTCGTCGACGCCGAGAAGAAGCGCCAAGCAGAGGTCAGACGCGCCAAGGCCGCTGTAGCCCAGGCCGAGGCAGAACTTCGGCGCCAAAGAGAGCGCCAGAACCACGAGACAGTGGAACTGCTACAGCAGATGCGACGCGCCAAAATCGAAGCCGTACGCACGAAAGGAGGAAACATGTCCCACTGCTATATGTGCGGCCTCGAAGGAGTCGTACGAGGAAGAGAATGCCCTCGCAGGGAGTACCACCCGAAAAAATAAATGCGAATTCGCCCTGTAGGCGATATCCGTGGTACACAAACAAAAAGAATAAATAAATAAATTTTTGTAAAGAGACCAGGAGAGTTTTTGCAAAACCTATTTTTCTATACGTTACCAACTTTAATCCAAGAGAGTAAACCTTGAGTTATTATTTATTACATAGGTCGAGAAAATTTTCTTCCCTTTTCGTTGAATTTTCATAATTTCAGATTTGTTTTTTTTTCTTTTTCTCTTCTTTTCTTTGTCACAGACACAACGTCTGCAACGCGAGCCGCGAGACGAGTCAGCGACAAGAGTCGAGCAGCTGAGTCGTACTACGATGCAGCGCATTCGAATGCATCGTAGACGTTAGCTTAGTGGTTAGAGCACAGGCTTCGCAACCTCGGGTCCGTGAGTTCGAGTTCCGTCGTCTACTCTTTTTCGCTTTCCGACTCGTTCTCCTCCTCGTTCGTAACATTCTGGCATCCCTTGAAGGGGGAGATCACCGGTTTAGAACCCGGCTAAAAAATAGATCTCTTCGAACCCACAAACACAGATACCTACCTTACCCTACTACTCCACCGACCTTGCCCTCAGACATGCCGCCCATGAGTCCACCAAAAAGAGACCATGCGCGACGGCCTCTGATCTGTGCGGTACTGCAGACTGCATAAGCAGCTGATTGTCGGTAAGGAAGTTCGCGAGCCGAGGACGACTCGCCTTAAAGGGGGGTGGTGTCACAGACGCAACGTCTGCAACGCGAGCTGCGAGACGAGTCAGCGATAAGAGTCGAGCAGCTGAGTCGTACTACGATGCAGCGCATTCGAATGCATCGTAGAAGTTAGCTCAGTGGTTAGAGCACAGGCTTCGCAACCTCGGGTCCGTGAGTCCGAGTCCCGTCGTCTACTCTTTTTCGCTTTCCGACTCGTTCTCCTCCTCGTACGTAACATCTTTTACCTTAACTTCTCTCACAGAGTCAATTGCATGCTGGTGAGAGATAATTGATAAAGAGCTGATACACCGTTCGGGTATCCAGCGTCTGGGAGGGGGGAATATGACGAGGAACAATGTTAACTCGTCATAACCTCCCCAGCATAAATATGATAAGATGTATAACTATGTATGACAGCTCTGTTACAGGCGAACGGGAGAGAGTGGAACGGGAGAAAGCACGGTAAGTGGGGGAGAGAGAGAGAGAGCTCCGCGCGCGTGCCGCGGATCGGGGAGATTGGTTTTGACTCGCATAGAGTAAGCATCGTGAGCGTGGCTATCCCGAGAATTACAGGGAGTGTTTTGTGTGAGAGCGGCGTGCGAGTGCTCGAGATTGAGAACGACCACCGAGAGCGTCTGTCTGCGACTACGCTTCGTCCGAGGCCACTGTGCGACTTCGCTCCGTCCAGGGCTACCTAGCGACCCCGATCACTCGCCTTGGAAGGAGACGTCCTGGGGCTTGAGCCGACTCTCGTCGACCGTAAGTGTCAGCTCTACATCTCTCTCTCTCACCAGTGCCCTCCCGGTCTCTAACTATACCGTTCGTCTGCGTCCCGCACCCTCGCGTGTGTGCTCGTGTACTGACATTTTAATTCGATAATACACGTTACTCTTTCTACACTATCCAGTGTGTTTTGTTTGGATGCCGGGGATCTTAGGTGAACCTAAGATCCCCGCCGCCTCCGCGGGCACGCGTATCGCTTCTCGATACACGTGCAATTAAACTGCAGCTAGCCAAAACACGACCTTGGCCGGTCCACCTACGATCTCGAAAACATCCGAGGAAACGAGACCCTGTCTCGATTATAGCGCGGTTGTCTCTCCGCTCTGGTAGCTGCATTGCACGCAGCTAACGTCTGCGCGGCTATCGACACCGAGTAGAGCAGCCCCGTTACAATATATATATATATATATATATATATATATATATAAATTATTCAAATTATAGATATCAGAACTTGACAAAATTAATTATTACAGAGGTAAATTATATATCTGCGTAAATATATAAATTATTCAATATATCAAAACTTGAAAAAAAAACTTTTAAACCAGGAAGAATAGTTGCTAATAAGCTATAGTTTGTGTAAAAAATAGTTGTTTGCAAAAAATTTTAATTTTGACCTTCAAATAACCTTGAAGTGACCATTTCAAAGCTAATCGGTCGAAATAGTCACCGGGTGTCGAGTCCACAAAACTCGATTTATTGATTTCCCTGACGTGATAGGGACAAACAGACCCCGGATCCGGATTCAGTGACCCAAAAAAACGTACACATGCGCTTTTTTCAGATTTGTTTAAGGACTCTTGTCAATTTGACCTCCAAATGACCTTGACCCTGACGTGATAGAGACAAGCGGACCCCGGATTCGGATTCAGCGACCCAAAAAAACATACACATGCGTTTTTTCAGATTTTTTTACGGACTTTTGTCAATTTGACCTCTAAATGACCTTGACCCTGACGTTATAGGGACAAACAGACCCCGGGATTCGGATTTAGCGACCCAAAAAAACATACGTATGCGTTTTTTCAGATTGTTTTACAGACTTTCGTCAATTTGACCTCTAAATGACCTTGACCCTGACGTGATAGAGACAAGCGGACCCCGGATTGGGATTCAGTGACCCTAAAAACATATAAATTTACCCACGGGGTCTATGAAAACAATTTTTTTTCAAACAAGAGAGCAGAAAATGCACATTTTTTTACAAATGTCTTATATTAGGGGTGAATTTTGAGGGTGTAAATGGGGTGCAGGTGAAACGCGACTAATTTTTCCTTAATCTATTATCCTTAAGCTTTCCAATTCTTTTTTTTCATCTCTATTCTAAGAGGCGCTACTTAATTTTGTCCATGCCAAACTAAAATAAAACATATAGCGTCGTAAAGGGTGCTCGTCAAGCTGTAATCAAAGGTGGAGGCAAGAAAAGTGTACGTGTTCCACGTGTGCTGCCAGTCCCATCCAAAATTTGTGGAATTTCTACCATTTCTCATTCCAATATTTGCCGGTTTGAGCGCAATAGGTGCATTAGCAGGTGGCGCTGCTGATATTGCTAAAGCAGTGAACGATGCTAGTTCTGCTAAACAGCAGCTTGAGGAAAGCCAAAGACATATCAAGACAATAGAAGCTATTGCGCTTGGCAAGGGTCTATATCTCAAATCATACTAAAAGGGTTAAGGTATGTACTTAAAACGTGGACAAGGCTTAAGAAATAAAAACGCTGCCGATTCTTTGGCATGTAGCTTCCTTCAACATTATCTATTGTTAATATCAGAATTGTTTTTGTTTCATATATAATTCTATCAAGTTTTTTTTGTTTGATGGAGAAAACTATTTCGAATCAATTACATACGTATAATTAAATCTCTTTCTCTCTCACTTTAAACCAAAGCTAATGAGTTCTAAATATATATATATATATATATATATATATATATATAAACTAAAATGGTGGAATGAGTGAGGGAAGGTTGAATGAATAAATCAAACACAAAACACAATGAATTTCGCGGGAGAAAAAGACGACTTGCCTCGGCGTAAAAACTCTTACGGAGCAGAGAGAAAAGCCGGGACAAGCCTATAGCTTTAATTTAGAACTTATGAAATTATACAAGGCAAAGTGACTCTAGGATAGACCAAACAAAAAAGAGAGGAAGAACGCAATTATGATTAAACGCAATCGCCGCGAGGTACCTTTTGCACGCTGGAGAGCTCTCCTACCTTTCGCAGAACGAGACGTGGACGGCGCGACGTAAAGCCCTGGGTGGGATGCACCTTCCTCGGTCGCAGGACGCCTCGACGTCTCGAGGGAACCTATCGTGGACCACGGGCAGACCTTTTCAGCCCTGCCGTGTAGGTAGCGATCGCCGGGTGGAGATCGGCACGTCGAGGGAGCTCGAACGTGGCCGAAGTCCCAACTCACGAAGAACACACACAAACAGCACGCCGCTCGCAAAATGCACACACACTACGTGACACACCAAAATACAAAAGGGAAAAAGTCGATCGTCCTGAAAAGGACGTTAATGACGACTCTATTCGCACGCAATTTACAGTGAGTAATTCGCAAGACGCAGGTAAAATTNGCAGGTAAAGGTAGCGCAATGTCGACTGATAACTCGAGAGGAGCTGTCAGAACTGGCCGGCACGTGCTCGCGAGCCCCCAATCCCGCGCGAAACAGAGACGCCCCTGGTGGCGCGCGCATGCTCTCGCCCGCTCTCGCCGCAGCGATCAACGCACTACGGCGCCAAATTCAAATCTCCTTAAACGGTCCTACATAACCCGAACTCTCTCTCTCTCTCTCTCTCTCTCTCTCTCTCTCNTGCCTTGACTCAGACACCTATCACCTCATTTATGCGGATGACCTCCAGATCTACTGTCAATGCCCCCTCGAGGAGCTGGATTCCTGTTCCGTTAGGATGACAGCTAATGCCGAGAGGATTTCAGGCTGGGCAGCACAAAATCTTTTGAAGCTAAACGTCAGCAAAACTCAGGCGATCGTCCTGGGCTCCCCCTACTACATAAACTCTTTACCAACTGTAACTAACACCTACATAAACATAGGAGGAGCCCAGGTCGAGTATCAATCATCCGTGCGCAGTCTCGGGTTGGTGCTAGATTCGAAGCTAACATGGAAAGAGCATGTCAAGCAAATATGCAAACGTGCTCACTCTTTAATGTACCGTCTAAACTTCTTTCGAAAAAGCACTAGCCTTAGACTGCGCAAACATCTTGTGCAGGCTCTCCTGTTTCCCATCATTGACTATTGTTCACTGGTATACTGTGACTTGACTAAAGAACTAGACCTCAAACTACAGAGACTGGTAAATACAGGAATTCGTTACATCTATGGTGTAAGAAGGGATGAGCACATCACTCCTTACAGGCGTGAGCTCGGCTGGCTCACCACCGCCGGACGTAGGAAGTACTTTATGGCTTGTTTTCTAAGAAAACTATTTAATACTGCTGTACCATCCTATATCTTAGCCTATTTTAACTTCCACGTCGCCCTCCGCCCAGTGAGGGGTGAAGTGAGTCCTCTAGACATCCCCCCCTTCGCCACAGAGACGCTGAGGAAATCATTCCACATCAGCGCCTCATATCTCTGGAATTCCCTACCATCTCACTTACGTAACAATAATTCAACTTCTTATTTCAAAACGCAGGCTAGACAATACTTTTTCGCTCAAGAAGAACAGAGTAGAAACAACTAAATTCGCAACATTCTCTCAAACACCCTCACAAACAATAGTAACTATCACACAAACACCTCATTCATAACTTTTCGCTATCTCATCTCACCACCATTACTTAACATACTTCAAATCATCTATCGCTCAAACTTGTAATTAATCTGTAAATATTTTCTATAATACTATTTGTACAACATAATGTACAGTAATAAAACACTTAAATCTAAATCTAAATCTCTCTCTCTCCCTATCTTTCTTTCGCATAGCTAATTGTTAAATTAATGTCCAAGAGACATCACCCTTCCTTTTTTACCCAACATCTTCATTACTAACACTTTAAAATAATTTTATTTAACGTAATCTTTATATTAATTACATTGAAATAATATCGTTTCTTCACCACCAAGCGGCAGATGTCTTGGCGCGTTTTTTTGTAAGGAAATGTAACAGTTTTTATATCTCAATATTTTTCTATAAACTAAGCTGAAATATTTTTCAATTTTCTTTTACATTTCCTTGTACGCGCACGTTGGAGTTAAAATTACTTGAACCACCCGCCACTGTGAAGGCGCTAGAAATGTAAGCGATGCAGTTTTCAATTATGCTATAACGGGGTTCTTGGACCGAAATATTTGAGAACGACGGGGTCCGCACCCCTGTATAAGCGATCAGTGGCGCATCCACTGATCGGTGATAAAGCGAGAGGAAAAGAAATGTAGCAGCTCGTTGCAGGCTTCTTGAAGGCTATGCGAAGCCTGGCCCGTAGCGCAGTAGTATACTGAACGTGCACGTCCTCGTGCACGTGAGCCCGCAGAGGCGTCGTGAGTGAATTGGCTACGTAGCTAGTTCGCAAGTTAAGTTAAAAGAGAATCGCATGGGAATGGATAGAGTCAGGTGCAAAGTGACACAAGCCGAGTATTAACAAGGTTTCTCTTTATGAAAGGCTCGAAATAAGTACAAAGGCAGCGCGGAGTAAGAGAGACGGAGCAGAGCGAATGATGCCGAGAGAGAGAGAGAGATTTTAGATTTAGATTTTAGAAATTTTTATTCATGTACATTATGTTGTACAAAATTATTGATACAGATAGTAAGTTGATTAGCTGTTCATTGATGAAGGGCGGTGTATGAGTATGAGAGTAATGGAGGCGAAAAATGGGTGACGAATGCTGCTTGAAGATGTTATGTACTCTCTTGTGCGAGGAAGTAGCGCTTAGCTTGCGTTTTGAACTGAGTGATAGATCTATTGTCACGAAGATGAGATGGTAAGGAGTTCCAGAGGTATGAGGCACTGATATGGAATGAGTTCCTCAGTGTCTCCGTGCCGAAGGGGGGGATGTCCAGGGCAGTCACCTCACCCCTCACAGGACGGAGTGCAACGTGGAAGTCAAAGAAGGCCAAGATGTACGATGGTGTGGCAGTGTTGAAAAGTTTTCTGAGAAAACAGGCCGCAAAGTACTTCCTACGCCCGGCGGTGGTGAGCCATTGCAGTTCACGTCTGTAGGGGGTGATGTGCTCGTCCCTCCTTACACCAAAGATGTAACGTATTCCTGTGTTCACCAGTCTCTGTAGTTTAGTGTCAAGTTCTTGAGTAAGGTCACAGTATACTAGAGAGCAGTAGTCTATTATGGGAAACAGCAGTGCTTGCACGAGATGCTTGCGCAACTCTTGGTTGGTGCTCTTTCTGAAGAAGTATAGCCTATACATTAGTGAATGAGCACGTTTACACATTTGTGTGACGTGCTCTTTCCAGTTCAATTTAGAATCGAGCACCACTCCCAGACTGCGCACAGACGATTGGTATTCGACCTGGGCTCCCCCTATATTGATAGAGGTGTTAGCGACATTTGGTAAAGCGTTAATGTAGTGGGGGGAGCCCAGGACGATCGCCTGAGTTTTAAGAACGTTTAGCTTTAGATGATTTTGTGCAGCCCAACCTGTAATCCTCTCGGCGTTAGCTGACATCTTCGCGGAACAAGAGTCGAGCTCCTCAAGGTGGCATTGGCTGTAGATTTGCAAGTCATCCGCGTAGATGAGATGTGATACATCGGGGTCGAGGCAGAAACTAATGTCGTTGATGTACAGGGAGAATAGCAGAGGACCCAGGACAGATCCCTGCGGTACTCCCGTGTTGAGAGGACGAAAGGTGGAAAGCTCGCCGTCATCACCAACGACTGCCTGTTTTCTGCCTGTGATATATGAGGCAACCCAGCGGATAACTTGCTTAGAGAAACAGAAGTGTGTTAGCTTTCGGAGAAGCTTGACGTGACATACAGTGTCAAAGGCTTTACTGAAATCGAAGAGAAGAAGAAGAGTTACCTTCTTGTTATTAATGCCACGCCTAACTTCATCCGTTAGCTTGAGTAGGCCGGACTGAGTGCTGTGGCCAGTGCGAAAACCAGTTTGCAAGTCGTCCAGAAATAGCCTGGACTCAAGGTACTCAGAGATTTGCTTATGCACCAGCCACTCCAGTGCCTTTGACAGGAAGCATAGAAGAGAGATCGGACGATAGTCAGTTAAAGATGTAGGAGAGCTGACTTTGTTTAATGCGTGCACTAATGACTTTTTCCAGTCAGAGGGGAAGCACGACTCGCTCAATGACAGGTTAAAAATATGACGAAGAATGGGAGCGAGTACTGGCAGGGCCTTCTGAATAACAACCTGTGGGATGCCGTCGCTACCTCTGGCTTGGGAGTCAAAGTGCGTTATTGCAGCTAAAACGTCCGACTCCGTAATCTCCCTGAAACTGAAGTGTTCAGGGAAATTCAGACTCTCGAGGGTACGCAGATAATCCTCAACAGCAGGAGCTTGCGGGTTGTTGGAAATGCCGCTGAAATGCATATTGAGGTCTTCGTTTGAGAAGCGAGAAGGTGGTTTTAGCTTGGAAGATGTTATTCCAAGCTTCTCTAGCTCTCTCCAGATCTCGCCGACATCTGTCAGGGAGGACAGGCGTGAATGATAATAGTTCAGCCTAGCCTCCTCAACGTGTCTGTGAGCATCATCCCTGGCGAGTCTATAAAAAAATAGATCCAACGGGAGACGTGATCTGCGAAATCGCCTGTAGAGTCTGTCTCGTTCTTTCACAAGTCCACGAAGAGTCCAAGTGTCACTGTGCGTAATGGGGCGAGATGATTTACAGCGTTAGTTAAGTTG
>CM053170.1:25199031-25217931 GCA_012977825.3 Pteromalus puparum
ACAGAGTCACCTTGGAAACTGATGAGGAAGTGGCCGATGATGTAGTAGATGATGCTGATGGTGCTGATGGTGGTGGTGCGGGTGGGATGAGATGAACCGTTTTCAGTGGTTGTTGTTGTCCGGCGGCCACTGGGACAAAAAACTTGTCAGGTCTTCGTCGCTGGTGATGACGGTGGCCCTTTCCGTATCCTCTGAAGAACGGATGTAGACCGTTCCATCCCGTACATAGGTTCTGCACCCCCTCCTCTTCTTGGCCTCCAGTCTGGCCCTGACGCGAAGCTTATGGGTCTCTCGAGGAAGCAGCTCATTGATGTTCACTAGCCCTTGATGGTCTGGGGCTAGGGCCTTTGCTTCCTCGAGAATGCCAGCATCTAACTCTGCTGTATGGAGTTTGCCCTTTTTGATTTTCGCAAAGATGGTTGAACGAACAAGGGCGTGGGACGACAGGGTGACAGCAATCGGTGGAAGTCTGCTGTCTGCAGCCGAGGTGGCAGTGGCTGCATTAAGTCTTCCCATGACCCTTGCTCCTGCGATGTCCCTTCTGAGGACAGAGGGATCTAGGGCCTACAGCACAGAGAATGCCAGTAGATCGAGGCGGGTCTCACGTGTGTAGAATAGACCCGACAGTACCACGGTGTTGTTGGCAGAAGTTTCCTGCTGTCGCTTTACCTTCTGCAGTTCACTGCGCAGACTGGCGATCTCCGCAGGGATGACAGTGGCAGGCGTGGCGGCGTTGTTGTTGCTGTTATTATTGTTGCCGTCCTTGGGCAGCGAAGGGAGAGGCCTCGCAGACAGGTCCCGTAGCTGCGCCCTGAGTTCCGTGATGCTCTGCTCTGCCTTCTCCATACGGGTTTGAAGCAGAGGTAGATCGTCGAGGGCCCTGAGACGCAGCTCGATGGGGCCAAGCCTTTCCTCCAGACCAGAGATCTTCATGGACATGCTCCTTTGCTCCCTCACCGCCTCGTCCTGCTTGGCGCGTATTTCTGTCAACGCTGCGAGGATGTCCTGCAGTGTGACATCAGCTGCACTCGATGTTTGACGCGCCGGCGACTGATTGCGCGATGTACTGGTGGAGGGAGGCGCAGAGGCGGGCTTTCTTTTGGTCGTGGTGTTGTTGTTGGCCTTGCCCTTAGAGACGGTCTGGGTGCTACTGTTAAGTGACAACTCCAGCCTTCTCTTAGTGTACACGTCAGCACAGGTCTCACAGGCAAACGTCGCGACGCCCTTCACAGGCAGGGATCTGAATGTGATACACTTTGTGTGAAAGTGGTTGTGACAAAGTTCACATTGTTTAGGGCCCCTGGTCTGGATGGGCTTGTCGCATTTGTCGCAGATGATCGAAGGTGGATCCGCGGGTTTTACTCCACTTGTACTCATTTCGACGGCAGCTTACTGGCAGTCGATAATGTAGAGCGGGCGAAGATGTTGTTTCCTTGTCCTGCGAGATGTCGCGCCGAGACTGTGTGGAGAGCAAAAACCAAGCCAAGCAGGAAAGAAAACAAAGCCGAGCGAATTGAGGTTAGGTGAGGAGGCAGTAGTGCTTGCAGCGAAGATGGTGAAGAGAAAAGAATGCAGCCTCCAGGAATTATATGTCACTTTGAAGGTTTGCATTAAGGTGCGCTGCAACAAGCTGTAACAAAAGGCCGCCGAAGCAGAGTGCGGCAGAAAAAGTAGTAACAAAGTAGGCGTACAACGAAGGCGTTAGTACTCACCAAGGCGGGCAGAGAGAGAGAGAGAGAGAGAGAGAGAGAGAGAGAGAGAGAGAGAGAGAGAGTATTGCGATCGGGCAGGTACTTACAGAGGTGCTTCGCAGAACTGGATGAATGCCTCTTGGCTTTGACCGGAGCGGCGCAGGACGGATGACCAGGGCCCGACGCTGGACAGCAGAACGGACGCCTCAAGGCCTCGTGTGTGGCCGGGTGCAGCGAGAAGTCGAGTAAATGCACGGCTCGAGACTGACACGTGGTGCCGGACAGCACCTAGAGGATTCCACCCGGCAACAGACAAAGACCAGGTCACGGTTGCAGCAACAGTCCTCCGGGACACGAACGCACGCACGAATTTAAGCTTTTGTACGCGTAGTCGCGGTAACAAAGGTTGCGGATTATTTGCACGACTTTATAGCTCGGCTCTATACTTCTAAGTGTCGCGGCGCGAAGCGCGACCGCGTGGTCAGCGCAATCTCTCTCCCACTCTCTCTCTCTCGTTCTCCCTGACGGCGCCACACGCACATACACACTACGCGCGGCTCTCTCTCTCTCTCTCTCTCTCTCTCTCTCTCTCTGTGTGTTACGGCTGTCTCCTCTTCTCACTTACCTGCTGCTGAAAGCAAAGTTCTACAAGTATATTTACAATGGTGATATATTTATTGCAATATTATGATATAGTATAGGAGAGAGAGGGACGTAACGAGTGCATACAAGGCAACTCACTATAATGCAAAGTATACATGGTGAGACACAAAATTTTGAAGCTTAGTATCTTTGAACGTAGCTTGTAATACTCCATACACGCCGTGTGTTATTCTTGCGTAAGTAAAAAATCAATCATTTCAAAAAATTAAAGTCACTCGAAATTTCTACAGAAAACTTTTGTTCCCTGCTTTATCGACAAAGCGAGCGACGACATAGGAATCAGCATCAGCATCGCGCACGTGTGGTGCTGGTTGCCTCTTCTCAGCAAGAGACAACCAGCATCAAGCATATAGAACTACGCAGTGGCATACAAGAATAAGTTGCATGTGTGTGGGAGCAGCGAGCGATGATGCAGCGGCGGAGAAGCGCGCGCAACCAAGTATGTTGGTACGAGTATGGATTATATATATGTCGGAATGAGAGTATCATATGTGGAACTGTGAATAATTTCGGCGGCTCAAGTGAGCGCTCTGTAACTCGGCTATAAAAGGCAACGCGAAGCCCGTATCTGACCACTAGTGTCGCAATTTACAGCGCACTAGTCACTTCTCACTCCATAGCAATTAACGCTTGGATTAACAACACACTCATGTTAATTAGTAACTGCAATTCCTGCATGCTGGTTAATACACTATTAAATTTATTCATAACACTTGCGATACAAACAAAACATAAAACACGTATGAATTATATTTGTCACATTTCAGAATACTAAACGTAAATAACATTATATAAAATGTAGGCGTAATCTTAAAAGCTATCAAAGCAGAATAGTTTGCATATGCGAAGCAACATTTCAACACTTGTTCTATTCAATACACATATTATTTTTTTTGATAAATAAGAATTTTCATTCTTTGTGTTAAACATCCACTATCTATCATCCCGGACCTACCACAATTATTATTCTCACTATTATTATTTATATTACAATTAATATCATTATTTAAAAATTAATTTAGAGTCACTTTTTTATTAAATTTATGAAAATATAATTAAACTCTTTTTATTTTTTTATTTTAACTGGATTCAAACTTGTGATCCAGTTTAGCTAATGAACTGGGCTTGTTAAATATTTAATCCTTTGATTTATATTAAAACTATCACTACAAGACCAGGACCATTACAAGCTGATGTCATTAACAACCCAAAGAAAGGGATCAAGATGCTATATAATACTAACAAAATCCAAAATTTTAAATTGATTATTGCCTTTTTACTCCAGTTATTGCATCAAGTTAAAAAACGATACATAGTATACAGGGTAAGTATTTTAGAAAGATTCAAAATTTAGTTTTCGAGTTAAAACAATTTCAAAAATTTGCGCTTTATAATGTGTAATAAGAAGACGACGAACCATAATATACATTTTTCGCGGTAAAAAGATAGGTAATTTTATTCTCTTCCAGGTACATATATAGCAATTTCTTTTTATTAACTTTTTCAATAACTTTATTAGAAAAAACTGAAATCTCAAAACTAAAAAATCAATTATTATGTCGCACGACGTGTACTCATTTTTAGTACGATTTGAAAAGAGACATGGCCTAAATTAAAAATGCTGAACCTCATTTTTCTTGAGCGTTCACTTTAGTGTTTCAGTATCGCTTATGAGTCGAGCTCGCAGAATGCAAGATAATCAATTTTGTCATACGACTGCGATTCACTTTGCGAAACATACGATCAAAATTGGGAAAGATGCGAAGTTTTTAAATATGCCTTGCACGGATTTCATCGACAGTTTTTCGTCGTCAGTCACGAGCTCCGTATCGGGCCGATCTGACAATCGGTGACAATTATAAAACTAAAAGTCGCTTCGCCGTGATTACAATATTTATAAAATTCAAAATATCTATTCCAATATAATTCAAATCTTAGCTTTGTCTATATTTAACCGACGAGATTACTTGATTAAAAGAGAATTATATTTAGATTGATTTCCGATCTTGCTTGAATAAACGATCGATTTATCGCAAAAGTAATCTTACGGAGTTCTATTCCTTTACAAGAAAACCCAATACCCTGAACAAGTCTACAGCCACCAGGTACTAGCAGAAAGGTTCATCGCAAAGGTGACTGCTTTTATTTATTCATACTAACAGTGAGTTTTAGGCGAGAATTAACATTGTTTCCAGTCTCGCCACTACACATATCATTGCGTTCTAGTTTATTCAATAAATAATAGACAGGACGTAATACGATAAAAAACAAAAAAAAACAAGTTCAGAAAATGTGAAAACGGACTATTTTCCCGCTATGTACTAGTAAAAACAAAGATTAAAATCCACTGAATAGAAGCTGTGTTAGAGGCGATACGAATGAACACACACACACATACACACACACACACACACACACAAGCACGCACACACACATATTTACACACATACTTAAAATGCGTCAAAACATATTTCTTATATTTTTTTACACAAACTCCAAAAATTACTATTACATACCATTACTATGAAAATGAGGCAACGATGTAGTATATTTTGATCTAATAAAGATATTAATATTAAAAAAAAAACACTTAAAAACTAAAACTTATACTATATTTACGCATAAAAACTAGTAGTGGCCTCCTCACTACTTAACAGCATTATATGCATATATAAATTATACCATGATCATACCATGATATAAATTATGACATAATTAACAATTCAACTAAAAGATAGACATTTTATATATCAACAGTTGGATTTCATCCATTCTTTAATTATCATCTGATGACTGAATTTGCTAATTTCAAACTCTTTTGGGTTGTTCGGCAGAGCATTGTACATTGAGATCGCCTTAATACAACCGTTCTTATGACTAATTCTCTTTTTGTTTATTGGTACAATAATACTTTTATTTCAAGTAATACTAGATCAGTTGAGGTACTGCTCTTTGAGATCATTATGGTACATCTTCAAGGCCTCAAGAGTAAACAATTGCTCGAGATTGAGCGGATTATTTTTCATTACAAAATTATTTTTATTTATAGTTTTTCGAATTTTTTTCTGTATTTTCTGTATTAAATCTCTATTGTTCTTATAGGCTCCACCCCAAGCTATGATACCATAGCTCATAATACTATGGAAGAACGCATAATATATCAACATCAGAGTCTCAGTTGGCACAAATTTCTCAATTTTGTAAAAAGTATACACTAGATATTTAGTTATCTTGACTATATATAACATGTGCATATCCTATTTTAGGTTGTAATCTATCACTATGCCCAGATATTTGTAGTTCTCAACTCTATTTAATCTTTAATCTTGTATTTATACATCTATTTGGTTAGGAACACTGCCGACATAGCTACCGAAGGTCATAAAAACAGAATTATCAACATTTAATGATAGCTTATTTAATGCAAGCCATTTCTGTATGCGTAACAAATAATTATTCATGTTATCTTGGGCTTTCTCCCAGCAATCCCTTGTTGCAATTATGGCAGTATCGTCACCATACGACAGAGTAGCTTCCACAGATATCTCTTGGAGTAAATGTATCTATGTAGAAGATAAACAACAGTGGGCCAAGTATCGTGCCTTGTGGTACCTCGGTATTTATTAATAGTTTATCACTTATACAACCATCAATCTTAACACTTTGATATCTGTTACTAAGGTAACTAGTGAGCAGAATTAAAGCTTGCCCCCTAATTACCATGAAATATAATTTATCCAGTAAGACACTATGATCCACCGTGTCAAAAGCCTTAGCCAGGTCTAGAAACGCGACTAAAGTAGGAATACTCTTATCGATGTTGTTATACAACGCGTTCATTAAGTAATTCAGAGCATTTTTAGTACCCCTTTTTTTAACAAAATCAAATTGGTGCTCAGATATTATGTTAGTTTCAGTCACAAAATCATGAAGTCTACTATGTATTATTTTTTCGAAAATTTTTGCTACATTCGATATCAATGAAATAGGCCGATAGTTTGTTTGTGATATTACTTGTTGCACCTAATTTGTAGACTGGGACAATTTCAGCCTTCTTGAGTGCATTAGGCCATATACCTGTTTCAATGCTTAGGTTTATAATATAAGTGATTGCTTCAGCTATATAGTTACTAATTAATTTCAAGGTCTTGCAGTTAATACTGCCGACTCCACCACTTCTAATTTTTAATGCATTTATTACAGATATTACCTCACTCGTGTTCGTTGGATTAATGAAAATTGCATTGGGGTTCATAGCCGGTAGTTTGAGTTCCGCATTATCCGGTTTCTCAATGCGTCCACTTAACTCTCGACCTATTTCACAGAAAAAACTGTTCATATTAGTCGCAATGTCTGTTTTATCCGTTACTTTCCTATCACTAATTTTTAAATGATTTATGGTTTCTCTGGATTTCTTATTGCCGATTTTGCTTTGAATTTGTTTTTGATCGTACTTAATTTTTGCATCTTTAATAACTTTGTCTAATATTTCAGCATATTTATTGTACTGTAATTTAAGTTGGCCATTATTTAAATCCAGTTTCCACGAACCATACAAAAACTCTTTTGTTTCACATGATTTTATTATTGCACTTGGGACCCAGCTCTTCCTTCTACCTTGTTTTTTCTTTGTTTTTTTAGTAGTTGCTAGGTCTAAGCACTCTTTGATCTTATTTACGAACACATCCGTCGCCAAGTGAGGATCCTCTATCGACAATATTTCACTCCAGTTTTTATTCCTTGCAATGCTTATTAACTTTTATAATTAACATAAGTTTCCGGTTGTTTTATTTTTTTCTTTACTTTGTTTAATGCAATAAATGTTGGGTAGTGATCTGTTATTGAAAGTTTTATTTTGTACGTAGTTGTTGTTAAATTATTTGTTTTGATAAAAATATTGTCGATACAGGAACCCTTTGCGACTCCGATTGGCGGCTTGGTGATACCAACAATCCCAGGTATGTACCCTTTCTCAAGGAAATTACATAGGAATTCCTGGCTAAGGTTATCATATTCTAGTAAATCAATGTTGAAATCACCTATTACTAGGTGATTTTTAACATATTTATTCGCAACTAAAAATGTATTTATCTCTAGAATAAATTCCGATTTCAGAATCCCGTGTGACCTATGAAACACTGACACCTAAAGATTACTTTTATCGCTTAGTTTAATACTCGTATTTACAAACTTAATCCTACCAGTTTCAATCACCTCAGTGTTTTGTTCTAGATTAATATTTACAAAGACAATTACGCCATCATTTTTGTTTATCGTACCATGGTTATAGTAACACTTGTATTCATAGTCAGATCCTTTCAATTCATATATTTTGTTGTTAATCAGTTGGAAAGTTTCAGTGCATATAACAATAGATGGCTTTGTAACCAAGCTATCAATTAGTCATTTTACTTTGTCAAAATTAGCATTCATACTGCGAATATTTATGTGCATAATTGTATCATTTTTATTTTGTTGAAGCTATCAACACTACTACATGTTTTTTTCATTTTGAAAAGAATCTTTTTGGATCATATCTATGAAATCAAATGTTGCCATTTTACCTATCTTTGTTTTTCTTTTCTTTGTTTGATGCCGGTGGAGTAGTGTACAGATCTAGTTGTTGCGTCTACTTCTGGATCGCTGCTTGGTTTCTTGTGAGAGCCCTTGGATTTTGAGCTTTGTCTGTTTTCTGTTGCAAATGTGCATACCATACACGAATTATTTCCAGCTGTCTCACAAGGCTACAAGATTATCGAAGTTCCATCGCCAATAATTTACCTACCAGTCACTGTCAAGACTATAAATAACTTGCAGCTGCACCTTATTTTCGTGGTGAAGTTATAACAATTAGACTACACATCAAATCAGTCTGAGAATCATGGGCATAGTGTACAATACTGAAGTAGGTAAGACTGTAATAGTAACTTAATATGCCGTCGCGCAATCAATCGTCGACGAGTATTACCACGTCTCAACATACAGTTTCTAAGGAGCCTAGGTCTAAAAGTAGTTCTTGGAAAAAAATAAGCTGCCTACTATTTTGCTGCTTTCAGCGAAATGCAAGAGGTGCTAAGCATACAGTCACCTCTCGTATTTGACAAATCTGTTGCACATTACGATATTCATGCGCATCAGCCCTAAACTTTGTCCAATTTCAGCAACAGCGATGAAATTCGCATAGGTACACAACATCAAGATCTATGTGTGCTGCCTTCGCGCAGTTTACTACATATATGCGGAATATTGCAAAAACCAGATTGCTCTGCCGTCCAGGGAAAAAAATTTGTAAGCAACGCTATATGTCATCTTCTTAAGGAAATTCGTTACGTGCTTAACGCTATGGAGATTGATCGACGTAAGAATGTAGGCTTGACAAGTCTCATGAAAGGATTTGTCTCATTTAGCCCTGGCTCGACGAAGCAGAGACTCAACAGCTAGACAATAATAGCTACTTTGACGTAGCAATTCCACTTAGTATGATCCAATCGTTTTCAACATCACAAAATCGTTGTTAATGCCAAACACGAGCATTCTCACAAGATCAAATTCTGATGTGAATTCTGTTGTGCAGACGCAAGTAGTCGTGGCTGGTGCAAATTTTTACGAGAAGTACCAAGTTGAAATCACCAAAATTGAATGGCTAATGCCGTATGTGATGCTTTTGGATAAACATAAAATTAAGTTGCTCAATCATCTAGTAAAGGATAGACCTGTCACCATGAGTTTTCGTAGCTAGGAACTCTACGAGTATCCGTTACTACCCAGTACATCAAAACATGTATGGGCTGTTAAGACTGCCAATCAGTTGGAGAAGCCTCGCTTCGTTATTCTCAACTTCCAGATAAATTGCAAAGGACGAAAATTAGCCAATTCTAGTCGCTTTGATCATTGTGACATTAGTAACGTTACTCTTTTTCTCAACTCTTAACACTATCCGTATGGAAACCTCAATCTCAATATAACTAATAATCAGTATGCTCTACTGTACGATATGTATGCCAACTTTCAAAATACCTACTACAACAAAGAGGGAGACACATACTGTCTCATCCTACACGAGTCGAATACAATCCTATGTGTGGGGATGTAAAAAAAATTGTTTAAAAGGTGGAAAAGATGTTATAAATATAAGCATGGTAATATATTCATATATATTCATATATATATCTCTCTTTTAGCAGGAACACGATTTCGCCTTCGCGGAAGTGCACCAAGTTTAATTTGCGGTCGTAATAGTACTTGGATCGGTACTTAGATTGCACCAAATTCATTGCTGCCGTAGTCTGCAGGACCGTGAGATTTCTGGTCGCGTTCTCGACGTACTCATTGTAAGTCACGTCCTCGGAGCTTTTCGTGAAGCTCGACGGTGTTCTCGGCTTAGTACCGAACAGCAGCTCGTGCGGCGAGTACTTGGTGCTTTCATGTTCGGTACAATTGTAGGCGTGCTGGCATATGGGCGTCCAGTCGTCCCACCTCTCAATGCGTTTTACGTACTTCCGCAGGTATTCTGTCAGAGTATGGTGCATCCGCTCGATTGACCCGTTAGACTGAGGGTGGTATGCCGTCGTTCAGAATTTCTTGATCCCGAAGATTTCTGCCAGTTCCTCGAGCACACGGTTCTGGAAGTGCGTACCTTGGTCCGTCACGATTGCCGCTGGGGTGCCAAAACGCAAATTATTTTTTCAGTGAGCACGCGCGCGACTTCGTTAGCGTTTGCGTGCTTCGTCGGTGTTAGGATCACAGACCGAGCGAACTGGCCTGAGAAGCCGATTCTTCGGAGAACCCCGAAGAGTAGCCGTTTTTTTTTACTGTTTTTTTGCGCGTCCCCGGACGGGACGCGCCGGAAAAAAAACGCCTCCTACGAGCTTCCAATTTACGTATCGCGAAGGCCAGACTGCTCTATTCAACCGCACGGAAAGCCGCGACTCTGCACCGAACGCAGCCGACAACAAGCGCCCGCGCCGCGCGCGTAAATTTTGAACCACATAAGCACTCCAGCCGCAAACTATGCGCATCGATAAAGATTTTTCGCGGAAGGCCGGCGCGAGCGCAACCGCTTATCACCATCCTTCGCCAAGCTACTCTCGGCGAGAGAGACTGAGTCCGGGCACTTAGCCCGATGACTCATAGTATTAAGCATCTATTTTTTTTCTCTCATTTCATATCATAAGCCAAGCGCATGTAGCGCATTTTAGACAGCGCTAACATGCTGCCATGTATTGTTTTTTTTTATATAGGTAATATAGCTATGGAATTAATTATGATTACATGTTTACAATAAGTTAATATTTTTTTGTATTCAGAAGCTCCGCCGTAATTTGTAAGACAGCAGCGGCTGTTAAAGACATAACACCCGCGTCTTACATTTTCACACACACAGTCGCACATTCATACACACGCCACACGATAAACCTTCTGGCCTTCACAGAGCCATGGGGGAGGGTCTTTATAGCACAAGAAATCCAATGCGCTCAGCGCAATTCGGTGCACTACGTGCACCTGGCATCCGGGACAACACACAGATACCTCTTAATAAGTTCAACACGAAATTAACACATAAAAACTTTACACGAGCACCGAAGGCACGGCTTCGCCTTAGCGACCTGTTTTTTTTTGGGGCGCCGAGGACGGACACCCGCGCGGCCTCGGACGTGTCACGGATGAGCACTAGGCTCTCCGGTGGCATCTCCGATGGCTGCTGCCGACGATGCGCCAGAGCATCGTCAGCAAGGAACGCCGTTGCCTGCGAGTTCTCGCATGCAAGGATGCAGCGTGTGCATCTTTGCACGTGTGACCGCTCGCCGCCGACGAGTCGCGTCGACGGCAGAGCGGGCAGATCACCGGCGACCACGAGCGAGAGCGGAGCGTCTCTCCTGTCTTCCAATAAAGTTATCACTTCGCAACTCTGCGTTCTGCCGTGCTCCCAGAGCACCCCACCTACCCAGTTCCTTTCTGTGACATAGCACAGCAAATAACTTGCTTTGTCGCCTGAAAAATGTGGTGCGCATTTCTTTTTTCGTTAAATTTTTGTTTTATATAAAATTATTACTTATTTAGTACAATCTTAAAAATGAGTTTAGGTCTTCATTTGTTCTTCTCACTAAAACCCTTAAACCCCATAACCCTTTAATCCCAAAACCCTTTAACGCTGAGTCCCCATAACCCCATCACCCTTAAATCCCAAAAACCTGCATCGCTGAGACCCCATAATCCTTGAAACCTTTAACCCTATTTTTCTTAAATCCTAAAACTTCTAAACCCCATGACCTCACATTCCTTTAACCTTTAAACCCTATAACCTTATGACTCTTTAACTCAATAACCTTATGATCCATTACCCTATCAACCCCTAACTCTATAACATTATGACCCCATTATCCTATGAACCTGTAACCCTATTATCTTATGTACTCCTATGTACTCCTATCCCTCTATCCTTATGATGAAAAACTATGTTACAATTTTCGAGGCAGTCGACGATTTTATATAATCTACAATGTGCATGTAATTTTTGAAGTCTTCAAGCAGAGCATCTATGGGCTTGAAAAATATATAGTTAAATGCTATAAAAATTTTAAGAAAGAAAGTATTTTTGTCAGTTTTTGTCATTTTGCTTCCCTGCTGAGCTAAAATATATGACCTATGTTGGACATATGACTAGTAAATTTCGTACTAAAATTTGGCATTTTAATCGATTTTTAACTCGGTAAAGAAGCAAAATTACAATTGTAAGAATACTTTATCTTTTAGAATTTTTCATAGAATTGAACTATATTTTTTCCAAAACCAAAAATGGCTTTTTTAAAACTTTCAAAACTAAGTGTATTTTTCTAGGTTATAAAATGATTTAGTCCCGTTTTAGAAACAATGCAGGCACTTTTGACTTTAAAAAAGCTATCTCGATAAATTGTTTCGTGGTCAAAGTTAGCATATTACTCTGAAGACGCAAGCGAGTCGTGGCATAAATTTTATCGAAAAAATTTGGTCTGCCACGCACGGCAAACTAGCAGAGAAACACGAATCATAGATACATTTCATAGAGCTGTATATCTAACAGATCCCTTGATTTCATTGATATACATTCAAAATCGATTAAAAGGTCAGCAGAAACACCCATTCGCACAAGAAATGAAAAAATATTTTATGAACAAGTAAGAAACATTTGTATTCAGCTTTAAAACAATAATTTTTATCCCTCTACTATTTTTTAAAGTAGCTTTGTTATATTTAATCAAAAAGTTTCAATTATATAATTATTCTTATCTCCATATAAATATTACTAATGCTACATCTGAAATCAATTCAATACTCAGTTTTATTAAACTAGGCCTCGTTTCGACGATTAATTCATCGGCTTCTTCAAATCCGTTGGCATACATTAAATAAATCAACTTTGAAAAACGTAAAGATAAAGACTTGAATAAGACAATAAATAATTCATACAAACGAAACCTAATTAAATAAATCAGTTTCATACTGAATTTGAATGTGTTCAAAATAAGAAAATATGCTTTTTCTAGTATTTGTTTTTAGAACAATAAGCTAAAAGCAGTACAAATTAATAATTCAATTAATGTATTAACGTAATTTTTTTCATTTAAGGGATCAAATGGAATGTGAAGAAAGCATAACCAGCGAAGATGAAAGTGATAATTCTGATGGTTACGATAGTGATAATTATTAAATAAAAGTTTCATGTAAAATAAATTGAACACTCTTTATACATCTAATTTATCTATTTAAATATATAATTATTAAAACTTGAGAACGAATATTGCTTGATGGAAATTCGCAAATAACTTTTTCGTTGGATTTAAGTTCAGTATACTCAAATGTGTATGTAACATAGAATTTCATCATAATCTTACAGGGTAAGGGGTTGATAGGGTCATAAGATTATATAGTAAGAGTTGATAGGGTAAAGAGGTTATAAAGTTATAGAGTTAGGGATTCATGGGTGAATGGGTCATAAGGTTATAGGCTTAGGGATTCATAGGATAATGGGGTCATAAAGTTATAGAGTTAGGGGTTGATAGGGCAATGGATCTTAAGGTTATTGAGTTAAAGAGTCATAAGGTTATAGGGTTTAAAGGTTAAAGGAATGTGAGGTTATGGGGTTTAAAAGTTTTAGGATTTAAGAAAAATAGTGTTAAAGGTTTTAAGGATTATGGGGTCTCAGCGATGAAGGTTTTTGGGATTTGAGTGTGATGGGGTTATGAGGACTCAACGTTAAACGGTTATGGGGTTTAAGGGTTTTAGTGAGAAGAACAAATGAAGACCTAAACTCATTTTTAAGATTGTACTAAATAAGTAATAATTTTATATAAAACAAAAATTTAACGAAAAAAGAAATGCGCACCACATTTTTCAGGCGACAAAGCAAGTTATTTGCTGTGCTACATACTTACTTTTCTTTTTTGCCTTAGGAATATTTAATACCAAACAATTTATGAAATTTATAATGCTTTCTATCAAAATAAAAAAGTCAGTAATTATATACGCGTCCTTTTGCCAAAAAATGCACGATGTTCTATGTTTAAATGAATTTTCCTGAAAAAAGGAATTTCGCTGATAACTTTATTCGTTGGATTCAAGTTCAGTAGGCTAAAATGTATAAGTAACATAGTTTTCTTCCAAAATATATCATGAATAATAATAATGGCATCGAATTTGTAGCTGAAATTGCAAAAGTGGCCTGTTTTCCTTGAATTTTGGGGCCTTGGAAAACTATTTTGGGCCTCCACAATAATTTTCCCTTATTCCATATAACTTGAACTATACGTAAACAAAATTTCATCCAATTCGGTCTACTCAATCGTGAGATATTAGGTTTACGAACAAGAAAATTTTTTTTTTCACACTGTGGCGCGAAGCAGGCGATTCAATTCAGCATTCGCCCCTCGGAATGTCGTGCCGTTGTCGCTCCAGATCTCTCGAGGCTGAATCTCTCTCGAAGCTATCCTTTGGTGGACCTTACCCCCCTGCCTTTCGTGTGGAGTATCTGAAACGGTTCAGCGTAATCGACCCCTGTGTTGAGGAACGCGGCTGACGGCGTAACCGTGGCTGCGGGCAGTGGGGCCATTGCCTGGTTCTGAGTGCGAGCGTTCCCGTTGGTGCAGATGACGCACTTCTTGATGGGCGATCGTACCTGTGTCCTGGCGCCGATGATCCAGGCTCGCTGGATGGCGTACGAGTACGTGGTCCGGAAACCGGCGTGTAGGTTGCGGCGATGGGCCCAGTCAATGATCAGTTGTGTGAGGGGGCTGCGTCCACACAAAATGATTGGGTGCATCTGATTCGCCGGGAGCAGAGAATTGCAGAGTCGGCCCCCAACGCGAAGCAGTCCAGAGTCGTCAAGGAATGGAGCGAGCGCTCTCAGCGCGCTATCCTTGCTGACGGGCTGGCCGAGTCGGAGTTGCCTGATCTCGGGCCCGTAGTCCTATTGCTGACTGAGTCTCGCGCAGGTGTGATATGCTGTGTCCATCTCGGCGGCGGTGACTGGGGAGAGGATGACTGGCGTTCTCGGGTCGGTGCGGCTGCGTATGTACCAGCTGGATTGGCTGAGACCTTGGACATCGGTGCCCCGTGTGGCGATGTCGGCGGGGTTTTCGTCCGTCGGTAAGTAGCGCCAACGGATCTTCGGCACCAACTCCTGAATGTGAGCGATGTAGTCGTCGACGAAGTTGTTTTCCGTCGGGCTGTCGGATCGGAGCCAGTGAAGAACGACCTGCGAGTCTCCCCACATATGGCAGCTGGCCAGGGGTACATAGTCGCGGCAGCGTCATGGCCGCTAGCAAGTTGATGAGGCTCGAGAATTGAGCGCAGGGACCAACTATCAAAACCGCTAAAGCCGGTATTGACGCTGAAAAAATGGGTCTCCAACTCACCCGGAACGCTCCAGGATAGCACCATAAACGCGACTTCCGTACCAACCCTGGCTCTCCAATGCCCACCGCGATGCCCCGCGCGAACTCGGCATGGTGGGATCCGACCAACTGCTCAGGTCACCCTTCATCCGACCGGGGACAACCGTACGAAGAGCGATCCTCGCGGAACTCGCCCGCAATATCGACCCAAAAGATGGCCTAGCACCGCACGGACTCGCAAAGATGATAACCAAATCGCTGGCGAGTGAAACTCGACTGGGAGTGACAGTGCTCAACCTGGCCGCCACTGCCGAGTTCCATGAAACAAAGTCGACAGACGGACCATTCCCCGCTGGATCCAACGCGATAAGTCAGCGGACGCAATCGAACGCACGCCGATCGCGCCGAGACCGGAGCTAGCACGTAACTGCAGACCACTGATCCGACAAGCAAACCACATCAGTCAGCTCTAGTGGCAAAGAAGAAAACTCTCAACCCATAGGAACTGGTCCCCCGAGAAATCCCCACACCAGGATGACAATACCCCCCTCGAAACTCTCAGGCCGCCCTGCTTGCCGCCAAGTCTTGCTCCCGCTACGTCGCGACGACCTGAATTACCCTGGCCAGCACTGCCCAAAAACAACTTTGCGACACTACATCGCTCACATCAGGAGTTGGTGCCGAAGAGCATTGGCCTACGTAACCGACGAACAAAAACCCGCCGACAGACGCATGACACGCTGCCGACAACTCATACCGTCCACCCTGGGCACCAGGTATCTCGGAGGCCGTCACCGAGGCTATATTCGTGTTCAGTGACCTCCAAAATACCCCGAGTAAGGACTTTCGACTGACTATGTTAAGTTTTCCCGCAAAACTCTAGGAGACGACGTTCATACCGTCCACCCTGGGCACCAGGTACCTCGGAGGCCGTCGCCAAAGCTACATTTGTGTTCAGCGACCTCGATAACCCCCGAGGAAAGACTTTCAACTCACTATGTTACAATTTTCCGAAAACTCTAGGAGACGACGAGACGCTCATACTGTCTAACCTGGGCACCAGGTACCTTGGAGGCCGTCGCCGAGGCTATATTTGTGTTCAGAGACCTCGGAAACCCCCGAGTAACGAGTTTTGACTCACTATGTTACGTTTTCCCGCAAAACTCTAGGAGACGAAGTTCATACCATCCACCCTGGGCACCAGGTACTCGGCGTCACCTCGACTCTACCACAGCTGTACGAAGGCTGTACCGTGGCTACACCGTGGCTATACCATGACTTCGCCGTGGTCCGAGTCATGGCTATACCCTGACTTCACCGTGGTCCGAGTCATGGCTTTACCACAACACGTACCGTGATATCGCCATGGCACGTATCGTGGCACGCATCGTGACTCTGCCGTGGCTAAATCGCGAGTGAAGTTGGCCGCGCATGGTATAGGGACATTTCGAGATCACTCCGGGTTACCGCGGGAATTCAAATTTTATACGCATAATTCATACTGCAAAATCAGAATTCAGAGCATTTTTGACCGGAAAACAAGCACGTAAAAAGTTATAAACAAATTAATGCTTTTAATGTTTCCCAAATTCAATTTTTACGGTGGAAAATTAAGTGAGAACTTCTTATAAAGGAAAAAAAAATGCACACCGAAGTAAGCAGACACTTCGATCTTTGATCGACGCTTATCACGTCACTTAACTACTATACCGATTGCAACGATTATGACTATGTATACCAATGATTTTAATGGAAACATACATACTTGCATCGCTGAATCATAGTATTTTGTCGTTTCAATTGATGTCCTGATACCAGCCCATGGCATTTTCCTCACTGTGAACGCACTCTCAAGAAAAAAAATGCTAGGGAACTCTATACTGCAGCGATAGACGCGCGCGATAGCTGCTCGTCAACCGCCACTCCGTCAACTACGCTAATTTACCGAGTGACATGTTAACCTTGAGCAGCTCCCTAGACAAAGCACGGTGCAATTAAGGTGTGTGTGTGTGTGTGTGTGTGTGCTTGTGGGATACTTTTCTAAAATAAATATACAAATATACATTTATAATTTTTCTTTTAATATAATAATTTAAAAAAAAGCCAGTACATTATTAATAATCATATATTAATTATTTATATTTTCTTTATTTATGAGAGACAGAGCATTCGATGTAATCTTACTTATTTCTAGTAAAATATTTTCCGGTTCTATTTTCTCATTTTTACATTTTTTATTAGTATTTTTCGCGGTCAATGGAGTAGGCACCTTTCTTTTTGCACCCTTCTTTGTTGTTGTTATTGTTGTCGTCGTTGCTGTTGCTGCGAGTGTTGATGTCGTTGCTGTTGCTGTCGGTGTTGCTGTTATTTTTGCTACTGTTGTCTGCAAAAACATTTCCAATAGTCGATTCTGTTTTTTCATTTCTGTTAGTATCTCTTGATTTTGCTGCTGTATCGTAGATAAAGGTTTTGATATGGCATCCGTTATTTTGATGGTATCGGCACTTTTCATCACATGGAAGAATGTTATGACATTTTTGTCATTATCAGCTGTTCCAGAATTTTTCGTCATATCAATGACAATAGGTTCCTGCTGCTTTTTTTGTTGCCTTTTCCGAGGCTGCTTCTGCTTTGGTTGCTGTACATTTTGGAGCTGCTGTTGCTGCTCTAGCTGATGTTCAGGCAGCAGCAGCTGCTGTTTATTTTGCTGCTGGAGCTGAGGCTGTTGTTGCTGCTGCAGCACTTCCTCCTGCTGCCGGACCTGAGGCTGCAGTAGTAGCTGCAGCACTTCCTCCTGCTGCCGGAGCTGAGGCTGCAGTAGTAGCTGCCGCAACAACTCGTGATGAGGCTGCTGTTGCTGCAGCAGTTCTGCAGACTGCTGTGGTTCCTCCGGCGGCTGCTGCGGCTGCAGCTGCCGCAAAACTCTTGATGAGGCTGCTGTTGCTGCAGCAGTTCTGCAGACTGCTGTGGTTCATCCGGCGGCTGCTGCGGCTGCAGCTGTTCACTCGTTGGCACACTATATTTGGTGTTATAACAAACACACACACACACACACACACACACACGCGCGCGCGCGCGCGCGCGTGCGTATAACTAACAGTTATTTCCCGATGTTACTGTCCCGACAGTCGCGGTTTGAATGGCATCAGTCTGCAGGACTACCTAAATAGATTCCTTGCGCTGGAACCAATTATCTTTGGGTAGCCTTATCTATCCAGGGATTAAGAAAGAAACGCGCGACGCAAAATATTGGAGCATTTCATTTCAAAAATACTATTCATTGAATTTTAAGAACAAATTAATTTATTTCATACCTGTATATTATCAAAAATAATAATAATAATAGTTCTTGCTCTTACAACAACTATTAAAATTCCGCTATAAACACATATGATCTTTTAGCAGACTAAACCCGATCTCACAGTACTCTAGCTTAAATACTCTAAAAAATAGTGAGTGGGGGTGATTTTCGCTCACATGCGAAAGGGGTTAGTATTTTAGCATGTTGTACATATAGTGGGGGTAATGAAAATGTATAGAAATATGTAGGGGGGATGGGAAATCTTCGCTGCAAAGGATCCTGTGCTATCTCTGCAGAGGCAATATCAGCAGGATCGAGGTGGTCACAATCGTTAGTGAGAGGCCCGGCGGTGCGTGACCGCGGACGGAAACGCACC
>CM053170.1:25220329-25245659 GCA_012977825.3 Pteromalus puparum
TTTAGTGTACGTATAAGGTTAAATTTACATACAAGAAATTTTCATTCCTATTATATTAACAATAAGTTTTTTAGCTGCGTTTTACTTATAAGAGTATAATAATTTTTCGTGTGTGTCTTTTAGTTGTAATACAATATATTGTATACTTATTTAATAAGGATTTTAATAAATACAAAAAATACTATCTAAATGAGTATTCAATAATTAATATTTCTGCTAATATAAGAAAAAAATCCCCTCTCCCTTATGCGTGAGGCCCATCGGCGGGCTGCGAGCGCCAGCGTCCACGTGGACTGCGAGGATAAAACAGAGGGGGTCCACGCGGGCTGTGAGGGTAAATCAGAGGGTAAAACAGAGAGGCCCACGCGAGGGTAAAACAGAGGGTAAAACAGAGGGGGTAAAACAAAAGGTAAAACAGTTTTGCAGATTCCTGTTACCATCGGCCGGTATTCGGTGGCGCAGGAGTCGCATGGCGCAGTAACAGTGTTGCCCCTACTACTCGCGGATGTTGTGTGAGAGAGCAGCCGCTGCTGCTTTACAACTCTTGCAGAGCTCCTTAAAATACAAAGTGATTACATAAAAGGGTAAACTAAGGTAGTATGCTGGCGCTACAATAAATGCGTCGCATCTGCGTATTATTTTAATTATGGATATAATTGTATTACATGGCTAAACTAGAGCTGCAAAAATCAGAATAAGATGTTTTGCTGGTCTCGCCCGCTCCTAATGGTGGGGACGGCAAGTGCTGTACGCATATAGATTAATGCTACATACTAGAGATAAATAGATACAAGAGATAAATATGGAAAAGTGCTTAATTTTATGAGTCGTCGGCTAAGTGCCCGGACTCTGTCTCTCTCGCCGAGAGCAGCTTGGCAAGAGATGCAATATTACGCGACTGCGCTCGTGCCTGCCTTCCGCGAAGAATTTCATCCGCGCGCGTGGCTTATATCTGGGAGTTCAGCCAATTTACAGAAAATTTTCGTGCGCGGCGCGGGCGCTTTTTATAAGCTTATGCCGGTGCAGAGTCGCGGCCAAACAATATCCGATCTCGCCCCTCGCGCGCTACGTCGCTGTGTGCGGGAGCATCCGTGTGTTTGTAGGTACGGCTGCTCATAGTGCGTGTTATGCACTAGCGCGCGCGGGGAGGAGGGGCAGTTCGTACACTGATTCTTTTTCCCGAACTCCTTAAGCCCGCCTCGAACTGGAATTCAGCGTCTAGAGGCCGGTAGTAAAACCATAAAATCAGGGAATATGGGCCGGCCGTCGCCGACTGCGATGAGGTCGGCGTGCGTGACTGTAGCTTTGTATAGTAAGGCTCCAGTTGCAAGTGCTCTGTATCGGCATGTGCGTCTTGCATAGTGACGTAGCCGAGCTGCGCCTTGCCTCGGCAGTATCGTTTCAGCTCACCTAGAGCTAGTGTCTTGATTGTCACTCCACGTGTGTTTGTGCATATTCGGATTCACGATGCAGCAAGATTCGGGTACTTTCGCGAGTTTGGAGGAGGATGGGCCCCGGTGCTGTGTTGCGCAGGCTGTCGGCTCTGAAGTTGAGCCGGTACGGGGCGCACTAAGTGTCTGCGCGGCACCGCTGGTTGGCGAGAGCCGCTTCGAGATGACATCGGCGAGGCGCGCGCAGGTGCTCCTACGATTTTGACGTCTCGTATGTCGGGCTTACATCCGGGCGGTGCTCCAGCCCATCTGTACAGGCTTTCGTCCAGTTGCCTTTGGTGCCGAGCGATGGAATCGATACTATCGGGATGCTGCGGCGGAGGGCGAGCGCGTATTTATAGGTCAGAGCTGCAAGGCAGTGCGCTGCTTGGCTTGTTATCGGATGAGGGACTGTTCGATTTCTAGCACGAAAAAGAATTCCTTTATGACTGCTGGCTAAAACGTCTCTTCTTGTCTAGCATATCTTAATGGAGTACCGCTCCACAGCCGAGACGGATTGGTCGCACTGGGGATCTCTATCCTGGGGCGCCCATTTGTGGCACGTGCTGGCCGGACTAACGGTGACAGTGCCCATATATTGCTCCAGCTGCAAGAGGCGCGTGAAACTACGAACATCGTTGATTCAGTCCCAGGTAGCCGTTTATTCTAATCGATTTAATTTTTATAGATCAGCGGGCGCGTGGTGCGCAGCTTCGCCGGAACGGGACGACTCCTTACGCCGTACCCGGGGACGGGAGTACTCTTCTTTGATGGGCTTACTTATATGACCTATTTGTTGGTCTGTCCCAAAAGCTCGGTAAGCACTTGCAATTTTACTTCCCCTTACCGACGAATGTCTGAAAGTTCTTTAGATGCTGATATTCTCTTTTCTTTTCAGTATATTAACATCATTGCTTTTAAGCACCTAGACCATGCGCCACGCGTGCCTTACTGGCAACTGCGTCGGCGCCCGTGTAAAACAATTAGTCTGGGATCAATCTAGAAAACGTCTGGCTTAAGTCCGACTAGAATAGTCTAGGTATAGTCTTGCTAAGGAGACTTTCCCAGACTTATTCCCAGACATATTATTTATACCCTTGCTGAGTCTGGCAAAAATCCCAGACTCTTTTTCCCAGACTATTGTTATTTATCTTGAGAATACTGGAAATAGCGTAAGCTAGACTTGGATATTCCAGCAGGTCAATTTTGTCCTCCGATTCTGAGCATGCAGAGAACAGCTGTAATTGAGAGCTGTAATGTTTTGTAGGCGTCGATCGGCGAGAACACGTTTTCTGCTGCGGCTGCGCTGCCTTGATGATCTGCAAGCGGTTATCTGGAAATGATGAAAATCGAAAACAAAGTATCTAAACCTTTTATTTATAGTTGAACTAACATACGAGAATGCAGATACCGATTAAAAAAGAATTAGAATAGAAATAGCGAAAGAGTGAGGTTAATAGGTTACGTTGGATATAATAACACCACTACATTGAAATTAATCCCGAAAAAATATCCGAATATACTTTTTAACATCCTTAAAAACTTATCTGACGTAACGCCATGTCCTCCCGAGTCCTTTCCAAACGGTACACCAAACCCGACGACGATTTGTAAAAGCATCCGCGGAGACAGCTTGCGAAAATTTTCAAAGTCCGAATCACACTGAAGTTGCATTGGTGTTTTCTTTCACACACATAAACTGCTCAATATACAACTTCAGTGTGATTCGGACTTTGAAAATTTTCGCAAGCTGTCTCTGCGGATGATTTTACAAATCGTCGTCGGGTTTGGTGTACCGTTTGGAAAGGACTCGGGAGGACATGGATCTTACGTCAGATAAGTTTTTCAGGATGTTAAAAAGTATATTCGGATATTTTTTCGGGATTAATTTCAATGTAGTGGTGTTATTATATCCAACGTAACCTATTAACCTCACTCTTTCGCTATTTCTATTCTAATTCTTTTTTAATCGGTATCTGCATTCGCGTATGTCAGTTCAACTATAAATAAAAGGTTTAGATACTTTGTTTTCGATTTTCATCATTTCCAGATAACCGCTTGCAGATCATCAAGGCAGCGCAGCCGCAGCAGAAAACGTGTTCTCGCCGATCGACGCCTACAAAACATTACAGCTCTCAATTACAGCTGTTCTCTGCATGCTCAGAATCGGAGGACAAAATTGACCTGCTGGAATATCCAAGTCTAGCTTACGCTATTTCCAGTATTCTCAAGATAAATAACAATAGTCTGGGAAAAAGAGTCTGGGATTTTTATGTCTGGGATTTTTGCTAGACTTAGCAAGGGTATAAATAATATGTCTGAGAATAAGTCTGGGAAAGTCTCCTTAGCAAGACTATACCTAGACTATTCTAGTCGGACTTAAGCCAGACGTTTTCTAGACTGATCCCAGACTAATTTTTTTACACGGGCGCCCGGATGCTAAGCTAGAAGTGTTTAGCCTCTCGTTGAGGTACGCCGCTTATCAGGAAGAGTGCCAGCGTGCTATTAAATGCCGCTGTTGCAGATATTTTGCGGATCATCTTGCAGAGTGCGAGGATTACGATCGTACCGTATTGCAGCGAGAATTGCGAGAAATGGGTGATGTTTCGCTCCCTCTGCCACTCTAAATATATTCAAATATGCACTGAAAATACCTCAGGGTTCCCGCATCACGAACCAGTGCCTCCACTCTACGAAACGACGTGTAGTTTCGAGCCGCTGGTTTCGGGCTGCTGGTGCCCGAAACTCGTGAATTCGGTGCACATAAATCTAGGGGTCGCTCGATACCGACAAATCGTACAGCTGTTGCCCTGAGGTATTTTCAGTACGAAACATCAAACAAATTGGCAGGAGCGGGTAGCTGCCATGCGAACTGGTTCTGGCTCGGGTATATCGCATCTGCGCGATGGGTCGACCGTGTTTATTTGTTTACTATCATTTTTTTATGGAGTAATAATCCCCGGCCGCCACTCGCTCGTCTGCTACTCGCTCGCATCGCGTGTACTTGTTTATGGTTTCTTGTTCCAACCTAGCCTCTAACCGGTGTTTGACGACCAGATTAGAAATTTCCCAGGCGGCAGCAGGTGACTGCCTGGTCCGATTTGCGGACTTCGGGAAACGGCCGAGAGGGAGTTCATGGTAGCCGGTCTTGCACTTTGGCCTGTCGTAGTCGCCGAAAGTGCACGGCAGGAAGACTATAGATAAGGAGTGTCAACGAGATACGGCAAATGAGCAAAATCCCGCTGAAAACTTTTTTCGCCGCATGGCGGCGCTGCGAACAGTGAGTTTCTAATATGGCCGCCATCTTGCCACCAGCTGACTGAGCTGACTCAAATGTGCTTCAGTGAAAGATGTTATATTGATATTCCTTTTTTGTAGTAGCATCTACTCAACAACTTTAGCCTTATGTAAAATTATCCCCTGAATACGAATTTCAATATCCCAGATCTGTACATTTGAAGGATATTTTAGTATAAGCATTTTAAATGCAAAATGCTTGGTATTTTTTGTATGTTTTTTTCAGTTTTTGGCATGTAGCTCGGTTAAATTTCACTGATAAGATGAAGAAGATTAATGATAGCAAATTTTCCGACAATGACTTAGCGTAGATTACATTGTTCAAGCTTAAGAAATCATCATTTTTGGTGTAACCAGAGATGTTACCTACTCCCTCCGATTTTATAATCGCTGAATCATTGTCATTTGCGCATTTAATATCAAGCTTTTTAGTATTATCAAATGTTTTAAAAATTAATCTAGAATTAGTCATGTGCTCCGTAGCACCAGAGTCCGCCAGAAATCTAATCAGTTTGGTTTTATCGCTTTCTTCCGCGTTGAGAGGCGTACTGTCTACATACAGACTTGTACACTCACCAGATTCGGAAGCTTTGGTAGAGCTATTATTGCTTTGTCTGTTTTGTCTACCTCTCCCCCGTGATCTGCTTCGGGCATGGCCTCTATCGGACTTGTTTTTCTTAGGGTTGCTACCCTTAGGTGCTTCGTTATTGCGTCGCTTTACACCTCGACTAAAGCTACCACGTCTACCACCCCTATTAGAATTTGAGGATTCATACCTTCTTTGGCTTTCATTCTCCTTCAAAATCTTTTCCAGCTGATTCTCCGTGTATGGGCAGTTTGCACGGACATGCCCTTCATACCTCTTGCATCTGAAGCACATCTTCCCTGACCTCGTGCATTCGTCCTGATGGTGGCCTTTGTTACCGCACTTGTAGCAAAGTGCCACAGGATCAGACACGTAGTAAACCTTAGCTCCAGCTTCGGTAGACTTTGCAGCTAATTCATTTGATCCGATTCGAGCTGTTTCCTGTCGTACAATATAATCTTTAAGTTGGTTCAAAGTTAAAAGTTTGCCAGTCGTATTTTTATTCAAAAACTCGGACTCTTTGACTTAAGGTAAGTGTACGACAATGGCTTCAAATAATGCATTGCATATCTCTTCCTCAGATAAGGAAGGTGTGTTGGGCAACTTATTATATAGTCGAACTAATCTGTAAAATCTGTCCCAGAAAGCTGATGCTTTCTCTTTATGTGGATTATATCGAATAGTATGCAACTTTTTCCTTATGCTTCTAGTAGAAACGCTTAATTTATTTTCTTTAATACGTTTAATTTCATCGAGCAGTTCAACAGGATCCCGGATCTCTGATACCTTTTCGTAATAAGATATATCAATCCTATATTGATGATAATGTCTCGAACTCGAACTTTATCTTTTTCCAGCTTTGTTTGATCAGGCACGTGTGCTGGCTGAACCGTCGAATCAATTACATACAGCAAGTCAGCAAGTGTTAATTCCGAAGTCAAGAAATCTAAGAATGTGTTAATATTTAAGTTTTGCGTTAATTTATATTCTCTTCGAAAGGAACTATCTCTATTTGTTACTTCAATTTGAATCTTTTCATTTACACTAGTGCTTTCATTCAAATCTATTTTATTAACTTCATCTTGAACCAACTTTGCTAAGAATTCTTTACTCACGTGAGTGTTCGTGACTGTCTCAGCTGCAGTGTTCTGATTTGACGGTTTGCTGTGGTTTTGTGCAGTTTTTTCAGCTGATAGGATTTGTTGCTCCTCGTACAGTCGATCTTGTTCTACCCAAGACTGTATCTTTTCTTCCATCCAGCTGTAGTTTTCTTGCACATCGTACTTATGCCTGATCAATTCCTCGACTACATCATCGTGCACTCGATTACATTCAGTTTCGATCGTCCTTCTTAATTCTTTATTTTCCTTTTCCAGCTTATCCAGCTTGGCCATTACTTCTGAAATTTCAACAGTTTCATTAGTAGTGTTCAAAGAACATTTTTCAAGCTTAGTTGTCCCCTCTTCCTGACGGATTTTGTTCAGTCCCAAATCCAGTATTATTGGTACGTTTGATTTAACAACTGGGGTGGATTTACCTTTCAAGCTTATCTCAAACTTATTTTTCCAGCTGTCTTTCGCAGAATCGAACTTTTTATCATTTTCCTCTTCGAACTTATTGGCCAGTCCACCGTCAGCAGTCACTTCCTTGACATCCAGCTTTGGGGACGAGGTATTCCCACGTTGGCTTGGGTCAACCGCTTCAACTGAGTCCACCGCTTCAGTTCGAATCCTATTGATCTCCTTCTTCACGGATTCCAGTAATCGTTCCTCGACGAGAGAGTTATCTAGGAACATTTTGTAAATAACTTGTTTGTTTTGACGAACGACAATCAAAATAAGCACTCTATCACGTGAGCAATTTATGAAACATGTGCTTAGTTGACGAACAACAATCAAGAAAGCAATGCTAATTGCCTGTTTGTTTTTTAAAAGAAACAAAACTGTGATTCTTCAGCACACACAGTGTAGCAGCAACAACATACACTACCCTGCATGTACTGGCCAAAAGTTAATTTTGGAACTGAACAGAAAAATTTAATTTAATATGTACATATTTGTTGTGGAAGATCGAGTTTTAGTTTTCGAGCTTATCAGACAAATTCAAACTTTACCTAAATCGAATCTTTTACCACTTGACGTCATTATATAGATATCTCCATCAATATCCATCTCCGGATAAAAGGAGTCATCTGGGTATGTTTCTGAAATTTCCAGCTCCTGGTCCTGGAGCAGCAGAAATAGCTGCACGTTTTTCTCATCTGTTAAGTTCAAGCTAATCAGTTAACTGTTTCATGATATTTTAATCGGACTTAAAAATTGCAATTTTTCATTTAAAAGTGTTAGTCGAACTTAAGTCTAATTTTAATAAACACATCTGCTTCCCGATTCGATCAACGCGTCGTAACACAGTTTAAGCTATGTTCGAGAATTAATTTTCAATTGAAAATTCACGTTGTTATTCTCAGTTTGCAACATTGCATTTTCGAGCATTCACGTTCGTTTACGTATGTGCGGTCAAGCTTTAATTAGTGGAACTAGCGCCATCGTTTGCGCGCACGAGGAACTAACTCGCCTCGGCGCTCTCATGTACACTGAGAGCAAGATGGCGCTCGCGCTTGGCCGCGTCAACGACTTCACTTTCCCGCGCCAACAGCTTCTTTCTCCCGCGTTGCTGGGCGCCGCCATTTTGATTCGCCGCGCACGCACAGGCATGCTCAAACACGTAACCGGCTTCGGGCTGATTCTCGGAATCGCCTCTGTCACATGCCGCGCCACGAATTTTTGCTTCACGAAGATTCTGCCGTCTTCTCGCAAAATTTTCACTCGCGCATTTTGTGACCGAAACACTGTGACTTACCTCGTGTCTTCGGCATCTGCAAGGATATTTTTCTTGCCTGATCGGCCATGGCACTCGAGCTGAAAAAAACGCTTTCGGGAAACAAAAGGCAGCGGGTCGTCTCCTTGGTCCCTTCCTCTGCCGCAGGTGTCGACCGTCGCTGATCGGAAAAGGGAGCACGTCGACTTTGTTCTCGAGCTTTCCCTCCAGCTATGCACCTTCAATGGTTTTATCTCCTGAAAAGGCAAACCCGTATTTGTCTCTTCAGGCACTTCACTCGCGAGTTATTCTTAAGTACACGCGCAGGTCTAGATAATCCCAAGCAGCGCAGTGTAAGCGTGCTGGGCCCATAACCTGTTGAGTTTACTCTAACCTGGCGTGACTTGGAATAGAAAAGTAAAACACTGTTTTCTGGTTAAATTGGATCTGGTTAAGTTGGATTTATTGAACACTGAGCTTACCTTCAAGCTTGTTTTATTACAAAAATAAGAACTACGTATCAAACTAACGAACAACTGTACAAAGAATACAATCTAGCGTGAACGCGTCTATCTCGGGCAAGAGCACACAGAGAAGTGAGCGCCGCCGCCGCAGCCGCGACGTCCACGCTGGCCGCAGTAGACAGAGAGGGGGAAGCAGTCCCATCATGCTTCGTGCATAGCGTCTCTGCGGTCGTCAGAAGTCTGCTCGCTTATTCTCAACACTAACCTATCGAAAATTTTTTTGCAAGATCTGAGATAAGATCTTACATAAGATCTGGTACAAGATCTTATCGGTGATTTTTAACTACGAACTTACAAGATCTTACGATCATGATAAGGAAAATATCTTTATGAAACATTCATTTAAGATCTTTCGCAATATCGTGTACAAGATCTAACATAAGATATTATGTAACATCTTTTACAAGTACTCACATAAAATCTTATATAAATTCTTATACAAGAACTAATGTTTCAATTTAAAAGAAATTTTTGTTGATAATTTACTCAAGATCTTACATAAGATCTTGCATAAGATCTTGAGTAAATAATTAATGAAAACGTTTTACTTTAAGTGTTACACAAGATCTTCTGTGAGAAATTATATAAGATCTCGTGTAAAACGTAAAGAAAAACGTCTTTATTAATAATTTACTTAAGATCTTCGGAATCGGAGTCCGGATCGAATCTTAGATTTTCACATTTTAAGGTTTTAATTGCAGACAAGTCAGTTATAGCATATATATATATATAGCATATATATATATATGGCTATAAGAGAACTTTTATTGAAAAGTCGAGAAAATTTTACAAAATTTTAATAAATCTTAATAAAGCCATAAATGTTATTCACCGTCAACAATTGCTTCCGTTGAGACGTGCAGAAATTAATGTATATATTATTATCTAAAAAGTCTATAAGGATATTTGCCTTGTCAGCTTGAGCGAGAAGGGGCCAGTACGCGTTAGTACTGTTTATTTCCAGATATTCGTTGTTTTGAATAGGTCAGATAGCCTATTTTTGTATTATATAAAAAATGTATATTGGCATAAGAGCAGCACAAGACATTTGCAATTTAATTGCGGATTCTAAAAATGCCTTGGGTTTTGCAAAATTTGCAGTAATTATGCGAACAATCATGTTTGTTTAAATGACGATTCATCTCCTAGCTCGCTACGCTAGGCACATGAGTATGCGGCAGACTATCACAGCTATGTGTTCAGTATATGTTATAGGTGGAGATGGGCGATATTTTGAAAAGTATCGATATTATGTATCGATACGTATTGCACATTCAAATATCGATATGAATAAAATATCGTGCTTAAAATATCAATACTCAAAATATTGATAAAATCGAAGTTTTTTTTTAAATTTATTCTTAAATTAAAGTAGTTTCAAGAGTTTATAGAAAGTACTCTGTTTATTTATCTATTGATAATTTACATGTATGATACACTGACATACAAAAATGAGAAATGTTTATGAACATTACGTACTTAAAGTTTAATCTATAGTTTATAAGTCTTTATACTTCAATCTTCACAAGCACCAATATTCCGTTGGCAAAGTTGCCAGGAACAATAGTTGCTGAAAATGTTCCGGAGTCAGATTACTTCTTTTTTGATGTGAAACATCTTTAGCCGCGCCTTGGGGTGAGAATCCGATCTCCAAAGAATAACGCTCTCGCCGGAGTAACATATACGATGGCACGATCGCGAGACCCCCTCTCCCGCGCCGCGTGCTAATTATCACGCTCCCTTCTCTCTTACTCACCGCGCGTCGAGCATACCTATAGCTATGCTCTCGCACGCCGTGTCCTGCGCGTTGAGTATATCTATATCATAGTGTCAATCTCTTTGCACTGAGTATACCTATAGCCATGCTCCCGCATGCCGTGTCCTGCGCGTTGAGTATATCTATATCATAGTGTCAATCTCTTTGCACTGAGTATACCTATAGCTGAGCTCTCTTTTCCAATCGTCACTATAATATAATACGCACGCTGTGTCCCGCGCGTTGAGTATAACTATAATATCTAATATTTTATAGTTTTAATATTACAAACGGCAAAATCTCCAAAAGCAGATGCGCTGTCGAGTTCATCGCCGAATTTAGCAGCGCATTTTAGGTTTATGATAATAAGTCTCTTGGAGACGCAGCGTTTTTATGATACGCTGACTACGTGCGACAAATCTCTATTATAATTTGGAGAAAACATTAGGGTTATTTTATATATTAGAATTTATATAAGTGGATGAGGTTGGCACAAAATAGAAATACGTGAAGGGCTTGCGTAGATGAGGCGATAAACTTTCGAGTTCGCAATGCCACTTGAATAAAAAAAAATGAGTATATGTATCTGCAGAGGTAAATGCAATTACCGTTAGCAGTCTGGTTCCGACGAAATAAAAAAAAAAATACAAAAAACTTAAAACTTAAAATTAGGACATAAAACTATGAAAAAAATATATATCTTTCTATATGATTTTTAACAAAAATTGCATGTATTGCATACAACAATAACAAAATATTTGTTAACAGTTGGATCTTATCCAGTCTTTAACGACTCTCTTTTGACAGTATTTATTGAAGTTCAATACTTTTAGTTTATTTGGAAGCGCATTATAAGCGCATTATATTATACTTAAAAAATAGTGCAGTAAAAATCGTAACTCTTGTATGTACTTACTTTTGAGTAAGATTTAGCCTTGGCTTTATTTTAAAAAAGGTTTTAAAAATTATGTCTGTTCCCTAATTAAGCTTTAGAGAGGGATGCGTACTTCGCTGACCGTGCGCTAGATGATACCCAGGTAAGCAGCAGCGGGGGTAATAAAATGAAGGGTCAGTCCGCCCACGCTTCCACTGTGTTGTTGCATACCTGGATATTGGCGTCTCGATCTTCGATCAGCTGTTTGGACCGCGTCTACAGGGATTGTAATACCCTTATAGTGGAGGGCAGTCGGCAGCCTATAAGCCTTTGAGACGCGGTATAAATCTAAATATCTTTTTTTTAATACTCGTTTATTCCTTTTCATTGCATCCTTTTTTTATTAAACTCAATTATATATTTTCCAGTAACCTTCAATTTCTATGTTTCACATCTGCCAGGCGTCCCGTGACGGCTCATGTTTTTTTCTATTTTCGTTAAAATTAATAACGCTTGAGAGAAAAGTCTCTCAGATGGTACGGATGTAGCAATAATTGTCGAGTAGCGTAAAGCTAATTTTGACAGGGCAGAATGTGGCATCCTGTTCCAATATTTTATTGGATCTTCTGTTCTTTGTATAGAGATAAGTAATAGCGAAAATCTTCTGGCATTTCGGAACGAGATTGTTGTGAAATCTCTTTAGCCTGTTGTTTTAATTTATAACGAAGTTTGTCGTCAAAGCTCCATATTTTGTTTCTTCTGCGTCACTCTTAGCTTCTTTATTAAATTTTGGAGACATGTTCTCGTTTGAATTAGACTGAGGAATAGCTTCTGGCTCACAGATTTTTTTGACTAATTTTTGTGTGACACCATTTATTATTTTTGAACAAGCTATAGTATCGGTAAAATACAGTTTTTGTACCTAGGATTTGTTGGAGTAAGTTTTCCTTATCCCGCATACTAGAACTCGTCTATAGCCAAGCATGTAAGCTTTAGTGCGCAGAAGCGAGCGGGAGAGAATTAGAGCCCTCTCACGGTAGACAACCGTTCGTTCTTGTAAGCGTCTTTCGCAGCGCAGGTCAGATCACGACGTGACGCAATAGAGCGCACATCTCGAGCCACACTAAGATTCGTCAATAAAAACCCAGTTCTCTGCATAAGCAACTCGAGTGTTTTTTCTCTTCCCAACTCCAAGGATCCAACAGGTTATGGGCCCAGGTCACGCGGCGGCAGAGTGAGAAGAAGGAAAAGTGAGAAAGTGTTTGTGCATAGAAGGTGTGAGTTCCACGAAGCGAGAAGCAACATGAACAGCGAAATCTCGTCGCGTCACATCGAAAAACTTGACGGAACAAACTATCAATCCTGGCGGTTTCAACTGAAGACGCTTCTCGTCGCAACCGACGTCTTTGACGTGGTTGATGGTACACGGGTAAAACCGGGCAACCAAGACGCGGCCGCTAGGAAGCTCTGGATAAAGGATGACGCCAAAGCTCAGTTTCTAATCTCGTCATCACTGGACAGATCGCAACATCAGCACATTCAGATATGCGAAGCCTCAAAGCAAATGTGGGACACGCTGGCAACCATACACGAGAGAAGATCTGCAACCGACAAATTGCTTCTCACACAACGGTTTCACCAGTACACGATGGAGCCGACGGACATTTCGAAGGTGAAAAACATGGCGGCGCAACTTTTCGAAGTAGCGGAGAATGTGCCTGATACGATGGTCATGGCGAAGATCTTGGCCAGTCTTCCTTCGAAATACCGAAACTTCCGCAGTGCATGGAGTAGTGTCGACTCAACTCGACAAACAATCGAGCACCTACAAGAAAGATTGCTCGAAGAAGAATCTTATCTGGAAAGCGACCCAGGAGAAACAAGCGCTCTCGCAGCAACGACGAAGAGCGGCTCAAAAGGTCGTTTCCAAGAAGGTAAACCGAAAAGAAGACTCAGAGGGCTAAGAAGGACATCAAGTGTTACCGCTGCGGTCAGCGAGGCCATTTTGCTCGTCAGTGCCCGAAACGCGATGAACAGGACGAGAACGCCGGAGGTGGCAGGCCTTCCCAGAATTGTGCTCTCGTCGCCACGTGCTCGGAAAATTCAAAACCAGTGCAACCGTCAAGCGAGCAAATCGCGAGGTTGCGTAACGCCGATCCTTCAGAGGTCTGGCTTACCGACAGCGGCGCATCAGCTCACATGAATAGTCGCAGGGACTGGTTTGTCAAATACCAACCCAAGACAGATGGCAGCACCATAGTTTTCGGCGACAACTATGAGTGTGAAGTGGCCGGTAAAAGCACGATGGCAATCGAAAGGCTTGTCAATGGCGAATGGCGAGAAGGCACTATCGAGAACGTGCTGCACGTACCGAAACTACGAAAGAATCTGCTATCAGTTGAACAGTGTCTGCTTAAAGGATACAGACTCACGTTTGAAGGCACCTACGTTAAAATTCTAAACGACCGCGAAGAGATAGTGCGAGGTGTGATGCAAGAAAACAATGTTTTTCGCTTACTTATTCGAGTGATAAAGAAGAAAGAAGTGCTATCAGCTGATGTAGCCACAACGACTCTTCAATGCCTGCACGAGAGGTTGGGGCACTTGAATGCACGGGACCTGAAGCAGTTAATGTATAGAGAATTGGTGTCCGGAGTCAAACTGAGCGGAGGCGGAAATTTTTTTTGTGAGCCCTGCCAGCTGGGAAAGGCACATAGGCTGACATTCAAGAAAAAGAGAGAGACAAGAAGCATCAAACCTGGAGAAGTAATACACAGTGACGTGTGCGGCCCAATGTCCACTGAATCAGTCGGAGGAGCGAGATTCTTTGTAACGTTTATAGATGAAGCCACAAACTACAAGTATGTATATCTTCTAAAACACAAATCTGATGTGTTCGAAAGATTCAAACAGTACGAAAGAGCAATCGCCAACAAATTTGAAGAAAACATGAAGATCTTGAGGTCTGACAACGGCAGCGAGTATTGCAACACGAGCATGCAAAACTACCTCAAGGAAAAAGGAATCAAATTTGAGCCCTCAGCCCCCTACACACCGGAGCAGAATGGTAGAGCAGAAAGGAGCAATCGGACGATCGTCGAATGTGCTCGAACTATGCTGCTAGCATCAGACTTACTTCGCTCATTGTGGGCGGAAGCCGTGAACTGCGCTGTCTACCTTCTGAATCGAGTCTCGGTGGTTGAAGAGCGCGGAGGGAAAACAGCATTCGAGCTGTGGACAGGCAGGAGACCCAATCTTCAACATGTCAGAGCCTTCGGATCTGTGGCGTATACTCATATCCCCAAGAAATTCACCGGCAAGTTCGACGCGAGGGCCACTAGACTGTATCTAGTAGGCTATGAGAATGACTCCAGCAACTACAGAGTCTATAATCTCGACACCAAGAAGGTAACCTTTTCACGCAACGTGACCTTCTCAGGCATGATCGGGACTGGAGAGACTGGCAAGGATAGCAAGTCTTTGGAAGTCAACCTTAGAGAAGAAGAGGCAACCCAGGGACCAGATCAAGCATACCAAGCTGGAGAGAAGGAAGCTGAGAGGGACCGGAACGACATAGGAGCCGAAGGACAAGGTGCACGAGCAGCTGACCAGAAAACTGGAGACGAGGAAGCCCAATCATCGACCTCCGCTCCACCAGCGTTCAACCTACGGGATCGTTCCAAACTCAATCCCCCTAATAAGTATGCTTCTTACAGTGCTGAGATTAAAACCCCTGTTGATTTTAGAGAAGCAACCACCTGCGAGTACGCTGCCGAGTGGTTACAGGTCATCAACGAAGAGCTGACAGCTCATGCCAAGAATGGCACCTGGACCATTGTACCGAGAGACTCGTCCAAGGCAGCCATAAGGTCAAAGTGGGTGTTCAAGATCTCCAGCGACCAAAACAAGCCCAAGTTCAAGGCTCGCCTTTGTGCCAAGGGCTTTATGCAGCAAGAAGGAGTCGACTACACCGAGACGTTCTCACCGGTCGTTAGATACGATTCCCTGAGATTCCTGCTAGCCTTGGCGGCGCACAACGACTTCGAAATGGCCACCTTTGATGTCCGCACCGCCTTCCTGTACTGGGAGCTAGAGGAGGACATATACATGGAGCCTCCAGACGGCACGAAGATCGAGGACCCATCATCAAGAAACAACAGAACCACCACAAGCCCCAGCAACAACGCTACCCAAGACTGTAAGCGTGCGAATGTTCTATGTAAACTTAACAAATCATTGTACGGGTTGAAGCAAGCACCCCGGTGCTGGAATCGGAGATTCAGATCGTTCTTGGAAAAATTCAACTTTGTAGAATGTAAAGCGGACAGCTGCGTTTTTGTAGGCACGCTTGAGTCGAGCGTAGTTTATCTAGGTTTATTTGTAGACGACGGATTGTTAATAAGCGATTCAAATGAATGCATTAGGACAATCTTGGACCAATTGCAAAACGAGTTCGAGATTACAATTGGAGATGCGAGTCGATTTGTGGGACTGCAGATTGATCGTGACAGAGCGAGCAAAACAATACGCATTTATCAAAAGGACTATACGAAAAGCATGCTCAAGAAATTCGGTATGAGTCAAGCAAAGCCTGTCACGGTACCTGCAGATCCGCACACGATTCTGCATCCGATCGAATCCGAGAGTGAATGCATTCAGAATGTACCCTACAGAGAAGCAGTGGGCTCTTTGATGTATCTGGCCGTGACATCGCATTTGCAGTTAATTCAGTGAGTAGATTTCTTAACAAGCACAATAGATCCCACTGGTCTGCTGTTAAGCGAATATTCAGTTATTTAGTAGGCACCATGGATGCCGGAAATATGTACAGACGGTGTACAAACTGTGAGCAACGGCTTACAGGTTTTTCCGATGCGGATTACGCGAACGATATAGAAACCCGGCGATCCATTACTGGGTATGTGTTCATGATGTCAGGAGGTGCCATTACTTGGTCATCTCAGCGTCAGAAGTTGGTTACCCTCAGCACAACAGAGGCTGAATATGTTGCGGCTGCTACGGCAGCAAAAGAAATCGTATGGCTGAGAAAACTTCTACTTGACATCGAGCGTCCATGTGTTTCTCCAACAGTTTTGTACGTAGACAATCAGGGAGCGATTAAACTTGCTAAAAATGCAGAATTTCACCAAAGGACAAAACACATCGACATTCGATATCACTTCTTGAGAGAAAGACAGGAGTCTGGAGAACTCACTGTTCAGTTTGTTCCTACGAATCTGCAAAAGGCCGATGTTTTCACGAAAGCACTACCTCGCGACAGATTCAGATTCATGTGCGACAAAATAGGCTTAAGTTTTCCGAACACCATTGTGAATCGGCAGGATTAAGGAAAAGGCGGAAGTGTTGGAGTAAGTTTTCCTTATCCCGCATACTAGAACTCGTCTATAGCCAAGCATGTAAGCTTTAGTGCGCAGAAGCGAGCGGGAGAGAATAAAAGCCCTCTCACGGTAGACAACCGTTCGTTCTTGTAAGATCACGACGTGACGCAATAGAGCGCACATCTCGAGCCACACTAAGATTGGTCAATAAAAACCCAGTTCTCTGCATAAGCAACTCGAGTATTTTTTCTCTTCCCAACTCCAAGGATCCAACAGGATTCAGCAGTGATGCCGTAGCAATAATGCTCATGTATTCAATGTTCTTAAATCGATGATCAAACTCTTCGACAAGTACTTTTTAAAGTGCTTGCTTACATTTGTCGTTGTATCTAAGCTTTCTAAAGCGTGTTTTAAGTTTTTAATAAGTGATAATGCTTCACTTCCTGTCACATATTTTTCGCCACTGATAATTTCAGTTGCTTCGTTGAATGGTTTCAACATCTTCATCAGCTTTTTTGCTGTGGTCAGCACTCCTCCCATGAGTGGTGCCAGTACGTTGTTTCCATCCAAAATTGATGACGTAACTTCTGATAAAGTCAAATATCTTTCCAGCATAGCATATTATGAGACCCAACGTGTATTTACACTTTGAACTAATTTAAGTTTTCTGAGCTCATCGGTAGCTCTAACAGACTGCTTAAAAAATTTTACAATTTCTTTAACTTTAGTGATGATAGGTGAAACCACTGTGTCTTTTTCTAGAACTCTTGTTGGAACTAAATTTAGCGTGTGAGCGAAGCAGGGTAAGTATTTGTTCTCGCCGAAAGCATCAATCAGCGCCCTTTTAATATTGGCGGCATTATCAGCTACTACAACAACAACGCTTTCTTTTCAAATTTTCCACGGAACAGGAAGTTCATCTAACCATTTCTGTATATTATTTGCTGAATGATGAACGTCCAATTCCATTACTCCAATCATAATCGACTTTAACGCGCCATTATCTATAAAATGACTTGTTAATCCCAAATAGCTTATTTACAGTATCGGTCCAGATATCTGCTGTTAAAACGATATCATTTGCTTCAGAAAACACAACCTTCACATTATTTGAAAGTGCTGTATATTTGTCTTCCATTTTCTCTGTTATTTGTTTTCTATGCTGGATTTTGTAAAAAGGCGCCGCGTAATTAACGAACGTTTTGAAGCTTTTTTTTCCACTGTGGATATCGGCATCTTATCTTTAGCCAACATAAAAATAAGCCGTTATGTAGCTTCAGTAGCCTTTGCTCCATCGACTGAAAGTCCACAAAAAATGCGATTTTTAAAAATAAATATATACTGTAAATAATTACAAACATTTTTATATTGTTAAAATAACGTTCAAAGTTCTACTTGCTTAGATTTTTTCAAATGATTTTACAATTTACCTGCGTATGATCGCTGATGTTCAAAAATACTATCCACCCTCAATTGACATTTTTTCCGCTTTGGCATTGTAAATGTAGGGGTCGTTGGAGTTGTAGGCGTCATTAGATTTTTCGTTTCTTTGTCACTTTCCTTAAGTTTTTTTACAGGGCGATTCCTTATCTACCTCTGTTTCATCAGAAGCTTTCCTTTTCGTTGCTCCTTTTACAACTTCGACATTGACTTTTGGATGATGCCGTCGTAAGTGAACATGTGAATTTGTTGTGTTTCCAGTCGATTTAATCGTGGTATTGCAAACTAAGCATTCTGCCTCCGACTGATCTATCCTTCGAAAATATTTCCAAACGTCTCTCTTGAATTTTGACACTAGATAACAAAAACCGCTGCCAATTCTTTGGCACGTAGCTTCCTTCAACCTTATGTATCGCTTTAATATCTAAATTGTTTTTACTTCATATATAATTCTATAAAGTTTTTATGCTTTTTCGCTTAATCGATAAAATTATTTCGAAATAATTATATTACATAATCAATGCGTAACTGAAAATATTGTTTTTAACGATTTAATAAAACAAAAAACAGAAAAAAAACTAGCCGATAATCATGATGTTTTAACGAAAAGTTCAAAATTTAGTTTCCAAGATATATGATAAGGATAATAGTTCGCGGAACGTATCTAAAATCACCAGTGATCGAAAAATCGCGCATGAATGTACGCACATGCGTAACTGAAAATCTTATTTTTAAACGATATAATAAAACAAACGCAGCAAAAAACGAGTCTAAATATAAGATGTAAAATCCATTAATGGAAATTGAGATGCGAAGCGATACAGTTTTCAAGTTATATAGAGTATATCAGGGTAAGAAAAAACATTTGAAGCTTAAATATCTTTAAAACTAACTGGTATCATATAACAACCCAAAGAATGAGATAAAGGTGCTATATAATGCTAACTAAATCCAAAATTTTAAAATTGATTATGCCTTTTTTACTCGCAGTTATCGCATCCACGTAGAAAAAAACCGCTGCAAGGTCTTTGGCACTAGAGCTTCCTTCCTTTTCCGATTTTTGATATTGTTATATGTCAATAGACGCACGAACGCCGCGCACACACACAACACCACACACACACAACACCACACACACCACGCACACACACAGACAAAACAGTCTGCACGGACCATTTTATAAAAACTATAAAAACTCTCAAATATACTAAGCTTTTAATTATCAAATTATATGGTTTAACAAAAATAATAATGTTTAGTCACAGGCTATACAGGCAGGCGGTGAGAGTTAAAGAATTTGAATCTTAATATCATTTAAACTAAAGGTTTATAAGCTGCCAAAAAAGAACCTAGCCGACAGTGATCACAAGATCAATCGTCTTTCCTAAATTTCAACTCAATTTAAACCTTTTACTCCCGTAATCGTACGACATAAAAAAACCATTTTTTTAGTTTTTGATTTTCATCTCAAAAACTAGTCGCCAAAATTGCTGTAAAATTTTTACAACTAGTAGATATTGGTGTTTAATTGTCCATGGAATTTTTTCAAACAATTACTATTTATTTTGAGTTATATATGTTTATCGAAAAATTACCTTTATATCTCAATAAAAACATGAAAACAGATCAGCAAATGCGTCCGTATAAAATTCTTGGAAAAGGTAACCAATTTAGTGTCTTTTTACACTACTGTTGATATTGTTATAATCATGACATTATAAAAAAAGCAAAAATAATTTTGTCAAAAATAAAAATGGCAGTAGTAATGACTTGCCATAAAACTGGCGAATCATACAAAACAAAAACATGGACCTAATTCGATTAGAAAAATATTATGCGATCGTCAAAATGTTATACACCGTCGCCATGTTCCAAAATACTAGGCGGGTATACCGTATCCCACACACCACCACAACACACACACCATACGACAAGCCATGGCCGCACCCACGAAGCGCATCCGACATTTCTTAAGAAACGCGGGTCTCGATGATTGTCCACTCCAAACACCTCCAAATGGTGTTTCCACGGTTTAGCAAACTGAGAATCTTGTTTGACTATTACAACGCTTTCCTCTTCGGACGGGCAGGAAAGCAAAACGAGCTCATAGTATCACCCAGTGGGCCTTGTGAAACACAACCACAGAAGAGGTTTTGAAACGCTCAATATCCTTGATAAACTAACTAGGTATCTAAAATCCACAAGAAAGGCAATCATTTTGCCGTTATATAATGTAACATAAATGCCAAAATTTGTGTGTGTCAGAACGGTCTGGCTCTCATGTGCCTCTTTCTTCTTGGGTCTCGGCTACCCCAGCGTGACTGCCGCCGGCCGGGGTCGTACGTTAGCATCTAAACGAAAACGATTTTTTCCGGGTTCTTTTGAGCCGAATGCGTGCGCTCGTTTTTCTCAGGAATCTCGGCCACATGAAATACTCTCAAAATTAGGGGGGCTGGGGTGGGGGAGTAGGTGGGGGAGTTCTGAGGAGGTGGAGGCTTCCAGAGTAAGTGCATATAGTGTGGGCTGTGTTAGGAGGAATGATTGGGGGCGGTGGGATTCTACGGGGTGTTGCGTTGAAGTGTTATATGACATCTGGTAAAACCACAAAGTTTGCATCATGAGGGTGGCTCTGAATGGCTGTATATAACGAAGAACGCCGGACGGAGGGACACATATAAATGCCTTTTCGCTTCCACGGAAAAAACCAGTACGCCCGCCGGGCAATTTTATTCGTCTTTTTTTTCACTTTTTTTTTTTTTTCATGTTTTTTTTGTTACTCTATTTCAGCATTTATTTTACTCTTTTGATTATATCTTCTTCTCCTTCTCGCTTATTTACTTCTGTGCTTTTTTTTGTGTTTACTTATTTAAAGAAGTCTCTATGCGTGACTTTTTAATCCTCGCAAATATCCTTCCTTTAAAAAAATACATATAATTAAAAATATATCTTTTCTTTTTCTTCTTTGCCTATCGGCTGTCATGTATTTTTTTATTTACTGTAGCGTCTCCGTATTCTAATAATTATCGTGGAATGTTCTTGTCTTTCGTGTCTTTCTTGTTTTCCCGTTTTTCCCATTTGGCTTTTTCCCACTATTTCTGCTCTTAGTGCGTGTGCAAAATCAATTATGTCCATATTCAAGTTTGTGATTTCTTGTTATCTCTCTTGTGGTTCTTTTTTTCCAATCATATTCTCCATTCTCGCTGTTTAGGATTGTTGGGGGGGGGTTGTTTTTGTCTTTTGAGCTTGGGGGGTGGTGTGTCATTTTTTTGGGGTATGTTTATGGAGAGCGTGAGAAACAGGCGTTGTTACACAGTACGTCTACCACACATCATCACACACACAGCACTCACACACACACACTACCACACACACACACATTCCGTATCGGACACTTTTCAAATAACACCATTTTGTTCGTGACTAAAAATTTCATTCAGAACACACTTCCCACATGTTTACACAAACTCTAAAAATTACTATTACAAGGCTTCCTTAGGAAGGAAGCAAAAAAGTAATGTTACTATTATGAACTTAGAAACTTTGAATATTAATTTATAAATACAAACATGTCTAGTCAACTATCTCGTGAGCGAGATTTCATTGTGATTTAACAAAAAAATGATTGCAAAGAAAAACCGCTGCCAAGTCATTGGCACATAGCTTCCTCCTATTCTGCTAGTGGAAGATAATTACATGGAACAATCAACTCATTCTTTGATTTAAATATTCGCTACTATTCGATACTAAAAGGATAGGTTTACTCGAATTCAGAATCAGAAAACATATATATGCACGTCCAATCTTATTACGATGGATCACGTAGTTCCAGAATTATAACAGTATACGTACGCACGCACGCACGCACGCACCCACACACACACACACACACACACACACACACACACATACACACACCCACACACACACACACACACACACACACAGACAAAACCATCTGCACGGACATTTGATAAAACCATGAAAACTCTCAAAATATACTAAGCTTTAATTACCAAATTATATGGTTTAACAAAAATAATAATGTTCAGTCACACAGAGTATACAGGGTGAGAGTTGAAGAATTTGAATATTCATATCTTTTTGTTGTAATATATGAATTTATACAGTCGTAATCGTTGAAAGAGTCAAACTCTAGCGAACACACACACACACAGCCATCCGCACGGACATTTTCTAAAAACGTATGATTCGTACTCCAAACACCTCCAAATGCGTTTCCACGAAGTATTAGCAAAACTGAAAATTTTACTATTACAAAGCTTCCTCTTGAGGAGGAAGCAAAAGTGAATTCAGAACACGATTTAGATACTAAAGAAGTTGTTTGGAAAGAGGAACTAAGAAATCCGATAAGAAAAATATTTTTAAAAGAACTGAAGAAGGTTATTATTATAACAAATCAAGTATACGATAAAATAAAAATTAAAAAAGAAGAAATGGCTAAACAAGCAAAAATTGAGGATATTTTGATACCAGTGTTTGATGGTGAAAATTATACAAGCTGGAAAATAAGATTAATGATCCTGCTGGAATATAAAGAGTGCAAGGATCCAGCAACTCGAGAAATGACGGAAGCTGAAAAAAAGGACGAAGCCAAATGGAAGAAGATTGATTTAAAAGCTCGTACAATGATAATTAGTGCTATCTCCGACAAACAACTAGAGTACGTTGGTGAATGTGAAACAGCCTTCGAGATGATTAAGAAATTTGACAAAATGTACTTGTCTCAGTCTACAGCCTTGCAAATTATATGCAGAGGAAAAATCGAAGAAATCAAATTAAATAACTACACAACAGTGGAAGAGTTTTTCACAGAATTCGAAAAAGTAACAAATGTATTTAAATCGGCTGATGGAAAACTAGAAGAAGTCGAGAAATTAAGATACCTAATCAGAGCCTTGCCACCAAGTTACAGTTACATTGGAGATTTTATAGATGTTATACCAGAGGATCAACGAACAGTCGACTACGTCAAGTCGAAGATTAAAGAGAAAAATATGACTCAACCAGAGTCTAAAAATAAAGCCAACGTCAGTACCTTTGTGGTACAAACTAAAGGAAAATGCTATACCTGTGGAGAACGAGGTCACCACAGTAAACAATGCACGAGACCACAGCAGCAGAGCAACCGAGGACGAGGTGCTCAATCCAGTCAAGGTCAACGAGGCTACAACAGAGGGTACAACAGAGGCTTCAACCGAGGCAACTACCGAGGAAATCAACGAGGCAGGGGTCAAGGTCAACCCAGAGGCGAATCTTCAGGCGAACAACAGGGCATCATCCGAAGCATGGCTGACACAGGTTTGCAATCCAGAGGTAAATCAGGTAACTGCGTTAGAAAATAGTAGCGTAAATTTAGGTCAAATTAATTGGATTCTAGATAGTGGCTGTACAGACCACATTGTAAACAACGACAAATTCTATGATAAATTCATTTGTTTAAAAGAACCTGTTGAGGTAAAATTACCTGATGGTAAAAACTTAAAAGCTACTAAAATTGGAACTGTAAAATTATATTTTAAAAATTATTTTAATCAAAAACAAGTAGACGTTAAAAATGTTTATTATGTTCAAGGCATTAGACAAAATATATTGAGTTTATCTAAAATAACTGAAAATTGCACTGTAGTAGCTAAAAATGATGATGCTAAAATTTATAATAAACATAGAGAATTAATAGCAGTTGCATATAAAAAGGATAATTTATACTTAATGAAAAGCTTTGTAGTTATACGAAAAGATAATAAACAAATGTATGTAAATTCTATTAAACTAACTGATAAAGAGAAATGGCATAGGGCACTTGGTCATGTAAATTTTCAATACTTAAATAAATTAGTTAAAAATAAATTAGTAAAAGGCCTGACAGAAAAAATTGAAAATACAGAAATGAAATGTGCGAACTGTATTGAAAGTAAAATGTCTAATGTACCGTTTGAAAATAATAGAACGAAAACTACTGAAATTTTAGAATTAATTCACACAGATTTAAATGGTCCACATAATACAATCGGTTATGGTGGAGAGAAATATTTCGTAACTTTTGTTGATGATTATAGTAAATGTACTAAAATCTTTTGCATTAAAAACAAATCAGAAACTGCCAGTTGTCTGAAAGAGTTCCTAAATTTAGTAGAGAATAAGAATTCAATAAGAGAGTGAAAAAGTTGCAATGTGATAACGGTAAAGAATATTTAAACCGAGAGATTTATGATTTTGTAAAGTCTAAGGGAATAGAACTAGTAACATGTCCACCGTACCTCCATGAACTAAATGGAGTAGCGGAACGATACAATAGATCCGCAATGGACATAGGTAGATGCTTGATGCGAGAAGCAAAAATTCACAGGCGATATTGGCCAGAAATTATGAAAACAGTAGCTTATTTAAAAAATCGTACAATTGCAAATACAGCGGAGAACAAAACTCCTTATGAAATATTTTTTGGAATAAAACCTAATGTAGAAAACTTGAAAATTTATGGAAGTCGAGTCTTTGTAAGAGTTCCAGAAGCGTTGCGGAAAAGCAAATGGGATGATAAAGCCCAATTAGGTGTACTAGTAGGTTATGTAGAAAATGGCTATAAAGTTCTAGTCAATGGTAGAGTCATTCATGCTAGACATGTACAGGTAGTTGAAGAAAATACTAAAATTATATGCTTAGAAAAGAACGATGATCAAAAGGATAGAGATTCGACAAACGAACATGAACTTGATCAAAATGATACTGATGTAGATCAAAACGAACTAAATTCTTTTACCTATACTTCGACTTTCGAGTCAAGTAGGGGTAATGAAATAAATTTCGAAAATCGTATAAATAATTATGAAAGTAGAGATAACGAATTAAATTTTGATGTTGCTGAAAATAACAATTCAAACCTACAAGCCCAAAGAAAATCAAAGAGAAAGAAAAGTCCTGTAAATAGATATGGAAATCCTGTAACTCATTTTATATATATAAATCATATTGATGCAAATGTACCGAATACATTTGAGGAGGCGCTAAACTCAAATGAATATAAACAATGGAAAATTGCAATGGATTCCGAAATTAATAGTTTAAAGAAAAATAACACTTGGCAAATTGTTGAAAGACCAAAAGATAAAAAGGTAATTGATGTTAAATGGGTTTTTAAAAAGAAAAACAATAATGTTTATAAAGCTAGATTAGTTGCTAGAGGTTTTCAACAAAAGGAATACATTGATAATGTTTATTCACCAGTAGGAAAAATGCAAACTTTAAAAAT
>CM053170.1:25247069-25293392 GCA_012977825.3 Pteromalus puparum
TCTCTGATAAATTTTTTTTTATTTGCGGGCTCTTTACTGATTGTAAGAATATTTATTCGATTGAAAAATGGGATAGACGGCATTCTTATAATGCCGTTATGTTAAAAACAGAAGTATGTATGTTATGAACCGAAAAGTGCTATAAAAGCTGGAGGACAATTTAAAGTTGTAAATTGAAAAGAGCTATCTCTATCGGACTCATGAGCATAAGAGGTGCCAAGGTTGTATTAATTCGTTCAATTAAAAATCAGTGGTAAAAATAATCTTGTTAGAAGATACTATGTATAATTGTCAGTATCATGTTAAATTAATACCAGGGCAAGATACTAATACTTATATATTAGTATTTGTTGATGCATCTCCTTATTGTTGTAGAGCATGAACATATTAATAGAGTAAAGAAGCTCGTCGTAATGGAAAGATTTGTAATGACAGGACATGGGGTCAATTAGTCAATATTCATAGGCATCGATTATAGTTATAGCAATGACTTAGACATAAAATTACCTGTAGATTGTTAAGTTCCAATACAGAATTATATATGAATGGCCTGCACCGCAGTGATCAAAAGATCAGTCTTTTCCTAGAATTTCAACTCAATTTAAACCTTTTTACTCCCGTAATCGTACGACATAAAAAAAACGTTTTTTTTAGTTTTTGATTTTTATCTCAAAAACTAGTCGCCAAAATTGCTTAAAATTTTTACAACTAGTAGATATCGTTGTTTTTTATTGTCATGAATTTTTTCAAAACATTTAACTATTTATTTTTTGAGTTATATATGTTTATCGAAAAATTACCTTTTATATCATAAAAAATGAACAGATCAGTCAATCTAGAAAATCTTGCGGGAAAAAGTAGACAAATTTATGTTCTTTTAGATACACTATTGTTGAATATATTGTATAAATCATATCATTATAAAAAAGCAAAAATATTTTTTCAAAAATAGAAAAATGGCTATAATATGGCCATAAAATGGTCAGAATCATAAAACAAAAAATGACATAAATTCAGAATTAGAAAAAATATATGCATGTCAAATTTTATTACGATCCGTCGCATGGTTCCAAAATTATGGCGGTATACGTACATACACACACGCATACACACACATACACACACACACACACACACATACACACACACACAGCCATCCGCACGGACATTTTCTAAAAACGTGTGATTCGTACTCCAAACACCTCCAAATCCGTTTCCACGAAGTATTAGCAAAACTGAAAATTTTACAAAGCTTCCTCTTGAGGAGGAAGCAAAATGTAGTTTCTAGAAAAATGAAAATAATAAAATTAAGTATACTATGCGTACTATTGGATAAGCATAAACATGAAGAGTGTGAAAGATAAGGGAGAGCGGAGACAGGATCACTCCCTGCACACGGTTAATCGTAATCTTAGATTCACTCCGAAGACTCAACCTCAACCAAACGATAAGCTGAAAGAACAATAGTATTAAATTACGTTATATTGTTTTTAAGATCTTTAAGAAACATATAAATAACTAGTAGCAATTATACCTATTATAATATTCAATTATTGAAATTACAAAAATCTTCCTCTTCACTACTAATATCACTGCTGTTAATTAAGATGGTATCATCTGAATCATATGAATCCAAATCAAATAAAGTATTTAAAATACTTTTTATACGTGACAAATTTTCTTTTAATTGCAATTGTTCTCTAGCAGTATTACTCCAAAATAAAATATTTTGTAAGGTCTTTACATTGCGTTGCAATACTAATTCAACATCACGAATATCCTGCTTATTATATAAATTACTTTTCACCACACTGCGCATAAAGTACGTACTTTATCCCCGCCCAGAAGGGACGAAAGTGCTGCATGTGCTCGCTACTCCCACTCCAGCTTCCAGCGCCGCGCTGCGCTGGCAACTGGACTGAGGTTAGGGAGTACATACGCAGCACTTTCGTCCCTTCTCGGCGGGGATCGAGTATGAACTTTATGGAAGTGTGTGGTGAAAAGTACTATATGCACCACAGGAGTAAGGTGGGCAAAGAAACGCCCCTCGTGATACCGCCCTCGCTCTGCTCGGGCGGCAACACCACTTAGAGCGTACTTTGCCTACTTTACTCCCTAGGTGCATAATGTACTATTGATCAAATAATCTATTTTTTAGTAAAACTAAAATATACTTCTGTTCTAAATAATTTAAAAGATTATCTATTATTATGTTATTCATCTGTAAAAATTTAAGAAATTCGAATTGGTTGTGGACAAAAAAAGTAAAACAGCTAACTAATAATAATTGCCTAATACATGCTCAAACGTGGACTGCAGACTCACATTTCTCACAGATCAAGATACCATGTATGAGATGTATATGGCTTACCTTATTATATATACATAGTTTTCGTGAAGCCTCGGTGAGCTTGCTCTAGGTTGCGTTTTGGAGGTTAAAATTTCCTGGAATTCTCGGAATGTTCACGCAGCACAGCAGCGGCGTCTTTGTTGTGATCGTCGTCTCGTACTCCTGTCCCGAAGTCCCGTGTCCTGCTTGCCGGTTGCGTAAGCCGCCTGCCGCGTAAATCGCAATGGTGCGAGCGTCCGATGCTGCAGGTTCTCACTGCTCAGTCTGCCGCCTCTGTCCTGCGGCTGTCTGTCCCGGTAATAAGAACTCGGCCCTGTTCCTGACATTCCGACACCCGTCGCTCGACTGCACCGCGAGAAAAAAGAGTCGATGATATGCAAATTGTTGTCGCAAGTCACGCATTAATTTGCTATTCAAACTAGCGCATCAGAGACTCAGATACTCACCAATCGCGAGGTAACTAGGAAGCACTAAACTCGACGGCTGGTGCACTCGAAATTTTCCTGCGGGCTCATAGTCGTCTTTGTTTTTGATAGGCTTCCTTAATTCTCCTTGTCTCTTGGCTCTTGACGGTTGATCTCACCTCGTTTAGTTGCTGCGTCGAACTGGCGCAGTCTGGTTGTCCGGTATCCTTCGACCATATACTACTAATACTAGTGTATGGTTTAAGCCAGTATTCATACTTCTCTACAGGCATAGACTATACAATATATAGTATTTCCTGACTTTGACATTATACTGGCCGCGAGTCGTGAATATCGAATGACGCTGTGGCGCAAAATATGAATCGGACAAAATTTTTTTTTTTTAATCTCGGAAGCCGATATCCCATATTTTATATCGATATTCCGATTGTTAAATAAAGAGGTTGACACAGAGAGGATAATTTTAAAATAATATAATAATAATGTGTATTATTATATAAATATATGTATATACATATTAATATGTGTATTATTCGTCTTTTGTACAGCTACAGTTATGCGTCGTGCACACCATGTGTACTTGGCGACGGCTCGAACCCAAGAGAGCGATGTGCGAGACTCATATAGTCTCGGCATACCTTGTAGTCATGTGACTTACATGCATACCGCGAGGGGGGATACTTACATGTGTGTGTCGCCTCATGCACTCGTCCGCGCGCTCACTCATTCTCGCGCGCTATTCTTTATAGTATAGTCAGAATTTTCTATACAGGACATATTATATTTCAACACGCCTCCTTAGACTGTACAGAAAATTCATTTTATATTACATTAAGTTTATACCTAAACTTTTCAAACTTTTCTCTGCTGAGGGCTTTCGTGAAAATATCTGCAATATTTTAATTTGTATCTATCTTGCACACTTCAATTAATTTTTCTTTAACACTTTCATGAACAGTATGATAATGAATCTCAATATGCTTAGAATTTTTTGTAAAATTGCCATTGTTTGCAATGTTTATCGCTCCCGAATTATTCTCATAAATTTTGACCGGTTCATTAACAACGATTCCGAATATTTTTACCGATTCCCTGATATATTTTAGTTCGCTTACAACTTCAGATAATGCTACATACTCTGCGTATGTCACCGCTTTAGTAATACATTTTTGTTTTCTAGACTTCCAGTCTATTACGTTTTCGAATATTCTTATAACATAACCTGTCGTTGATTTTCTATCAATAATATCACCAGCCCAGTCTGCATCAACATAGCATTCTATAATATTATTACAATTTTCTTTTCTTTTATAGTTTAAACATAAGTCTTTAGTTAGATACAAATGTTTCAGTACTCTTAAAGCATATTTCCAATGAGCGTGGTTATAACAATTTTGATATCTACTTAAATAGTTTACACTATAACTTATGTCTGGTCTCGTGCTTGAACTTATATATAGCAAAGCACCTATCAAGTTTCTATACTTTATTTCAAACTCACAACTTTCAGTCTTATCAAGTTTTAAATTTGTTTCCATTGGAGTACTATACAATCTGCTATTTTCTAATTGATATTTATTTGCTAGTGACTATGTATTTAGTTTGGCTTAGTTTCATTTCACCATTGTTATAATCATATTCAGTATTTATCCCTAAATATTTTTTTATCTCTCCTAAAGCTTCCATTTTAAATTTGTTCATGAGAACATTCTTTAGACTTTGAATTCTATTCTTGTTTTTGCAACCAATCAATAAATCATCTACGTATAGCAAAAGATAAGTAACATTATCTCCTTTTCCATAAGTATACAAGCAATTATCAGCATTTCTTCTTTTAAATTTTAGTTTCGCTAAATATTCATCAAAACATTCATACCATTTTCTTGGACTTTCTCGTAGTCCATACAACGCTTTAAACAATTTACAAACTTTGTTTGTTCCGTCATTGTAACCTTTTGATTGATTGACATATATCTCTGAGCTTACTTTACCATTTAGAAATGCTGTAACGACATCCATCTGTTCTATAATTAATCCGTACTAACAACAAAATGAAAATAAAATTTTTAACGTTTGTGATTTTGCTACTGGAGCGTATATGACATCAATTATATTGGTTTGTTGAAAACCTCTAACTACTAATCTGGCTTTAAATACGTCATCAGATTTTTTTATATAAACCCATTTTACATCTAGGATCTCTTTTCCTTTTTGTTTATAAACTAATTTCCATGTTTCATTTTTATACAAACTACCCATTTCTTTATCCATTGCATTTTTCCAACTATCACATTCATCGCTATTCATTGCCTCCTCAAATGTACAAGGTGTATCAACTCTACAATAATATATGGATACTCTATTTGCATTATTATTACTATTATTTATAAACTTGTCCGAAGATTGGTTTATAAATAAAGGCGAAGCAGTATTTGAATACCTTATCGGACTCTTTTTCGCACGTGTTGATCGACGTGGAGTATTCGGTTTCAAACTATTTTTATCGATATTTTTTACATTTGTTTGTTCCTTTTCGGTTACAATTACATTTTCATCTGCGCTATCAAATACATCATCATCAATATCATTTTCGGAATCAAGTTCGCTTCTCTTACTCGACTCGAGAGTCGGAGTACCGCAAGAAATATTTTCGTTATCATAATTGTTGTAATATATACAGTCGTAATACACAGAATGGTACACGTCGCGACATCTCTGGGTTCGCGGCGATTTCGTGCAGTCAGACGAGCTCATGCGAGAGCAGGTGAACTGAGCATGCCTCGCGTGTACAATCTAAGCGCCAAATACACTGTATACCCCGTACTCGGGTCTCTCTCTCTCTCTCTCTCTCTCTCTCTCTCTCTCTCTTGCCTGTAAGACTCCAAGCTGAGCGGACGCACTGCCGACTATGGCTGATGCCATTTATCAATAAATTACTATTACTTATTATTAGTTAAACCTCACTGCTTTGTTTATTGATCCACGCGTTCCAACATGGTAGCTGAACGTGGTTGTGGTTTGTATAATAAAACCTATTACTATACCAACCTTTGGGAAAGTATAGTAATATTCAAAAAGTGAGGTTAGAAGAAGAGCCGCGTGGAAAAGAAGTCAATGATTATTATTATCAAAGTGAACAGTGATATTAAAGGACAGTATTTCTTCGAAAAATGTACATACTCGTGAAACATTGAAATTCGATTTTTTGTGTCGAATCGTCTGTCTAAGAAAGAAAGTTTTCAAGTGAAGATTAACCGGACAAATAAGGGTTAAAGTAGAAAAATATACGCTCAGCAACAAAGATAAAGTAGTCAAGTATTAAACAATAAGAAGATTTTTGAAAAATAATCAAGATTCAAGTGCGATGCAAGCGGATTGAAGTCGGCAATTGAAACACGTGGTGAGGTGTTGTATCAGAGCACGTGGCAAGTTTGGAGGTTAAGTACATGTTCTCGTGGCTTAAACAAGAAGAGAATTCAGAACAAGATTAAGAAGAATATTTTTGAGAACACTCATGAAAATCATTACTTCAAAAAATCAAGTATACGATAATATATAAAAGTTGAAGAAGAAGAAATGGCTAAGCAAGCTAAAATCGAGGATATTTTGATACCAGTGTTTGACGGTGTAAATCATACAAAGAAAATAAGATTAATGATCCTGCTGAAATATAAAGAGTGCAAGGATCCAGCAACTCGAGAAATGACTGAAGACGAAAAAAAGTTCGAAGCCAAATGGAAGAAGATTGATCTAAAAGCAAGAACAATAATAATAAGTTCGATATCGGACTAACAATTAGAGTATGTTGGTGAATGCGCAACAGCTCTTGAAATGATAAAAAAGTTTGATAAAATGTATTTAAGTCAATCCACAGCCTTGCAAATTATATGCAGAGGAAAGATTGAAGAAATCAAGTTGAATAATTACAAATCAGTTGAGGATTTCTTTGTGGAATTTGAAAAAGTTACAAATGAGTTCAAATTGGCTGGTGGAAGATTAGAAGAAACCAAAAAATTAAGATATTTGATCAGAGCCTTGCCATCAAGTTATAGTTACATTGGAGATTTTATAGATGTTATACCAGAGGATCAACGAACGGTCGACTACGTCAAGCCGAAGGTTAAAGAGAAAAATATGACTCAACCAGAGTCTAATAATAAAGCAAACGTCAGTACCTTTGTGGTACAAACTAAAGGAAAAAGCTATACCTGTGGGGAACCAGGTCACCACAGTAGACAATGCATGAGACCACAGCAGCAGAGCAACCGGGGACGAGGTGCTTAATCCAGTCAAGGTCAACGAGGTCACCAAAGAGGCTTCAACAGAGGCTACAAGAGAGGCTACAACAGGGGCAACAACAGAGCTGGAAACTACAGAGGTCAAGGTCGTCAACGAGGCAGAAGACAAGGCCAACCCAGAGGCGAACCTTCAAGCGAATAACAGGGTGACTACGCATCCGAAGCATGGTTGACACAGGTCTGCAACTCAGAGGTAAATCAGGTAACTGCGATAGAAAAAAGTAGCAAAAATTTAGGTCAGATAAATTAGATTCTTGATAGTGGTTGTACTGACCATAACCTAATAAAGATAAATTCTTTGATAAATTCATTTGTTTAAAAGAACCTGTTGAAGTAAAATTACCCGATGGTAAAAATTTGAAAGCTACTAAAATTGGAACTGTAAAGCTATACTTTAAAAATTATTACAATGAAAAACAAGTAGAAGTAAAAAATGTTTATTATGTCAAGGGTATAAGACAAAATATATTGGAATGATGCAAAAATCAATCCAATGTTAATGTGAACTTTCTTTTGTTCTCTACTGAGAATGAGGGAAGTATCAAACTTCCCATACAAATTAGGTCATACTTTTCTAGAAGGATTGTAACTGAATAGCAGGTCGTTTTATACACACTCGCACACAATCACATTCTGTAAACAATTTCGTCATTTTTCTATAGTACAGGCCCTCTCGAGTACGAGGCACTGCGACGTTTCAGTTAGTCGAACTCTGACCGCACAGGAGAGACCACTCAATAAAAGAATCTTTGGACTTATAATTTTCATGCTTGTGTTCTCTTTTATTTACACCTGACTTCCATATCCAACAGGTTATGGGCCCAGGCACATAGTTGAGGTGTATTTGTTAGTGAAAAGTGACAATTAAAAAAAAAACTTTTTAAATTTTTTTTATTAATATTTTATACTATAAAAAAAAATCAATTGTGCAGTGATAAGTGTACGTGAACAATAAGTGTCACAATGAGCGAAGACTCTAAAAAGGCCAAGCGGAACATTACACCGTTTGATGGTGATAAATATGTGATTTGGAAATACAGAGTTCGTGCGCTTATTGCCGAAGACGACGCTCTGAAAGTCCTGGACGAAGATCCTCCTAAGACTCTAGATAACAAATGGAAAAAATGTGAAAGAATAGCCAAGAGCACGATCATTGAATTTTTGTCGGATTCAATGCTTCGTTATTCAACTGAAACGGATACTGCTAGAAACATCTTCGCTAAGCTCGATGAGATTTTTGACCGAAAAAGCATAGCAAGTCAAATATCAAATATCATTAGAAAACAAGCTCTTAAGGCTTAAGTTCCTGGAGACGACATCGTTGGCTAAACACTTCCATATTCAACAAAATATACTAAGTTTATCCAAAATCACTGAAAATTATACACAAGTAGCTAAAAATGATGATGCCAAAAACTACAACAAAAATAGAGAATTAATAGCAGTCGCAAACAAAAGGGATAATTTATATTTTATAGAAAGTTTTGTAACACGAAAAGATAGCAATTCATGTATGTACAAAAGTATGTAAATTCAATTAAACTAACTGATAAAGAGAAATGGCATAGGGCACTTGACCATGTAAATTTTTAATACTTGAATAAATTAGTAAAAAATAAATTAGTAGAAGGCCTGCCAGAAAAAATTGAAAATTCAGAAATGAAATGTACGAATTGTATTGAAACAAAAATGTCTAATGTACCTTTCAAAAATAACAGGTCAAAGACTACCGAAATTTTGGAATTAATTCATACTGATTTAAATGTTCCACATAATATAAGAGGTTATGGTGGAGAGAAGTACTTTGTGACTTTTGTTGATGATTACAGTAAGTGTACTAGAATCTTTTGCATTAAAAATAAATCAGAAACTGCCAGTTGTCTGAAAGAATATGTAAATTTAGTAGAGAATAAATTTCATAAAAGAGTAAAAAAGTTGCTATGTGATAATGGCAAAGAATATTTGAACCGCGAGATTTATGATTTTGTAAAGTCTAAGGGAATAGAACTAGTAACATGTCCAACGTACGTCCATGAACTAAATGGAGTATCGGAACGATACAATAGATCGGCTATGGATATAGGTAGATGCTTAATACGTGAAGCGAAAATTCACAGACGTTATTAGCCCGAAATAATGAAAACTGTTGATGAATTGTTGTTGAATCGTACAATTGCTAATACAGCGGAGAACAAAACTCCTTATGAAATACTTTTTTGGAATAAAGCCTAATGTAGATAATCTAAAAATGTATGGAAGTCGAGTCTTTCTAAGAATTCCAGAAGCGTTGAGAAAATGCAAATGGGATGATAAAGCCCAATTAAGAGTACTAGTAGGTTATGTAGAAAATGGCTATACAGTTCTAGTCAATGGTAGAGTTATTCACGCTAGACATGTACAAGTAGTCGAAGAAAATACCGAATTTATTTGTTTAGAAAAACTTGATGATGAAAAAGATAGAGATTTGGAAATAAGCGAATCTGAAAACGTAGAAAATGAAATACTGAAAAAAGAATCCGAAACTAATGAATATTGTGAAATGCTCAGTTTTCGCATTTAAATAAAGTTAAGCAGGAAGACATTTAAACGGGTCGAATTCAAAATATAGGTCAATGCCCTTCCCTATAGGATGACACGAAAGAGAGAGCAAGCGCCGGGTCTAAGAGCAGGTAGTCGAGACCACACAATAGGTGGCCATAGGGAAAACTCCGAAGCGCAGCCGCTTAATTTAATTAAGGAAATGAGAGGAAACAGAGCCGACGACACAAGCGACAATAACAAACAATATGTGAATGGAATAGAAAAATCGGATTATATGCACATTATTAATAATTAATACGCGAGAGATCGAATAATGAGAAAATCGCGAAAGTCAAATAACTAGATTATATTTCATCTTTATATACGTATATTAAATTAAAATCACGCGAGACTGATCCGCATACATATGGGCAAACGAGCGACACAATAAATACACATACATTTCCAATAAACACGCTAGTAGAAGAATTATGCCTGAGACTGCGAGAGTACCGAGAAGAAGGAGGTGCGTGTTCAAACAGCGAGTAAACGTGCATATATATAACAGTAGAAGGAGAGTTTCGTTCGAATCTGCCAAAGAAGGAAGCACGCGTCCGAACTGTGATCGCCTGCACACCTGCAACACCAGAAGAAGAGTTTTGTTCGAATCTGCCGAAGAAGGAAGCACGCGTCTGAACTGTGAGCGCCTGCACGCTTGCAACCCCAGCAGGAGGGCTACGTCTTACAAACTACGAGAACGTTGTGAAGGAGAGAGCACGCGTTCGAACAGCAAGTGCACGTGCGCCCCCAGCACCAATGAGAATACTACACCGAGGTCATAAGTGCAGAAGAAGACGGGAGCATACGTGAATTTCGTCGTCGTTGCAAGAAGACGGCATATTAACGAGCATAAATAGAAGGGGTCCTAAACCACTTGCACTCGTGTATTGAGAGATAAGATCTCGAAGTCAACGGCGGCGACTCAACCCACAAAAGAGGAAAGACGCTCTACATAGGGGAGCGAGGAAAAAACCCATCACTGCTACAAGTACAAAAGAATGGCTTTTAAGATGCCTATAGCAACAAGACCCGAGTCCAGAGAAACCATATAAGGAAATACGCAGCATCTAAGCTCTCTGATTGGATGTGCTATTTACAAATGTTTACTACTACCTATGTACGTTGCGACGGGGTGTCCGTCTACTAAGTAGTTGTCTCTCTCTCTCTCTCTCTCTCTCTCTCTCTCTCCTCCCACGCTCGACCAGTATTACAACACATTCGTAATCCGTTGGGCCTTTTTAGGGACCACTGACGCCGACGTGAGAGAGAGGCCGAGATAGAAGCTACGCCGCCCGTGACAACACGCACACACACACACACACGCCGAGAACAAGAGGCTGCAGCAACCACTACTGAAAAGGCGATAGCAAGCGAGCGTCTGGGAAGGGGAACGATGAGCGGCGCAACGAGCGCGAACTGTATAGTATATCGCGCGTGTATGTGTAATAAAGTATGAATGTATGCGAGCTTAGAATTTTCCACCAAATGTAATGAGGATTGTAAGAACGAGTATGTTAGTGTGTAAGAGTGATAATTCGAGAGTAAATACAGAAAATGTCTGTTGAATAAAATGTAGCTCGATTTCAAAGTCTGTAAACCGCTTCTGAGCATGCGTTTAATACCGAAGAATTTTTTTGATCCAAACATTATATATATGTTCTGTAGGATGCCGGTGGCTCCCAAAAAAATTTTCAGCGCGATCCCTTCACTTGGCTTCAAGTTATAGCTGGTCAAAGTTGGTGTTTTAAGCGATTTTTGCATTTTTTTGCCTATTTTCAACGATTTGTAGCTCATAATGGATGCATTTTTAACTAAAACTACCCTGNAAATTTACTTTTAAAGTCATATATACATGTTTAGGCTACCTTATTTGCATTTTAAACCTTAAAATGTGATAATCGAAGGGTTTGATCCGGACTCCGACTACTTTCGTACGGTGAAAAGATACCTTTTTATAATGCTAATGTACCTGTACAAGAGCCAGAATGGCAGAGGCCTTTGTTTTTTGTTTTTATGGCACACTAGTAGTAAAAAACCCTCAGAAATGATTCAAATAACTAATAATAGCTGTAGACAAAGGACGTATCCATCATAAAAATATCACAGTGGTTGTTTATATTAGTAAAAAGGAATCTGACGTCCTTTGTCACAGCTATTATGAGTTATTTGAATCAATTCCGAGGGTTTTTCACTATTGGTGTACCATGAAAACAAAAAACACAGGCTTCTGCCATTCTGGCTCTTGTACAGGTACATTTGCACTATAAAAAGGTATTTTTTCACTGTACAAAAGTAGTCAGAGTCCAGATCGAACCCTCAGATTTTCACATTTTAAGGTTTAAAATGGAAATAAGGTAGCCTAAACAGGTATATATGACTTTAAAAGTATTTTAATTGAAAAATTCAGGNAAGTATTTTTATTGAAAAATTCAGGAAATTTAACAAAAAAAAGTATCAGGGTAGTTTTAGTTAAAAATGCATCCATTATGAGCTCCAAATCGTTGAAAATAGGCAAAAAAGCAAAAATCGCTTAAAACACCAACTTTGACCAGCTACAACTTGAAGCCAAGTAAAGTAATTTTTGGGAGCCACGGGCATCCTATAGATCATATATATAAAGTTTGGATCAAAACAAATTTTTTCATCTTCGATTTGACAGAGAACCACCCATATATATATATATATATATTGTATCTTCGCTTGTGATTTGCTTCCTTCCTAAGGAAGCCTTGTAATAGTAATTTTTGGAGTTTGTGTAAAAACATGTGGGAAGTGTGTTTTGATGAATTTTTAGTCGAAAAATGGTGTTTTTAGAAAATGTCCGTACGGATGTATTTAGTGTGTGTGTGGTGGTGTAGCGTGTGTGTGGTGGTTTGTGTGCGTGTGTGGTGTGATGGTGTGTTGTGTGTGGTGGTGTGGCCCGTATGTATCGCCGTTTCTCACATTCTCTGGTGATGTGTCTAACCCCCAAAGTCTCATTTTCTTTGTTTTGATAGAGAAAGTGGGACGAAAGTCCGTTTTTACAAATTATAGTACCGTTTTTTTATAGTCGGATTGTTGAAGATTCAGTTGTTTTGCCAGACAAAAGTTAGTCGGAAGAAGTTTAAATAAAGTATTGACTATAGATATGTACTGAGAAGAGGAATAAAAATGCCTCTGTTTTACCGCGTGAAAAATGTATAGTTAACGTTCGTCGTTCTTTATTATAGCACCATACAGTGCAATGTTTTTAAATCGCTTTAACTGCCAAAACTAAATAAGCGAATCATTCTAAAAAGAATAAGTATGATTATGAAGGGTAATTAGATACCAGTAACACTTAAATTTAAGTCATTTCATGGGCAGATCCTGAGAAAACATCAAAAACTGAAAAAAAATCGTTTTTGCTTCACGTGACGCGGGATAACTTGGAAGTATAAAGAGGCAATAATCAAGTTACAAATTTTGGATTTAGTTAGGCTAATAGCACCTTTATCCTTTCTTGGTTGTTTAATGATACACAGTTAGTCTGTAAAGAATAAGCTTCAAAATTTTCGTTTTCTTAGCCCTAGGTATACGCTATATAACTGAAAACTGTAATCGCTTCGATCTCAGTCCATTATATGATTTGTAATCTATACTGTAGAACACGTTATTATGCCTGTTTTGTTTATAAATTCGTGTAACAAAATAGAATTTCAGTTACGCATGGTGCGTCATATCATCGTGGCGAATTTTTTCGGATTACTGGTGATTTTAGATACGTTCCGCGAACTATATCCTTATCATTATATCTCGGAAACTAAATTTTGAACTTTTCGTTAAAACATCATGATTATCGGCTAGTTTTTTTCTGTTTTTTGTTTTATTAAATCGTTAAAAACAATATTTTCAGTTACGCATTGATTATGTAATATAATTATTTCGAAATAATTTTATCCATCAAACGAAAAAGCATAAAAACTTTATAGAATTATATATGAAGTAAAAACAATTTAGATATTAAAGCGATACATAAGGTTGAAGGAAGCTACGTGCCAAAGAATTGGCAGCGGTTTTTATGTACAGACAGTTATCATAGTTGCTTCTAAAAAAGTTTAAACTTTGCATGTATTTATTAAAACAATTATACCAAGCTCTTGGGCTTTCTCTGAGTCCATAGAGTGACTTTTGCAATTTACAAACTTTATTGTCTCCAGTTTACCTTTCGGTTCATTAATATATACTTCTGTTTTTACATGACCATTACAAAATGCCGTCTCTACATCCATTTTTTCAATGAATAAATTTTTCATTCGATTTGACAGAGAACCACCCATATATATATATATATATACTAGGGGGGGTACCCCCCTGCTCGCTCCGCTCGCCAACCCCCAAATTTCAATTTACGAATGTACTTCAACATTCTGTTTATGGCAATGAGATTGAAATAAGAGGTCTTTCCGCTCTATATAATGTTTATGTCAAAGTATATTTAAATAATGTTGAAAGTAATTTTACCTTTGGAAATATTTCTCAACCTTCTGAATTAAAATTATTACTAAGTGGAGAACAAGATTCTGGTCATTTTGACATCATTCTTGAATCTAATAACGATAGTTCAACATCACATATTTTAACGCCTAATAAAAAAACAAATATTCTGAAAAGAAAAGCTTTAGAAAATAATTTAAGTGAAAATATTCCATATAAAAAAGTTAAGTCTCATAGATCTCAAACTAAAATTCGTTGTAGAGTTAAAAAAGGACAAATATCAGTAAAAGATTTCTCAGATTTTGGAGAAATGAGTTTTACATGTAAAATGTGTTCAGCAGTATATTGGCAAGAGGAAAAAAGTAAATCTACTTGTTGCCATAACGGAAAAGTTAGGTTATCACCTTTAAGCAAATATAACAAAGATCTCAAAGAGCTTTTACTTAATGATAATCATTTCAGACACTTAATAAGATATTACAATAACTTATTCTCTTTCGCAACTTTTAGTGCCAATGTAAAATACGAAAAACAGAGAGCTATTTATAATTTAAAAATTCAAGGTCAAGTTTGTCACACTACACCATCTACATTGATACCTATAAATAATGAACCTATATGTGGACAACTTTATATTTATGATGACATAACTTCTATAGAAAAAAGACTTAAAACTAATGAGAAATTGACTGAACAACATTTACAGATTTTAACAAATATTTTAAATAGAAATCCATACGCCAAGAATTTTAAATGTTTAAATCAAATATCTAACATACAAAACTTACCAAATTACAAATTATTTTTTATTCGTAAAACCGATAAACAAAAACACAGATATAATGAACCATTAACTGCAGAATGTGGCGCTATTATTGTCTCCAAATCAACTCCTGAAAACTATGATCTTTGCGTATATCCCAAAAATAACTTGAATTGTGAACATAAGAATATTTATTTGAACAAATTGTCACATCACGTAGATCCTATGGTTTTTCCGTTAATGTTTCCATCAGGTGATTTGGGATGGAGTATTGGATACAATAAAAAACCAGATTCTAAAAGAAACGATTATAATATTGAAGATCTTACCTCTAATTCCAAACCAAAACGAAGCTTAGATAACTTGACTCTTTTACAATATTATAATTATAGAGTTTCATATAGACCCAATAGTACAAACTTTTCTCCAATATTATTTAGTGGTAGACTAACACAACAATATTCTTTTAACAATCACTTTATAATGGTAGAATGAATGAAAGACATTCCTTTCGAAGTTAATCAAAACAACTAAACAGATGTACATAAGTTTATATGACACGTTACAGACTCAGAACCGCAAAACTTCTACGAAATGTTCGAAAAGAAGAAAGAAAGCATATTGTAAATTATGTTTGATGTACCGCAACGAACTTACATAAGAGTAGTCCTCGATTACAGTCAACGCAATATCAGTATGCTATTGGTGCAATAGTAAGATCAAAAACAAAACCTTGATTACTTAACTTAGACATGAGACCTGCCCGTGTAACCCTCTAAAGAGTTAAAAACGAGTGTTAGGAACAGTTTCCTATAAGACTTCTCCAAAGGATATTCCAAATATTACAGGTAAGATGAAGGTACAAACGTCAGTCATATTACTGGTGATGATATGATAGTAAAGAATGAAACTATTTCGAAGAATAATAGCTTACCGTTAATCACCCACTAGAATTATCAAAAAAAGGGAATACCTACAGATCGACAAGGCGATCCTAGACATATACGTTGGTACAAGTTACTCTAACAATCCGTATATATCCAATAGAAACTTCATATTGACACCTGGATTCATATTAAGTGAATAATATAATTTTCTGCTGAAATTCCCGTCGATTAGATATAGATTCTGCAAAATTAGTAATTAAACACACCAAATTTTCAGTTACTATTGGACCACATATAGATCATGGACCCAATAAATCGTCCGTTTGCACTGAAATAGATTTGAAGACTCTGAAAAAACTTCCCACAATTCCCGTTATTAATCATCATACTCCGGCGAGATATCAACATACACAATTGATTATCAAGAATGGATTTATCTCTTCTGCATATATCGAAGGCACGAGAAATAATCACGAACCATACGTACCAGATGAAAAATTTAAGAGATATTATTCCAGCGAATACAACTAGAAATGTTGATTCTCATTAACATTAAGCTTCTATTAAAAAATAAAGTGTCACATTAAGTCGTCGAAGTCATTGTGCATTCAAATCAAGTATATAATATTATAGTCCTTAAATATTATTCTCATAAAAGGAGTAGTATGGATTGCAATGAATGCAGCGAGAAAAAAAATTGACAGCCTGAATAATCTAACATGAAAACTCCCGACTTCACGTCTCACTATGCAACAGGAAGCTTGATCTGCAATCAGGAAGATGGTAGAAGTATTAAGCCCCAAATGGAACACTTGGGTCTTGCGTCATTCTATGGAATCCTATTGTGGCTAAACAGTCCTGCTTGCTCGAACGTTTAGGAACCTACCATACTGATCAACAACTACATAGGTTTACACGAAGAAATGCCAGAATCATACAAGCATTGAATCCAAAAAGAAACTACCTTAACAGCATGGTTAATAATTGAATAATTCGAGTGATTTGCAAGACACTTAAATATGTCTCAGATCCAAAAGTTATGGTTTTAGCACACCTGATCTACGGATAAGCTTACACAAAAAAAAAACTTCGAGTAAAAGTAATAATAAAAAGAAAAAATGGCCATTGCTCGCTCAATATCGTATCGCCAAAAGATACTGCAACAGATTTCTTTTTAAAATAATATGAACCCGAGCAAGAGGTCCAACTTCATTTGAAGTATTTTAAAAATTCATAAAAGTAATACACGTATCAAACATACAAAGACGCAGCGCTTGCAATGGCTGATAGAAGATGACACATGTTTTATATGTTTGAAGAGCCTGCACATTAATGTTACCATTTCCGAAAATTAACGGAAATTTGTTGCATGTTATGTTAGCAGAGAAACTATCAAAGCTAATACAATTTGGAATAAATTTAAAAATTTTTTACAGAAAGATTTAAAAACAAAATAAAGAAAATAATGCATCCTATCTCATATTCAAAGACTATATACGAGAACGAGGAAAGATCATGCAAAGATTTCTAGTTTACCCAGAGACAAATATGATATTTGAAAATAGAGAAACATCTACAGATCATGTTTGCTAGTGGCTGATACCTATAAAACGTATAGTTCAATCCCAATTAACTTAACACTAGCTGAGCAAAGTCACTTTTTGAAGCATGTTAATCTGACACAAAGACAAAATTGACTTTATTGATGTCCGCGGAGTTCAGGAAAAACACTTTTTATACAAAACATTATATTATTATTACATGTCATAAACAATGTCACAGCTGTAGAGTCAACAGGAAAGCATCTTTAATTACCTAAAGGTTAACAAAGCACGAACTTTAAGATACCGTTTAGAATTTAAATAAAAAAAAAAATACGATAGCCTTTTACAACTTAGAGTCAGACAAAAAAAGATTAAGAGAGGCAGAATTTAATAATTTGGGATGAAGCGTCAACTATACCTACAAAAAGCTTTAGAAATTATGATCGTCCCTTGAGAGATGTTAAGTTATAATGAATTCCTTTTGCAGGCAAAAATGGATAGTATTAGGAGGTTGAGTTCAGACAATTTTACCAGTAATTAACACGGCACCGTAACACAATCGTAAAGGAAACAATAAATATCATTTATGGCCTCTTTTAAAATATTGAAACTACCATAAAAATGGCGTCAACATGTAGAATTATTTTCTCTTTACAGAAGTAGAGAAGTGCAAAAATCAATACAGTGAAAATACCAAAAATTGGAAAACTACAATGTTTGTAAGAAATTTACACCAAAGTATTAATTAGAAGCTCTATCAAATAAGTGAATCTTAGCTCCTCACAATGAAGAGATCAAAAAACTTAATGATGAGTTTTAAAATTTATTACATGGTGAGCAAAAAACATATTATAGTACTAGATTATGCTATGGGGGGGGGGGGGGGGGGGGGGGCATCACAGGAGTAGATCAAACTGAGAGAATATCATTTAAAATATCCAGTTGAAATTTTAAACATTTTGCGTTAATTTTTAACATTGCGTTACGCAATTCGTAGATGGGCCTCCCACCACATAAACTAAAATTTAAAAGTAAATGCAATAGTTATGCTATAGAAAGTTAAGTAAACAATGTTTATGCAATGGCACTCGCTTTTAAAGATTACTAAATGTTAATTATAACATCGAAGCAGAAATAATTCAGCCTGGGCAACATATAGCCCAAAAAAGTTTTCATACACAAAGAATAACACTAAAATACTGAAATTCGTCAGTCCCTGATCCTTTTACTCTTTTCGAAAACAATTTCCATCACATTAGCGTTTGCCATTACAATCAATAAATCTCAAGGCCAAAGTTTGATTCAATAGAGAATATATGAGACGGCCATTGTTTTCTCCATGGTCCAATTATATGTCGCAGTTGTTCCGCCAAGTTAGAAACCCTAACATATATACATTCACAATGATACAGGTGAATCATAAAAAATATAGTTATCTGAAAGAAATTTAATTAATCAAAAGTTTGTATTAATATTTTTGAATCTATTTGTTGTTTTTCTTTCGTGATATTCATTGGATGTACACGACAATATCATTGCTACGACTCATATTTTCAACCTCTCTCAAAACTCTTTATCCAAACTGGTGTTGGTCGATTTCGAAATCGTAATAATATAAACCTTATTAATTTGTAACAACTGTTTGGAGAATTGTTTGTACTATTGTGTTTATAACAAATAATCTGTAGAAGTGCTACAAATTCAATGCGTTTTTATTTAAATTTTTGGTGGGCAGTTTTGGCGTATGTTATATTTATTATCTTGGCACCTCTAATGTGTTTTTACGCATTTCACTAATATATACACCGCGATACTCTTAATTAATTCAAAAAAACTTATTTTTTGTTTTGTAATAGAGATTTACCCTTTTGTTCTTTATATTTAATTAATTTATAAGACATATTAAATCATGAACAGATGGAATGGGACCACTCCAAAATTTTCTTATGCTCAAGTTGACCTGATGAACAAAGAAATTATTTACAATGTGCTGCGACAGTACCGAACACTTGGTGAGGATGTGGAAAACTGTCAAATGAACAGTACATATAGAGTAACATGATCCCTTTTCCATGCAAAACTATCATGTCAGCGACAGATGAAGTGGGAGGGGGCCGGTGGAGGGGAATGGAGGGGCGGTGAGGGAATGGAGCGGGGTGGAGGGGGGCGGGAGGGGATGGGAGGGGGGTGAGGGGGCCTGGAGGGATTTTGACCTTTAAAATAACGAAATTTTGAAAACAATTCACGCTGTTAAAAAGTGGAGGGGGACATGGAGGGGCTGGTGGAGGGGGGTGCGGGGGAGGGGGCTGGAGGGGCGGTGGAGGGGGGGGGGGTGAGGGGATTTTTGCTTAAAATCACGCTTAGATCTATATAATATAGGGTGGATATATATATATATATATATATAAGCCACTGCTCAAGGAAATTCAATGGAGTGGAGTTTTAGGTTAGAAATCAACACCTATATGATGTAGAAGTCAACACCTGTATGATGATTAACAATATGTACAAAATTGTTGGATATAAGCGAGCAGATGTCTGCTTGCTAGAGTCGGCAGGCCCAACGCAGAGCTACGCGACTCAACTCTCCCCTCTCTATGCCGCGAGTCGGTCACCGCCGACGTCGCTGTGCGACGGCGGCGCTTCACTTCGCCTTGTGCACACGAGCGGTCAACACGCGTTTTAGCTTATCTGTTCGCTTACTTGTGTTATACTAATTATATTCTCATATAATAGCTTGACTACGTTGTATCATCAATGGATGATTAGCTTGAGGTGTTATCAATAAATAGTGTTTTATTGTGAAATCCTGTGTACACATTATTTCTCCCCAAGCATGCATGGTCCGAGCACGTTAAAGTCTCAACAGGTTATGGGCCCAGCACGCTTCCACTGCGCGCTGAGACTTTGCTGGACTTTTGTATGCTTGGTTGAAATAACTCGCGAGTGAAAAGTGTTGTAAGTGCTAGCCAGTTTCTCAGTTCGAAGTACTACGTTCAACGTGGACTTCGACGTGGACAGCGTCTCGACGAGGTCGGAGTTTGCTGTGGAGAGTAACGGCGTGGCATTTTCTTTGTTTGAGATCTCGGCCAATGCAGCCCGATTTTAAGTTTGAACCTCGACGCGGACGGCGTCTTGACGAGGAAAGAGTTTGTTGTGGAGATTGCCGGTGCGGTATTTTCTCTAGTTCGAGATCTCGTTCAACCCAGCTCGATTCTAAGTTCGACAATGTTAAAAATGGCCAACAGCTCGAACAGTTTTGTGATATTTTAGTCAGTAAAAGCTCGAATAATCAAGATTTCTGAAAAGTGCGCGATCGCGAGTGTTGCAGGAAAATTGTGTTCGTTTTCGTGTGCAATCGCCTCGTCGAAATTTTTGTTGGAACATGAGCATAGCGTTGCCAAGTTCCAAGAAATCGCGCGCGGTATGTGGCGTCGGTTGTTTTTCGACGTCATCAAGATGGCAGTAAGCGAGTGCGCGAGAACGCGCGTGAAGCAGGAGCGGTTAACACAGGCGGGCGCCATGTTGCTTTCCTTGAGTGAGAAAGACAGCGTGATATAGACGCTCGCGCGCGCTCGCGTCGGTCTGGGACAGGCTGGGCGAGAGAGATGCGGAGCGAACTCGATGCTGGTATATGTGTCCACGGCGTTCGGTGCCCACGAGGCATTTGTCGAGCTCCACAAAGCACATCTGTAAGTACCTGCCCGATCGCAATACTCTTTCTCTCGGCATTATTTGCTCTGCTCCGTCTCTCTTACTCCGCGCTGCATTTGTACTGATTTTTGAGTCTTTACATAAAGAGAAACTTTGCTATTACTCGACTTGTATCACTTTGTTCCTGACTCTGTCCATTCCCATGCGATTCACTCTTAATTTATCTCGCGAACTAGCTACGTAGCCAAATCACTCATGACGCCTCCGCGGGCTCACGTGCATGAGGACGTGCACGTACAGCAAACTGCGCTACGGGCCAGGCTTCGTACAGCCTTCAAGAAGCCTGCAACTAGCTGCTACATACTTTTCCTCTCGCTTATACACGGATCAGTGGATGCGCCACTGATCATTTATATACAGATGCTTCTTGAAGGCTGTACGAAGCCTGGCCCGTAGCGCAGTTTGCTGTACGTGCACGTCCTCGTTGAATTTAGCTAGTAATTTAAGAAAAAAAGTGAATCAAAGTATTTTGCGTTGTCTTACTCAAGGTGTCGCAGGAGCAACATCGTGCAGAAATTGGATTACGATGAATTTTTATCTTTTCAGCATTTTTCTGCTAGTTCTTGGAGGAGCAGATCATCCTGACTTTTGAGAAAAATCGTTTTTTTCATTTCAGCTCTTTACTTGATAACTGCTCCCATAAGCTTAACGGAGGGAGCGTGAGCGTTGCTCCCTGACCATAGCTTGATCGCAACCGCGCTTAGGCTGATAATGTGCTAGTGTATAACTAAGTAAAATTATGACAGCTTGACGTTACAATTTACTAGTATACATGCACAATATATGCATGCACGCTGTTCGAATCGTGTCGCGCCGCACTGATGGTTTATGGAAAATTTGTGAAATTAAAACAAACGATGCCTTGACTAAAGTTTAAATCAGTTGGAAAATCACAAAATTGTCAAAGTCAATAGTTTGGCGAAATTGAAATGAAAATTAGTTTGATTTAAAATTATTTTAATAATAATTATTATTATGCTTGATTTAATGAATTAAATAAAGAACAGTTATAACTGCCAATTCAGGATATTGAATTGGGAATTTCTGAAAGACATTCAGAGAAAACAATATAATTATCTTCACAGATGAATTATAAGAAAGTTTTGTGATGTCCAGAAGGACGAGAATGAGATCGATCAAAGCTCGAAGAAAATAAATTTGACAGCTTGAAAAATTGAAACGTTTCCAAATAAATATGTACATATCGAAATTCAAATAGCATGCTTTATGTGCATACGTGCGTGTATATATGTATTTGCGTACATGTATATGCGTAAACGTGTGTACATCAGATCCAAATTATTGTGCTGGCCAGTACTTGTAGTGTAGTGTATGTTGTTGCTGCTACACTATGTGTGCTGTGAAATCACAGGTCACGTGATGAGTTAGGCAATTAGCATTGTTCTTTTGATTGTCGTTTGTGAACATTTGCTCCATACAACATTGCCTCCTGTGATAAAATGCTATTTTTTTGATTGTCGTTCGTCAGAGGAGTAGGCATTTAATCGTGGAAAATCCAAGCAATCAGCATTGTTCTTTTAATTGTTGTTCGTTAACTGAACATTTGCTCATAAAATTGAAATTGCTTAAGTATGATTTTTCCGTAAGGGAGTTAAAGCTGGAGTAAGTGTGAAACGAAATCTGCAGAAAAGGACCCGAAGAGGTGGCTTCGGCTGAGGAGTTTTCTTTAAGCCAGTATAAAGAAACTCGGTCCAGTATGAAATATGATTGAGCCTGACGGTGTGCCGGCAATCAGTTCGATATTGTTGAAAACAATAAGTTCGAAATGTTGGAAAACTTGTATTGAAATTGCAAGGTGTCAAACCCACCCCAGTTATGATTGTATAAAAATATAAAACTGGATTTGGATCTGTTAAATTAAAAATCCGTCTAAGGCTGAGGACACATAGTTGGAACATTTAGTTAGAGCAGAACATGATAATAAGTTCTGTTGAAAAATAGCTTGAAAGTCTAAGTTGGAATATGTGGACAAGAAACAAAATGATAGCAATCATTTGGATTCAGCAAATTTTGTTTTTAACAATTTTGTTCAAGATAAGTTGGAAAATGAAAGCTCGATTATGTATCAAATAGGAATGATACTGATATTGAAAATTCAATTTTTCACATTTTAATAATATTGTTCAATTTTTAGATATAATGAACAAGCTCAATGAAGAGGAGACTGCTGATATCTAGCAATAGGTCAGCGTACGAATACATTCAGCCCAAAATAACTTCCTTGAGTGACTGTCGAATGCTCCCTTTTTGGTGGAACAAAATGGCCTGTCGAGAGGACAACTGCAACAAAAATAGGAGCACAACGGATTGAACTGGTAACGAGCATAAATTCAAATTACAATGACGGATGGATAACGTGCGTAGAAATTACATAGTTTAAAAATAGCCCAGGAAAAATTAAATAAGAGACAGTTCATGGGAATGTGTCTGTAAAGAGCATAAATGAACAGTTAAGTTGAACGTGTTTCTCTTTCTTTCTTAAATTGTTTAATATTAAAATTGACTATTTGTAATTGATTCTATGCAATTTATCCGTCAATCGTATGTGCTCGAAAGTTCGACTGAATTAAGTTGGATTATGTTCGAAAAATTTATTATAAATAGAATTGATGTCATGTTACTTTAAGTTGGTAGACATTCGTGATTTGTCTCATATGCTTGATAAACTCAAACTAACAAAACAAAGTGACATTGTTGAAATTCAAATACAGTCCTGCTGAGAAAATGGTTATATGGCATTATGTGTAGTTCGAGCAAAGAGGTATAAAAGGAACTCAGTCTTTAGAAGATAAGTTTGATAATATAGAGCTCGATTATATAATTAATTACTGAGTATATCCATTTGTTTGAAAAATAATAACATTCCTTGAAATCACTGTCAAAAATCCACGTTTTGTTGGAGAAACACAGATTCTTAATGAAATAGCTACTAGAAATCGTTAACAATGAATTCCTAAATATTACAATATTTAACAGGAAAGCTGGACATCTCTCTAGATGACGTTGTTTATGCCTAAACAAACCAAGTATTTTCATCTTGGAAGGATGATTTTCTACTACGACAATGAAGGGTACCACAAGCATAAATACACGAAGCAAGGAAGATGTGCTTTGGATGCAAGGATGTGAAATGCATGTTTGGTTCGGTTACGTTCACTCGAAAATCTTAGCTTGAAAAGTTTGCTTAAGAATATGAAAGTCAGAAAAGGCTCGATTTCTCGTATTTGTTATTGTCGGCGTGATCATTGTATTCGGAATACGAAATGTAAAATTGATAGCGCATCAGGCTGTAATACGATTGAGAAGTCTAAGTTTGATGGAAGTCAAGGCCGAGGCCAATAACGACAAAGAAATTAAAAGGCCCTAAAACTGATAGTATTTCTGTTTTAAAATCCAAACATAATTTCAAGTTGGCTCGTTGGAAAATTAAGAAGTGGTGTAGTGCACATATCAACTCGGAATTGATTTTCAAATCAATGATGATACTGAAAAGCTTGATATTTAATGTGCGAATTCGTATATTTCCGTGATTATAAATTCGAAGGGAGTGGTAACGGTCCGAGTTACGCTACTGATGATTGTTCAATTGAATCTGAACAACATAATCTGTCAAGTCATTATCTGGAAAATTGTCGTCTGTAAGAACTGTAATCTCTAGAATGTACAAATAACTACACTGGACGATGGAGTGTAAAACAAACAGTTAGAATGGAGGGAAAAACAGCTTGAAACAAATGAAATTGTTGCATAGTTTATCTCAGTGTTATGTACGTCTTTGACAAAAGTAATAAGAAAAATAAGAAAAATATGCTCGAAGTTAGCGAAGCTATTAAGCTCGATTATTGATCCAACATATAACAAGCAAGTGAACAATCGACAACATAAGCTTGAAACTAAAGAGAAAATCACCAAGCTGTAAAATAAATAGAGTTTTATGGGGTTCATAAAAGCAATAAGTCTGATAAATTTATGCAAATTACTTTGAATGCTGGATTAGATAAAGCAATGAGCTATGCTCTAGCTATTTAAACTTTGATAATTCATTGAGATTTGGAATAAATAGTTTGAATGAGTTAATTACTTTTAAAGCACAGATTGTGAATTAATGAAATTATTTTGGTCAAGTCAGAAAATTTAGTACAAATTATTATGAAAATCTTGAAAGATTTTATTTTCAATAATTATTCTTGAATTGATGATTTTTAGTTTGTATTGTAGATACATTTAGCAATGTTTGTTCAGTGATACATTCAAAGAAAATACAGAGTTCATAGATGAAAGAGTTCTTAGATTGAAGAGACATAACATGCGTCGAAGTCATTCGCCCTATTCAGGCAGTATATGATAAGCGTAGCTGGATAATAGAACAGAAAGCTTTTCTTGCAGAATTTGATTAAAATTGGCATTGTCAAAAGCTTGCAAAATGTGTTACTTCCGGTGCAGCTATATGTCGGATGTATTAATAAGTTTGAAATTAAATTAAAATTCACCATCCCTGATATATACCTGAAAATAACGGCATTACTGAGATGACATCATACTTATAACAGTAATTCAAATTTTGAACTTGAGCTGGAACGTAAAAGTTGTACAATCCAAATCTGAGCTAACAGAAATTTGTATTTGGGGATAAATACAAAATATTTAATAAGTTCGATAAGGAAAATGAGGTTTTGATCCTCCAAACGGAGGAAGAAAATGGTAAATATTAGAAACGGAGGGAGAAAATGGTAAATATTAGAAACAGAGGGAGAAATCGGACAATTGATACCGTCACGTAAGGTTGAAGTAAACTTAAACTTACTACAAAACAAAAACAGGGCAAATGTATTAGTTGCGACTGTATAAAATGATCCAAACTCATATGAACTGACTATTGGTGCAGATAACAAGCTTGAATAAGAAAAAATAAAAAAAATAGTTGGAGATGAATCTGTGTTAACAGAGGAAAAATAAAATTTGGTTTGTCATTGATGTATCATTAAGCTCGAAAGGCAAAAGCCAAATATCATTATTTCACAATGAAAACTTAAAAAGAAAGTTGGATTGAACAATAGTGACAGTGACATGGTTCAGTTTCTAATAAAAGGTTTCAAAGATAAAAACTCATACATGAAGTCAAACATATGCATTAAAATCAAGTGTTTAAAACTATTCCGATTAGTATTACCTATATCAAAGAACTTTGATTTCAAAATACAGCAGCTTGATGTTTGAGCAACCACTTTGTAAACGACTAGTAGTGAAGTAATATAGAAATACTGCGAGTGTTTACTGTTCAACTGAAACTTGGTAAAATTAAGTTTATAAGATAAGATGTGCCTAGTAACATTCAATAAAATAATTCAAGTCCGAAAGCTTCATGTAAAAATCTTGTCTATCTTCTTGGTCAAAGAGACAATTATTTGAACTACTGATTTACAAAGATGATAGCGATAACCAGAAATGACATAAAGAAGTTGGATAAAGTTAATGTAAAGTTTTAAATCAACCAGTAATGACAACATTAAGTTGGATGAAATTAAGTTGCAGTTTGAGCTAGAAATCGATAACTTAGATACTTATGTGGGTATTGAACTTAACTGAGACAGAAGCGTAAACAATACTTAGCTCGAGAGCATATTGAACAAGCTGGTTTTTCTACAGGAAAGTTGTAGATTCTCAGTCACTTTTACCAAAAGTTTTCGATTTGACATGGTGTATACCATGAACGCTTGGAGTGAAACAAGCTTATCAACGATCAAAACACATCAGAGGTCTGGGTCTTGAAGGTTGAAGAAAAGTTTGACAATTACGAGGACTTTCAGATGCTAGTCTCACTGTCCGTATCTGCTCGAATTTACAAATGGATTTGTGATCAAATTGTATGGTAATACAGTTAGTGATAAGTAGAGAACGCATCACTGTCTCACACAGCTCTGTAAACTTGCTAAGCAGCGTGCGGAGCCCTGGTGTGTATAAGCAAAGTTTGCCAGGAGATATTATATCTACAATTTTCTAAGTTTGAATTTGAAATATTCTATATGCTTGATCTGATTTTTTACTATTCCTCTTCCCCATGACTCTCTAGGATGATGATGTCCCTGAGGCTTATCAACAAGTGAGTTGTATCGCAAGGCTGAGACATTTGATCAAGTTTAATACTATGCTCGAGAACGTATTAGCAAAAATTTGATTAAAATTAGCTGGATGGTTTGAATTGAATTAAAGAAGCCGATTGATTGAATAGCCAGCATATTCACAAGGGCGTTTCCTTTGAATTGAATGCAAGGCTGACTTATTGCTGTATCATAAACTCAAATAACTGTGAAATGCTCAGTTTTCGCAATTACATAAAACTAAGCAGGAAGACATTTAAACGGGTCGAATTCAAAATATAGGTCAATGCCCTTTCCTATAGGATGACACGAAAGAGAGAGCAAGTGCCGGGTCTAAGAGCAGGTAGTCGAGACCACACAATAGGTCATAGGGAAAACTCTGAAGCGCAGCCGCTTGAATAAATTAAGGAAATGAGAGGAAACAGAGTCGACGACACGAGCGACAATAACAAACAATATGTGAATAGAATAGAAAAATCGGGTTATACAGCACATTAATAATGATTAATACACAAGAATAATAGATCGAATAATGAGAAAATCGCGAAAGTCAGATAATAACTAGATTATATTTCATCTTTAAATATGTATCATAAATTCGGGCAAACGAGCTACACTGGGAACAATGAATACACATACATTGCCAATGAGCACACTAGTAGAAGAATTGCGTCTGAAACTGCGAGAGTACCAAAAAGAAGAAGATGCGCATCCAAACAGCGAGTACACGTGTATATATAACATCAGAAGGAGAGCCTTGTGCAAATATGCCGAAGAAGGAACCACGCGTCCGAACTGCGAGCGCCTGCACACTTGCAACACCAGCAGGAGGGCTTCGTCCTAAAATCTACGAGAATATTATGAAGGAGAGGGCACGCGTTCGAACAGCAAGTGCACGTGCACTCCCAACACCAATGAGAATAATACACCGAGGTCATGAGTGCAGAAGAAGACGAGAGCATACGTGAATTTGGTCGTCGTTACAAGAAGACGGCATATTAATGAGCATAAATAGAAGGAGTCCTAGACCACTTGCACTCGTGTATAGATATACGAAGTCAACTGCGGCGACTCTACCCACAAAAGAGGAAATACACTCTACATAGGGAAGTGAGAAAAAAACCCATCGTCGCTACAAGCACAAAGGAATGCCTTTTAAAAAAATGCCTACAACAACAAGCCTAGAGAAACCATATAAGGAAATATGCAGCATTTAAGCTCTCTGAGTGGATGTGCTATTCAATAAACGTAATGCGTTTTGATAGTCGTTTGTGTAACGTATTTTAGCTTATTAGGTATTAGAATGTTGTATAGTTCCGATAGAATAGATTAAAATTAGAATGGTATAAAAAACGATTAAACTATTATTATAAATGTAATTAAATACCGTTATATATATTTAATCGTTTTTTATCGTTTTGATGTTTATTACTGCATTTATAAATCTTTTTTAATCTCGTTATAATGGTATTTAATATTCATTGTTCATTTTTTATATTTAGGACTTTTCTTCATATATTTTACTGAACACTTTATAAATAACACTCGTACGGCACTCTACCACGGCAACTGTTATTAATATGTTTGCACGCATGTTACAATGATTGATTGTATGCAGTTATTGAAATGGTCTTATATACTGACGGCATCTAAGAAATTCTTTACTTTGCCGATGTAATAAAAACGGACGACAACTGGCTGAAGAGTCATGTCTTTAACGTTTTCTTAGTATATATTCAATCCGGACGCCACCTGGCGACGAGTCATTCTTAATCGTTTCTTAGTATAATTCAATCGTTTTTCACAATCGCAATGGATCTTTATTTTTGGTATAAAATTTGATCGTATTTAAACGTTTTCAATCTGTTGCAATGCGACAATTTGTTGCAATGCACTTTATATTGTCTGAAATTCAATGGGCCATAATGTCGTGTTATCGTTTTTAATCAAGATTAATTTAATTGTTCTTAACATATAATATTAGTAGAAGATTTTAATACTTTTTAATTGTTTATTGTTCAATACAATAAAAATGTTGTGGAAATGATAAATGTGAAAAACTTTGAGTAATTGTGTTGGAATGTAAAATAATGTGAAAAATAAAAATTTTACATTTAAATTTGGAGCATCGCTAACATGAAACCTGTCATAATTTTTACAAATTTTCATGATTTTTCAAAATGTTTCACATTTTTACAAATTTATATTGGCAACCCAGAAAAGCGTTCATTTTATAATAGTAACATTTGTGCACTGTATTTCACGTTTTCTCACAATCGGTCATATAATATCGTCGCTCCAAACGAAGACTAGCACGTTCTAAATCCCTCTCGAAGAGTAGTACTTTTCCTTTTTCGCCGCGAAAACTAGTAGATTTCGCGCCCTTGCCGCGAAGACTAACACTTTTCACAACTTTGCCGCGAAGACTAGCACGCATCGCGTCTTTGCTGCGAAGACTAGCACATTTCACGAAAACACTAGTGGTTTTGGGAATTTATTACTTAAACAATTCATGATATTTATGAACGCCAAAGTGGTACATAATAGTAATATTCACATGCAAAGAGTCAGCTAGTACAAAAATGATTAAATTATCATACGTTTTTCTCATACTACAAAAGCATTAGTTAGGGCCGTGAAACGTGCTACTCTTCGCGGCGAAAAGTGAAAAGTGCTAGTGTTTGCGGCGAATAACCAAATGTACTAGTCTTCGGTGCGAGATCTGAAATGTACTACTCTTCGTAGGGAGTGGCGATGTATTATCTCACATTTACAAAATATTATTAAATTTAAAGCCTAAGATGTACAGTTTTAATGCACTCACATTTTTTAGAGTGGAGTAATGCAACTTCTAGGTAGGAGCTCTAGATCGCCAATGACAGAGTCTAGTAAAAACGCTCCGTAGTTTTTGGAATTTAAATATAAGAATGCTTATAAACGGTGTCGGTTTTTCGGGTCAGCTATCATGGGTCACAGGGAGTGCGTGTCGTATTTTTTATTTGTGTAATTCGGATTCATCAACTAACAATCACAAACAATTAAAGTTTATATCACATTTAATTGCGTTATAAGTAGTTGAAAATGATTTCAATGATATGCATTAAATACGATCAAAAATGATAGCAATGAGCAATGATCGAAATATGACTCATGGTGATTAACAGCTATAAGATGTATTATTTGCGATTCTAATACTGTATATTACAAACGATTAAAATGATTTTAATTATATGCGATTAGAAACAATTTCATTTGGCTCATCATTAATTACGTTTAACTAACAAACAATCAAATAGAATTAAAATTTATTACTTTTAGTTATAATATAGTCTTTTAAAAACAATACGATTACTTTGGATTAAACCTGACATTGCCGCATTATTTTCAGCGATTTCAAGGATATTAAAATAGATTAAAATTAAATTAAATCGAATCGTTAGTGTTAATGCGGGTCAAAAACGATTAAAATTAATGCTAAAAATAAGCATTAATTGCTATATGATTAAAATGTATTAAAATTGATTCTTCTGAAATGATCACGAGGATTAGAAGTATTAAGAATGATTAAAATATGATTAAAATTAATCAAATTTTATCGTTTTTAATCTTCAGCTATTAGCAGGGTATGTGCGTAAAGGGTATCGGTGAGGGCGATTTCGAGTATATAAGGCCCTGGTCCGCCGGGCCCGAGGCAGTATTCTCATCGAAATTTTACCGTGCGGAAGCTCTGCCCGAGCGGAGCCCGGTCCGGTATATCGTCTCGGGACTTAAACTTTTTACGTGTAACTCCTTTAAAAGACTTATAATATTTTCGATCGTTCAAAGACTTAGAATATTTTCGACGGTTCAAAAACTTAGAATATTTTCGATCTTTCAAAACCTTAGAATATTATTGTCGTTTATGTCGTTTGTCGTTCTGAGGGCGGCGCTTCACTTCGCCTTGTGCACTCGAGCGGTCAACACGCGTTTTAGCTTGTCTGTTCGATTACTTTTGTTATACTAATTATATTCTCATATAATAGCTTGACTTCGTTGTATCATCAATGGATGATTAGCTTGAGGTGTTGTTATCAATAAATAGTGTTTTATTGTGAAATCCTGTGTACACATTATTTCTCCCCAAGCATGCATGGTCCAAGCACCTTAAAGTTTCAACAAAATTATTAAAGGCTAAAAATATTACAGTGAACGTATAAACTTAAGACTAACCTGAATCTATACAATTGCCGATAGCAAACCTTTAAGTATATCAGTTTCAATAACCTCACTTATAACGATCCTAACGGCTCGGAGTCTTATTACATACTGGCTCTCACTCACATATCAACAAGTGACAAAGCCAAGCTTGGTAACCCACAAGCTTACGTATATATATATATATATATATCTACCTATATTATATAGTTGTTTTGGAGATACTCCCCCCGCTTACCCCCCCCGGCACCATGCCCCCCCGCAAAATAAGGCAAAATTCTTTCATTTTCATGTGATTTGGATAAGTTGAAAAGCCCCCCCCGCAGCCCCCGCACCCCCCGCCCGCAGCCCCCCGCCCGCCCCCCGCACGCACCCCCCCGCAGCCCCCCGCACTCTACTTACGCAGTTTTTCCTAATATATATTAATTGTTGTACAATTTTTTTTATTTAAGTTTTTTATTAGCCAAAAACAATTTACTACAACAATGGCTAATAGCTACATCGGGATAAAATCGATCCAATTTATGACACTACTTTTGAATCATCTTTAACGACAGTTTTAGTCGTGTACTTCGAACGCGTATAATTCAATTTCGATTTTCTAACAATATATCCGGCCTCTCCTAGCTTATACTACTTAAGATATGTATAAAGCGTTACTTCCTCGACTCTCAACGAACGACTCGAGCACTACAATACATTTTTGGATAAATAATGTCTTTAGTCGCGACGAGATCCTACATCCTTTGTAGAACTTTTCCATGCCCTCATAACAGCTCTAGCACCTCGAGTATCAAATTCTAATAAACCGTAAGCATAACTATATAAAGAAGGATTACCTTACTTTCTATGTTCTATGTTTCCACGCACTATGAGGTAAATAGGCCAGAGGCGTTTTTTTTTACTTTTTTGTTAGTTTGACTTAAAGTTTGACTTAGTTTGAAGTAGACTAATTTTATAGGTTTATTTTGCTTTTGTATTGTTAACCTTTGATGTGCGTCTATTACAGTTGACTTTTGCTTTAGGTATTGTTGAACCCCTGGGAATGTGTTCTTATACTTAGCTTGTCTTCTGCTTGATATCATAATTCACTTTTGCGTGTTTATATTCGCATGTAAAACTTATTAAGATCATAAATGACATTATATATCAAAGTCTTACAAAAACTAAGTGATCCCGATCGGCCATCGATATAATATATGCGATTTGTTCACCGGGCCCTGTAAAGATTATATGGAGTAAAAATTGTCAACTCATACTTGAGGGCAAATTTAAACTTAATTTTCGCAAAGTTGACTAAAATAATTAACTAAAGCTAATGAGCAGATTCAAGTAAAGTTTAGAAAGTATCTTTAACTTCGCAGAGATCGATAAATACGTTATAGAATAGATGGGAATAACAAGAAATACTGCCGGATCACAAGTTTTTATGGATGATTTGTCGGCGCTTCATTTTTTGACAACTTGGTCGTTGTAATTCGACCAAGGGCCTTCGACCGCTAGGCTAGGCAACACACATTCTTTATGTCTATATTGTGTTTTAGAAACGTAAAACCGAGTTAATAAAATGAAAAAAACACTATTGTTTCCCTCATGGTGTGTTACTAAGATAAAAACGCAAGAGATTCGGATACCGATTCCTATTATTTAGAAGCCAGGTACTCGTCCTACAACGCGGCCGACGAAGCGGATGTTATTATACAAACAGTGAAGCTGGACGGCCCCTTATTATCAATCTCAAATATGAAGGGGAAAATTCGAGAGTAATTGCGCCAATTTCCAAAAAAATGAAAAAAAAACTATATATTTTAAATGCCATAAGCAGTAGAAGTTCGGCGTTAATTCAGTACTTTTACTTTTTTTCTTTCGATTTTCTCTATTTCGACAAACATTAAATTCTTGACCTTTTTATGATCTACAAATTTTATATAATACAATAAGATTGTTCTTGGCCAACTAGAACTTAATCATCAGATAACGAAAATAACAGTTGAAAAATAAAAATCAAACAAAAACTAAAATGGGGGGTTGGCGAGCGAAGCGAGCAGGGGGGCGAAGCCCCACTAGTATATATATATAAGTATTTGTAGATGATCTCCTAATTTGTTGTAACGATAAAAATAAAATAAATCAAGTTAAAGCTAGTTTAATTGAAAGATTTGCAATGAAGGATGTGGGCAAAATTAGCCAATACATAGGCATTGATATAGATTATAGCAATGATAGACACAAAATGACCTTAAGTCAAACAAAATATATTGAACCTTTGGCTGCTAAATATAATCTAGAAAATGTAAAATTATATGATACTCCAATGGAGACTTATCTAAAATTAGATCAAGCTAGTCAAATAGACGAACGAATAAAGTACAGAAACTTGATAGGAGAACTGCTATATATAAGCTCAGGCACAAGGCCAGATATATCGTACAGCGTAAATTATTTAAGTCGATATCAAAGTTGCTACGATCAAACTCAACTCACTATAAGTATGCGATGCGAGTCTTGAAATATTTGTACAAAACTAAAGACTTGAGACTAACATATTGTGATAATGTAAATAGCGAAATACTAGATTGTATGGTAAATTCCGATTTCGCAGGCGATAATGTAGGTAGAAAATCCACATAATATGGTAACGTAACGTAATTTTTTGTAAAGCCCACAAACAAGGTGCGGTAACAAAATGTTCAACGTTCGCAGAATATGTAGCTTTGTCAGAGGCAGTCTCCGAAATATTGTTTATAAGAAATTTATTGAGCGAATCATTTGATGTAAATTTAAATGAACCAACAACTATTTACGAAGACAATTCAGGAGCAATTGCAATCGCGAAATTCGGAAACTTGACTCCAAATTCAAAGCACATTGAAGTGCAATATCATTATATAAATGAAAGCTACGAAAAAGGCGAAATAAATATTGTCAAAATGGACTCGAAATGTAATTTAGCAGACATCTTCACGAAGAATTTAGATAAAACAAAGTTCCTAAACAATAGAAAAGGTTTAAATTTGATCTAAAGCATTTATACAAAAGGTTCAATTTCAAAACTCAAGTCCACTCGAAATATTCTAAATTCAATTAATCTAGAACGCGATAACAAATTGTATGCGTAAGTGAAAATTTATGTAACACAAATGTATTGAAACATAATGTAAAAATATCACGACTGTAAAATTCAGGAGGCGTGTTGTAATATGTGAATTTATACAGTCGTAATACACAGAATAGTACACGTCGTGACATCTCTGGGTTCGCGGCGATTTCGTGCAGTCAGACGAGCTCATGCAAGAGCAAGTAAACTGCGCATGCCTCGCGTGTACAATCTAAGCGCCAACGACACTGTATACTCTGTACTCGCGTGTCTCTCTCTCTCTCTCTCTCTTGCCTGTTAGACTCCAAGCTGAGCGGACACACTGTCGACTATGGCTGATGCCATTTATCAATAAATTACTATTACATATTATTAGTTAAACCTCACTGCCTAGTTTACTGATTCACGCATTCCAACAATAATCGAGACCAATGCATTTTTGATATGATTCAACAACATCAACATGTCTAGAAACTGTTACTCCACCATTCAGCAAGACTCTATAACCTACTTCACTGTAGCCTAATAATATTCCCATTTCCGCTTTTTTGTCCCATTTCGAATTTCTCTTTTGTTCAGGTTTTCGTACAAAAACTTTGCTACCGTACAATTTGAAATTTTCAACATTTGGCTTCTTTCTAAAAAATATCTCATGCGGAGTTTTCTTTTCAGTTGTGTTAGCTAAAGTACGATTTTTCAAATAAGTCGCAGCACTAACAATTTTTGGCCAATATTTGTTATCTACTTGTGCCTTATCCAATAAACAACGCGCCATATCCATTATTGATCGATTGAATCTTTCAGCAGTGCCATTTAATTCGTGTACGTACGCTGGACAATTATTTATGTAGATACCCTTTTCTTTTGCGAATTATTTAGGTATTCTGTACCATTATCACATCGTATAGTTTTTACTCTTTTTCCCGTTAAATTCTCTACTTCATTTACATACTTTATCATACAATCATACACTTCACCTTTGGTTTTAATGCAGTAAATTTTGGCTATTTTACTATAATCGTCAATAAACGAAACAAAATATTTTTCACCGTTTGGAACTACCACATACGTCAGTGTGTATTAACTCTAAGATATTTCTCGTTCTTGTTCTGTTATTTTTGAACGGTAAATTATGCATTTTATTCTCTATGCATATTTTGCATTTTAATATTATTGATTTAAACTCAGTTGGAATACCTGTCAACAACTGTTGTTTGCTCAAAAAATTTAGATAACCAAAATTTACATGCCCTAGCATTTTATGCCAATTTTCTTTTTTACTCATTTTGCTATTAATATACTCAGCATTGTTTACAGTTTTTTGTTCGATTTCCAATCTACTTGTGATTTTATATGTACGATTTTCTTTATACGCTACTGCTATCAAATTGTCTTTTTCATCAATTATTTTTGCTAAATTACCTTTCGAGACAATCGTGTTACTACCAGTTAATTTCCCGTAACTAATCAAATTTATATTCATTTCTTTGACGTATAAAACATTTTTCATTACAACTTTATTTTCTTTATCAAATGCTCTAAAATAACTAACAACATTTCCGATTTTCGTTACTTCTAATTCCCTACTATATCCTAAATAAATTTTAATCAGTTTCTTTAATTCAACACAATTTTCAAAATAACTATCATTATTTATGATGTGATCAGAACATCAACTATCGAGCAACCAATTTATTTTATTACCTATTTCACTATTTTGCGCCGCATGCGCTGTTGCTACCCAGGCGCTGATGTCGGACCCATTCGGTTGACTCGTACTGGCGCCTTGCTGCTGCTGACGGAAGTTGCCGCGCCCTCTGCCGAAGTTGCTTCTTCTTCCTCCGCCTCTGCTTCTGCTGCTACCGCGGCCACGTGTTGGACCTCGCCATGTTTCACCGCTGTGCGCTGCTTGGCCGCCATCTTTGCACTCTCTTGCGAAGTGCCCGGTTTTTCCACACATGTAACATCTTCCTTTATTTGTGGCAAAGACGTTAGATTTTCTTTCGGAATCTTCGTTTCCGTGTTTCATCTCAGCAAGCTTAATTTTATTTTTTACGTAGTTGGATCTTCTTCTTTTAAAGTATCTATTAAATCTCTGATGTAACTGTACGATTCTGGCAGTGTGTTTAACATGTAGTTTAACTTTTTTTTCTCACTAATTTTTGCACCAGCACTTTTTAGTTCATTTACTGATTTCACGAATTCACTGAAAAATGTAGCAGTGCCACTGTATTTTTCCAATTTTAGTTTTTCCAACTTGTTTCTACAAACAATCTGCAGTGCTGTAGACTCTTTTAAATACATTCTATCAAACTTTTTAATTATTCTAAAAGCTGTAGTTTCTTCACATACAAACTTTAACTGTTTATTCGATATCGAGCTATATATAATATTAATAGCTTTTAAATCTTGTTCATCCCATGGATCTTTATATTTCGTTATGTCTTTTGCTCTGATTATCAATTCTTGACATTTTCTCATTTTTAAGAACATCGTAATTCTTTTCTTCCACATGGAATAATCCTCTCCATCGAACATCGGTATAGCAAATTCTTTCTTCTCTATTTCGCTTACTTGAATTTCAAACTTTTCTTCAACTTCTTCTATGTTCTCGAACGTTCCTTCGTGTTCGAAATCTTCCTTTTTAATTTTCAATGATATTATAGGTGGCAAAAATATTAATAAAAATTCTCGATATATCGCGAAGAAAATATCGATATCTCTGAATATCGATACATATCGCCCATCTCTAGTTATAGGTGCGGCACCCAGTGCTAACGCGTACTGGCACCTTCTGGCTCAAGCTTGAAGGGTAAAAGTTTCTACTATCTTATCAATTTGACTATTAGTATAAAATAATGTTGTTCTTAATTAATCTTATACATTTGAATTCAAGTAATTCCAAGATCTTCTCGGCTAACCAAGGACTTGTACAAATGCTCCCATAATCTGCTTATTAAATTTTCCGTTAAATTATAAATATGTAGTGTCCAAGAAGGGTGTACATGAGGATTGTACATGAGGTTTTAAAAATTTTCATTTAGATGCAACCGCTTCCAAAATCAGTTGATGGGGGAGATTGGAAAGCAGAGCATAAGCGGAGATAACTGTGTTATTAAAAATGTGTTTTACTATTTATTTAAAACTGTATTTATTTATTTCAGATTATTTAGAACCATTCATCTAAGGTGCAAGTGGGGCTATTGATTGCTGAGACTATTAGTATACTATGTATACTATGAGTAGTATACTATGAGTATTGAAAAGTTCAGTTAAAACGTAAGAACGCAATAAGACAGTGTTATTGTAGTTGGCTTTGTTTATATTATAGCCAACGTTGACTTCAAACACACCTCTATTGAGCCTTGTATTTACTAGTAAAGCTGTATTATATCGTGTTTAAGGGGGGCTTTTATAGTATTTTGTGTAGTTAAGGGCTAATTCTACTTTTTCTGTGTAGATAGTGTGTCGATGGCAACTATTATATTGTCTTTATCAGCTTTAGTAAGAGAGAAATCCGGATTATATTTTCTACCAAAATCTTGCCGTTTTATTTATTTTTTTATTCAAAATCCTACCTAGTATGTTAATGTGTTGTTTATTTTAAATGCAACTATTGAAAATGTTTATGACATCTTTACGTAATATTGAGATAATATTTTTACTGTAGTAAATGTTGGACTCGGGATTTTAGAAAATTTCAAATACTAACCGTTTACCTATTTTAACGTGCATAAATAAAATTTGTCACCTAAGCTTAGCATTTCAGAAATATCATCTAGGATTGGAGAGCTAAATAATATAACTAACTATTTTTCTTTTATGTGTGCGAGGTTTTCCGAATTATTATTTGGATTCGTGTATTAATATTGTTGTTTGATTGTAATGATTGTGCGTCAGGGTAGTATTTGGTGTTGTTAACGTGTGAGTGTTGTCGTACATGTAGTGCTCATGTTATATTTGCTGTATTAAAGTTATACAACTAAAAGTATGCACAGAAATTTGAAAAATTGTTTAGAAACAGACAACGATAGCAATTTTTATTTATCTGCTTTGGTTGGACATTTCGCAGCAAATCGCATGGCTCGGCCGTGGAAATTTACCTATAGATTTTTGTATAAAAATCTACACTTTATTAGATAAGTTAGAAACAAGTTATTATATTGTTTTAACACATTAAAACAAATTTGCACTTAAAGTTTCAGCTTACTCGCTATAAAAGTTGTTAAATCAATGTCATACAAGATGTTTAGCAATTTTTACAAATACTTAAGTTTCACATCTTTGTCTTGGCACCAACCATGGCTCGGCCGTGGAAATTTACCTATAGATTTTTGTATAAAAATCTACACTTTATTAGATAAGTTAGAAACAAGTTATTATATTGTTTTAACACATTAAAACAAATTTGCACTTAAAGTTTCAGCTTACTCGCTATAAAAGTTGTTAAATCAATGTCATACAAGATGTTTAGCAATTTTTACAAATACTTAAGTTTCACATCTTTGTCTTGGCACCAACCATGGCTCGGCCGTGGAAATTTACCTATAGATTTTTGTATAAAAATCTACACTTTATTAGATAAGTTAGAAACAAGTTATTATATTGTTTTAACACATTAAAACAAATTTGCACGTAAAGTTTCAGCTTACTCGCTATAAAAGTTGTTAAATCAATGTCATACAAGATGTTTAGCAAGTTTTACAAATACTTAAGTTTCACATCTTTGTCTTGGCACCAACCCTTAAAAAAATATTGTGCAGAGATCTGTGCACAGATCTCTGCACATTATTTTCGTAAGGGAATCTAAAAACTTTCATAGCTAATAAGCTAAAATTTAAGTGCAAATTTTTTTTGACATTTTAAAACAATATAACAACTTTTTTTTTAACTTAACTACTAAAGTTTTGATTTTTATATCAACATCTATGGGTAAATTCCTACGCTCGAGCCATGGAAGTTTCTGCAAAATGTCCAACCAAGACGGACAAGTAAAAATTGCTATCGTAATCTGTGTCTAAACACTTGCTGCGGATACAATCAGTTGTATAACCTTAATACAGTGAATATAACATCGTAATATCAAGTGCATGCTAAGATACTGTATCTCACATTAGAGCTCATTTGACTAATAAATATCTTTAGAGATCCTTCACTTTCAGAGATCATCGCTGGCTATTTTGAGCAGTCATATACTACTTGTTCTTTTAAAATGTTTGAGATAAGAAAAGGTATGTGCAAGAATAGTAGTATCAGTAAGTAGTCTAGACATTTATTGATGTGTATGTGGGGTTAGGTTCCGACTCTTGATTGATTGAGATAGTTTTTATTGAATATAACTTTTTTATATAAAACTACGTCAATTATTCTTATTATAAAGTTTTGAGTTGCGTAAAGCGCACAGCTGTTCATTTCAAAATTTTTTTGCCCGCTGACAAAATTTTTTTGTAAACTGCAAATTTGAAAATTTTGAGCGTGATTTAAAAAAAAAATTTTTTTAATTTTCCACTTTATGGCCATGAATAACGCAAAAATCCATACATGTGTCACAAAAACTATTGTGGCCCAAGGGCTAAGTAGACTTTCTGATCTCGTGTGGTTTGCAGTATACTCATCTTCGGCTCGAAGACTCACTCACCTTTGACTCGTGCTACCTCGCCTTTGGCTCGTACTGCAAACTCTACACTCGGTCTAAAAGAACCTACTTTACATCCTTGATACACAATATACTTTTAAATTTGAATAATATATTAATATTATATCAACGATAAATTTGTTTGTAGGAAATTGTATGACAATGAACTGAAATTTCTATTTGATTAGTAACTATTAAATATTACGTACTTAGCACCGTCAGGAAAAACAAAAATTCCTAATCCAGAACAAAGTCCATTTTGAAATGATCCATCATAGCGCGCCCCATCAGGCAACAATAGCGATCCAGCTCCGCTTTTTAAACCTCGGTTATTCCAATCACCAAAATAACGCGTTCCATCTTCATATTTATAGGTGCCGATTTTAGCTATGCCTTTAATTATAAAAAAAATATTACAACAATTTTATTATTTTAATTATATATTCAACAATAAGAGTAGCGGAATTTTTTTACCGTCCTCCATGCTTTAGATGCTCTAAAAAGATTACTTAGTCTAATACTCCTATCCGTAAATTAGATTGGAGCAAATCAATAGCTTGCCTGAAAGTTTTTTTTTTATCTTAATAATTAATGATTCTTCGGTAAAATTAATGACCTTATGTATGATATGTAGAAGAAATAAATATAAAATTGTATAATAACGTAATAATTTTAACGTTCATTTTTAATATTAAACATAACAATCGTGCTAATATAACTTTATATATATATTACTATGTATTTACTTTATTTATGTTATAGCCAATATCTAAAGCGATAATTGTGAGAAGCAATTAAAAACTTGTTTCTGCATTCTGCATACGCAATCAATAGAAAAAGCATCATGTGTTTGACATAAAAACGCTGTTTAATGATGTAATATATAATTAGGTTCCATATAAAATGTATTCTTCGAATAAATGTTTCTTATACAAAAAAGTTATCAAGTAAAATTGATTATATTCAAATAGTTAAATACAACAGAAGCTCTTGACAATCGCAAAAATGTCCTCTTTTCAAACGCATAAAAAGAAATCGGTTCTATTCATAAAAAACGAATGACAATAAAGTTTTTCACGCAGCTAAGGGTAATAAAGTGGCAGCAAAATGAACTACATTATGCAATAAGAGGCAAAAGTAGCAGATTTTTCTAGCTAATAATTTCACTAACCGTACGAAGCGAGGGTAGTAATCACCTGCAAAAAAAAATATTTATTCTACACCTGGACCATATCCAGACTAAAAACCAACTTGCAACGCTATTTGCATGACAACATTAATTTTGCTTCATCCTAGAGGAAACTTTGTAGCAGTAAAATGTTCAGTTTCGCTAAAACTTCATAGAAACATGTTTTGAGATGTTTCAAGTTCTAATTTCGTGTTTTTAGACAATGTCCGTATGGATGTGTGTGTGTGTGTGTGTGTGTGTGTGTGTGTGTGTGTGTGTGTGTGTGTGTGTGTGTGTGTGTGTGTGTGTGTGTGTGTGTATGTGTGTGTATGTGTGTGTGTGTGTGTGTGTGTGTGTGCTGTAATATTTATGGAACTACTCCGTCAATATCAATCAAATTTGACATGCATATCTATTTTTGGATTCTAAATTTGGAATAAAGTTTTTTATTTTGTAATTACTTTTTTATGGCCATTTTTGCTTCCTCCTCAAGAGGCTTTGTAATAGTAAAATTTTCAGTTTTGCTAATACTTCGTGGAAACGCATTTGGAGGTTTTTGGAGTACGAATCATACGTTTTTAGAAAATGTCCGTGCGGATGGCTGTGTGTGTGTGTGTGTGTGTGTGTGTGTGTGTGTGTGTGTGTGTGTGTGTATGTACGTATACCGCCATAATTTTGGAACCATGCGACGAATCGTAATAAAATTTGACATGCATATATTTTTTCTAATTCTGAATTTATGTCATTTATTGCTTTATGATTCTGACCATTTTATGGCCATATTATAGCCATTTTTCTATTTTTGAAAAAATATTTTTGCTTTTTTATAATGATATGATTTATACAATATATTCAACAATAGTGTATCTAAAAGAACATAAATTTGTCTACTTTTTCCCGCAAGATTTTCTAGATTGACTGATCTGTTCATTTTTTATGATATAAAAGGTAATTTTTGGATAAACATATATAACTCAAAAAATAAATAGTTAAATGTTTTGAAAAAAGTCATGACAATAAAAAACAATGATATCTACTAGTTGTAAAAATGTTAAACAATTTTAGCGACTAGTTTTTAGATAAAAATCAAAAACTAAAAAAAATGTTTTTTTTATGTCGTACGATTACGGGAGTAAAAAGGTTTAAATTGAGTTGAAATTTTAGGAAAAGATTGATCTTTTGATCACTTCGGCTAGGTTCTTTTTGTAGCTTATGAAACCTTTTAGTTTAAAAGATATTAAGATTCAAATTCTTCAACTCTCACCCTGTATACTCTGTGTGACTGAACATTATTATTTTTGTTAAACCATATAATTTGATAATTAAAGCTTAGTATATTTTGAGAGTTTTCATGGTTTTATAAAATGTCCGTGCAGATGGTTTTGTCTGTGTGCGTGCGTGCGTGCGTGCGTGCGTGCGTACGTATACTGTTATAATTCTGGAACTACGTGATCGATCGATCGATTGTCCCATGTAATTATCTTCCACTAGCAGAATAGGAGGAAGCTAAGTGCCAATGACTTGGCAGCGGTTTTTTATCTTAAAAAAAACCCTTTTTCGTTTTTTTCAATCATCCCATTATTACAAACAATTCAGCTAAAATGCATTTGAAAGATAATAAATTTATCTACTTTTTTCCCGTTTGATTCTCGGGATCGACCGCTCCGTTCGGCAAATAAAATAGAAAAGGTGATTTTTTAAAACAAATTTATATCTCTGGAACTAAACATCATAAACTCACGAAAAAAATTGTGTTGATGGGTCACGTGTCAATTTATATTTAATTAAAATTTCAAGTGTTTTGTGTTGGCGAGTCTTCGAGCCGCCGATCCATGTGTCTTCACGACACATCTCCACAGCGCACATCTAGCGCCATCTGGCGCTACATCTCTGCGGCGCGTGCTTCGCTCGTCGGGGCTCACGCTCACCTGCTCACTCTCCCGCCGACCACCGTTGTGACTACAGCTCCGTCGCTCGAGACCTTTTATGACAAGCACGACTACAGAATAAAGCCTTATTCACCCACTTCAGTGTTTTTCTTTCTTCGTGCGNTGCGTCCATCCACCCAGCCACCCAGGAGACTCACTCCAACAGGTTGTGGGCCAGCTCGCTGTCCAGAGGAAGGACCAAGGAGAAGACGCTTCAGAAGTTTTATACGCAATTTCAGAGAAAACTGTAAGTACAGCTTTTGTATGGTGTTGTCAGAAGTGGAAGCAGTGATCGTTTGTTTGCTCGCTTTTTTTTTCCTCGGGAGTGTTTTGTGTATTGTTACCGCACCAACAAAAAGTTTTAGTGTTGCGAAAATAGAAGTAGGAAAGACAGTGCGGGGTCTAAAAAGAGTAGAGAGAAAAATCAAGTGACAAAAGCGTGCGAGAAGAAAACGCGCGAGCGCTTGCCGGCGTGAGCCGGCACGAGCCGATTCCGAGAATTGGGGAGAGGCGTGCAGCGTCAAGCGGCACATGTAAGAGTCAAGCGCGCGGGCTACTGTTTTTCTCTCTCTCTCTCTCTCTCGCTCTTACACAATATATAGAAGCCGATTCACTTCAGGCGAAATTCCACAGAAGTCACGTACAATATACGTACTGTAAAAATATCTAGAAGAAAGCCAGATAACGTATAATAAAATACGGCGTGTTATTCAAACGAGACAAAGTAATTTTTTTGTTCTCTCTCTAAATATGCTCATATCTCTCCGAATAGAAGAATATAATTCAGAGTTATCCGAGTAGAAAAACAAATTATAAAAATTCGGAAATTTTTAATATTCAGACGTATCTAGAAGCACTCGGATGAATAAAGAAAACACACCTCGATAGAAATTTCATTGAAACGGCGGTGCAGTGAATTTGAATTTCTATACAGTACATGTAAAAATTAAATTACACCGGTTCTAGTGTTTTTCTTTGACGACATACGCGTGTGCGATCGCCCCCCTCGCAGAATATTGAGCAGATTGCGTTCGTCTACTCAGATTGGGAGGGAGCACGTGTGTGGAGTCCGAGAGACGCGAGGCTAGTGTTTGATATTCAAGCTTTGTTTTGACTTGCAGTGCGGTCTAACTTAGCAAGAAATCAATTTAAAATTACCAGAGGTAGCATTCATTTTTTGTATATCATTTCAGAAGTAACAACAATCAGAAGAAAATGTCAGACGAATCTCGAAACGACAGACTCGACATTCATGAACATTCACGAGGTAAAGTGTTTTTCTAAAATCAGAAGATAAACAATTTAACTAGAAGCAGAAGCATAGGCCTATATAATTTTTATTTTTTTGAGAATTAAAAATAAAAATCGAAATTCAGAAGTGAATGCTAATCAGAGGAAATTGTTTATTCTTAAAAGCAGAATGAGAAAGCTATACTCCCCCAGGAACACCTCCGGGTGCAAACATCAAGGAGATGGACAACCACCAATCTGACGTGGAAATGAGAATGAGCACATTGGAGTATGCTTTTGAGAGACAGTCGGACATAATCGATCAACACGCTGAAATCATCAAAACTCAGACGGAAGCAATCCTCGACCTGAAGAGTACAGTTGACGAAATGAACAATGCTCTAGAAAACATCTCAGAGCAATTAAGCAAACTAACTTCAGAGGTAAAAAACCACCCCGTTAGTTCTACATTCAGAGACTCAGACGACACTAACACAAACAACAGAGGAGGCAACACATCATCAGACGATAGAACAGTTTTAGGCGAAATAAGCCAAACATTTAAAGAACTCAGACGCTCTCTCAATACAAGTGGGGTTAACCCAAAACTTAAGATAAAAAGAGATTACAAACTGACGAAACAAACGCCACTAAGCACCTGGCTAGACAATCTACACACAGAATTAAAAGCTAACAATATACTAGACACAATTGACGATACAATTAGATCAGACATACTTGACACAGAACAAGAACACCAAGAAAAGAAAGATCTAGCCAGAGACATCATAATAAGTCATTTAGACACATATTATCATAATAAAATCTTAGAGATACAAGTCATGCTAAAATGGATGACCGACCACGGACTACAGCTAGCACTCGAAAAGACGGAGATAGTTCTCTTGACTAGGAAGCATGTCTCGGCCATCATACCGATGCGCGTTGGAGATATAACAATAACCACGAAGCCGACAGCCAAGTACCTGGGGGTAACCCTAGATACGAAGCTGAACTACGGGGCGCATTTAGACAGCGTATGCGAAAAGGCGGCGATTAGGGTGGCGCAGCTTAGTCGATTAATGGCCAACGTGCGCGGGCCTAGGCCGGCAGTCAGACGACTCTTAATGGCAACCACAAACTCTATTCTTTTATACGGAGCGGAGGTGTGGGCCGATGCCATGCAGAAGAAAAAGTATCGTAAGCAGATAACGGCGGTGCAACGAAGAGGGGCGCTTCGGATCGCGTGCTCGTACCGAACGGTATCCGGGGACGAGTCAATGGTTATCGCGGGGGTGTTTCCCGTGGATCTGCTTGCAATTGAACGCAAGCGGATCTACGAGAGTCTCCGGGAATCGGCTAGGGTGGAAATCCGAACCGAGGAACGCGATAGGACGATGCGGAAATGGCAGGAGCGATGGAGTGAATGCCGCCATGCGAAATGGACGAAATCATTGATTAAGGAGGTAGGCCCGTGGGTAGGCAGAAGATGGGGGGAGGTCAATTTTTATCTCACCCAATTTCTTTCCGGACACGGCTACTTCAGGAGTTACCTGTCCGCGATGAACAAGGTAGCGACACCGGGTTGCAAATACTGCGGTGACGAACGGGACGACGTGAGACACACGTTTTTTGACTGCCCTCGGTGGGCTGATAGGCGTAGAATCTTAGAGGGGACGGTAGGGGCATTTACGCCCGACACGGTAGTGAAAACGATGCTTGCTAGCAAGCAGAATTGGGACGACATAACGGCGTTCGTGGAGACGGTTCTCCGCACGAAAAATAGTGACGGGTGCTTAGACGACTAGACGACGATAGATGACCTATAGGTCGTAATAAGACAGGCGACCCCCCGAAGGAATGCGAAAGCGGCTACTGGGGGGATTCTCGCGGCCATATGAGAGGTGGAGTTTTAGTGGGTATGCCTGGCGTCTGT
>CM053170.1:25307754-25349712 GCA_012977825.3 Pteromalus puparum
TAAGATTAGTAATAAGTATAAAAGTATACTTGATCAATTAGCATCTGATACTAGCATTGATGGACCTACTATTGTCAAGAAATCAGATGCTGATACAAGCGACAGTCAATTATCTGAGATAGTAGATCCTGAAGTATTAAAAGGTAAAGAAAATTTGTACTATATCTTTTACTTTATTTCACGAGACAGTATTGGAAATTTCTAATAATTTATTTTAGGGTTATTTGTTGATATTAACGCCGAAGAGATCAGTTCAGCGCATTCCTTATCACAAAGTACATCATAAGATCCTCTATTACTTTAAATCAACACGTATTTTAAATATTATATGTTTTTTTATAATTATTATTCTTTAAAGTATTTATAACTTTTGTGCTCTTCGAAAATTATAGCTAAAAGTAAAGAAAGTCGCAAGATTTCTCATTGTTTTATTTTGTCGCATTTTATTTAACCCCTATATAAAGTTGAAACTCTAAAAATAATAGATAGTCATACATTCATCCATTATACATTCGCCATTTCAATATGGTGCCTTTAAATTTCAAATCTGCTTCAATTCTTTTTTTTAATTATGCGGTTTTTTCAAATATCAATTGAAAAATAATATTTTGTGCTATACAATATCAGAGATAAAACATTTATATTTTGCTTATAACAAACAAACAAAAACTACAAAGTATAATATACCACGATATAGTTAACTATGCCGTGGTATATTATATAATTTGTTTTTTTTTTTTTTTGTTCTGAGCAAAATAATGTTTTTTGTCTGGTAGAGTAGTAGCGCAAAATTTTAATTTTGAATTGACATTTGAAAAACCTGCATAATTTTAAAATAAATTGATTGAACGTATTTGAAACTTAAAGACACTGATTGAAATGTATTTGAACTGATCGAAACTAAAGTTATCGTATTAAAATAGATTCGGCTTGAAATAGATTCAGATTAAAATAAAATCGGATTGAAATGGATTCAGATTAAAATAAAATCGGATTGAAACGAATTCGAAAGCATTGCATGATTATTGAACAAACTTGAAATTGAAACGGATTTGGAACATTAAGAATTTAAAAAATGCACAGGATTGAAACGGATTCAAACTTTTTTAAATGATTGTAACGGATTTGAAAGTTTGGAAAAATTTGTCATCACTCTCGATTGAAACGGATCTCACTGGATTCAAAAAACGGATTGAAACGGATTGAAACGTTCGTATCTGTCCATTTTTTTCTGAGGTTCAATCCGTTCCAATCTTTTTTTTTAACGAGGGGTGCCCAATCCTATTTTGTCCACTTTTTACCTCAATGTATCTGTACCTATTATTTTTCCACCCTGAGAGACTTCTCCGGTGAGGACCATATTTTCAGACACAAACCTTGCTGGTTAAGCCAGCACTCTCTGCCCTCGAGAGGGCATCGGTCCGTCTCTCAGTGTAGCTTTCCCCAGAGAAGGTCCCGTGTATTAGACCAGCTCTACGTCGGTAAGGCCGGCGCTCCCTGCCTAGTGCATCGGATTGACTACCTTTCATTCCTGCCTTGCCTATGGTCCCTACTACTGTTTCGCATTCGCCCAGGCTTACGCCTGTGAGGCAGGGAAAACTCGGAATTACACTGAAGGAAAATTCCAGGGAAAAACCTGCCTCAAAACAGCTGGTGTCTTGGGTACTTTTCCCGTTGAAAATAACTCAGAAAAAAATCCGAGTAACTTCACCGGGAATCGAACCCACGATCCCTAGAGCGAACGTGTTTCGGACGGTTGCGCCTTAGCCAACCGAGCCACGAACGCTCTCTATTGACGACATATTAATAAAAGTACATTTTCTGATTTTACATGGAGTCTATTGGAGAATCTCATTTTCCTGGTTTTAATTTGCAAATATTTATTGTATTAACGAACAGTATCTGTTGCAAATTTTTGTATAAACAAACTAATATTTGACGAATTTAAATTGGTTTTAAAAAATATCAATGGGTACCACTATGCATAATAATTACTTAGTTGAATAAAAAATATGTTCACTTAACCTCAAAAACAGAGTCAAATGTCATCTGGATCAAATTTTTTTGTCTGCATGTAAATCGTTCTATTTTTTTTTATCTAAAATCATAATTTGTTATAAATTAGCTTTTTATAAGACCTAAATGACTTATATCTCTTGTATCAAAATCAAATAAGAATTTAAAAATTATCCTCATTTTGACTAGCGGCGTACCCGAGCAACCGCCTTAAAGCGAGCCCTGATGGAGAATTTGGTACAGAAATCACGCCCTCAAAGAGAACATAAATCTCAATGGAAGCCTCCGTGCTGTAAGACAGGGTATGCTTGGCTCTTGGATGATTGTATGTTGTTCCTGTATTTCCTCTCCAAATCTTCGCAATTTCAGTCGAAATATTCGCCTCTCGACGTAAGTTTCACCTCCAAAAGAGAACACGGTTATGTTCCTCTTCTATGTGGAACGTGTACCTATTGCAATGTGCGCGTATTGTTTTGGAAGCGATCCTGCATGTCACCATGACGATAGTTTTATTGATTTCTCCCGGGCGCATGCGCATAGCTTCCTTACGTTCTCAAACACTCTGAACCGCCGCTATAACTTTATTATCAGTATATGCTTTCTCCCAGAGATATGATTATGATGATTAAAAGAATCGTTTTTGTATACTTAATCAAAAGCGCTTATCGGACATGAGTACACGGAGAGAAATCATGCATTAAATTTTAGTTTTTTCTGCAGGAATTTTTACCATACTGAACAGTAATGTCGTCACAGACTATCAGTTCAATTTATTTTATCATATTTTTTACAGAAATACTTTTAATAATTTTATAATGAAGCGGTATTCTATTCCACTCCTAGGTACATCAAGAGATGTTTTCAATTTAAAAAAATAAATTTTATTGAAAACTTAATCTAAGGCTGAATTTGTCCTATTTTTTTTTATTTTGAGACCACTGTGCGCCGTTGCCTGCGGCTTCTCACGCGCAAAGATACAGCGCAATGCATCTTCACACGTAGGACCGCTCACCACCGACGAATCGCGTCGACGGCAGAGCGGTCAGATCACCGGCGACTACGAACAAGAGCAGAGCTCCTTTCTTGTCTCTCTAATAAACTCAGTAACCAGTACTTGCGTTTCTTGCTGTGCTCCCGGGGCACTTCACCACCCCCGTCCTTTCTGTGACATTTGGCATCCCAAAGTGGGGCTCTGGCGCAGACACAGCAGCGCAGAGATTTTTGGTTGAAATCAGTGCACCGAATTTTCACACCAGAAGTTTCACCAGGGTCCAGCAAATTCGCTAAGTTCGTCTGCGACACACTTAAGCAAAATTCAGTCATCAGTGCACGCGATCAAGAGCGTTTGCCAATAAGTGAATTTTGTGCAGACAGGCTTAGTCGCCAAGGCTCGAGAATTTTTCCCGAGCTCGAAACAAGCAATTTCTTACGAGGCCGTCAGGATCTCACCGAAAAACTCCCCGTCAAGAAAGGAGATAGGCGACGACCACGTAACTCTTTTTTCGGAAGCCGATGGAATATCGGCATCGCCGTCGGACGGCAAGCTTCGCGCCGGACGTAACTAAGACAAGCGCAACTAAATTAACAAAATTTTGCAATCGGGAACAATCCCGCCATCTAAGCCGATCTAACTGCAACCAATTCGGCTTTGCAAGCGAGGCGAGGAAACTCCAGTCAACTCGGAGATCTCCAGAATTAGCATCGATTTCCGCAAATTGGAGTAAAATCTCCATCATCCTCAAAGTCCGCCTGGATCAACAAAGCCGACCTTCAGCCCACAAAGCCCACCTGAGCCAACGAGCAGTCACGGCAAATACCAGCCTTCGCAGCGCCGAACAGCAGCCGCCCTGCGCAGTCCAGTCGTCGGTGTGGACCAGACGCCGACGCGCGCGATCATCACCTCAGCTGTCCAGCAACCTGCGCCAACGAACAGCTCCCATCATGCGCACCGCGCTGATCCACCTAATGTAAGTCTCTCTCGCTTATACCATAGTAGAGCAGCTTGGCTTTCGGGTCGCGTATATTTCGTGCAATCGCCAGGGCATAACAGTGTCGTCCGCGAAGCTCGCACACATTGCAGAGAACGATGCCTCCCGGGCTTTTCGGTCTGTCGAATTCGTCGTTCAACCTTAAAAGAATGAAAGAAAAGAACCATGCGATCGAAAGTGAGCCTGACGAGCACGCTAATAAACAATTTGGCTTCGCGATGCAGGCCTTTACCGGCATCGATAAACAAACGCCGTGGTCGCGTAGAACTACGGCTATGACAATCGCCGAGAGAGAAGCAATAATCAAAAATGAATCGGGCACGCGGCCAAGGGATAATCGTATTTCGGATGTCTAGCCGGAGGCGCAGCTAAGCATTGCAGGCGGTGCCAAAAGGAAGCTCCCTTCCAACGAGTTTCCCAGCTTAACCGAAACTGAAAGTTATAACCCGCCCCGAGGGCTAGCACCCAGCCCGGTATCGCCAGCAGACAGCGCGCGTGCACTACCTCAATCGGGTCTTGAGGGGTTTTCCCAGCTCGATTTACAGCCCCTATAGCACCCGATAATTTGGCAACATTGCCTCAACATTGCATTGCAAGACTGGCTAGATTCGGCAATATTGCTAGCGCGTAAAACAACATTGCTGCAACCATTAGGCAATGTTGTCACGCACCAAAATGTCCGCTTTTTCATTGCGAGGCTGGTTATCTCCCACAGAAATCCCAATATTTTGGGAACATTGCCTAAAGATTGCCCTACCAGATTGTGCAATATTGCATGAAGCCTTATTAATATTCCTGCCACTATTTAAGAAACATTGCTACTAGATTGTGTAATATTTAATTAATATTGCGCTAACCTTAAAATATTTTCGCATCATTATAACAATTTTTATACTCAGAATGTTCGATTCGGATAACCACCGATCGAATTGCAAATGACGAACTGCGAGCCGACGAAGCCCGCAGGCGAGCGAGAGTGGAAAGAATAATGGAATTGGCCGACCTTGATGACCGGAACGAAGAGACAAAAGTACATATCCGGGAAATCGTGGACGAGTTTGCTGGCGTTTTCGGTCTCGAGGGAGAACCGTTGCCCGCAACACACTTGCTCCAGCACAAGATTATCCTCAAGTCGGATAAAATAATTCGGAACCACCGGTTCCGGTTTCCTCCTGCCATCAAGGAACGCATAATAAAAGAGCTTGCCAAGCTGCGCGAGCAAAATATCGTGGTTCCGTCCAGCTCCAACTACTCGGCCTCTCCATGGATAGTACCTAAGAAGCCCAATGCCCAGGGCAATAAGAAATTTTGGCTGGTCACTAATTTTCGCGTGCTGAATGCAGAAACGGAGGGGAGCTGTCACCACCTACCGTTCACCAGCGATATCTTGGAGCACCTCGCTGCCGCCAATTACATTACCGTAATGGACCTCAAGTCGGGCTATCAGATCGAGATGTACCCCGACTCAGCTCACCAGACGGCGTTTTATGCGCCCGACGGCAAATACGGCGACCAGCTGTTGCAGTTCAACAGTATGGCGATAGGCCTCAAAGAGGCAACGATCACTTTTACGCAAGGAAAAATTTATCACAAGGAAAAATTGGTTCAGACCAGCCGTGCGCGTTCGCGTCCCGGTGCTTGAAAGGTAGCAAACTTAAGTATCCTAACTACGATAAAGAATTATCGGCGATAGTTTTCACCAAAGAACAATTTCGTTGTTATCTTTTTGGCAGAAAATTCATCGTGTGCACCGACCACGAAGCTCTCAAGCACTTCCACACGACGAAAAAGCCGGACCTGCGCTTTAATCGCCTCAAGTCCGCGTTGACCGGCTACGACTTCGAAATCATGTACCGCCCCGGGATAAAGAACGCGAAGGCGGATGCACTCTCCCGCAACCCGGTACTGGCCGCGCACAGTGTACCAATATCCAATTTTTGTGGCTAAAATTCGCTCGACAAGCCAAATCGCAATCAATCTTTCTGAAAAATTGCAAAATATTCGTACGATGTTTCCGGATCACGTACAACTGCTTATTTTCAATAAAAGTTCACATAACCTAAAAGAAAAATAAGGAAACACACGAATCTATAAAATGTCAAAATCCTGATTTTTACCAACATCGCTTAAACTGTAAAAAAAGATGAAAAGAGGATTGCGGATTTTGGATTTCTGAACTCTGAAAACATGAATTATAGATTCTAGGTTCATATTTTATTTAGGCCTTTGTTTTTTGTTCTCAAGGGACACAGTAGTGGAAAACCCTCTGAAATTATTTAAATGACTAATAATAACTGTGACAAAGGACGTATTCATCTGGACCATTCATAAAAATATCACATTATTAGGTTATGTTGGTAAAAAAAGAATCTTACGTCCTTTGTCACAGCTATTATTAGTCATTTAAATCATTTCAGAGGGTTTTTCACTAGTATGTGTCCTATGAAAACAAAAAACCAAGGCCTCTGCCATTCTGACTCTTGTACAGGTACTTTTGCACTATGAAAAGGTATTTTTTCACTGTACAAAAGTAGTCGGAGTCCAGATCGAATCTTAGATTTTCACATTTTAAGGTTTAAATTGCAGACAAGTCAGTTATAGCATATATATATATAGGACTATAAGGGAACTTTTATTAAGAAGTTGAGAAAATTTTACAAAAAAAATACAGTGTGTTTTTAGTGAAGATTGCGTTGTCTAAGAGCTATAAATCATTAGAAATAGGCAAGAAATGCTTCAATAACCAACTTTGAACCCTTATAACTCGAAGAGAATTGATCGAATCGATCTGGAAATTTACAGCTGACATCGTAGTGACCTCTAGAACATATCCCCTAAGTTTGGGCAAACATTTTTTTGTCGCGCACGATTTGTCAGAGAACCACCCATATGTATATATATGGGTACTATGCACTTTTTTAATTATATATATGTTTATATATATAAATATATATATATGAAAGAGAAAAAAGTTATTTTTTATTTTTTGATAATTTAAGGTGTCTAAGACCCCATAATGCTTCTAAAATGCCGATTTAGTGTTGGTGGTTCATAAAATATAAACCTAAAATCTATATTTCATATTTTAAGAGTTCAGAAATCCAAAATCCGCAAGTATATACTCTTTTCATCTATTTTTTACGGGCAAAGTCGCGAAGCCAAAATCACGCCCAAAAGCTTCAGGCGACCTTCCAGTGGCCTCAAAAGGCCCAGCGCTAGAGCCCTGGCCATGGTCCGAAAACAAGGCCAAGAAAAAGCTGAGGGTGAACATTCAAGAGATAGCGCACCAAGGTAAGGGCGGCATACGAATCGACCTCTGGGTGATAAGCTCGTCCGAAAAATCGAAGGGGCACGCGTCGGACTTGGAGCTGAGAACTGCGCAGCAGCCTGCACGCACGAAAAAATGAGTAGCAAAGGGTGACAAGCCTTGTCAGTTCCGACATCGAATCCGCCGGACAGGATAAAACACTGGCTAGTGGGAAAACCGCTTCGCAACAATCCGAAGACGATCCACCCGAGGACGTGGGTAATCTGACACCTCCAAGCTTACCGGGAACAGAAAGCAGAGCTTGCGACGCTGGCTCAGCACTGCCACTCTCTTCCCCCGAGATAAGCGGGCCGCACGAGGACTTCGACGGTATAAAATTAAATATTATTGTTATTCCTCTCCATTATAAACTTGTAAATTATCTTTACTCCAAAAATAAGAGGGCAACCCTTAATGGAAAATTAATTCCAAAACACAAAACAACAATATTGCTGGCAACGTTTCGTCCCTGGTGGGGACCTCATCAGGCCTTTATTAACATAACGTTTCATAACATAACATAACATTAACATTTCATAATGAAAATTTGTTTATAGTTAAAAAAATGCTTGGCGAGAATAATTACCCTGACATGTTCATTGACAGTTGTATTCGTTATCGAATTAGATATCACATGTTTAACAAACCAAAATTTAAAGACAAAAATAGCAAATCTACAGTAAAAAATGTCATCCCAATCCCTTTTCACGAAAAATTGTTTTTCACTTGTAAGTCTACTTTTAAAAAATATGGTTTTACTATAGTTCCTTGTATGACAAATAAATTAAACACTATTATTAAATTAGGTAAGGATAAACTAGAAAAATGGTGTGAGACTAATGTTGTATACGAGATTGCGTGTAAGGATTGTAATGCTACTTATGTAGGCCAAACCAAGAGAAGTTTAAAAAAGAGAATAGATGAGCACAAAAAAACTCCTCTTGACAAATTACTACCAATTCCTGCTCATATTAATAATTTATCACACAGTTTTGATTTTGATAACGTAAAGATTCTAGATAGAGAAAAAAATAATTTTAAAAGGCTAATTTCAGAAAATTTATTTATTAACATTAACAATAATAACATTAATAAACAAGAGGATTTTAATACTAATAGTAGACAATACANGTAGACAATATAATAGATTAAATAAATTTTTGAAATAAACCAGATTAATTTACTATATTAATTCTCTTTTTTGAATTTTTCTATACGCAATTGTGTAGAAGAACCTTTATATATAGGCTTCCGATGTTTGCGGGTATAAGTGAGCTTGGCGCTTTCTATGTATGCGTGTGTATGTGAATTCATCCTCGCACGCACTCTGTACATACTTGTTGTCTTTCACATATAATGTTATAGACAGAGAGAGTACTGACGACGTATGAGAGACATATTTGTCTCTCTTACATTTATATTATTATTTATGGTTTGTATGAACAAAAACTACTGTAGTGTCGCATACATATGTTGCAAAGTATTATTGTATTTGTATTATTTTTTGTTAATAAAGGCCTGATGAGGTCCCCACCAGGGACGAAACGTTGCCAGCAATATTGTTGTTTTGTGTTTTGGAATTAATTTTCCATTAAGGGCTGCCCTCTTATTTTTGGAGTAAAGATAATTTACAAGGTATAAAATTAAATTACGACAGACCTCGTGTATCCTCCGATAACGAAGCTTCGGTAAGCTCCGGCAACGCCTGCACGCACGTGTTTATTCGGAAGAAACGGTGTGCAGAACCGCACGTGAAACTTCGGCGATACAACGACATTCCAGCAGCACCGCCGAGAANCCCCCTTCCCCCCCCCCCCCCCCAGGACCATCCACTGAAGTCGGACATGCGAAAATGCCTGAAGACGCTAAGAAGTGTGGTCTCTAAGGAGGAAATCCGGAGCCTGGCCATCATACGCGATTTAGCAATGTTGATGCTTACGGAATGGAACACATTCTCGAGCTGTTCGACAGCATTTTTGCAGGAAGGGCAATCGTTGCGGTATTGTACAGAAACAATCTACCCGCCCCCCTGGTGACCTCGCGCTTCGAGGTGATCAAAGAATACCACGAAGCCGCCATGGGAGGAAACCGAGGGGCTGCGAAGACGTACAGCAAAAGCGCCAACGATTTTTATTAGCGCAATATGCGCCCTGACGTCAAGCAGTTCGTTGCTCGCTGCGCTACTTGCCAGAGCAACGAACTTATCCGCATAAAAACACGATTGTTCCTGCTAATTAGCAACACGCCCGCGACCCCGTTTGCCCAAATAGCCCTAGACTTTTAGCCGACGAAGTCGCACGCGTGCTTACCGAGAAAATTATTTGTGTTTTCGGCACTCCAGCGGCAATCGTGACGGACCTAGGGACGCACTTTCAGAATCGCGTGCTTGAAGAGCTGGCAAAGACTTTCGGTATCAGAAAATTCTGCACAACGGCGTACCACCCTCAATTAAACGGTTCAATCGAACGGATGCACCATACTCTACACAGAATATCTGCGAAAGTATGTGAAGCGCATCGAAAAGTGGGACGACTGGACGCCTATCTGCCAGCATGCTTACAACTGCACCAAGCATGAAGCACTAGGTACTCCCCGCACGAATTGCTAATCTCACGGTCCTGCAGACCACTGCAGCAATGCACGTGGTGCAGTCGAAGTACCACTCCAAGTACTATTATGACCAAAAACTAAACTTGGTACATTTCCGGAAAGGCGAGATTGTGTTCCTACTGAAGGAACCGAAGAAGGGAAAATTCTCGAAGGAGTACCATGGCCCGTTCGAAATCATCGCCATTAACCGCAAAATGCATAACGTCACGATTCAAAACGAAGAAAAGACGAAAGTAGTTCACGTGGACAAAATCAAAAGACCAAACGATTTGGCCAGAGAAGTCGATTCTTCGGGAAACCCCGAAGAGTAGTCGTTTTTTCTTTACTGTTTTTTTTTTTGCGCGTCCCCGGACGGGACGCGCCGAAAAAAACGCCTCCTACAAGCTTTTCATCCACATAACGCGAAGACCAGGCTGCTCTACCCAATTACTCATGAGCCCAGTAACCCTAATCGAGTGTTTCGTCACAGAATCTGGGCACTCTGCGCACAAGGACTCGGCGAGCAGTGGCCGGTCTGCAGCCCCGGCCATTCCCTGCAACAGCTGAAGCTCGAGAAGAACCTCGGGCTGATAACCGAGAAGATCGTCCCGCTCACCACTTCCAGCACCAACTGGAATATAATCGAGAAAATCGACTTGCGTGTATATTTATCTACCGCGGAGAGCCTCGTCACTCGCGTCTCGGAGGCAGCTAGAGCCTGTGAGCCCCAATGCACTCCGAGCGCGCTAATCAAGGAGGCTCAATCGGCAACCCGACAAGCCGATCGCGTGATGGAACTAATCATTACGCACGGCGAGCCCATCGGGCCGCGCCGCGTACGCCGCGCCCTCCACCCCTTTATCGGGTCCTTGCATAAATTCTTATACGGCACCCTGACCGAGGCAAACGAAGCAGAAATTCAGGCCGCAGTCAGGGTGATAGCCGAGAATAACCGCCGTACGGCGGCCCTGCTCGCGAACCAGACTGAAATCGTGAATCACGAACTGTCGAACCTGAATGAGCGTATAACCAAATTGGAAGCGGCGGCTGAAATGACGCTGAATAAATCAATTAACAACGCAAACAACATGTTAAAGCTCGACATAGAGCTCAACATCAAGGCTAGCATCGCGCAATTTAGGGGTGACACGAAAATAATCACCGACGTGATTATGTTCGCGGTAAAGGGGCTCATCCACCTGAGAATGATGCCCCCCGAAACTATTGAAAAGTCGGCCAAAACAGTGGCTCACCTGCTAGTACTTACAATCTGTGGCAACAAAGCCAGACGGCGACATAGCCACGCGGCTCCATCCGCACCTAAACGCCAAATTAGTATAAGTAGCCGCGCCGCCACCAGTAATGAGGCGCACAGCCACTTGGTGGCAATCGCTTTTGCCCACCGTCCCCGCGATTCCCCGCGTCGGCTGTCCTCTCCGACGTGGCGAGAATCGGCCAGGAGGCGGCAAGACTTCTCCAGCAACGCCATCCGGCATTCCTCTAGGAGGAATGGCCAGCAATGGCTCTCGGTCGCAAGTATTTTCTCCCGTTCCTTACCTCAGACTACGCTCGAGAAAGGCCGTTTCATCGCAGCCACAGCCATTCTCAACGGCAGCAACCCGCAAGCGGTGTTTCCTCCCCATGTCGGGGAAAGTCCCCCAATTGCTAATCTGTCGCCTGTCGGCTGACCATGGCCGGGTCACCATAATGGTGAAGTCGGACTTCCTGCAATAGCAAGCCTGTAACGATGTGGATTTTTAGGGAGAAAACCCCGTCACCACTCACGTTAATATGCACTACTGCTGAAGGCACTCTTTAAATATCCCGACCGAATTTGTTAACGGCGCCAGGTCGGAAATACGCACCTATGCACAACTGCTCTATTCGGGTTTCCGGCTAGTCTACACTCTCTCTCTCTCTCTCTCTCTCTCTCTCTCTCTCTCTCTCTCTCTCTCTCTCTCTCTCTCTCTCTGAGGAGATTCGACCGTGGAAAGTTGGGGAAAATGACAACACTCACAATTAGCGACACTTTCTTAATTTATTATACTACTAAAATCCGGCAGTGATTTACTCGACTGAGAGACAGAATTCCGACTGTTAAGATTACAATCACGAATAGTACCACGTCGATTATCACAAAATCTCTATTGTAAAACTCACTCAACACACGCACTACAAACTTCGGGTTACAGCTAATGTCCGACAAACAATTGCCACGAGGCAGCAACTCTGGCGATCGAACTTTTTCCGGCTTGTTCTATCACTCGCGATTACTCGAGTTTTCTTGCAAGTCAACGGCTACCTTCTCAACCTCAGCTTCAACCTCCTTCCTCCCGTTCTGAGCTGGCTCGTACCCTGCGAATTCGCGCGAAAAACGACAAAATACCTTTTGGTAAAATCGGAGTACCGGAGGGCTGCTTGTTAGGCTGCTGCGGAAATCCAAGTGAGCGAGTCGTCGTCTCGCCGCGCGACGCGACGCCTCGCGTACCTTCTCACGCATGCGCACAACATACTTGCATTCTTTACAATGGTTTTACAATCTTTCCGGCAGAACATTCTTTACATGACTTATCATAACCCACTCCAGGTTGCACACACTTTCCATTCTCGGTTTACAATAATTTCTACGCATACATTTTCGTCGATTACAAAATTACCCACACAATGGCGCAACACACATACACACGCACGGCACGTATTCTCGCTCGCCACGGCGAGAGGTTACCCTCTCCCGGCCACTCGCTCGTTCTTGGGCTCGAGCCGCTCCGGTAGGTATCGGTGCCTCTCGTCTCGACAAGTGTGCGTGAGCGGCGATATAGTTATAGTAGTCCGGCTGGCGTCGATGCGGTGCGGCGTAATGCGACGTTGGCTGCTACTTTGTTCTTCTCTCTCTCTCGCGGCTGCTAACTGTATTATCAACTGCTACTCCGGCGTTTCATCTCTCTCTTTCTCTCTCATGCAGAGTATGGCTACTCGGCGGTGATTCGGCTTCTCTCTAAAATTGCATACCAAACTTATGAGTATTAACTCTTGGTGAGGCAGCTCCGACAGAGAGTAGCATGAGTGAGAGAGAGAGAGACCAATACTAACAAGACGGTCACCCCGTCGCAAGCCGCTGCACTCATTCCGCGAGCGCGACTTCATGGTCGGCCCGCCTCGGGGCCTGCACCGGGGGCCGGTCAACGGAAGCTGACCGCGGCGCCCAGCGGCCGTGACAATTTTGTAAATTAACCACGAATCGACGCGGTCTAATGGCGAAAGAATCTGTCTCTTTTTCCTCTTGCAAGGGAAGAAAAGCACTTTTGAACGACACTCACTAAATCGCGGAATCGTAGCAACTCGTCCGATCCGTCTCGATCCGCAGCCGTACCAATACTAAACGACGATTATACTTCTCAGCATCGGCTATGCCATGTCAGGTGCTATGGTATGCGCTTTATCGCCCTTATAATAAACACGGCACAACTAAGTCTGCCGTCAGCACTCTAGACGCAACTTAGCTGCGCCCTCCAGCGCCGTCCGAAGTATTAAATTATTTTTCTGCTTTATTTGAGAACAATGCGTCGTTGTACGTCCGCCCAACCCAAACTACGGCGAGGAAAATTGATTTTCCTTCGTTTCCGACGCACAATGCATTCAGCCTCCCTGCGGCCTGCACGCTGGCCTACTCGTTTAAGAAAACAGAACGCTTGCTAGGCGATATAACTCGTCGGAGCACCAGTATAACAATTCTATTCTATTCTATTCTAAAGTAATACTGGAACCCGTGCACCAGGAAGATTATAGGAAAGGAGTGTCAACGCAACGCTTAAGAAATACTGAAAACTATTAGAGAGTAAATCGCCAGTAGGCGGCGCTACAAACAGTAAGTTTCTAAGATGGCCGCCGTCTTGCCGCCAGCTGACTGAGCTGACTCAAATGTGCTTCAGTGAAATAATTTAAGATATTGTTTATTGACACTCCTTTTTATAGTAGCAATAACATTATCGTCATGTAAAATTATCCCCTGAATACGAATTTCAATATCCCAGATCTGTAAATTTGAAGGATATTTTAGTATAAGCATTTTAAATGCAAAATGCTTGGTATTTTTTGTACGTTTTTTTCACTTTTTGGCATGTAGCTCGGTTAAATTTCACCATAGACAAAAAATTTTTATTGTAGGTTGTTCCTTAATAAATTACCTACAAAAAAGTCACTCGTGGCTACTCTCTAAATTCAATACTTTACTTACAGTATGGCCTTGAAGAAAGTAGTATGTTTGCATGAGTATACTTCAAGCCCTTACTGTAAACAAACTATTGAATTTAGAGAGTAGCCACGAGTGACTTTTTTGTAGGTAATTTATTAAGGAACAACCTACAATAAAAATTTTTTGTCTATGGTGAAATTTAACCGAGCTACATGCCAAAAAGTGAAAAAAACGTACAAAAAATACCAAGCATTTTGCATTTAAAATGCTTATACTAAAATATCCTTCAAATTTACAGATCTGGGATATTGAAATTCGTATTCAGGGGATAATTTTACATAAGGCTAAAGTTGTTGAGTAGATGCTACTACAAAAAAGGAATATCAATATAACATCTTTTACTGAAGCACATTTGAGTCAGCTCAGTCAGCTGGTGGCAAGATGGCGGCCATATTAGAAACTCACTGTTCGCAGCGCCGCCATGCGGCGAAAAAAGTTTTCAGCGGGATTTTGCTCATTTGCCGTATCTCGTTGACACTCCTTATCTATAGTCTCCCTGCCGTGCACTTTCGGCGACTACGACAGGCCAAAGTGCAAGACCGGCTACCATGAACTCCCTCTCGGCCGTTTCCCGAAGTCCGCAAATCGGACCAGGCAGTCACCTGCTGCCGCCTGGGAAATTTCTAATCTGGTCGTCAAACACCGGTTAGAGGCTAGGTTGGAACAAGAAACCATAAACAAGTACACGCGATGCGAGCGAGTAGCAGACGAGCGAGTGGCGGCCGGGGATTATTACTCCATAAAAAAATGATAGTAAACAAATAAACACGGTCGACCCGTCGCGCAGATGCGATATACCCGAGCCAGAACCAGTTCGCATGGCAGCTACCCGCTCCTGCCAATTTGTTTGATGTTTCACACTGAAAATACCTCAGGGCAACAGCTGTACGATTTGTCGGTATCGAGCGACCCCTAGATTTATGTGCACCGAATTCACGAGTTTCGGGCACCAGCAGCCCGAAACCAGCGGCTCGAAACTACACGTCGTTTCGTAGAGTGGAGGCACTGGTTCGTGATGCGGGAACCCTGAGGTATTTTCAGTGCATATTTGAATATATTTAGAGTGGCAGAGGGAGCGAAACATCACCCATTTCTCGCAATTCTCGCTGCAATACGGTACGATCGTAATCCTCGCACTCTGCAAGATGATCCGCAAAATATCTGCAACAGCGGCATTTAATAGCACGCTGGCACTCTTCCTGATAAGCGGCGTACCTCAACGAGAGGCTAAACACTTCTAGCTTAGCATCCGGGCGCCCGTGTAAAAAAATTAGTCTGGGATCAGTCTAGAAAACGTCTGGCTTAAGTCCGACTAGAATAGTCTAGGTATAGTCTTGCTAAGGAGACTTTCCCAGACTTATTCTCAGACATATTATTTATACCCTTGCTAAGTCTAGCAAAAATCCCAGACATAAAAATCCCAGACTCTTTTTTCCCAGACTATTGTTATTTATCTTGAGAATACTGGAAATAGCGCAAGCTAGACTTAGATATTCCACCAGGTCAATTTTGTCCTCCGATTCTGAGCATTTAGGCAGCAGAGAACAGCTGTAGTTGAGAGCGGTGATGTTTTGTAGGCGTCGATCGGCGACAACGCGTTTTCTGCTGCGGCTGCGCTGCCTTGATGATCTGCAAGCGGTTATCTGGAAATGATGAAAATCGAAAACAAAGTATCTAAACCTTTTATTTATAGTTGAACTAACATACGCGAATGCAGATACCGATTAAAAAAGAATTAGAATAGAAATAGCGAAAGAGTGAGGTTAATAGGTTACGTTGGATATAATAACACCACTACATTGAAATTAATCCCGAAAAAATATCCGAATATACTTTTTAACATCCTTAAAAACTTATCTGACGTAACGCCATGTCCTCCCGAGTCCTTTCCAAACGGTACACCAAACCCGACGACGATTTGTAAAAGTATCCGCGGAGACAGCTTGCGAAAATTTTCAAAGTCCGAATCACACTGAAGTTGTATATTGAGCAGTTTATGTGTGTGAAAGAAAACACCAATGCATCTTGCCGGCCCCACCATTAGGAGCTGGCGAGACCAGCAAAACATCTTATTCTGATTTTTGCAGCTCTAGTTTAGCCATGTAATACAATTATATCCATAATTAAAATAATACGCAGATGCGACGCATTTATTATAGCGCCAGCATACTACCTTAGTTTACCCTTTTATGTAATCACTTTGTATTTTAAGGAGCTCTGCAAGAGTTGTAAAGCAGCAGCAGCTGCTCTCTCACACAACATCCGCGAGTAGTAGGGGCAACACTGTTACTGCGCCATGCGACTCCTGCGCCACCGAATACCGGCCGATGGTAACAGGAATCTGTAAAACTGTTTTACCTTTTGTTTTACCCCCTCTGTTTTACCCTCTGTTTTACCCTCGCGTGGGCGTCTCTGTTTTACCCTCTGATTTACCCTCGCAGCCCGCGTGGACCCCCTCTGTTTTATCCTTGCAGTCCACGTGGACGCTGGCGCGCGCAGCCCGCCGATGGGCCTCACGCATAAGGGAGAGGGGATTTTTTTCTTATATTAGCAGAAATATTAATTATTGAATACTCATTTAGATAGTATTTTTTGTATTTATTAAAATCCTTATTAAATAAGTATACAATATATTGTATTACAACTAAAAGACACACACGAAAAATTATTATACTCTTATAAGTAAAACGCAGCTAAAAAACTTATTGTTAATATAATAGGAATGAAAATTTCTTGTATGTAAATTTAACCTTATACGTACACTAAATGTATAGTACCTATAATCAAACTTCGAGACAAAAACTTACTAGGAACAAATAGCGATAGAATTAAGTACATTATAGAAAATATGAAAACCTTATAGTAGCAACAATTATAAAAAATTCACAGATACCGCAATAAACATTAAGTTTAAGAAAGCAAGGGAAGCTAGGACTAGCATACACTCATCCAGTACACTCGCAATATGAAATTGCGTTGTTAATACATGAATAGGTAAGATATCAAAAAATTCTTAAAAATAATCCTATACAACAAAACGTTAAAAAATCCTTAATGCTAGTCTAAATTGATAATATGAATGCAATAGTAGCATTTTTCCAAAGCTTAAATAAACTCTATTAAATTATTGCCAAGATTTTTTAAATAAACATCACGGCTATTCACCTCTCCCTCCAGCTTCGCAAGTACAGTCGCATCTTCCATCAGCAACTTGCTGACTCGTGCAGTTAAAAACACGTCAAAGCTGCTCTCCAGCTCCGCAACAATTTTCACGCCAAATCTCGTCTTAATCTTCTTGATTCTTGTCACTTTGTATTGCTTAATTTCCAAATCTGACAGCTTCTTTGTGGGCAGGTATGCTGCAGATGTAGCCACTGCGTTGATTGAATCCATGCTGTAAACAAACATAATATATATTATAAATATCATGCTAGCGATATATGCTTTTCATGTAGCGCGCTCATTATACTTACATTTTAATTTAATCACTCAATGATGAAGTATCAGATGAGTAATTTAAAGAAGAATCAGATGAGTAATTTGAAGAAGAATCAGATGAGTAATTCGTATACATCAACAGTCTGAAGCGTGTATCTTGTCTCAGTGTCCACAACCAATTTTTTACTGCGTAAACGTTTTGCAGCGCGCAGTTCTTTTTCCAGCCAGGAAGGTGATGGTTACATACGATGGGGCTTCTGAATCCCGGTGTTTTTAGAGATGGACAACCAAGACTTTCTAGATTTTCAATATATGGAAAATAGGGTTGCAACCATTGTCTTTTTTGCTCACCCTTTACCCATATAACTACGTTTCTTGTTGGTGAGATGTCTAAAATGTTGGAACAAACTGAGACGGCAACACCGCAAGGTCGGTAAGAGAGCAACAACGGATAACTTAACGACACCGATAAGTTACCGACTAAGCGGCGCTAACAGTCACCATGTATTAATCTACCCAAGCGTGGGTAGAGGGCGTGCGAGCATATAACATTAGGGAGAGGGAAGGCTACGGGTATATAAGGAGCCCGAGCTAAGCAGCGGGTCACTTGTGATCTGACTCTCTCATATGGAGCTATAGAACGAATGGTAGTACTCGTCTATTGCTTCGGCTTCCAGTGTACTTAGTAGTCTACGAGCATAGCGCTCTTGAACAGTGCATCTGACGGCCATCCCTCTCCCCTTAGTTATTAAGAGTCAGATCATGTAATTTCTATTGATTCAAATACAAGGATATTAAGTATAGACATTTTGATTTTCACACCTAGTTAATATCCTCTCCCCTCCTCACAGGTGATCCTTCGGTTCAGGATGGTAGTACCCTGTACCCCGGGCTCTCCCTGATCACAGACTCGTAGTGAGATGGTAGTACCTCACATACCAGTCTGACGCTGCGTGGTTTACCTAAGTGTGTGGAGTAAGAGGGATATTTCTCCCCCCTCACCTCCCAGATACACACGAGCAGCGTCCCCCTGGTGGATATCCTCTACAGGGGGTAGGGAGGCTTGCGATTACCCAACCGATAGTGCGGGGTAATCCCGGGTCCGGCGACGATCTTCGAGTGTACATATATTCCTATTAACTAACTTCGTGTCTCGAATCTCTCGCGGTTCTACTAACCTTACTGGACCGTTTCAAAACTTCTGCCAATTTGTTATATGGTACATTACCATCACCCCAGTTTAATCCGTGAAATGAATATTTTAACCATAGATTAGTAGACTTTACAGCATTTGAAAAATCGTTCCAAGAGTGAGGTGGTTGAAAAACTACAAGTTGTGGCACTGCAGACGGTTCATTAGGATCCACATAAGCTAACTCTTTGAAAATGAATCCTCCGCTCTCACCTTTGAAACCTTGACAATCCACAATTAAATCCATATTTCTATTAAAATAATATTTCATATTATAGAAAAATACATACTTATATGTATATATAAATCATAAGGATATATAATATACTTACCAAATTAAATGTTAGTACAGCTGACAAAGAAGGTAGAGGAAAATGTAACTCAGTTTGGAGTAGAGCACTGCTTGAATATCCAGAGGAAAATGTAACTTAATACGGAGAAGAGCACTGCTTAAATATCCACTTTTACCCCTTCTGCTACAAAGCTTTTCAGATGCGTTTCCCATACCCTCGTAGCAAAGCGTAATGTCGCCGCTGATCCTTCGTCTGCAGCTAAGACTATTGTTATTTATCTTGAGAATACTGGAAATAGCGTAAGCTAGACTTGGATATTCCAGCAGGTCAATTTTGTCCTCCAATTCTGAGCATGCAGAGAACAGCTGTAATTGAGAGCGGTAATGTTTTGTAGGCGTCGATCGGCGACAACGCGTTTTCTGCTGCGGCTGCGCTGCCTTGATGATCTGCAAGCGGTTATCTGGAAATGATGAAAATCGAAAACAAAGTATCTAAACCTTTTATTTATAGTTGAACTAACATACGAGAATGCAGATACCGATTAAAAAAGAATTAGAATAGAAATAGCGAAAGAGTGAGGTTAATAGGTTACGTTGGATATAATAACACCACTACATTGAAATTAATCCCGAAAAAATATCCGAATATACTTTTTACTCGGATAATGAAGCGCTGCGTGTCCTCCACAAGATGGATGCACCGCTGTGGTCTAAGCGCTTTTTTACATGCGTTCCCATAGTCGACACGTATAGTGCAAATGCACGAATGCTTCTCCCACTACTCAGCGTTTCCTCGCCGCAGGCTCTCCTCGCAGATAGTAGCAAAGCGTAATGTCGTCCGGTCTGCACGCCTCTAGATAGGAAGCGCTGCATGCCCTCCGCCAAGATGGTGCACCGCTGCAGACCTAAGCGCGTTTTTACATGCGTTCCCCATATCCGCACTCGTATAGGCACGGAGCCTTGCGTTGCCCCGCACGCAGGGCTCTCGTTCGGATAGTAGTCAAAGCGTAAATGTCACCGGTGCTGGCAGGCTCTCGATAGTGAAGAGCGTTGCTGCTCTCCGCCAAGCATGGTGCACGCGCTGCCAGTCTACGCCGTTTTTTTTTACACCCGTTTTGTTATACCGCCCACTCAATGTCATAGCAGCAAAGCATACATGTGCACCTGACCCTATGCGTTTCCTCGCACCACCAGCCTCTGCACTACGACTGTTTACCCCTTCGATTGGCCTAGATATTCTCATGCAGAGATAGCACGGGATCCTTTTGTCAGCGAAGATTTCCCATTCCCCCACTGATGCCATTCAAACCGCGACTGTCGGGACAGTAACATCGGGAAATAACTGTTAGTTATACGCGCGCGCGTGTGTGTGTGTGTGTGTGTGTGTGTGTGTGTTTGTTATAACACCAAATATAGTGTGCCAACGAGTGAACAGCTGCAGCCGCAGCAGCCGCCGGAGGAACCACAGCAGTCTGCAGAACTGCTGCAGCAAGAGCAGCCTCATCAAGAGTTGTTGCAGCAGCTACTACTGCAGCCTCAGCTCCGGCAGCAGGAGGAAGTGCTGCAGCAGCAACAACAGCCTCAGCTCCAGCAGCAACAGCAGCTCCAAAATGTACAGCAACCAAAGCAGAAGCAGCCTTAGAAAAGGCAACAAGAAAAGCAGCAGGAACCTATTGTCATTGATATGACGAAAAATTCTGGAACAGCTGACAATGACAAAAATGTTCCATGTGATGAAAAGTGCCGATACCATCAAAATAACGGATGCCATATCAAAACCTTTATCTACGATACAGCAGCAAAATCGAGAGATACTAACAGAAATGAAAAAACAGAATCGACTATTGGAAATGTTTTTGCAGACAACAGTAGCAAAAATAACAGCAACACCGACAGCAACAGCAACGACATCAACACTCGCAGCAACAGCAACGACGACAACAATAACAACAACAAAGAAGGGTGCAAAAAGAAAGGTGCCTACTCCATTGACCGCGAAAAATACTAATAAAAAATGTAAAAATGAGAAAATAGAACCGGAAAATATTTTACTAGAAATAAGTAAGATTACATCGAATGCTCTGTCTCTCATAAATAAAGAAAATATAAATAATTAATATATGATTATTAATAATGTACTGGCTTTTTCTTTTAATTATTATATTAAAAGAAAAATTATAAATGTATATTTGTATATTTATTTTAGAAAATTATCCCACAAGCACACACACACACACACACACACACACACACACACCTTAATTGAAACTTTGAATCCCGAAAATTCCTGCCAGCGTCGACCGTTGGTTAACTGAGGCCGACGCACATGCGCTGAACGTGGGTGTACAGCGCATGCGCGTCAGCTCTGGATATCCTCAATTAACCGGTGATCGGCAATGGTGGGAGTTTTTAATTACTGGTAGGTCTACACATTTCCATATAAAGTTTCATTTCTCTCCCTCCTTCTTTCTCTCTCCACAACAATTTTGTGTATACATTACGCATTTTATTGCAGCATTACATTTTTTAAAGTCTAATTATATTATTTGAATAATTTATGTATAGACTAACTGTGTATGAACTAATTTATTTCATCTATTATTTGTTAAAATCAAAATGGAAAATATCGTAGCTGAATGTGTACAATTAGCCAAGCTCTTAGAAGAAACTGAAAAATTGTTACATTCTACTTTTACTAATTCAACAACATTAGCACGATGGAATAATCAATTTATCTCATCACTTAAGATGTTTCGTAAAGTATTGAAGAATAAGAGGCTTACGGTTCAAGAAAAACAAAGTATTTTATGTACTACAGCAAAAATAGAATGTTTGAAAGCTAAATTTGAGGTTATGGTTAACAGAAAAAGTGGTGGTGGATTACAAGTACAAAATAAAAAAAAATCGTTGATCGTGTGCGTTGGATAGATATGGTTAACGCTTTTAATAATCGTATGAGGACTGCTGTTATAGCTAATTTAGCACATATAGATGTTACTAAATTTTTACAAGATGCCGCAATATTATTTTCTCGAAAAATGAAAAATATATTGCTTACAAATGATAAAGCTTTCAAAGTAAATACTGTTTTATCATGTAAATTTGTAAAAATATGTGTTAAACAAGGTGTAGAAGAAGAAGAAGAAGAATGTATCGAGACTAAACATTTTAATACACAAAATCATGAAATTTTATCTGCTACATCGTTAATCGAATGGTTTAAGTCTAATGTCGCACAATCTCTACTTACAGATCTTGAGGAATTTCAGGAACGCGACTCTGGTTGGACTCTACATTCGATTGAAAACATACAGATAAACATAAACAAATTTAATCCAATGCGTACTGGTAGCTCTTATATACCTTTACCAAAATTTATAGAAAAAAGAAAAGCATGCGTCAACGTTAAAAATTTTGACAACAAATGCTTTATATGGGCAATTTTATCAGCCTTGTATCCTGTAAATCGTAAAAATCATCCAAATAGATTGAGTCATTACATTAAATATGAACATACAATAAATTTAAAAGGTATTGAGTTACCGGTATCATTGAAAAAGATACCGATTTTTGAAAAGCAGAATACTACAATTTCAATAAATGTTTTCGGCTTAGAAAACAAAAACATTGTACCACTCTATTTAACATCATGCAAAAAGAAGCACCACATAAATCTTCTTTTACTAACGAGAGAACATGATGAGCCTGTACCAGAATCACATTATATATATGTAAAACATCTTTCACGTTTAGTTAGCAATGATTTAAACAAAAATGGAAAAAAACTTTTTGTATGTGATAGATGTTTGAATTATTTTTTCAAAGAAGATAATTTAACGAGACATGAAGAACATTGTAAAAAAATAAATAATTGTAGAATTAGACTTCCTAGTGAAAATAATAATGCAATAATGTTTAAAAATCATCGTTATAGTGAAAAGTTACCTTTTATAATATATGCAGGAGCGTCCGTGGCTCAGTTGGTTAAGGCGCATGCCCTAACTAGCGGATACACGCTCGCTCCAGGGGTCGTGGGTTCGATTCCCGGTGAATGCACTCGGATTTTTTCTGAGCTGTCTTCAACGGGAAAAGTACCCAGGACTCCGGCTGCTTCGAGGCGGGTTTTTCCCCGGAATTTTCCTCCAGTGTAATTCCGGGTTTTCCCTTGCCTCACAGGCGCAAGCTTGGGCGAATGCGAAGCAGTGCGTAGGGACTTGTAGTGAGGTCGATAAAGTAGGTAGTAGCCGTTTCCGATGCACTAGGCAGGGAACGCCGGCCTTACCGGCGGGGAGCTGGCTCCTGAAATATGGACCTTCTCCGGACGCGGCCTACACTGAAAGACGGACCCGATGCCCTATCAAGGGCAGAGAGTGTTGGCTTAACTAACACGGTGCGAGTCTGGAATATTTCCATCACCGGATATGTCTTCCAGGAAGGTTACAAAGCAGGACGAACTTGAAGAGAGGTAGGAAATATAGGATTGGACATAACTTCCACACAGAGGTGGTGGAAGGTCCCCGCCAGCTGGGCCGAGAGGCTGCGGCGGTAATGGAGTAATAAAAAAAAAATATATGCAGACTGTGAGTGTTTGCTTTAACCAATAAGACATGACGTAAAAACTAATACTAGACCAGTACAAAACCATGAAATTTATAGGTTTTGATGTCTCAGACTGTTAGGTCCTGATGTCTCAAGATGGTTTGCTGAACAGTTAAAAGTCAATGAAGAACAAATAAGTACTTTATATAAACCGCTGCCAAGTCATTGGCACTTAGCTTCCTCCTATTCTGCTAGTGGAAGATAATTACATGGGACAATCAACTCATTCTTTGATTTAAATATTCGCTACTATTCGATACTAAAAGGATAGGTTAGGAAGACACTTGTAGGGGAGGGGTATCAGGGGAGTGGGGGTTAAGGTGGATATCAAAAGGATAGAGCTCCGTGAACTCCTAAAATAACTTACATATATCGTAATAAAAAAAATACCAGTAATTGCGGAATCGTTAATAACGTTAACAACTGCAAGTTACAAAATTGCGGGTGGCTTCATTTTTTTGTGAAAAATAACTTTTTCACAAAAAAATTATTTTTCACGATTTCTACATACCCACAGCCGCCTTTCAGACCCTTGACGTTGTTTTCTATACTCCCATAATCGCCTTTTAAAATTTTAAAGCTCATTTCAGCACTCCCACAGTCGCATTTTAGACCATCGTAATCGTTTTCTGTATTCCCACAGTCGCCTTTTTGACCTTTGCAATAGATTTCTACATACCCACAGCCGCCTTTCAGACCCTTGACGTTGTTTTCTATATTCCCATAATCGCCTATTAAAATTTAAAAGCTCATTTCAGTACTCCCACAGTCGCCTTTTAGACCCTCGTAATAGTTTTCTATATTCCATAGCTCCTGGGAGAGTGGTCTCACCGGAGATCCGCTCGGGACTGAAGCCCCGAGCTCTCTTAAGACGAGAGAGCGCGGGCGTCGGAGAAGCGGGAAAATATTTCAACCTTGTGGGTAGCAGTCTTTTAGGTACACTATTGTTGAATATATTGTATAAATCATATCATTATAAAAAAGCAAAAATATTTTTTCAAAAATAGAAAAATGGCTATAATATGGCCATAAAATGGTCAGAATCATAAAACAAAAAATGACCTAAATTCAGAATTAGAAAAAATATATGCATGTCAAATTTTATTACGATCCGTCGCATGGTTCCAAAATTATGGCGGTATACGTACATACACACACACACACACACACACACACACACACACACACACACACACACACACACACACACACACACACACAGACAAAACCATCTGCACGGACATTTTATAAAACCACGAAAACTCTCAAAATATACTAAGCTTTAATTATCAAATTATATGATTTAACAAAAATAATAATGTTCAGTCACACAGAGTATGCAGGGTGAGAGTTGAAGAATTTGCATCTTAATATCTTTTAAACTAAAAGGTTTCATAAGCTACAAAAGGAACCTAGCCGAAGTGATCAAAAGATCAATCTTTTCCTAAAATTTCAACCTAATTTAAACCTATTTACTCACGTAATCGTACGACATAAAAAAAACATTTTTTTTAGTTTTTGATTTTTATCTCAAAAACTAGTCGCCAAAATTGCTTAAAATTTTTGTTTTTTATTGTCATGAATTTTTTCAAAACATTTAACTATTATACATACATTTAACTATTTATTTTTTGAGTTATATATGTTTATCGAAAAATTACTTTTTATATTATAAAAAATGAACAGATTAGTCAATCTAGAGAATCTTGCGGGAAAAAGTAGACAAATTTATGTTCTTTTAGATACACTATTGTTGAATATATTGTATAAATCATATCATTATAAAAAAGCAAAAATATTTTTTCAAAAATAGAAAAATGGCTATAATATGGCCATAAAATGGTCAGAATCATAAAACAAAAAATGACCTAAATTCAGAATTAGAAAAAATATATGCATGTCAAATTTTATTACGATCCGTCGCATGGTTCCAAAATTATGGCGGTATACGTACATACACACACACACACACACACACACACACACACACACACACACACACACACACACACACACACACACACACACACACACAGCCATCCGCACGGACATTTTCTAAAAACGTATGATTCGTACTCCAAACACCTCCAAATGCGTTTCCACGAAGTATTAGCAAAACTGAAAATTTTACTATTACAAAGCTTCCTCTTGAGGAGGAAGCAAAAATCCTGTACCCATCTCAGTTTTATCAGAAGTTGAAATAACGGATTATTATAGTTCAAAAACGTGTCATATTTGTAAAAAAAATTGAATGATGATGACAAAGTACGTGATCACTGTCATCTTACTGGAAAATACCGAGGACCAGCACATACCAGATAACATTGCGTCAGCATATTGCCAGCAATGTGCCGTCGTTTGCGCCGCACGCGTGAAAGCGTTGTACCCCGGCTTTGTGACGTCAATTTGCCGTCATGTGCTGCGCGGTGCCTCGATCGCGCGCGCGGCGGAGCATACGTGCTGGCAAATTGCAAGCATTTTGCTTGCGTTATGCCGGCAATATGCAAGCACATAATTTTTCGTGCGCGCTTTCGGCAGGCGTACCAAATATATATATATATATATATAAAATTATAAATAAAAAAAATTAAATTATTAAAAAATGGAATTTAAAATATTTTTATTAAAATAAAATAAATTATATACAATCATTAACAATTCTAAAACTTAACTAATAAGAAACAATAAAATAGTTTTACAATAATTCACAATTTAAACTTAATATTATAAACATAATCGATAACAATTTAAACTTAATATTATAAATATAATCGATAACAATTAAAAATATATTGTTATAATAACTGAGCTGATCTATCCCTTCATATTCTAATTCCTATACTACAATTCATCCCTGTACAAGAGCTGCAGCAACTGGGATTTCCTATCCTGTTAACGCAGTCACAGCCCCTGATGAAGTGAACAAACTGCTGCCATCTAATCCTTTTGGCTTTATGGTCCACTTCTTTGTAATTGTAAATTACCTAATATAGCTGCAGCTTTCGTCCACCCTGTGCTTATTTGTAGTCGCTTCTAAAAAAACGTTTGGTATTAGATCAGTAAATAAATAAATAAAAAATAATAATTATAACTATGAAGCTGTACTGAAAGTTATTTTCCACAATTGATTCATCTGCAAAAAATGTTTTGATTATATGTGAGGGGGCCCCGACCTCGCCCTTCTCTGTGAGGCTCATCCACTTTCGTAGCCCCTCCAGCGCTCTCTTACATTGTCGCTAAGCGTCAACATTGTATGACCATATAAAAAAATAAAAATTTAATAAGCAAAGTAATGAAAAAACCAAGTAATTAAGAAAAGTTAAATTTTCAAACTGTAAAAGAGCGCTATCATGAAATAAAAAATATACATAAGTAAATAAGATAACTAAGACAATAAATATAAATATAAACTCAATAAATAAGATTTTAAAAAGAAAATTAAAGTTTATGTCTATTTTTTATTTATCTGAAATGAAACAAGTTAAATTATTATAAATAAATAAATATATTAAAAATGCAAAAAGAGGAGAAACTGCATTATCTATAAAAAAACAAATCAAAATATGCATATTGTTTCTCCGCTTTTTATAAACCTGCTGTAGATCTCAGATGTTCCATGTACTCATCCAGTACTTCATACTGCTCATTGTCTTCATCATCTTGATTTTCCTCTACTGCAATGGGGTTTCCTTGTCTCCAGTCGTCCTCGCCACCGATGTTATATTCGTCCGTAGTGGTTTCACGTAAACCGTACTCAGGTTCGTGATCGACTGCTCCTGGAGCGATGGTGAATTCGTCGTCACCGCCATGGTTGTAGTCCAGTCCATTGACGCCAATGTCCTCGTAAGCGTTGTCTTCGTCGTATTCCTCTTGAATGCCGTCATCCAAAGCCTCTTCGACACCGTTGCCTGATCCCTCTGCACCGTTGCGCATATTATTTTCTTCATTAAATTGATCTTCTTGGTCATCGACTTCGTCATTTTGGCCATTTAAATAACCACCTCCGACGTTTTCCGAGTAATCATTTCTATCGCCGTTGATTGAGCTGGCTGCCTCGCTGTCGTGTTCAGAGTCACTGATTGATGCGGTCGTTTCATGCGCCTCAGCATCCTGACGATTTCTTCGTCGTCGTCGTGGTGGTCCTTCGTTAACTGGATCCACAGCTGCATGCCTTTTAAGAGTGGCGCGACGGAAAGCTTCCTTAGTGCTTTTTAAAGCTTTTGTCATTACGAGCGTTAACTGGTCCCGATTGAGTTTGGTAATCAATGTAGTTTCGTGCTCTGACATGGCTTCTGCAACAGAAAAATTTATTGTACATTTGTAAAAATTTAGATAACAAAATCATGCACTACTTTTAATAGTTTTACAAAATATCAAAAAAGGTATTAACCTTCGCATGCTTGCGCAAAACGAGTGTCTTTTAATGCCACTATGTTTAAATGTTTGGATCCAGTCCAGGTCATGTTAGTGAAGAAATCCTCGCAGAGATGGAAGCAATTTTTGAAATAAAGCCCCGCTGCGGTTGCTCCTCCTACATATTGTAGATAGTCCACCTAAAACAAAATAATTAATTAGATTAAAATGTTGTATTATGTTTCAAGTACTTCATCAGATTCAGCTGTGTCATAATCAGATTATTATGTTTCAAGTAACGTTCAATGCACACTAAATAAAATCTATTTTTTATTTTAATTTATTACAAACTTACAAGGTCGGCATACATCTCGTCATTGACTTCGTCGAATGCGAGGAGATCAGCTGTTGATTTGAAGGACAGGAACTCGGGTTTTTCTTTGGCTGTTATGCGTTTTTTCTTTATAGAGCGCTTCATCGCTTGATCAATTTCTCTGTAAAAGACGAGTATTTAATTAGAATTCAAAAAATTATGGAATATGAAATATTAAGCGTGGTTGCTTGTCTGCAATACATACTTTATCATATCTTCCAAAGATTTCAGTTTGTTACCGTTCTCTCTGAAATTATACGATGATTTACTTCAATAATTTTCTGAAATTGGTTTCAAATATTGCATGAAGCATGAAAATAAAAAAAATTACGTGGTATCCTTTTCCAGCTTTTCTATAGTTTCTTTCATCGAGCTATAAAATAATTACAAATGTCAATTCTTTGAATTATTTTGGTCATGGACAATAAACAATATACCTCGTTGTTTCTTCTAACTTTTTCAGCTTTTCAAGAATCAAGCTGTACCAGATTATTAAATAATAAATTAATAAATTTTGATAAGAGAAATGGTGCATTTTAGTCGTCGTACTCGATCTTTGTAGATAAGGGTTCCAATGACGGTGACGACGGTACTGATCTTGAAGAGCCATTTCGTGTACAGACTGGAGCTGCTGAAAATGATTAAAAATATGAATAAGTATAATAAATTTTATCAAAGGCTACATATTATTGCAATAAAATATTTACCTGGTTGATGAAAACGAAAAGGTGGATTTTGCAGATTTTCTTGCGAATGTCGCACCTGATTGTCCAGAGGTCGGTTTCCACGGGATGATCCTCGCTGGCCATACATTGATTGCTGTTTTTTCATCAAGGGTGATTGCGGAATTGGTTGGGGAATGACCGGGAATGATCGTGTCATGTCTTGATGTGTGCTTGTCGCAGATGTACGCGGCATTTTTGCAACAAAATTGTTACGTCGAGGTGTTGTGTTTGATTGTGTTAATGCAGAGTTTTGTGTAACTGGTGTACGTGTATGTGTCGAAGATACACGCGGTTCTTTTCGTGTATTTGTTAAGGGCACTTCAGGTGTGTAGGTGTGCGAGGAAGAGAGTGTGGGTTTGTTCGTGTTAACGATTCGTGTGTCGGAATTACGTGAATTAGCAGGCAGGGTTTGTGTGATTAGGATTGGTGTGTAGGTAGACAAAGGATTTTGGCGTGTTTGATGTGGAGGTATTGCCACTGAAGATGATGTTACATGAAGAGGTGTAGAGGCTGCAAGCGGTCTTATATTTTGAGGTGTAGATGAACATCGTGATTGCGAGGACTGTAATTTTCTTAAAATTGCTGGCTTCGGTCGCTTCTCATGACAATTAGACTCCTGCCTACGAAACACTGAATTCTGGGCTGAAGCTGAACACGTACTACTGGGAAAGCCTCTGCCTGATGAAATCGATGCCATCTTTTGTCGGAGATTTTCCGAAGCAGCATTTGGATGTACTGCCCCCTTGTTTTTTTGTTGGCTCATCTAAATTTTAGTTTTTATAATTAATTACAAAATATTATAATAATCGTTACAATACTAAAAAATTATTTTGTGAACTCTAAATAAAATTGACGTAGTCAAGTGATACATAAATATTATTAACCATAATAGCATAAAATTGAATAAATCCACAAGTGCTGCAAATGTCAAACTTTTATGTGCACGACTGATGCGAAGATACGATTTTAACAACAATAAAATGTCCTGAGTAACTATCTGTCGTTGGAAGGTTTGGCCAATATGGCATTCTAAAACATTTTGCTTTTACTGCATCCAAGCTAACAAGAGTAGTTTCAGAAGATAGCTGCGAACACAGAAAAACACCAATTTCGGACGAGACACAAGGAAGCTCATAGAAATTTTCAATCGTCATAAACGGCTTGACTAATATAAAACAACCAGTCTCTGCGATCTCAATAATATTTTGAACAAGGCATATTGATCCATTTTCGATAATAACAGTGTTATCCTGTTGGAGAATAGATATTTGAAGTGCCCCTTTAATAACCTTTCTATATTGAGTATAGCTGCAATTAACTATAGTAGGTGCTGGACCTTTACAATGTCTTCCAACAAATTTTAATGTAGCTTTATTTATTCTCTTATGACGATTGATTTGACAATCTTCCTTTCGTCTATTTGCAATTTGTTGCAAATGTTGACCTGGTTTCCTACACAATTTTTTACAGTACGTCATGTTATTTTCATAAGGAAACGCAGAATAATCATCCAAAGGTCCAAAAGATCTGACGTCATCTGGAAGATGCAACAATGTGTGAGTATTATAAGAAACGAATTCTACGCCATAGACATCGGAGGCAGTTTCAACAAATAATTTTATGCATTCTTCAGCAAAATCAATAAGTTCCATAGAGCACGAGGGGCTAACAAGAATTCTAATTGCTGTGTGTAGCAAAAGAAAATGCTCGTAAACAGCTGGATTCATCAACCCATAAAATATAGCTGGACCAGTGTATAAAAGTATTTGTCGTAGCTCAGTGGCTTTAAATTTGCCATGCTTATCAATATTGACAGGCTTCCGAGCAAAATCTAGAGGACAACACTGTTCTACTAGTGCCAATCTATCGCCTAACACTTTGATGCAACTTGCAGAAAGTTTGGCTGATTTTACAAACCTACCGTCAATTATTCCTTGAAAAATTTTACCCATAACACCCAGGCACACTAAGTGCATATAGTCGAATACTGTATTCGAAACCACGTTTAAAGGAAGAGCACGTATAGCAGATACTTCTTTATGATGATTAGCATCTGTCCGTAAGGAATACTCTTCTTGTGTACGAAGAACATGATCAGTCCCTTGATACACCATCACTCCAGCTCGAATCCATTCACCGGTTACCTTGCATCGAGAACAGGGATTTCGAGAACTATGTCCTGTATGCCCTAATACGAAAGATCGAGCAGGTGCATCTGCTATAAAGCATCGTAGTTCGATAATCTTTGTATTATCATTGAATACAACACCTGTTTGAAGAATCAAAAGTAATTCATCAACACATGGTTGGAGAAAATCCGAAGCACTGGTTGGTTTTTTCGAACCTTTAAAAACACCTATTATTTGTGGAGCACTTCTTGATATGTTGGCTATACGAATTTGTATAGGCCACATCAAAACTTTGCTTGATTTATCCAACGATGCCTCATCCGTGCTGATATCTATTTGAAGAACATCAGGGATCTCGTTTGGAGGAGTCGATGCAAGAATCTGAAGAAGACCTTGTTCGATACCTAGATGAAGATATTCCCCGCCAGCTACTTTGGTAGTAGGAGTAGCATGAGTTGGTGTTTTAAGAATTGTTCGAGGATCCACGTGTATGGAAGAAAAACAATTATGAGTTCTAATGGCTCGTAAAACACTTTTTGCCTGCATGTGGTTCATATTGGACTCTGTGAAAGTATAGCAAGTCTATTTTCAAATGCTTCTAAGCTATCATCCACATCACTGACAACTGAACAACCTTCACTTTCACTAACAGCGTCATCCGGTTCAACTGAAGATCGAGACCCGGATTCAAGTATGTCATCATGCAAGATGCTTCTATCACCCGAAACCTCATGGATTGAATCAAGACCATCAAAAACACAAGAATTTATAGATTGGTTACAATCAGGAACAACATCCATTAAATTGTCAGAGACAGTTGGTCGCATAGATTGAATGTTTAGAAACTCCTGATGTGCCGTATGAAATAAACGATTCATGCGGGCCCTATAATCAGGAGTACATTCTGCTAAAGGTTTACGGCTACTGCGTATAGATTTTAATTTATACATTTTGATATTTACAGTAGCAACACACTACTAAATAATAAGTAATATCAAAACTAAAAATTAAATTATTATAGAGCTTCCTTTAAGAGAAAGCATACACAAAATATAAAGTTTAAGCTTTTCGAAAATTAAAAAAAATTAAGTGTAAAAATAAGAAAACAATTTTGAAATATAGATGCACTGATAAATCTAAAAGTAATTTAAATAAATCACTATCCTTACTGTACTGAAGACGCGTAGCAATTCTTCAAGAAGAAACAATCGAGTGCTCTCGTGAAGATGAAAAGAAATGTGGTATACCTCTCCACAAAGAATATCTGCAAAAATGACGAAAATTACTTACACATACAGCAAATTAACAGTCAAAATTAAGAGTATAATTCGCTAAAGTTGATAGGTACTGTTAAACAAATGTTCTAAGAAACATTACACCCAGAAACTGGAAGCAACGAGTGTGTCTTCAGGTCATCCTATACACAGGATATTTGTAAATAAAAACTACCACGGTAGTTACATTTCTAGTCATTGTTATAATATGTGTAAAGAATTTTAGATCTCTAGATGCAAAATTTCTAATCTTTTTATGAGAAAAATCCTGTCATGAAGAATATACTGACAATAACATAGCAGTAATTTTTCATCTAGAGGTCTGAAATTTGTTGCACATGTTATAACAATGACCAGAAAGCTAACTACCATGGCAGTTTTTATTTACAAATATCCTGTTTACAAGATGACCTGAAGACACACTCGCGGTTTCCAAGTTTTCCGGTGTGATTTCTTAGGTGGATCAATATACAAACTCCCTTCACTGATTCGACTTTCATTATCGTATTTCACTTTATTTTTAACAACCGAAAGTCGCAATGGCTGTGCCTGTTACTCTAGTACATGAAATCTTTGCATTTTTAAATATACACATTACAATTTTTTCATACTTTTTTTTGTACTGGAGTAACAGGCAAAGTCATTGCAACTTTCTGTAGTTAAAAATAAAGTAAAATGTTATAATGAAAGTCTCAGCAGTGAAGGGACTTTGTATAATGATGGATCAAAGATGTCTCACCCACAAACTGGAAACGACGAGTGGGTCTTCAGGTCATCCTATACACAGGATATTTGTAAATAAAAACTGCCATGGTAGTTAGCTTTCTGGTCATTGTTATAACATGTGCAACAAATTTCAGACCTCTAGATGAAACATTACTGCTATGTTATTGGCAGTATATTCTTCATGACAGGATTTTTCTCATAAAAAGATTAGAAATTTTGCATCTAGAGATCTAAAATTCTTTACACATATGTAACGATGTGGACTTTGGGGTGAAAACCCCGTCACCACTCTCGTTAATATTCACGATTGCTGAAGGCACACTTTAAATATCCCGACCGAATTTGTTAAAGGCGCCAGGTCGGAGATACGCACCTATGCACATCTGCTCTATTCGGGTTTCCGGCTAGACTAGACTCCCTCTCTCTGAGGAGATTCGGCCGAGGAAAAGGGGAAGAATAACAACACTCACAATTAGCGACACTTTCTTAATTTAATTTGATACTAAAATCCGGCAGTAATTTACTCGACTGAGAGAAAGAATTCCGACTGCTATGCTTACAATCACGAATAACCCCGCGTCGATATTTACAAAACCTCTATTAAAAATCTCACTCAACTCTCGCACTACAAATTTCGGGCTACGATTAATAACCGACAAACAAATGCCACGAGGCAGCAACTCTGACGATCAACCTTTTCCGGCTTATTTTGTCGGTCTCGCGATTAATCGGATTACCCTCAGATCCAGAACTACCTTTCTTTTTACTTAGCTTCAACCTCCTTCCTCTCCCGTTCTGACTGGCTCGTGCCCTGCAATCTCGCGGCGAAAAACGACAAAATACCTTTTGTAAAATCGGAGTACTGCAAGGCTGCTTGTTAGGCTGCTGGCGGAAATCCAAAGTGAGCGAGTCGTCGTCTCGCCGCGCGACGCGACGCTCGCGTACCTTCTCACGCAGCGCACAACATACTTGCACTTCTTTACAATGGTTTTACAATCTTTCCGAGCAGAACATTCTTTACATGACTTATCATAACCCACTCCAGGTGCACATTCACTTTCCATTCTCGGTTAACAATAATTTCTACGCATACATTTTCGTCGATTACAAGATTACCCACACAACGGTGCGCAACACACATACACACGCGCGGGCACGTATTCTCGCTCGCCACGGCGAGAGGTTTCCCCCTCCCGGCCTGCTCGCTGTCGTCTTGGGCTCGAGCCGCCCCGGTAGGTATCGGTGCTCTCGTCTCGACAAGTGTGCGTGAGCGGCGATATAGTTATAGTAGTCCGGCTGGCGTCGATGCGGTGCGGCGTAATGCGACGTTGGCTGCTACTTGTTCTTCGCTCTCTTCTCTCTCTCTCGCGGCTCGCTAACTATATTGTCGACTGCTACTCCGGCGGTTCATCTTCTCTCTTTCTCTCTCATGCAGAGTATGGCACTAGGCGGTGATTCGGCTTCTCTCTAAAATTGCATACCAAACTTGTGATATTAACTCTTGGTGATGCACAGCTCCGACAAGAGAGTAGCATGAGTGAGAGAGAGAGAGAGAGACCAATACTAACAAGACGGTCACCCCGTCGCACATATTATAACAATGACTAGAAATGTAACTACCCGTGGTAGTTTTTAATTCACAACTACATCCTGTGTACAAGACTGACTGAAGACACACTCCGCGGTTTCCAAGTTTTCCGGTGCTGATTTCTTAGGTGATCAATATAACAAACTCCCTTCACATGATTCGACTTTCATTATCGTATTTCACTTATTTTTTAACAACCGAAAGTCGCAATGGCTTGTGCCTGTTACTACCAAGTACATGAAATCTTTGCATTTTAAAATATCACGCATTACAACTTTTCATGCTTTTTTTACTGGAGTAACAGGCAAAGCCATTGGAGACTTGTCGGTTGTAAAAATAAAGTGAATACGATAATGAAAGTCGAATCAGTGAAGGGATTTGTTATTGATCCACCTAAAGAAATCACACCGGAAAACTATGGAAACCGCCGAGTGTGTCTTCAGGTCATCTTGTACACAGGATGTAGTTTAATTAAAACACCAAACTGTAGTTACATTTCTAGTCATTGTTATAATATGTGTAAAGAATTTTAGATCTCTAGATGCAAAATTTCTAATCTTTTTATGAGAAAAATCCTGTCATGAAGAATATACTGCCAATAACATAGCAGTAATTTTTCATCTAGAGGTCTGAAATTTGTTGCACATGTTATAACAATGACCAGAAAGCTAACTACCATGGCAGTTTTTATTTACAAATATCCTGTTTACAAGATGACCTGAAGACACACTCGCGGTTTCCAAGTTTTCCGGTGTGATTTCTTAGGTGGATCAATATACAAACTCTCTTCACTTATTCGACTTTCATTATCGTATTTCACTTTATTTTTAACAACCGAAAGTCGCAATGGCTGTGCCTGTTACTCTAGTACATGAAATCTTTGCATTTTTAAATATACACATTACAATTTTTTCATACTTTTTTTTGTACTGGAGTAACAGGCAAAGTCATTGCAACTTTCTGTAGTTAAAAATAAAGTAAAATGTTATAATGAAAGTCTCAGCAGTGAAGGGACTTTGTATAATGATGGATCAAAGATGTCTCACCCACAAACTGGAAACGACGAGTGGGTCTTCAGGTCATCCTATACACAGGATATTTGTAAATAAAAACTGCCATGGTAGTTAGCTTTCTGGTCATTGTTATAACATGTGCAACAAATTTCACATACGATAAACGAAAAGATAACTTTACGGCTCACAACCACACTGGAATCTCTTCAGAGTAGGTGTTGATGTAGCCACTTGATGAACAAATCCTTGCTGATCAGAGTGTGCACCTGTATGGTACTGGGTGAGTAGACTCTTTGCAATCTAAAATTACAATTGCATTAGAATATGGAAGATTTATTTAAATATTATATGATAAGTAATCTATTATAAATATACTGTAAGTAAAGTAAAAATGCATTAAATCCATTAATAATCAATATAAATATTCAACAGTGTGATTTTTTTAATTTCTTTACCTTGTTCGTTGAACAACTTTGCTATCGCAGATGTTACTAACTGAGAGATGTCAAGAAGTGCTGCATTCAGTAATTCCAAACCAGATTGTACCTCAGCAAAAAGAAAATACTTTAGAAGTGTATATATTGATTGCAAATTAAAGAAATGAAAGTAGAAAGAATAATATTTAAATGTTTAAAAAGAAGAGATGAAAGAAAGAAAGAAAGAAAGAAAAGAAAAAGGATATGCAGTGCGAAGCTGTAGCAGCTTCCTGGACCAGCTTGACAGCCTTCCTGCTCTAATGGTGGACGTATAGGCAGCGATGGAAGTAAAGCAGGTGCCCCAGGAGGTAGCTTTTCTTTTCTTGAATTTCTGAAACTGCAAATTTTGAGAACATAACCACAAAACTGGTATCGACTTTTTGTGCATGAGAAATTATATATATAGTTTAATTAGAGTTAGTAAATACAGTTAATTATAATATTAAGTTTATAATTAATTAAATAATGTATTGATTTTAACGATTTTGTACTTATTTGCGTGTTAACCAACAAAGAAGATGAAGCAACGAATCTTCACTTCACTCTTTGCGACTATTTTATTTGTGATTTCTATTAAGTACAAAAACCCGTTAATTAAGTAAAAGATGGACTTACCAACGACACTTGGTGTATGTAGGTGCTAAAAAACTCAATAATTATTGTTAGTCAACTATTATTGAGTGGCAAGAGAATTTTGCTGTTAACACGGGAGCCGCTGAAGCAAAATAGACCGAACAATGGCCATTTTTGCAAAGTATATAAATGGCGGAATCACAGGAACGGCGCCAATTTCATCATATCAGATTCATTTGAGAAAATGTCTAATAATTGATGTGTAGTTTATTACTTATATAACGAACAATGATTAAAATCATTAATTATTCATAATAAATAAATATATATATATTTCTCTCTCAATAATTAATAAACGTTCACTTACCGCTTCTTGTCACCTATTTAATATTTTTTTCGTATTACACACGGCAATAATTGCATACAACATTATTGTAATAAAATAATAAAGATGGAAATACACGCAACAATGTCAAAATATAATATAAAATTTGATATATGAAATAAAATATTCCACGCGAGCTGTCCACGAATGCCGACACATTGCCGCTAGATAATTTGAAAATTTGCCGCATGTGTTGCCATCATTGTGCCGTCGTATGGCAAGCACACATGCTGGACAAAAATTTTGTAAAAAAATTTCCACGAGTGACGGTACAATGACAGCACAATGCTGGCACGCGTGCTCCGTCATGAGTGACCAAAAATTGCCAGCACGCGCTGTTATCTGTAGCTATATTTAGCTGTAATCTAAATTATCAAGATTCAAAAATAGTACCAGTGGTGTTTCATAATTTAAGTGGATATGATGCACACTTTATTATATCTGATGTATCAAATCGTTTTCCAGGACAGATTGATCTTCTTCCTCTGACAAAGGAAAAATATATATCATTCACTAAACATGTAGAAAATAGTAAAATCAAATTTAGATTTTTAGATTCGTTTCGATTTATGGCTTCATCACTAGAAAAATTAGCATCATATCTACAGGATTACAAAATTGTTAATAAAGAGTTTAATGATCTCAGCAGAGAACAAGTTGAGCTCTTAACGAGAAAAGGTGTTTTACCCTATGAATATATAAGTTCATGGGATAAGTTAGAGGAGTGTGAATTGCCAGAAAAAGAAAACTTTTTCAGTGTACTTAATGATTCACATATATCTGATCATGATTATAAACATGCACAAAATGTGTGGAATACATTTAATTTGCAAACACTTAGTGATTAATCTGATCTCTATATGAAAACTGATGTCTTGTTGTTAGCAGATGTTTTTGAAAATTTTCGAGACCAGAGTATAGAAGTTTACGGCCTCGATCATGCACACTACTACACTACTCCAGGCTTTTCTTGGGATGCAATGCTAAAACATACTGGTATACAATTGAAACTCTTAACAGATATTGACATGGTACTGTTTGTGGAGCGAGGGATCAGAGGTGGTTTAAGTCAGTGCTCAAATCGTTATGCAGCAGCCAACCATAAATACATGTGTGAAAATTATAATAAGGATGAGAAGAATCAGTATTTGATTTATTTAGATGCAAATAATTTATATGGACATAGCCTTTCACAGTATCTCCCCTATGATGAATTTGAATGGCTTGAAAATTATGAAAATTTTGAGTTTTTTTCCATTGCAACAGATGCTTTTCATGGTTATATTTTAGAGGTTGATTTGGATTATCCTAGCGAACTACATAACGCTCATAATGATTTACCATTCTGTCCTGAACATGCAAAACCTCCAGGTTCTAAGCAAGAAAAACTTTTAGCTACCCTACATCCTAAAAGAAATTACGTTATTCACTATGTAGCTCTAAAACAGGCTCTCTCGAATGGGTTGCAACTTCGCAAAATTCATAGAGTTCTAAAATTCAAACAATCACCATGGCTCAAGTCATACATAGATTTAAATAGCAGTCTGCGAGCATTAGCAAAAAATGAATTTGAAAAGAATTTTTTCAAGTTAATGAATAATGCAGTGTTTGGTAAAACGATGGAAAATGTTAGAAAACGTGTTTTAGTCAAGCTCATGAGTAAGTATGATGGAAGATATGGTGTTGAAGCTCAAATTTCAAAGCCAAATTTTCATAGCAGTGCAATATTTAATGAAAATTTAGTTGCTATACAAATGAATAAGACTGATATATGTATAGATAAACCAATTTATGTTGGTCTTACAGTTCTAGATCTATCCAAGACGCACATGTATGATTTTCATTATAATTATATGCAAAAAGTATACAAAAATAACTTGAAATTACTTTATACAGATACTGATAGTCTAATATATGCTATTCAATGCAATGATTTTTATGAAGATATGAAAAGAAATATCCACATGTTCGATACATCAGATTATCCTGCAGATAATATATTTAACATGCCGCGCGTTAATAAGAAAATTGTCGGACTCATGAAGGATGAGTGTAATGGTGAGATTCTCACTGAATTTGTTGGATTAAGAAGCAAAATGTATAGTACGCGTGTTAATAATCAAGATAGTATGAAAAAAATTAAGGGTATTAAGGCTTCAGTTGTGAAGAAAACCATTGAATTTAACGACTACTTGGACTGTTTAAAAAATTCCTGCATTCAGAGTCGAGAGCAGTATGCTATAAGATCAAAACTTCATAACGTCGAGACCATTAGACAGAGAAAGATCGCTCTCAGTCCTTATGACGATAAAAGATTCCTTCAAGAGAACAGTACTGACACGCTTGCCTGGGGTCATTACAACATACTGCAAAATGGGTAAGTTCAAATTATTACTACATGTATTTTACACACGAAATTCAATTTAGAAATGTTTGATTCTAGTAAAAAGAAGTGTGTACGATTCGAGGAAGAGTCAACCATTCACTTGATGTACACGTGGAAATTTGCGCATCATGAAGCTCGATGTGGGAAGTGGGAGGAGGCAGCACGTGATCGAGAACGATTTAGGAGAAGAATTGTACAAACAAATGAAATTATAATGCCAGTACTTTTGAAAAAATTGAAGGAAATGTAAAGTAATAAATGAATAACAAACAGCATATTTTTGTCACCGATTAATTTTTCATTTACATATCACTCTTATTTATCCAACTATTGTGAGTCGTGTCAAAACCTAGCCATTTAACGTAAAGTCTATTGCCACTTCTTTTCAAAACCTTCTCAATTAAATAGACATCTGGATATTTCGTTTTGAGAAGCTCTTCCTTATAGAATCCTCCGGCTATTGGCTTGTCTTGATAATCCTTGAGATGATAAGTGTAGGGCTTTGTAGGTGAAACTCGCGTTATTGTAAAGACTTCAGTTGACCAATTGGGTGTATAGCCTTTATCGAACACCTCCTTGTTTCTGCTTACGCGTACTTTATCTCCAACTTTTAATTTAGCTCCTTTAAACAGATTGATGTTTGGCTTTCTAATTCGATTAAGTATATGATTAACTTTGTCTTAATTCACTTTTGCAGGTTTTATTCCTATTGTACGATGTCGACTATTATTATACTGTAAAGTTAAATTTTGTAAAATGTCTAACCATTTGTAGGTACCACGTAGACTAAATAACTTCCACATCTTGCCTTTCAGAGTGCGATTGAAACGTTCACAAATTGATGCTTTAAGATTACTATAAGTAGAGTAAAGATGAATTTTATAACTTTTCATTAGTTTATCAAAATCTTTATTGTAAAATTCTTTTCCACGATCTGTTTGCAAATTCTTAGGTACTCTTTTTTGCACTAGTATTGATTTCATAGCTTAAGCTACACATTTTCCAGTTTTTTGTTTTACCGGAACAGTCCAAGCATACTTTGAAAATACATCAATGACAGTGAGCAGGTACTTGAAACCTTTGTTTTGCTTTGCATATGGTATCATTTCAACAAGATCTGCCTGCCATGTTTCGTTGATATCTTTAACGAGAAAAGAACGACGTGGATAATGCAGGTTTATGAAGTTCCTCCACAAGTCCTGCTTTCATGCTAATTTATAAGTTTATTTACTGTAGAATACAAAATTCGTAACTTCTCTTGCAAATCTGATAGCGTATTATTGGTCCTAACTAATTCAGCCTCAATTTTCGTGACTTTATTATTTAACACACTCTTAGTAATCTGGGAATCTTCGACAATTTTGTCAGCTCTTTGTTTGATCAGCTTTTTCACAGACTCTAAATTTACAGCATCATATTGCTCTATAGCATTAGCTACATTACACAGTTTTCGATTCTCTAAATCAAAATCTCCATTACTAGTCAGCTTGAATCCTAGTCCTGGCGGTCCACGAGCTGCGTCTGCGTGGACCAATCGACGTCCAAACACATCGATGCTCATTTTCATACTGAATTATTATTACACAATTATTCCAGCTTCACGAAGCTCCTCAATGATTGATTGTATTTCATTAATATGGTTGTTATTGCCAGCGGATGTTTCAGCTAAAAGTAATCTTAAACGATCGACAAGCTTGTTTGGATCATCCCAATAAATGTAATCAGTATGAGTGTTTGCACGAGCAATCTTATATGACGTAAGTCCCCGTCCGCTTTTACCAATCTTGAGAATTTTACTTACAAAATCAGTATACTTCTTACTCGTATTTTCACGAATATCTTCCTCTGCATTATAGTATTTTCTGTGTGCATTTGTATCTTTTAAGATTGTAGCATAATTTTTCTTATCATTATCAGTGATTAAAGTATCATCGGGATATTTCTTAAACAATAACTCAACTAGACCTGAAGCTTTTTCATACTCTTTATTACCTATGACTATTTTTTTTTTCTCGAAACTTACAGAGCTATTTCCAATCATAAGTGAACCATTTCGCATTTTTCGAACTCCATATACTGTATCCAAGGTCTGTACTTGTCCATTACGCAACAATTGAACATTTTTATTAACACTATCATCAGTTTTTCCATCATCCAAATCATCATCTTTAGTGATGGTTTCTTCATGATCTGAAAATTCTGAATCGTCTATTGCAGATTCAAAAGCTGATTCACCGATATTATCATCATCATTATCAGTGTTGCCATCATCATCATCATCACC
>CM053170.1:25363501-25381892 GCA_012977825.3 Pteromalus puparum
TTAAATTTAAAAACAGATTGATGAATAAAATATTACATTTCTTAAAACATATATAAATTTAAAAAATATATAATTAACTTTAGAAAAAAACATTTTAACTTTAGAAAAAGAAATTCATTTTTAACAACCCTGGTAGAAAATAAGCCAATCAAAATAGCCTGTGAATTAATAATTGGCCAAAAATGTTGGCCAACGCTTATCACGAATATTAGCCAACATTGAACCAACGGTTCGGGAAAATTGAAAATGTAATGATTTAAGGTTATGAGATTTTAATACTATTGAATTTATTTATAATTTCGGTTTGTGATATACCTATAATAAATATATAGAATATGCTAAGTTCTTGATGTCAACGTGAATGTTCACCGTGAGTAAATGCTCAGGTCACCCGGAACTCTCAAAAATCTTGTCCAGGTGTTTATTATGGAAAAAAATGTTAGGCTAAGTAGTGGCTTCGTGGTTTCCGGTGTGTAGGTGTAAGTTCTGCTCTAAGATGATCGACACGTTACCCGCGAGTCTCGTAGACGATGTCCAGGTGTTCGGCGGAAAAAAAATAAAATCTAGGTACCTTGCCCAGTAGTTTTCTATGTGTAGGTGTAAGTTCTGCTTGAAGATGGTGAGCAAATCTCCCAAGACTATATAACATTTTTAAAATTTTCCAAAATTTTCCAAAAATTTTCCCAATATTTTCAAACAGTTTTTGAAGTTTTGTACAGTAATATTTCCACAGAGCGCGCTACCTATATTTTATTTATTTTTCTTTCGTCGAAGACCTAGACATCGTCTACGAGCAGAACTTACATTTATACATAAAAACCGCTGCCAATTCTTTGGCACGTAGCTTCCTTCAACCTTATGTATCGCTTTAATATCTAAATTGTTTTTACTTCATATATAATTCTATAAAGTTTTTATGCTTTTTCGTTTGATGGATAAAATTATTTCGAAATAATTATATTACATAATCAATGCGTAACTGAAAATATTGTTTGTACAATTTGGTTGCGTTAAAATTTATAATGATCAGGGCGGCAATTATTGGCATAAAATAGTATATTGTATATTGCAACTAGGGGGGAAAATTGGCTTTTTCTAGCGAAGGTGATATTTTGAGCACGAGTGGGAGTCGAGGGCGCCGTAGGCGCCCGAGTCGGACACGAGTGCTCAAAATATCACCCGAGTCTGAAAAAGCCACTCCCCCCTTGTTGAACACCGTACTTTTTATGATACGTGCATGAATAGACCCTTTTTTAAGCATGCAAAAGGAGTAGGAAATTGAGAACTCTTTGACGCATAGCATATTTTCAAAAATTTTAAAAATTTTGAAAATTTTGAAAATTTTGAAAATTTTGAAAATTTTGAAAATTTTAAAAATTTCAAATATTTGAAAAATTTCAAAATTTTTAATTGCCGTAGACTACTTAAAATTAAAGTAGTCTATAGAATAACATTCGATAATCATGATGTTTTAACGAAAAGTTCAAAATTTAGTTTCCGAGATATAATGATAAGGATATAGTTCGCGGAACGTATCTAAAATCACCAGTGATCGAAAAATCGCCATGAATATACGCACATGCGTAACTGAAAATCTTATTTTTAACGAATTAATAAAACAAAAACAGCAAAAAACGAGTCTAAGTATAGATTAAAATCCATTAATGGAAACTGAGATCGAAGCGATACAGTTTTCAGTTATATAGAGTATACAGGGTAAGAAAACAAAATTTTGAAGCTTAATATCTTTAAAACTAACTGGTATCATAAACAACCCAAAGAAAGAGAGAAAGATGCTATATAATGCTAACTAAATCCAAAATTTTAAATTGATTATAGCCTTTTTACTCCAGTTATCGCATCACGTAGAAAAAACGACTCATAGTATACAGGGTGAAAAAACAAAAGTTTGAAGCTCAATATCTTTGAAACTAACTGGTTTTATAAAAATCCCAAAGAAAGGGATCATTGTGCTATATAATGCTAACTAAATCCAAAATTCGAACTTGATTATTGCCTTTTTACTCCAGTTATCGCGTCACGTAGAAAAACGATTTTTTTCAGTTTTTGATGTTTTTCTCAGGATCTGCCCCAAGAATGACTTAAAATTTAAGTGGTATATAGTTATAATTACCTTCAATAATCGTATATTTTTTTAGAATGATTCGCTATTTAGTTTTTGAGTTATAACGATTTAAAAAAACCGCCTGCCAATCATTGGCACGTAGCTTCCTCCAACGAAATTATTGTTCCAATAAATAAAATCTTTGGTTTTAAATACAGTGCATGATGCTATTTTAAAATATTTCCAAGTTTAATTATTTTGTTGTAGAAGCACTAACATCCATATAAGAGGAAGCCAAATTTTTGAGAAAAATCGCGTCATTACATTTCAGCTCTTTACTGGAGAACTGCTTAACGAAATTGTTTAAAATTTTAACAGCAAGATAGCTTTGTTTATGGTAAATCACCAAATAAAATTTTGAAGCATTTGACTACACGTTTTAGAGATATTAGGAAACAAAAAAAAAAAATTCAAAACCTTGATATCTCAAAACCATTGAGTCTATACAAACTACATTGTGTATCTTCAAGAATAAGTGGGAAAAAACGAGAAGCATTTATAATAAAATTTACAGGATAATAGAAAAAAACATAATCAGATTAAGTATAACTATAACCGCTGAATTGTCACATGCTCTCACAGCTTTTCAGATTATTTTAATAGTTTAAAAGACCATTTTATAAGAATATAAGGTCAAAGCTCTAGCGTCCGCGATCGTACTTTATACTTCAATGACGTTGCGTATGTTTTGATGACAGCCGGTGTGATCGAATTGTCAGCAGCTCTCACAGCTTTTTCAGATTATTTAATATGTTAAAAAACGCATTTTATAAGAATATAAGGTAAAGCTCTAGCGTCCGCGATCGTACTTTATACTTCAATGACGTTGCGTATTTTGATGACAGCCGGTTGATCAAATAACCTGATTATGATTCATTTAAAGATTCATTTATGAATTGAGCATAGCAACCTTAGCACTTGACAACGAAATCAACGATATCGTGCATGTTATTGTTTTTATCAGTCAGAGTCTGACAGCTGTTACGAATAGACTCATTTCTTATAAAGAATTCCAATATAGTCTGTGATGCCGTGTTCTTTTATAAATAAGTGTATTTATTTACAAATACTCGAACTGGTCTGAAATGTATTACGGAGAAAAGTTGTTCTAGCGTCTGAAGATGATGATGATTGATGTTGTTTTATTTATTCTGCTGGATACGTAAGAAGATAATTCAAATTAAATGTGAATTTCAAATTAAAAGTGTCTTTAGAAGATTTCCACCTCCTCACCCCCTTCAAAAAAAAAAAAAAAAAACTAAAGAAATAAAATATTTTTACTGTACACCATTTTTTTGTAACTTTATTCACCATTTCCATTATTCATACACAGGTTGTATATCAGAACTCCGAATACAAATCAATCAGCTTATCAGGTTCAAATCTTGTGGATCTGAAACGGATGAAATCGTCGAAGAAGTTTTAAATTATAATTCAAAAATTTAAATATATTGTCTTAATGTACATACAATGTATGTTAATTAAATTTAATTTGAATTAAATATTTGAATATATATATTATATGTATATATATATATATATTTTATAATTGTCATGTACGCACAATAACGTGCGTAGCATGGCAAAGCCAAGAAACAAACTACTCAAGCTTACTCCTTGGCCTTTTTAGTTTACCTACCCGCACTCCTCTCCACGTCCCTGGGTTTGATCCTTAGACGGCACAGCTGAAAACCTCACCACGACGCAACACACTACCTAATTCCTCCCGCGTAGCAATATATATATATATATATATATATACATACATATACAATCAGTTATACATAAATTCATAGGGAGGGACTTTAAAACGTGCAACCACACCCTTAGAAGAAAAGCCAAATTTTTGAAAAAATCGGTTTTTACATTTTAGCTCTTTATTGAGAACTGCTCAACCAAATCGTTTAAAAATTTAACAGCGATAGCTTTGTTTATGATGAATCGCCACATAAAATTGAGGCTTTGACTACATTGTTTTAAGATATAAGAATCAAAAATTTAAAAAAAAAATTCAAACCTTGATATCTGAGAACATAGGGGTTAAAAGCTGCGCAATGAACTTAACAAGACAATAAAATATCTACCTTTTCCCAAAATCTCAAGTGCAATTAGGCTTTTTTTACGCCCGTAACGAGGCAAAAAAAAACTCATTTTTTTCAGTTTCGATTTATTACTGAAAAATACGTAGACAAATCACTTGAATTTTAATGAATATAGTTTGACATGTGACCCATCAACATGATTTTTTTCGTGAGGTTATGATGTTTAGTTTCAGAGATATGAATTTTAAAAAAAATCACCTTTTCATTTTATCTGCCGAACGGAGCGGTCGATCCCGAGACCAACGGGGAAAGTAGTTAATTTTATTATCTTTAAAATGCATTTTAGCTGATTGTTTGTAACAACGGATATTGAAAAAAAACGCAAAAAAAAATTTTTTAAATCAAAAATCGCCATAAAAAAAATAATTAAAAAATTAAAAAAAAATGTTTTTCCGAATTGAAATTCAAAATAAATATGCATGTTAAATTTGATTAATATTGACGAAGTAGTTCCAGAATATGACATATACATCCACACACACATCCACCACACACACACACACACACACACACACACATCCATACAGACATTTCCTAAAATCACGTAATTCGAACTTCTAACATCTCAAAACATGTTTCTATAAAGATTTAGCGAAACCGAAAATTTTACTATTACAAAGCTTCCTCTAGGAGGAAGCAAAATTACGCGCTACTCAAGTCTCGTGTTTTTCTACGAGACTCCCGGGTAACGTGCTCATCATCTTCAAGAAAAACTTACACCTACACATTGAAAGCCACGGAGCGCGCTACCTAGGTTTTATTTTTTAAGTAAGCTTACGGAGATATAATTTAAATTGAATCTAACCTCAAACCAGTATTTCAAATTTTACCATCCGTTTACCAACCGAATCACTTGTAATGTGACGAAATAAGCAGTATTTAAGAGTAACTGTTGGTTAAAGCGTTGCCCAATTCGTTCGGATTTGGCCAAGCGACGGCGAATTAGATCTTTACGTTTCTACCAGGGAATAACCATAATTTTATATAATTCAATCATGTCATTAAATTATATGAAATTATTGGTGATTTTTATACAATAAAATAAAAAAAACAAAAAAGAATCAACGCACCTGAAGTATATTATATTATGACCCTAATACAATATACTTCTACCTCTTGGGTGGTGTGGATGAAAACTATCATCTAAAATTTATCGTCGTACGATATGACATTTCCCTTGACGACTTAAATATATAGCCATTATCTTTAAGAAATTTCACAAAACTTTCATAATCTACAAACTTACTATATTTGTTTGGGATTCTTAAATTTCGGCATTGGTTTCATCTTATAGGACCAGTATTACACAGAAGTTATTGGAGAGTAATGTAGGAATCTGTAGGCCGATTCAGACACTCAGTAGATCTATTTAGCCGGGTTCTAAACCGGCGATCTACCGCACAAAGGGATGCCAAGTCTGCTAATTTACTATATTGGTTTGGGATTCTCAAATTTCGGCATTGGTTTCATCTTACATGGGGACCAGAATTATCTACTAAGCTCAAGTCAGTAGTTTGAAAGATCATAATATATAATTGATACAGAAAATAGCTCCGGTTCTGTTTTTACTAATGTTTACAAATTAGACTAATCTATTAATCTCTTAATTTACAATATATAATTACTTAACAGACAATGTGTCTTAAAGCGTTTACTTTCTTCTCATCTTGCTTTATTACCTTATCAATTGTTACTGTTATTTATTTAATCAATCTGTACTAATTCTACTTTCTGAATTAGGAATCAACATTTTTAATGCAGCCATATTTTACTATTTGCGTAGTAAAAGTATGACGGTCTCAAGCCCGATAATGCAGAGAGAAGATTTTGATTCAATTGAGAACATGCAAACAATCGACTCTAGAGAGAAGTGAATTACTAATATCAAAGCTGTTCTAATATATACCGATCATAATATGACATAACATTTGTATGAAGTAACGTCAAATATGAACATATAGGGGAGTAGAGAGGAAATTGAGAGGAAGTGGAGGGGAAGTAGAGGGGAAGTAGATGGGAAGTGGAGGGGGTGGAGGGGGTGAAGTGAAAGCGGATTAGAAGTAAAGGAGATGGAGGGGGGTGGAAGGAAAGTGGAGGGGTAAGTGGAGGGAAGTGGAGGGGCAAATTATGAAAAAATAACGTAAATTTTGAAACAATTTCACGTTCTTAGGTGGAGGAGAAGTGGACGGAAGTAGAGGGGCAGGTGGAGGGGGTGGGGGAGTGAAGGAGGGTGGCGGCGGAGATTTCAATTTAATAAATCATGCTTACAAATTATATATATATATATATATATGTGTATGTGTGTGTGTGGTGTGTGTGTGTGTGTGTGTGTGTGTGTGTGTGTGTGTGTGTGTGTGTGCGTGTGCCCTGCTAAAACAATTCCATTGAAATCGATAAAAGTCGATAAAATTGAATGGCAAGCCTTAATCGCGTTTTTCCCAATAAAACTCAATTAAATTCCATTCAATCATTCAGAGTCAATGAGAAAAATTACAATTAAAATGGATAGATAAAAAAACAGCAATTAAAATCGATAGATTTTTCTATAGAATTTAATAGACTTTAATTAATTTAATGGAATTTAATTGAGTTTTAATGCGAATAAGGCGATTAAGACTTACCATTCAATTCGATAGAGAATCTTATGGATTTTAATAGACTATTTTTAGCAGGGTGTGTATTGAAAAGCTGTCGCCGCTTCGACCGTTTGCAACTGCCTTCATTCCGTTGCATAAACGAACATACCCACACTTACACACACAGTATCCCTTCCTAACGAGTACAAGGACTTTGGATCGCATGAACAGGGACGAGTCACGCTTATACACAGTGAAGTTAGTTACGGGCAGGACGTAACTAAACTCATCTTTAAGTTCTGTAATCAGGGATCAGTCAGGGACTTATCAGGGAAAAGTTCTTGAATCATGGCAATTATTAAGTACTATAAGTTTCTTGCACGTCCGGCTGACAATCTTTTTCAGAAGTATAGAGATAATAAATAATGTATGACAAAATGGCTAAATAATTTAGTCACAAGTCTACAAATCCAAAGGTCTCCGGTTCAAGCCCAAGTATCGGCAATTTTTTTTTCCCCGCAGGCTCCATACTGATTCAATACTGAATCCACGTTGGATCAACGTACACGGAGAAAAGGTTTCTGCATGAAACGCAGTGTACGAAAGACGCTCACCTCATCTCGCAGTACACGCACCGCGCTTCGCAGTGCCATGCACGCCGAATTGGGGTGTATGCTCGCTCCGCGCGCTGAGAGAAAATTCTATCATTGAACGCTGTCATACCAAGCGTGTAGAGACTTGCGTTGCTCCGCAAGGAACGCCCACAGCGCCACAGCGCCCCACACGGCACAATATACGAGTCACAACATGTGTACGAACAGACCAGCGCTAATGTGCTGCGAGCCTGTGTGATATTATCAGGTGGTGGAATGGTAGTGAGGAGCGTGGACTCGCGCGTTGTCGTGCCGTATACTGCGAAACGCCGTGCATGCACTGCGAAACACCCCATATAGACCCCGATCTTACAGCAATATTGCTTGAATGTTGCGTTCACAGATTCGCTGGATTCAATAATATTGTTGAAAGATTATAAAACCTTGCTAAGCTTTTGGAGCAATATCGCTGTGGATAGCTATGTCCGTTCTACCATTGAAAGTTTGCCTGGTCTGGGCCAGCCCGTCTAGAGGACCCAATATCGTTAAAACATTGTCTCAAGGTTGCATAACTAGATATTGCAATATTGCACAATCGCGTAATAATTTTGATCCGACTATTGGACAGCATTCTCACTAGATAGTACAATATTTTATAAATATTATGATATCATCTAAAATAATCTTGCATTTATAAAAAAAAAATGTTATACTAATGCGAAAATTTTTACATATTTACAGAATATTGTTTTATCTGGTAGTAATGTTGCCCAATAGTCCGATCAAGATTATTATGCCATTGTACGACGTATCCATCATAAAAATATCACAGTGGTTGTTTATGTTAGTAAAAAGGAATCTGACGTCCTTTGTCACAGCTATTATGAGTTATTTGAATCAATTCTGAGGGTTTTTTACTATTGGTGTACCATGAAAACAAAAAACACAGGCTTCTGCCATTCTGGCTCTTGTACAGGTACATTTGCACTATAAAAAGGTATTTTTTCACTGTACAAAAGTAGTCAGAGTCCGGATCGAACCCTCAGATTTTCACATTTTAAGGTTTAAAATGCAAATAAGGTAGCCTAAACATGTATATATGACTTTAAAAGTATTTTTATTGAAAAATTTAGGAAATTTAACAAAAAAAAGTATCAGGGTAGTTTTAGTTAAAAATGCATCTATTATGAGCTACAAATCGTTGAAAATAGGCAAAAAATGCAAAAATCGCTTAAAACACCAACTTTGACCAGCTATAACTTGAAGCCAAGTAAAGGGATCGCGCTGAAAATTTTTTTGGGAGCCACGGGCATCCTATAGAACATATATATAAAGTTTGAACAAAAAAAAAAAAATTTCATCTTCGATTTGACAGAGAACCACCCATATATATATATATATATATATATATATATATATAAAATTAACGATCTATTGATAGATATGCCAAAGGATACCATCATGTCTTATGCGGACGACACTATCATCATCTCGAGTGATGATAAGTGGTCTACTGCCCAGGACAGGATGAATGATTGTTTAGAGTGGGTATCCAAATGGCTTGCTCTGAACAAGCTTTCATTAAATCTAAGTAAAACTGTGTTCATTACGTATGGCAACTATTGTAATAGCGTACCTGAAGATATACAAATAAGTATTGGTAATTATCCTATCAAAAGGGTAGAAAATCATAAATATCTTGGCGTAATTTTCGATTACAATATGCGATGGGACAAACACATTGAAAGTATGGTAAAAAAAACGAGATATCTCATTTCTATTTTTGCCAAAATCAAGAGTTTCTTTGATCGAAAAACGCTCTTGATAATTTATTATGCATTTTTCCAAAGCCATGTCAAATATGGTATAATAGCGTGGGGAGGAGCCTACGATAGTTGTCTTAACTTAATTCAAAGAATACAGAACAAAATTTTGAAAATTATTAATAAAAATCACTTTGCAGTGAACGATATGCCATTATCAATCAAGCAGTTATTCAAATTAGAGGCTGTTACATATCATTATAATAGTTTAAAAGAGCAATATAAAAATAGCTCTAGTATTACTAGGAATAAAAACCTACAAATACCAAAATCACTTAAATCAATTAGTCAAAAAGACAGCTATTATGCTGCAGTTAATGTCTTCAATATGCTGAACAATGATCTCAAAGTTTTAGATCTTAGTAAAGCTACAATAAGGAATAAATTAAAAATGTTCATAAGCGAGAAGGTACCCTAGACGAGTACAGTTTATTTCTTTTTGTTGATTTGGATGACTTTTAACTTTTAACTTTTGTAAAAATATTACGATCTATAAAATGTCATCGAACATGATTTGTTTTTTTTTTTTTTTAGTTTATAAGTTTAGTTTATAGGATAGTTTGTAAGTTTTTTTTTGTAATCCACTCTATGTACAGGCAAGCTATGTCTTGCCTCTGTAGAATACCTTAATTGGTATATGTAAGTGGAAATAAATAAATAAATAAATAAATAAATAAATAAATATACCGTCAAACAACATGTTTTAGTAACATAGTTCATATTTACAAACAGAAGATTATCACCCTAGTGGAAATGGAAATTGTGCCATACTGTGCCAGGACTGTGCCAGCCTGTGCCAGGACCGTGCCAAACTGTGCCACATATATACCAATTCGAACATTTGGCAATAGCTTGGCATAGCTTGGCATAGTTTGGCACAGTTATGGCACAGTGTGGCACAGTGTGACACAATACCAATTTTTTAAAATAAAAATATTTTTTTGTGTATGGTTTGAGAACTTGCACAGTCCTTGCACAGTTTGGCACAGTTTGGTACAATGTCGCACGGTTTGGCATAGTGTGGCACGGCCGTGTTCCACACTGAAGCTTTTTCCAGTTTATTGACCTGCATATCGATTATTATTTTTTAACACAGCGTGCGCGAAATCGCATTTTGCACACGCTGTGTTAAAGAATAGTATACGATACTCGTGCGCGTAGGTGATCATCAAACTCGATTTTTTGTCACGGCATAATGTAATCTTGCAAAAATCACCTACTTCGCGCACTCGTATCGTAATATACAATTTTGACACGAGTGTGCTAATCTAAGTTCTGCAAAGCAGATAAGAAATTCTGAATTTCGCACACGCTGTGCGTGAAATTCAAAATTTTGCGCACTAGCATGTTTTCTATTCTGTATGTTTTCAATAAAAAAAAGTTGCAAAATTACGTATTTCAGTAATTTTATTACTTAAATTTAGAATTTAAAGTCATCATGGAATACTACAACGGTATCATCCAGCAGTGGGAGTAACTTACCCAAAATGTACTGCAGATACTGTAGGATGTGAAACTCGATCGAGGCGCCTCCCGTATTGCGGCTATTTTCGAAAGCTCATCTGGTTACGTTAAGGGAACTAACTACCCTCACCACGGGAGTTTCCAATTCCAGACCTGTGTATAAGACTGTGGCTCCCCGCTCCATTCCAACTAGTCCAACTGCTCCAAGTCCTCCGACCTCCCTCCAGGCTCCAGGGCCAAACAAAGGACGAAGCTTGACGAACCTGGCGCCCCTCGTTCCGAGACTAGTTTGCGACCTAACATTTTTAATTCAGATTATTTCAGATTAAATTAGATCAGATCGAAATTTGTTTGAGTATTTTATTTACATAGCTTGGAGATTAAAATTAAAGCCTATACTTAATTATTATTTTTATATTAATATATAAAATAAAAAAAATATTTTTCTTTGTTCAAAGCAGATAAGATTTGATATTGATATTCATTGTTGAAAATATACAATAAATTTGTTAATTTTAAGTTGATAAATCCATAAAAGTTTTATAAGAAAGAAAACTTCATTATGAGTAAACGTTTACACTTTGAAAATTTGTCAAAAATTCCTATAAAGACAAAAAAAAAAAATTCATCAAACCAAAACCTGTTTGATAGTACAACATCAAGATTTTTTAATAATCCAAATGAACATCAAGAGAGTGATATTTTAAATTTGAATAAAAACAGTGAAGAACTGAAACCTACAGTAAATGTGGTAGGCTGTAAAAAAAACTTTCTATAATGTTAGAAGTAAAACAAATAGCACAATAGAATAACAAATTAAATTTTTATTTACAGGTTTGGTATCCTACTAATTGGGAACAACATCTTCATAATATACGGATAATGCGGGAGAAATTCAGAGCTCCAGTTGATACTATGGGATGTGATCAGTGTGCAGATAGGTCAGCTAGTAGTGCCATTTTCCGATTTCAGACTCTAGTTTCTCTGATGTTAAGTAGTCAAACAAAAGATCAATTGACTTATGAAGTTGTGCAACGCTTAAAAGAAGTTAATTGTTCACCCGAATCTATAGTCTCTCTTTCTGATGAAGCACTTGGAAAACTTATATATCCTGTGAGCTTTTGGAAGGTACTATATCAATCTTATATATTTAAGTAAAATCTTTCTGAAATACTAAAATGTAGAAGTATACAGGACAAGTAAGTAAGAATATATAAGAAATCGTATAGGATTTTGAATATTGTGTTAGATTTTATATTTTCATTTACGTAGAAATATATTTTCTTACTTTTGCTTCCTTCCTAAGGAAGCCTTGTAATAGTAATTTTTGGAGTTTGTGTAAAAACATGTGGGAAGTGTGTTTTGATGAATTTTTAGTCGAAAAATGGTGTTTTTAGAAAATGTCCGTACGGATGTATGTGTGTGTGTGTGTGTGTGTGTGTGCGTATGTATACGCCTGTTTCTCAGCTTCTACTTGGTGGATTTTAACCCACCAAGTCTCATTTTCTTTGTTTTTGCTAGAAGATAGTGGGACGAAAGTCCGTTTTTACAATTTATATACGCGTTTTTTTTTTAGTGATTTTTTAGTTTTGAGATTTCAGTTTTTTTCTTAAGGTATTACGATTGTTACATTTCTAGCCAAACTACTTTATGGATTTTTATGGAAAAAATGTAGCTGTCTCCGGGACAGCCAATAGAAGTGAATACTTAAATGGGTGTACTTGTAGACTAAGGGACAGTGCGATGCTCACAAAAACAAAGACAAAAGAGCAGTTAGAGATTTCAGATGAAAATGTTTGCTTAAACTTGTCAACTTTTATGTAAAATTGTCCGTAGACCACGAATTTTGCCCTAAAAGAGCTGTACATGTTGCGTTTTAAGAACTATGAGCGTTTTAAGTTGCAAAATTAGCCATTGCTTTTAGTTTTCTTTGTATGTCTCGGTTGGATCGCACCGTGGTAAGAAAAGTTAAAGACAAAAACTGTTCCCTATTGAATTATCTATAAAAAAGCCAGTGTAGGCAATGTTCTAACTGCAATAGTTTGTTTACAAAATCAATGCAAAATATGTACACTGTATAAATACCTCTTTGCATTGATTTTGTAAACAACCTATTGCAGCTACAAGGTTTCCTACACTTACTTTTTCTTAGAGAATTATATAAGGAAGAGCTTTTGTATTCACATGACTTTGCCAGGACCTGACCCAACCGAGATATACAAAAAAAACTAAAAAATAGTGCTAATTTTGCAACTTAAAACGTTCATAGTTTTTTATACAAAACATTCACAGATTTTTCATGGCGTAATTCGTGATCTATGGACGATTTTGCATAATAGTCAACAAGTTTCAGCCAACATTTTCATCGAAAATCTCTATTAATTGCTCTTTTGTCTTTATTTTTGTGAGTGGTGTATGCCTTGCGTGGCGAAGAGAGCGCGGTGGAGGGGAGAGAGAAAGACTGCCGCCACTACCGTTCAGAATTTCCTGACAGTCATTTTTTTCTCGATTCACTCTCCAGCAAAAATGTGTACCTAGCAAGCCTATAGAAGTATTCACTTCAAAAGTCTGCCGCTTCATCTACGATCGAAGCTGCAGCTTGGCATGCATGTTTTGTGCATACTTTTTCCAGAATATCTGTAGTTTCTCTTGCAGTGTTTGATTAAACTTTTCGTGCTGCTAAAGCAGACTTTAATTTTAGATACTAATGTGTAAATGAAATACATTGGAATCATACAAAAAAAATTATCTTATAGGTGGTTTAATCAAGATGATAGTACCAAAAACCGGTATAAACACCCATAAGATTTTTATTTTTTAATGCAATAATAATAATAGAGAAGAAAATTTAAAAAATGGTCTATATAAGTGTAACTATCTTTTTGGTGTTATCATCCAGATTGTAGTACCACCTATATAGCGACTTTTTTATGTCCTATGTATTTTATACAATTGGTATTTAAAACTTAGGGAAATTCTATACACAATAGAAATAACGCCAAGATAATTCTAAAATTTAGTATGCAGGTTCGCACGTGCAACAAAATTATCCACTTGAATTTTCAGAAAACTAGGGTACCTACAAGTCGAGAAATCAATGTTTTTACTTTTTGCTGTTTAATACAGGCTCTTTTATGGGAAATTGCAATTTTGTTGTATTCATTTGTGTATTGCTAAAGATTTAACGTTGTTTTTATTGAAAAAAATTGTATTACAAGAAAAATGTCTGATAAAGAATTAGAGCCCTCAAAAAAATATCATTGGATATCTCTAACTAATAAAAAAAAACACGGAATCCCGAAAACTGACAATTAAACCGCGAAAACTTAGTCAAATCAGCTTCTACCATCATAGGTTTACGGTTACAACCTCTTTAACAGTGCATAGGTATTTAGAAATGAACGAAAAGTAAAAAAATATGGCGATTTTGACTAGCGTAGTAGCGATAGAACCTCCTCAAGATCACTTCAGCAGGTGCGAAAGATGTACACAAGCGATGCAAGAAAAGCTGCAGAAGTTACGTAGAAAAATCCTGCAGATAGTATGCAGACCTTTTTTGTAAGAAAAATGAGCGTACTTTTTATTTATTTATTTATTTATTAACCAGTAAAAAAGTACAAAATATTTACATTCTGTACTCCTGCAAATAAAAAAGCAGTTAAATTTGTCCGCAGGTCTGCCATAAGAGATATTAAAACAAATAACTCATAAACTATTATTTATCCTATATTTACACAGTATTAAATTAAAATTTCTAAAGTTATGTATTATTAAATACATAACTTTATAGAAATTTTGTATTTCATGCACACAAAAAAACAGTTTGATTTACCTATATCTAGCGCTTCTCATTTGTTCCGAAGTGCGTTGTAAATTGAGATAGCTTTGATATAACAATTCTGATTGCTAACACGTTTTTTATTCTTTGGAACAACTCTACTTTTATTTCTAGTAATACTTGATAAATTCATGTATTGTGTTTCGAGAACATGATAGTGTATTTTGAGCGCCCTGAGGATAAACAATTTTTCTAGATTAAGAGGATTTTTGTGAATTTCAAAATTTTTCTTGTTAATAATTTAAAAAAATTTTTGTACTACCCTGCTGATAATCCACAAGTGCTAAAGCACGTCATAGAGTACATGTTTAATCATAAGCTAACTCACTTGCTAAATTATACAATGAATCATAAGCTAAAGCACGTGCTTTAACACTTGCAAAATCACGTATATAATAAAGTGTAGAAGTATATGACTTTTAGGACCCACCTTAATATTGTTGATTGCATGTGCACGTGCTTTGCATTAAATTTTTACGAATTAAGAATGAAAATTTTCGAAAAAAAACTTTTCCGACCGGGATTTGGACTTGGTCCTCCAGATTCAGAGTCCTTTACTCTACCTATATAGTGAGCCAACGACTCTCTTGCCACTACTACTCAATGGCCTTATAAATTTAGAACTATTTTGCAGTGATTGTATGATTTTTACGTTAAATATACATGTACATTTAATATTTATAACTTTGCAGCTATACTACACGTAAATATGATAAAAGTACATCAGCTGCATCAATAAGAATAAAATTCTTTGATTTTATGATTATTTAAAAAACTAAAAATTAATATTAATAAAAAAATCAAACTATTTAAAATATCAGCTTTCAATTAAAAAATTTATGGATATTACATTTTATAAATAATTATTTTACCAAGCACTGTTGTAACTGTAGCATCAAATTTTATGACACAGTATTTGTACTACTTTATAATTACGCATATACAATAATTCCAAATTAATAAAGAATTAATATTTTATTTAATCAATATAAAATAAATATAATAAAAATAAAAAATATCAAACAATTTCAAAGTTGATAAGGCCATTGAGTATAACAGTAGAAAACAAGAGAGTCGTTGGCTCACTGGTAAATGACTCTGGATCTGGAGGACCGATTTCAAATCTTGGTCGGATAAGTTTTTCTTCGAAAATGTTCATTCTTAATTCATAAAAATTGAATGCAAAGCACGTGCTTTAACACGTGCAATCAACAATGTTAAAGTGGGTCCTAAAAGTCATATACTTCAATACTTCCCAAATAGCACAAAACGTTTGAGAAACGTTTCTCAAACATTGCTTTTGAAACCTTGGGACGTTCCATCTGAAGTTTCCCATCGTTTCAGAAACGTTTCTAAAACGTAAAAATGTCCGCTTTTGTTGCATAATATACGTTGTCAGAACGTTTCTGAAACGTTTCTTAGGTTTGAATTTAGTCAAAAATGTTAAAAGTAATATCTTTCTACTACTACCTCCCCGCCCTACCACCCTAAATGCTACACTTTACTATGTAGACCCCAGAGCACTACTTTACTTGTGGGTTACGAGAAGCCACCTGGTGGTGCCCGAGTATACTACAATCATATTATTAGTATAATAGTTTCAATATTTACACAGAGTTGCTTAAACGTTTCTGAAAGGTTTTAAAAACGTTTCTAAACTTAATATAATTTTCATTTCATACTACCCTAACGTTTTAGAAGCGTTCCAGAAACGTTTCTTAATGGTTGCAAGTAACATTTCAGAAACGTTGTCACAACGTTTGAAAAACGTGAATATTGAAGTCCAAAAATTTTTTGTTTAAGTTGTTGGAAACGTTTCTTAAACGTTGCTAACGTTTTTGAAACTTTTCCAGAAACGTTTCAGAATCGTTTTTCCAACGTATCTTTAGCAACAAAAGCGGACATTTTTACGTTTTAGAATCGTTTCTGAAACAATGGAAAACTTCAGATGCAACGTTCCAAGGTTTCAAAAGCAACGTTTGAGAAACGTTTCTCAAACGTTTTGTGCTATGTGGGTTTATTATATACGTGATTTTGCAAGTGTTAAAGCACGTGCTTCAGCTTATGATTCATCGTACAACGAGTGAGTTAGATAGATAGATGGATATACGTTTATTTTTGTTATTTACAAAAAATTATCTTATTATATTTGTAACTGGAGTTTTCGTCCAGTTACTGGGATGCAAATACTCCTCGCCCGGGACTTTTTTTTACCCGATTGGCGCCACACGTTCACCGCAAACGGATCAGAGTCTCGCGATTCTTTGTTTCCGGCGTGAGGGATTTGCAACGGTGGCTGTGCTCGGCTAGCTGCAGCCCCAAGAACGGATAGGAGAAAGGGCGGTCCGGGGAATTCAAAACACGGGGTTTAAGTTGAACAAACTCATATATCGACGGCTGAGTGGAATAACACCGTATCTCAGCTGAGGCTTCAAGATCGTCGTATCCCGGTGGCGGTTTCGAGAACGTCGTATGCCAGAAGAGGCTTCAAGAACGTCGTATCCTCTAGAAGAGGCTTCAAAAACGTCGTATCTTAGGATTGGCTTTAAAAACCACTTTTACTTTCGTGATTCTTGCTAAATAAACGCGATAAAAGATTTTGAAAAAATAGAGTAGGTGTTATATTGTGTTAATAGTTGACACTATCTTTTTCAAAATCTGTGTTCTTCAGGACGTTGTTGAAAGCTACGAGTAGTGGCGGATTCTCGTAGAAGAAGTCCGATATTTCATCGTATCCCAGCAAGGGGAGCAGAGGGCTGCTTGGTGTTGCCTCTCTCACCAGGTGACGTAGGCGTTCGATTTCTTCGCACCTTTGTATGTCTTCCGGACGGTCGTTGGTCTCGTCTTCGTCACTTGGCTGTGGGGCCGGACTTGTAGGTAACTCCTGGTCGAAGTCTCCCTCCATGCGGTCGCTCAGGTCCACTGGGGAGCGAGCTCTGGGCGTCGTGCCGTCGAGTTCACCTCATCGGCGTCCTGGTTGTTTTCTTGCGCTGCTGCGCCGTCTTCGTTGTTCTCCAGATGGATGATGGCATAATCATCCTCGGGAGACTCTCCCCTCCGTGGCGAAGAGCCTGGCCCAGGCTCGCCCAAGTCCACAGGCGAAACAGGCGCTGGTGACGGCGGAGGCAGCGACAATCTGCTATGTCGGAGTCTATTGTCAGTGCGTCGTAGGACTCGACTTCCAAGAGGAGCCTCTCCTCTTCCTCGGTGGCCGTATCGGGCTCTTGCTGCATTTCCATTTCGCACGCAACTAGATAGCAATAAGGTAGCCCTCGTGGATCTATAATACTCAGAAAACGTATTAGTAATTATTTTTATGAAGGTTTTATTTATTTTTCTTACGCATAGATGAGTACATCAACATACATTTGACATTCACAGCAAAATGTTTTTTTTTTTATAAAAGAGTCTGTCGAATAGAACTTAACAGGTTATCTATATATATCATCTACAGTTGAATTAAACATTTGCGGTCCTGCAGTTGTCTTATATAAACCTCTTAAGTCTTGTCCGCCAAGCAGTTGCTGACTGCTATGCACGACTCAAAGTTTTTCGCCGACCAAGTATTCGATTTCTATCTTAAACGAGCTCGAGCCGCCTTTTTTGCTTTCAGACTCTCGTCGTGCTCTTGAAATTAGCCAATCTAAAGAACATTCCTTAGCTTGGTCGCAAAATCGAGGAGATTACAACGTCAACCGACATCTTCCAACGGTTTAATCACTTAAATTTATTATAAGTTTTATTTCAGCCTTCACGGCCCAGAAACGAACTTGGTTTACAACTTTTTCTTCACACACACACACACACACACACACACACACACACACACACACACACACACACACACACACACACACACACACACACACA
>CM053170.1:25381900-25404917 GCA_012977825.3 Pteromalus puparum
CACACACACACACACACACACACACACACACACACACGTGTTTTCGCTTCGCCATTATACATTATTACATTTTTACATTTTTACATTTTTTCATTTTTTACATTTTTACATTTTTACATTTTCATCACAGTTGTCAACGCTTCTTGCATATTATACCTAATGCATATTACATTTTACAGTCTCTACCTTTTTCGCTTATAATACAATGCTCCTAAATTAAGTACGCTTATTTACTAATATCTATTTTATCCACTCATCCCTCCATACATCCATACCTTGCGGTGCGTCTCTTCTTTCCTAATCTACTACCAAACGCTTAACCTATTTAACACTAGTCAGGTACTATACCTATAATACAGATGATCAGTCTTCGCAAGTTACAATATTCGCAGTTCTTTCTATCATCAGCTTTTTGCATTCCGCATCGATTCTTTTACAAAATTGTATTACCCTGATGTCGCCTTTGCCATTTCCTATATTCTGATAAAACAATTCCCAATCTATATTAGTACATCTAGTTTTACATTCCTCCCATTCAGCCGTACCATTACATTCCTCGTACATATGTTCTAACGTGCCTGATTTAGTACCGCAAAATTTACATGATTTCTCTTTATCCGGTAACCAGTATTTGTTACATATATCGTAGTTTCCGCCTCTTAATCTAGCTATTATTTCTTTTTCATTTCCTACTTTAAACTCTTTAAAATATTTCGGAGTTCCTTCACTCATTATGTCACCGTACCTTCTATTATACTTCGCATCCCTAATCCTAGAAGTAAGCCTTTGGTTTTCCGCATCTTTACTAATTAGTATCTCACAATCTAGAATCTTTCCTATTTTCCCTTCCTCTCCCTTACTATTTGCTAGCCTCATATTATAATCTACCGAACTCCATCCTAGACTGTTTAAAAATTTGGCCCTTTCTACGCTATAAATCTCGCATTCTTTTAGTTTTTCCTTTTCTCTTCAACAAATGTTGGTCAATCTATAACTCTCTAACCTACTAATTTTTACCTCGAAATTCAAAGCTCTGATCGCCCATGCCTGCCACATCTTCCTAACACCTGTCTCCTGATACATTAGATATCTTGGGGTGCAAAAATCGAGTCTAAGTATCCATCTCCAATAGTCTGTTTGTAACTTCTCTAACTCCTTCTTTTCCCCCCAGCCCCAAATTTCCGTCCCATAAGACATAACGCTCATCACTAAATATTGGAATAATCTAGCTCTCCTCCTGTAATCCCTTCTACATAATCTTTTCCCTAATCCCCATTTTTTTCTTTAAAGCCGCTATTCCTTTTTTCTTCAGCTCCATGATATAGTCCTTGTAATTACATTCTCGGTTGAAAACGAAGCCTAGGTACTTAAATTCTTTTACATCTTCTAGGTGCTCATTCTGCCACTTCCACACATGTTCCTCTTCTTAATAAATACTAAGATCTTGGTTTTCTCGTTACTCAAAATCAATTCTCTTTCCTCTAAAAATCTTTTTGTAGTCCCTAGCATATCTAAGAGTGCCTTTCTATTTGATGCCATCAAAACAATATCGTCAGCATATGCCAACGACCAGATTCTAATTTCACCTACTTTAACACCACCAATGTTTCTTTTTTCAAATTCTTTCTCTAATACTGCGATATAAATACAATATATCGGACAATAAAAAATAAAATCGGACACATCCTTGCCTCAATCCTTTCGTTGTCCAAAAATCTTTCGTATATTCATCATCTATCCTAACTCTTGCCTTGGTTTCCTCATAAATTTCTTTTATCCTCTCTATTAAGTATTTACTAATACCTAGCTGTTCCATGTAAACCCAGAGCTTATCCCTAATAACCGTATCAAATGCCGCCTTTAGATCCAGAAATGCAGAAATACACTTTCCTATTTTTACTTTTTGCCGTCTGGACTATATGATTCAGAATATAAACATTATCCATTGTAGACCTCCCTTTCCTAAACCCTGCCTGCCCCTCTGATAAAATGCCTTTATCTTCAACTTCCTTGACCAACCTCTTCCTTATAATCTCAGCGTATACTTTGTACGCTGATGCCAGCAAAGATATCCCTCTGTAATTCTTCGTATTCTCCTTGTCACCCTTCTTGCAGAGGCACTATAATAGCCGTTTTCCAATCTTCAATAAAACCTTGCCCATCCCATACTTTACCTATTACGCAGACTAACATATTAATCAATTCCTCACTACCGTATAACCACGCTTCATTTGGGATTTTATCTATGCCAGCCGCCTTCTTCTTTTTTAATTCTTTTATTGCAGCTCTAATTTCTCTAGTCGTAATTTTCTCCTGTTCCTCCTCTAAATTTGCAATCATTCTTTTTGGCCCCACTTTTTTAGTATCGGTACCGTCCAGTAAACTTCTAAAATACCGTTTCCATTCCTCTAACTTCACCGAACATTTAAAGCTCTCTCTTCTTTTTATTGATCTATTTAAAAATTTCCATACCTCGTTCTCATTTTCTAGGCCTCTAAGTTCCGCTTCTTCCATTTCTTTATACATAACTTGTTTTTGTTTGCAGAGTTCCCTCCAGGATCTTCTTTCAGATAGATAAATACCTGTTTCTGCCTGGCCTTTCCTCCACTTCACATAAGCCTTGTAAGGAGATCCTAATATCCCTTTGGACGAGATAAGGCCAAACGGAGTAACGTCCAAAGAGAATAACACGATGACCAAGTAGCAGCATTAAACGGCGGACGCAACCAAACGGCAACACCAAAAAGCCGATCACAGCGACACAGCAGTTGGGGCCGCTCGGTCGGTCACTGACCGTAAGGACCTCGCACAACTAGTATATAAGCGCGCGGAGATTCAAACTCAGCAGTTACAATCTGATCGCTCTAGCGAACAGAGGTCCTGCGAATCCTTATTATATAAACGCGAAACAAACTCTTGAACGCAGAGCGTGAGTGTGCTCCGCATATACAACGCAACATTTTGTTAATTAAATTATAATAAACAAATCACAAGTGTATCTAAACTAAAATCAGAGTGTTCGTCAATCAATTACCAGCTCCAACATTCCTGGCCAAGGAATAATCATCGCAGTAATAATCGAGAAACAAACACTCGCTTTATTTACACAAAGGAGTTTTCCTGCTTATACGCAACAAGCAGGTGGCGACCGTACAATACCCAAACCGAAATAGGAAATTACAAAACACCCAGCTTCGCACGGGAAGCAGTAGAGTCGCGATAGTAATTTCCTCACAGCCTTTTTCGCCTGCCTCTTTGCTTTGGAGCAACTGCTATCCCACCATTTTCTAGTTCCTAATTTCTTGGATTTAATCTTAAAATTTTTCTTAGTTACTGCCTTATCCACAATATCTTTCACTCTTTCCCACCTTACTTGTGTGCTATCTGACTCTACATCTACAACTTCTTTGGCTAGCATTTCTGTCTTCTCTTTATATACTGCAATGTCTTCTTCCGACCAGGAGGAAATACTTCTAGAAACCCCTCCATCCTCTTTTCCAACCTCTACATTATCCACCTTATCATTTATCTCAATTTCGACTAGAAGGGGCAGATGGTCCGAATCTATTCTCTTACCTATTTAAAAAAATCTAACCTCATTCCAGAAATTTTCGTTGACAATCACATAATCTATCACTGTATGTCCTCTAGCCCCAATATACGTAAATTGTCCCTGATCGTCACCCTCAGCTACCCCATTAAGCATGATCCATCCCTTGCTCTCAATTGTTTCACTTAGATACCTCCCTTCATTACCTATTATTTTATCTTTACTTTGCCTATGTGTGATAATGTTACTATCATCATTTTTATCGATACCTATAAATTTACCTAGTTTTCCTGTCCTTATATTAAAATCCCCTCCGATAACTAACTTTCCTTCCTCTATAAACTCGAGATCCTGCATGTTATCTATTACCTTTTTTAAATCCCCAGAGTTATAGATTGACCAAACATTAATTATTTTCCCATACCTGACTATTTTTGATTTTACAATTCCTTCCTTCACTTTCGGAATCACTTTGCTGCCTACCTCTAATCACTTCTTTTTTATTCCTATTAAAAAACCCCCCTTCGCCCTGCCTACTTTTTTGACTCTAATCACTGGTATATAGTCCCATACAAAATTATTATTCAATTGTTTGCTAAACCATTCCCAACCCTTTTCCTCTAACCAAGTTTCAGTTAAACTAACGAAGTCGAACTCGTCAACAAACTCCCAAAAATTCCTATCCTTATTCGTCGCACCCGCTACATTCCAAAATATAAATTTAAATTGCCCGCGTTGTGATTCTACTACACCTGACCTCAGTCCCTCTACCTCACTACTGCAACACCGTTCCTGCCGATTTAAAAAAGGCCCGCGTCCGAGGGCTCAACCTCGACGTTCGAGCTACGCTTGTCGTCGTCTGCTACCTGCTTACGCTCGCTCTCTAGTTTCGCTTCGTCCCACTTAACCGATTTTCCTTCAATTCACACTCTACCGAATCCCGCCTTTACGTTTCTTCCTAACTCTCTTTGTCCCTTTACCCATCTGTTAATATCTTCCTGAAGTTTCCTTTCCTCGTACGACAAATCATTCTCGATAAAAATCTTGCTCCCCGCTAGCTTAGACTTATTTTGCATCACTAGTTTTTTATCCTCTACGCTACCTAAACGCGCGACTATCACCTTGCCCGCTGGCCGCACACTCGTTACCTGTACTTGTACCTCTAACCTATTCTGCAAAAAATCGATTGTCCAGTCTTTCAAATCACTCAGTAAAATCTCTCCCGCTCCCTTGATTACGATATTTTGCTTTCTTTCGTCCCTATCCTTTTCTTTGATCAGACTTTTCATCTGCCATGCCTCTCTATCGGTCAAGTAGCTCCTAGCGCTGCCGACAGTACTTACGCTGCGGAGACTCCACGCTGATGCTACTCTACTCCCCATTCCAACCGCGCTCGCGCGAGCCGATCCTCCCCTCTTCTGAGAACGCCGCGACCGATGCCGTGGCCGCTGCTTCGGCCTCCTCTCTTTGTTTTTCTTTCTCCTCTATCGCTTTTAACCTTCTTTCGAACTCTTCGATTTTCTTAACTAAATTTATCTTCGATTCTTTCAAACTTAGCCTAACCTTCTCAATCGCCAATCTTTCTTCCCTAATTTTATCAAGTTCGCGTAAAAACATCTCTAAGTGCGCCTCATCTTTTTTCTTATCGTTAAACGCATCACTATTCCTAGAGTCTTTATTCTTTTCTTTCACCTGTTCCTTGAACTCGACTTTCTTTACCCTTCCGTCCAGCGTTGTCTGGCCCTTGGGTGCCTCGGTGGTCCTGCCTCTCGCCTTCGGGATCGTGCCAGAGCCCGAGGGTGGCTGGGTCGTCTCCTTTGTTCCATCTTTCCCTCCGCCTCTCGTCGTCACGTTCGGGCCGGCCATCTTTGTCCGCTTCACTAACCTCGAAACGCTTACGCACACTTAATCACTTATATCTCGCTAAGTACGCAAAACCGAAACAAACCTATTATGCAATTATTATGCAATTAACCGTACTAAATTGCCACTAAAAATCGCGATTTAATTCGGAGAGACGCCGCAACGCAACCACTCACACACGCGCCATCTAACCAAGTCCATTAATCACTTAAATTTATTTAAGTTGTGTTGGAAAAAAAAATTAACGATTACAAACAGGTATTAATACCTGGTACACTCGCTTGCATTAAGAATTTTGTCATCTTGAAAAATTATGATTGTTAAAACTATTTTCAATTTTGGATATGAATACGAGTATACCGAATTATGAACTTGTTAAATTTTTCTTCTCGACAAGATAGATATTATACAAGCACCCGCTATTCATTCACTACATCCTTACGCTATTTACGAAAGTTTGAACTCCTCTCCATGTTAAAACAACATATATACAATTTCAAATCAAAAGTGGGAGGACAACCCAGGAAACATTAAGAACAACTCATATTTTTCATATGTAAAAGGCGACGTTTCGTCCTTGGTGGGGACCTTCTCAAGCCTTTATTGAAAAAATATACAATAAAATATATAAATCATTTTTTATAGAGATCAACAGTTGTTACAAAAATAGTCATATACATATATATTCATACCATAGTAATAAATTAACCTTAAAATTAAAATGTCAATACACCGTGAAAGCCTACATTTTCGTAGAGTGAGTATACAGAAGCAAAGATAACAAGTATGTATTGCGACTGCGCGACGAGGAGACGCGAGAGTACACGAGCTCACTTATTATCACACATACATACAGCCGCTATAGTACAATACATACGTAGAACACCGTTTGTGCAGAAATTTGAAATCAAGAGAATAGATGCACTGTAAAGAGAAAACATTTTTTATTTATTTAGATATTTATTTAATTTGTTGTATTGTTTACTGGTATTATTCTTGAATATACTGATATAGAATTCTTGAAAAAAAGACTCAATGTGATAGCCCTAGTGTTACGTACTCTACATTTGGAGGTTAATTTACTCGATACATTCTTAAAATTTACAAAAACAAAATGTTTAAAAATATACTTTGAACGTTCAAACTCTCTCGATGAAAAATTGAACAATTTAATTGCTGGAAAAAATACCAAAAATCGTGTGACTGATAACAAAAAATGGGTTATTAACCTTTCAAATATTGAACTTCCTTCTGAAGTTATAGATGTGGTCTCAATGGGGCATAATTTTAATAATAATAGTAGCTTAAATAAAAAGGATATTATCACAAGTATTAAAAACTTTGAAAACAGTACGTATGATCTTGAGGATGATATTAAATGTCAACTCAGAGTTATACTCATTAAAAATATTGAATTAACGTGCAATAATAGTTTACCTTTTAATAGTTTTGATAAAGAATTTTGCCAAAAAGTAGCTTTAGCTAAGGAGTTTTGTGTTTGTAATCCTGCTATATTTTTCACTCGTGCTGATAAAGGCAATATAACAGTGTGTCTAAATTATGATGATTACAAGGAAAAAATGTGCAATTTACTTAGTGATATGAAAACGTACAAAATTATAAAAAGGAATCCGCTTTTATCCTTACAAAAAAACGTATATAATATCTTATCTGATTTAAATGATAAAGACTGTTTAGACCTAAAATACGATAAATTTAAATTAACACAAACAAGTACTGTTTTGGCTAGAGCATATGGTTTACCAAAAATTTTTGTAACAACTGTTGATCTCTATAAAAAATGATTTATATATTTTATTGTATATTTTTTCAATAAAGGCTTGAGAAGGTCCCCACCAAGGACGAAACGTCGCCGTTTACATATGGAAAATATGAGTTGTTGTTAATGTTTCCTGGGTTGTCCTCCCACTTTTGATTTGAAATTGTATATATGTTGTCTTACGCTATTTACTTTCGTCGCTCGTCGCTGTAGTACCTCTTCGTAATCCCCTCGGTTCTACTCTTGTGCACAGCTGTGTACAGAGTTGTTGCTCTTATTTTACTACAGCTCATTTATTTTCGCATTATATTTTGGCGCGTACCCTCGATCGTCCTGGAGCTACAGCTTCCGAAGCCAGATTTGCTGCTGCCGATCCCGGTTCCCTCGAGCCACGCGCAGACCCTCCTGGATGTCGTCTAGTTTTGCCTTGGCTCGAGCGTAGCGTTTAACAGAAAGTTCATCTCGAGCTAGGCGAAGGAGTGGGTTTGGGCGAGCACACGTGGTTCTGGTCCTCGTGTTTGGGACCCTGGCACTGCTCGGGCAAGGTTGGGAATTTCCTGAGCGTGTACGAATCGCCGTGCGAAACATTCTTCAGTCGGGCCTCCCTGTATAGAACACGTTGCTGTCCTCCAACAGCTTATGTTCAGCAGTATGAGAAAAATGTCTGGCTTTCCAGCAGCCATGTCCCAGATAGCTGGTCCAAGCTTCGCCCCTCTGCGTAGGAAATACTGTACTATCGGAATGTTGCGGGAACCCTGGAAGAGGAAAGAGTGATGTTGATTATAACCGGTTAATTTCTACGTGAGATTGATAATCCACGTCGGCGCCTTGTTCGATGACAGCCTGCCGCGAACGCAAGCCCAAGCGAGAGCAGTATGGCCCTCATTGTCGGTGTTCTCAAGGACGGCGCCCTTATCCAGCAGCAGATCTATCAGATTCGTGTGTCGTTACCTCGAGGTCCTTCTCCGTGTTCCTTGAAAGCGAGCCTGCAATTCGAATCGTTGCGTTAAAAAATACAATCACTGTACGAAAGTCAGTTTAATGTGTAAAATAGCTACCCTCGAGCAGTCTTTCAGCGGTGTCCCAGTGGCCTTCCCTGGTAGCGAGCATCAGAGCCGAGAAGCCCTTGGCGTTGAGCATGGCGCGATCGGCACCTCGGGCGAGCAGAGCCGAGACGGTGGGGGGTTGAGTCGTTGGCCGCGGTGACCGTCAGCGCGGTCTCGCCGTTCAGGGTGTCCGGGTTGTCGACGATCACCTCCAACATGTTCAGCAGGTACTCGATGATGGACTCGTGGCCTTGTGCCGCTGTGACCACGGCCTGCTACGCAGCTTCTTCTCTGTAGATATCAGGCGTTGTGGTCTCGGCTGCACCTTTATCGCTCCTGGGAACGAACCAGTCACAGGCCAGCAGGTATCCGACGACCGACAGGTGTCCATGACGTGCGGCGTGTACAAGGAAGCACTGCCCGGCCATGATAGTACCTTGAACCTCTGCAGAAAGTCTTCCGAGGAAACGACGAAGTTGTTGTTCAGCGAGTTGACGGAGTAAAAAATTTCCGGCAGAGTCAACGGGTAGAGCGCAGCGAGACACATACCCAGCAGAGACTTCACCTTGTCGAACGAGGCCGCGGTCGGGAAGTGCAGGTTAAAGCGCAGCAAGTAGATCTGCGTCAGCGACACCTGCAAAACCTTGTAGCAGACAAGTTGACCGCTTTCGAGCAGATCGAGGGTGAGCTTGGCGAAGAGGAAGCTGCCGTTGGCCAGAGACAGCAGGTGCGTGGCGAACCGGGTCTGGGTGGCGGAACAGGAGGACTCGGCCTTGCCGTTGAGGAACGCCGTGATGTTGGCCTGTATCGCTAAGCTCTGATATATATATATATACACACACACACACACACACTAATATATTATACTCGCGCTTCTTTCGTTATATACTTTAACGTATGCCGATCAGAGTTATCAAACGATAATAATACATGCGCAGAAAGTACAACCAGGGACAATAACTTTATACATACCTCAGCTGAAGCAAGCAATATAGCTTTTGGGAGAGCTTGCCTTGAGTACCTGAATATTACGCAGTAGTACCCCGGCACCATGGATAAAGTAAACAAAGCTGACCTTGACCCCCCACCCGAGCCAGTGAGAGGTCAAGGTCAAGATTGTTTACTCTCCATGGTGCCATTTGCACTTTGGAGAAAGCCCCCCCTCCCCACTCTGTCTCTCCAAAGTGCCTCTGAATTTTCGAGACACTTTGGAGAGAGACGAGTCCCCTCTCCTCCTCACTATCCAAAGTGTCTTTTATTTTAGAGACACTTTGGAGAAAATCCCCCACCTTACCCTCCTTCTATCCAAAGTGCCTCGGGGTTTACAGGGCACTTTGGAGAGCGACGGAGCGACTTTCTGCGATGCTGCCGATCCGACGGCTGGTTGAGGACTGACGGATTTTTTTGTAGGGGTGCACGCATATAATACACACACAAACACACGCATACATACACGCATACATACATTCACACATACACACGCGCACGCGCGATATTTATATTTATATAAGTGATTTTTCTTACCTTTTTAAAATGTTTGATCTGCTGACTCTGCACACACACACACAAGTTTTTAATGTTTTTAAAACTAAACTTAAACACTAAAAAACTACTGTTTTTAAAAACTAAGCTTATGCACTAAAAACTACTGTTTTTACAGTTCTACACTAACTGGTTTCGTTCGCAGTGTAGAGGATCTGTATTGCAATCTGGACATAACCAGAGTCCGCACATTCCACAACGCCACCACTACCACACACTCTGTGTCAAAAATAACCGTCCACACCCGAAGCAAAAATCTCTATTTTTGCGCGGAAGCTCTACTTGCGGTCCTGGCAGATTGCGTCGCTCAGCACGGGTTAATCCAGCCATATACTGTTTACGTCGCTCCCGCGCACGCTTGATTTTACCCTCCATTCTGCTGACGTCTCGTCGACGCTTAAGCCGGAGCAGACGTTGGCGCACCTGCCACAGGTGTTTGCGGAACCCTAGCAGTCGATGCAGGCGGGCTTCCCGTTCCGGATCCCTTGCAGGATCATATGGCTCGTCTGCTTCGCTGTCGCTGCTGCTGCCGAAGGAACTACTGCTGCTGTTATCATCTTCATCCATTGGCTCGGGATCGCTGTCGATGCTATCGACACCTGAGTCATCCATCTCATCCTCCTCCTCTTCTGCGTCGGTGGCCTCGTTTTCTTCAGCAGCTTCTTCACTCTCATCGCTATCCTTTTCAGCCTCTCTGAGAAGACGCACCCTTGCAGCCTCCTCTTCCTCCTCCTGCGCCACAACCGGAGCCTCGGCCTGTCTGGCAAAAATCCTTGCGGCATTCTCCTCTGCCTCCTGGACATGCCATACTCGGTCAAGCTCTTCGACGTCGTCGCCGACGACACTCTCGTTATCGACTGCGACCCCTAACTCTGGATACAACAGTTGTGGTGACCCATACGCAGCAAACATGACGAGTGGTGCTACGTTAATGGGGCTGATGCTCCCCATTATTGCAGCCACCTCTTTGTCAGCCGCTCTGTCCTCGTCATATGAGGCAGCATCGGGTCGTACGATGGTGATGGTGGTGGTGGTAGTGAACCGATACGACAAGTTATCGTCTTCATATCTAATATTTCGGCTTCTGTGCATCTCAGATTTATTAAAAAGTGTTAAACGCCTGGAAACTTAGTCTCTAGAATAATCAGATGACCAAAAACCATCTCGAGTTTACGTGGGAACGGTATTTTTCATCCACAGCCACGACTCTCGGGTGTATTTTTTACGCAAAGTGAAGTAAAGTCAGCATATGCATCTCTCTCTCTCTCTCTCTCTCTCTCTCTCTCTCTCTCTCTCTCACTCACTTTTTCTTATGATTTTGTTCTGTGACTAGCACGTACATACAGAGTACAGAGCATTAGTCGATAATACAATCGAAATTATATTTAAATTTGGCCGAAAATCAAGCGAAAACGGCGAGATAGTATCAGGAGAATATGTGCTCAAGAAGGTGGCAGACTTCTAAGACGCGAGTGAGAGAGAGAGAGAGAGAGAGAGAGAGAAGATGGGTGTGTTATCACTGCAGCTGCAGCGAGGCGGTCCTTATCATTGCTACTCTACACGCCCTAAGCGTTAAGTGGCTAGGTCTGATCTAATCTGATACATGTAAAAGACGCCTCCTGCTCAAGCGTTTTAATGGCTGTTCTTCACTCACGGCGACATAATGGCTTTTTGAAGCTTAAGCGTATTAATGGTTGTTTTACTCTCACTGCGACATAATGGTCTTTGAAAAAAAAAAAAAAATTTAGTACACCTCCTCGTACTCCTAGTATCCTAATACGTGTGGGGCCAAATCTCCGAAACTACTGGTCCAATATTTACGCGGCATAACAATTTTTTCATATAAATCCCACCAGCTACGCAACACACCCGGTTACAGGTCAAAAACAGCAAATTTTGAAAATCGATCGATTGGTAATATCGATAAATCACTTTGAGCTATACACCGTTGGGTAGGCCCCCCGAAAGTAGAAACCCCCTTTAGGAAACCCCAAAAATTTTGTCCGTTTTTGCATAGCTCTCACCGTTTCCGAGATATCGATGAAAAACGATATTTGAACCAATCGATCCCTCATATCGCTGAAACTATTGGTCCGATATTTTCGTGGTATAAGAACTTTTTTGTGTACACCCCAAGAGCTTCACAACACCGTAGGTTGCGAGTCGATACGACGATTATTGAAAATCGATTAATCAATCGATCGTCTATAACTCTGAAACTATCGGTCCAATAATTTCGCGGTATAAGAACTTTTTTATGTACACCGTAAGGGCTACACTAGGCAACATAGTTACGGCGTCATACACACACTTTACACATACACACGCACACAGATACATGTTACTTACATAAATATAAGACGAAATAGCGATTACAAGGGGAGAAAACGATCATGTCTCACCAACCGACGGACGTAGACTGGCAATTTTTTATAAATATTCAGTATATAATGCTGATATTTTGCTACCACAGACGTTTATATATACTAAATTATGAAATTTCCCGCTTCTGTGTAATCTGAATATCATCGTCATCGAAACTTGGCTTTCTGACGATGGTTTTATTCTTATCATAAACGAAAAAACACAAGTACACATGATATACTGACGCAGGTATACACTGCATAGAGTCCTGAATAAAGTGAGAAAAAGTTTGATATATTCTTGGAGAATTTCTTGCCAATACTCATATTTTGCAGAGTTTCACGGTTCTACGCTATCTGATATGTAGCGTCGTCAAGAACTCTGCTTACCGTTGCCGGGTTTTATTTTCGCTACGCAAAAAGCGCCCTCTACTGTCGAGTTTCGTAGCTTAGTGGCACTATAAAAGAGGCCTGAGTTGAGCAGCTAGCCATCAAACAGTATCCAACAGTAGCCACGAAAACTTCAGAGAGAACTGTGCAATCCACGATGGACAAGCTTCAACTTTTGAAAATCGTGTTTACTGTCTTAAGTGCGGTTCTTGTACGTGAGCCGACAGCACGCATTTTTTGCAATGAAGCATGGCGTCGTTCTATAAAACACTGCTCCGTCAGCTGTTTATTGAAGCGCTTAAAATATATTTTGGGTTTCTGCAGTCTTCGTACTATTATGTACTTATTTAATCGTGGTTTGTTGGAGAGTGAGGTGGATATTATCCGCGCTCTCGGCGAGTCTATCGTGAGTCGTGGAATGCAGAGTGCCTGGCAAGTTCAAACCATTATGCAGCAATATCATCTGATTCTTGGTAAGATTCTTTCTCTCTCTCTCTCTTAAAGCATGTGCAAAAGTTCATTGTAAGCGGATTTTTTCTTTTTTTATCTTGAAATTTGAATGCACAGATCTTGATATAATGATGGCCGACACTGAAGGAGATGCGCTGATTGAACTCGTACAACTAGATGATGAGGAGGGGGAGCAGAAACCCTCAGTCGTCGAAATGGAGACCAACGAAATGCCATTGGACCTTACAGCAGTAGCAGCAGCAGCAGACACGACCGGCGTTACGGTCACAGCTGTCAAGATGGAGGCTGACGAGACATCAACCAACGTAGCCTCAGCTGATACAGGTAGTTTCAATGACTCTGCTACTACTACCGCTGCTACTGCTGCTGCTGCTGCTGCTGAGACACTGGCAGAATCAATCGTCATGAAAGCTGCTACCACAGCTATGAAAGGCGATACATCGCAGGCCGAGCCAGCGCCATCTGAGGTGCATCCGATAACGACACTTGAACAAAACGATGACGAGGGAATTAACGAGGATTATAATGATGATGATGATGCAGAAGTCTCTGATGCGTCGTCCTCATCTACTGCTTCTTTCTGCTCCTCCTCAGTCGGTGTATCCTCAGTCACCGAATCAGTAGTTGACGAAACGTCGGGGCACAGTAGCACAGACGATGTATCTGGTGGCGCTGATGATGAATGTAAGAGCCCTCTCACATGCACATTACCACAAGAATAAAATGTGTAAAATAATAAAACATATAAATTAGCATTATGGTTGCAGGAGGGCGCTGGTGTTGAACAACCGCCGAGACAACACATCGTGATTCATCGGGAGTTTACGAGATATAATCCGTTTTTCCGCCTGAATAGTCGAGAGGCGCTGATCACCATCAGGCGGCCACCTCAGAATGCAGACGTCGTAGAGTGGCTAGGGCTCGCTATGCATGATCTGTACAGGTATGTGTGTGAGACTACAACACCCGACGACTTTGTCGGTATAACAATAAACTCAGAGCAGTTTAGACAGGGTGTAGTGTGGATTTCGTATAGATTAGTGCGAGAACTGAGCGCAGTTGAAATGTCAGAGATGCTGCAGAGTGTAACACAGAGTAACACAGACTTTGAAATTGATAATACACTGTTAGTCAATGTTAATACAGTGTCAGTGCCTCGAGGGGCGGGTCGAGTCTCGCTCACTTCTGAGACCACTTTTAAACGATCTATTTTAACCATTCAAAATAAGGATAATCTCTGTCTGCCTCGATCGCTTGTTTGTGCGCATATGTATGCTATCCGCGGTGACGTTCGCACGGGGTATCTGCAGAAAATGTGGGACAAAATCAGACAATGTAATGGTAAATGGCAAAAAGAGAAGGCTATAAAACTTGCTAACAGTGCTAGAGTTGTTATACCCGAAACCGGCTGTGAGATACCCGAGCTAAAACTTTTTCAAGAATACTACGCGTGGTTAGACGTTGCAATAGTAGTCTATTCATTTCAAGGTTTTGCTCGAGGTGAAAAGCCTATATACGATGGATCGCAATATGTTCATAATGTCGGTAATACTGCTAAGTATACTCTTTGTATTATGTATTACGAGAGTAGCCGACATTATCAGCCTATTTTGAACTTGGTTGCTGCGGCCGTCAGTAGGGGATATTGTATACCTTGCAATAAAAAAGTAACAAACGAAAATAATCATAGGTGCCCTAACAAGTGTCGCAGTTGTCTGCAGAAACCGCCTTGTGAACGTGACCAAACTGACAGGCATGTAGTGTGTCCGCACTGAATTAGAATCTTTTTTAGTCAGATGTGTCTTTCGAATCATCTGAAACCAGGGTCATTTGATAAGAATCATACAGTATGCGCGAGTTTAAAAATTTGCACGAGGTGCTGTAGAACGATTAGAGCTACCACCAGTAATGATACAGCCCCTCATATTTGCGATACAGCTTTTTGTAAAGTTTGTAAGCTGATGCAGCCGGTCATCTTTGTTTTATGCTACCTATAGCTGAAACGCGTCAGCAGCCGACTACTAGTAACAGCACGAAAAAAAAAGACTATACTTATTTTACGATTTCGAGACACAACAGTCGGAAGCTGTATTGGGTGATGATAAGACACATATACATGTTGTCAATCTGTGTGTAGTACAGCAAGTATGTAGTGCCTGTCTAGATAACGAAAGTATTTCTGAGTCATGTAATTTTTGTGGGGTGCGAAAGCATGTGTTCAAGGACGATCCGGTAAAAGAGTTAGTAGACTTAGCCTTGAATCGTAGAAAAAATATTGCAGACGTGATCTGTATCGCACACAATGCTCAAGGATTTGACGCGCAGTTCGTGCTGAAATATTTGGTGAGACGCAAAGATTTCCGTGAAATGCCTTCCGTAATTCTAAACGGGTCAAAAATAATTATGATGAAGTTTGCACACATAAAGTTTCTCGATAGTTTAAATTATTTACATATGGCTTTGAGTGCTTTACCGAAAGCTTACGGACTTGGCGGTGGTATTGAGAAGGGAACGTTTCCCCACTTATTCAACAGACCGGAGAATCAGAACTATGTGGGCGAGATGCCACCTGTAGAGAGCTACTCACCCGACTCGATGGGTGTCGAGGAGCGAAAAACATTCTTAGAGTGGTACGCCGGTAGAAAAGAACAAAATTACATTTTTGATTTTCAAAACGAGATCATCAAGTATTGCAAGCAGGATGTTAAGATATTGAGACTTGCATGTCTTGCCTTCAGAAAGACGTTTATCGAATGCGGCTCGACAGATCCGTTCGTAGAGTGTGCCACTATTGCGTCGTCGTGTATGCGTGTGTACCGTAAGAAATTTAAAAAAAAATATACTATTGGCATTATACCGTCGGGTGGCTATCGTCGAGCCAATAAACAATCGCTAAAAGCAGCACAATGGCTCACGTGGATGGAGCATGAGACAGGCTGGTCGATACAGCATTCTATAAATTCGCGTGAAAAAAGACTACCCGAAGGCCCCCTGGTGGATGGATTTTGCGTGTTAGAAAATAATGAGAAAGTCGTACTGCAATTCCACGGGTGTTATTGGCATGGCTGTGTTCGCTGCTACACTGATGGTCGTGATTTGGCAATCGTGAATGGCGAGAGTATGGACGAGCGGTACGAGAGAACGCTTAGAGTTTCGGAAAAAATTAAGAGGCACGGGTATCGTCTCATTGAAAAGTGGGAGTGTGATTTTGATCGCGAGTACAGCGAGAACGAGCAGATGATGACGTATATAAAAGAGGTCACAAAAGACTGGCATACACCACTTAATCCGCGAGATGCATTTTTCGGTGGTCGCACGGGTAACACGGTAAAATCATACGACATTCGCGAGAACGAAAAAATTAAATATGTCGATGTATGCTCTTTATACCCGTACATTTGCAAATACGGCCGCTACCCCGTCGGCCATCCGAAACTTTATGTGGGTGAGGTTGAGTGTGCGCGTGTAGTTGGCCCCAACAACGACATCAGCCAGATTGACGGTCTGGTGATGTGCGAGGTGTTACCACCGAGAAATATTTACCACCCTATTCTACCCGTAAAAATGCATAATAAGCTGCTATTTCCGCTGTGTAGATCGTGCGCCGAGTCCATGTGTCAGGAAGACTGTAAACACGAAGACGTGAACGTGCGTGTTTTTGTCGGTACCTGGGTGGCCGACGAACTTAAAAAAGCCGTGGAATTTGGTTACGTGATTACTAAGGTATTTGAAATATGGTCGTATAAAATTACACAATTCGACAAACGGTCGCGTAAAGGTGGTCTCTTTCACGAGTACATCGATAAATTCTTCGCGGAAAAGACCTATGCATCGGGATACCCACCAGAGTGTAGAAATGATGATGAGCAAGCAATAGATCGGTATATTCAGAACTTTGAGCAAGAGGAGGGCATAAAGCTCGACAAAAGTCGGATAAAATTCAATGCTGGTCTACGCTCTGTGGCAAAGCTATGTCTCAACTCGTTGTGGGGCAAGTTTGGGCAACGCGAAAACATGACAAAAACCGAGATAGTAAGAGACCCACAGAGATTGTTCGAGCTACTAACGAGCCCCGATAAAGTTGTAAATTCTATACTACCGGCCAGCGATGAAGTCCTCTACGTTAGTTGGGCAAATAATGACGAGGATGCCGAAATTGAACCGTCACCACTGTGCAACGTGGTTATCGCTGCTTACACTACTGCTCTGGCGCGACTCAAACTTTTCTCCGAGCTTGAGCCACTGGGAGAACGCGTGCTGTACTATGACACAGATTCCATAGTGTATGTGAGCCGAGAGAACGGATGCGAGTATGAGCCGTCAACGGGGCCATTTTTAGGACAACTCACTGACGAGTTGGCGAGTTATGGTCTAGGCACATACATAACATCCTTTGTCTCCGGCGGACCAAAATTTTATGCTTATAAGTATCTAACACCTGACGGCTGTGAATCGTGTGTATGTAAGATCAAAGGCATCCGATTGAATGCATCAGCATCCGAAAAGATTAATTTTGAATGTGTGTGTAAACTTGTGAGTGGTGAAATACCACCGACATTTGTTTGCTTTGACGCTATTAGACGTACAACGTTGCATGATGTGGTCACACGCTCGGAATTTAAAGTCTGTGAACCTGTCTACTCTAAACGTCGCTTTGTTGCCAACGATAAAAGTTATCCGTACGGCTATGTAACTCTAAAATGACTAATAAAAAGTTTAAACTTAATACACTCTTTCTATATTTAATAATAACTTACCCAACTCTCTCTCTCTCTCTCTCTCTCTCTCTCTCTCTCTCTCTATCTCTCTCTCTCTCTCTCTCTCTCTCTCTCTCTCTCTCTCTCGCATACATCCTGTCGCGACGACTACCCATACAAAACTGTCTTGCGCGTACAGATGCTAATCCTTGTCATCCTTTTTTCACTCCCCACCCCTTCATCTTCCCCCCTCCCCTCTACTATGAATAACCTAGTGTATGTGTATGTGTGTGTATGTGTGTGTGTGTGTGTGTGTATGTTCTGACTGAACTAGCCTTTAAAACCGCTCGCGCGGAGCGCGCGCGTGCGCGTTACAAGCCTCCCGGAGGGGCGAGCCATACGGCTAACCTTCGGAGTCTCGCACCGCGCGCACAAATGAGCTCCCTGGAGGGGAGCCTGATGACTTGCCTTCGGCAAGCTCGACAACCGCTCGCGCATGCGCGCGAGGAGGGGGCCCCGCGCCGCGCGTTCGTGGTTCTCCCCCGCCAGGGGGCGTTACAGAGTCTCACACGTTATAAAGCTTGCGTGTTGTCCGGTCTAGCGAGTATTTCGTGTATCATCACCAGTACCGCCACTTCGCGTCATGGATGTGCGCTGGAGACATCCTTGGACATGCATGATTTGCGGTCCAACCTCGTGCGGCAAGACCGTGTTTGTCGGTAATTTTCTCAAATACATCGCACAGATGAGCGATACAAAATTTGAGCGTATATTACTCTACTACACGGAATGGCAGCCTGCTTATAAGGAATTTGCTGACGGTAGTATTAGTATTGAATTTCACGAGGGGTTGCCAAAGACCGAGGACTACAGTAGAGATCCCGAGCGACCAAAACTCTTGATTCTCGACGATCTCATGCGCGAGTCGTCCAGTGCGAGTGTAGTTAATCTATTTGTCAAGGGCAGCCATCATTGTAATTTGAGTATTTTCTTTCTCTCGCAAAATCTCTTTCATCGTGGTCAGCGAGAAATATCGTTGAACTCGAATTACATAGTTATTTTTAAGAATCCGCGCGATCGCTCCCAGATACAGCATCTGCCCTGACAGCTACATCCCGAGGATACGAAATTTTTACAAGAAGCCTATAGCGATGCTGTCTCTCGGCCATTTTACTATCTACTGCTGGACTTGAAGCAGGATACACCGGAAAATTGTCGGTATCGCACATGTATATTTCCGTTCGATCGGTATCAGTATGTGTATGTGCCGCGCAAACAGATTAAAAGCAACTCCATCACCGACAATGTGCCAGTCGTTCGCGTGTCATGGAGCGAGCAACAGCAGCAGCAGCAGCAGCAGCAGCAGCAGTGCAGCGTCATCGCTATCCCATTAGACGAAAGTAGCTGGATATATTGAAAGTGCTGTGCTGTCATCTTGACGCGGTGCAACGCACAGCTCTACTGCGTCAAACCTGCCCAAAACTTGTGATAAGTCTGGTCGAGTGTGTGCTGAATATTCTGCTTGGAAACGTACCACTGAGCAGGCGTTATAAGAGCAAGTTACGTAAACACGCGCCATTACTGAGCAAAATCATAGCTCCGGGACAGACGATAGAGACTCGCAAGAGACTTTTAATTAAAGCTCAAAACCTTGTGCCGGTAATAGTGAAACCTGTTTTATCAGCATGGAGCATGCTAGGAAAATGATTTTAGTGCCTCAAGAGTGTATCGAGAGTGTGAGACAGCAGCAGCAGCAGCAGCAGCAGCAGCAGCAGCAGCAACAACGTCAATGTTTACCAATAACAGTAGCACCACCATCACCACCACCACCACTGTCAAAGACGGCTATCACAGATGAGTGTGGGGTTGGTAGTGGCAGTAATGGCAACTACCTCAACACAGTTCAGACACCGGGCTCCGAGGTATTACGACTGGACGACGAGATGAACAAGATTTTGAACTCGTGTGGATTGGATGATCGACAAAAGTACTCCATGTACCAACAGGTGTTGCAACGCTTCCTACACTACAAAAAACAAAGTAGTGATGACAATGAAGCCGGTAATGAGTTGTTGTTGCCGACAGTCGATAAAACATTACCAGCACCGCACTCTATTACTACAAATAGTGATGGTGAAGTAATATCTGATCTGCATATTATCAATAGTGTACCGCCAAGTCTTCGTGAAAATGCACGAAATCTAATGAATAGTCTACGTCGATCTGGTAGCATTGCCTGGAATAAACTCGGTATGATTACGGTAGATGGCGTGCGTGCACGAGGCGTTAATATTGTAGACTTAGTGAACGAAACTGTGAGACGTAGAAAAAGGCCGCCTTCTCGTGGCTTCGATCAGTTTGTTCGCGTACTCCGTAAGGCACACGTACCTCTAGAATTTATAGGGAATAACCAGCTTCATATTGCTGTAGCGGCTGCTGCAGCAGAAGAATCTAACAGTAGTGGTAATAACAACTCTCTGCTGACTGCTTACGACACGTCATTATTATCTGTACCGGAACGACAACAACAACAACAACAAAAACTCGTATCCAGTGGAAGCGGTAGTGACGAGGACGAGGAGGAGGAGGAGGAGGAGGAGGAGGAGGAGGAGCAGGCGGACTACGACGGAGAGAAAACACTAGATCCAAATAATTTGACATTTTTGAATTATCGCAAAGGTAATAAGAAGAGAAAACGAGGTGGTAGCAGTCGTGCAGCAGTCGACACCACGGTAGATACTTTAATAAGATCTGTAGCGCCACCTGCTAAAAAACAAGTAGTACTAAAAGAGCCTAAGCTCGGACATATAAAATGGCAGCACCACAAAGAGTAAACGCGGAGTCATCTAGTGTGCTGGGCGCACTAATCAATCGAGTGCCTTTCGAGATGCATGTACCGGGATACCAGTTTCTCGGGCCGGGCACTCATCTTGAGGAGAGACTGGCACGCGGTGAGACCGGCAGAAATCCTCTAGATAGAGCATGTCTCGAGCACGATATCGCATATTCGCGCAATAATGGTGGTAGTGGTGGGGGACATACTCAAACCGATCGCCGACTGGCTGAGCGTGCTTTTTCACGTATGCTATCTGAGTCGTCGGATAGTGAGGAGAAAAGCGTTGCTTTATTAACTGTTTTGTATATGGTCGGTAAAATCACTTTTGATAGGGTTTATCGACGATTCAGACAAGGCTATAAAACGTACAAGGAGAAAGAGATCGAGATTAGTCGGTGGGAGACAGTCAACGAATGGAGAGCAAGCTTGAAAAACTGTACTATGGCTTGCCAGCTCCATCAGCATACGCTGGTGGAGACAGACTTGTACGAGACATGCGCAAAAAATTTCGTTCGAACGAGGTGCGGGAGTGGCTCGAGAGGCAAGATGCGCACACAATGCATAAAATGGTGCGATATCGTTTTCCTCGTCGCTCTTACCGGGTTTTCAGCCCGTACGAATTGTGGGAGGCTGATTTAGCAGAGTTTCGCTCTCTAAAAACGTATAATGATCAATACAGTTACTTACTGGTGGTCATTGATGTGCTTTCAAAGTATGCGTGGGTTGAGCCACTTCGTGATAAAACGACTAAAAGTGTGGTCAGTGGTCTGGAGCAGATTTTACAGCGAAACGATGGTAGACAGCCTATATACTTTCAAACGGACAAGGGCAAGGAATTCATTGGACGCGAAGTGCAGAATTTGCTGAAAAAAAGAAACATTATTTATCGTGCTGTGCGAGACCCCGACGTTAAGGCAGCAGTCGCCGAGCGTTTTATCAGAACTCTTAAAGAACGAATATGGCGCTACTTCACACATCTCAACACAAGACGCTACATTGACGTGCTGGACGGTATTGTACAGTCGTACAATAATTCGTGGCATAGTGCAATAAGAATGACGTCATCTAGTGTGAATATGTATAATGCAGCTAAAGCTCGTGAAAATTTAGCGCGGCGCTACTGTGCCAAACGACAGTCACACTGTACCCATAAATACAATGTTCAAGACTTGGTTCGAGTTAGTCGTGCTCGGACAGCCTTTCGAAAAGCATACGAGGGTGGCTGGACTCTAGAATTATTTAGGATTACAAAGGTCGATACGACGAGACAGCCGCCCGTCTACACGCTCGAGGATCTGGAGGGAGAAAAAATTGACGGCTATTTTTACGAACAGCAGTTGAGTAGAGTGCGCAAAGATTTGTCTGGTGACGTTTTTCATATTGACCAGGTATTACGCAGTAGGGGTAAAGGAAAGAAGAAGGAGTATTTTGTGAGTTGAAAGGGTTACCCTGAAAAATTTAATTCTTGGGTGTCTGCTAAAGATCTCGTGAATCTACAAAACAATGATGATGATGATGACGGATGAATTTTACATGGTTCTGTCCAGTAGTAGTAGTAGATATGTTTTCCCCGAGAACACTACAAATCACTTTACCACACAACTCCCCCAAAATTTTTGTCTACACGGCAATTGGTGTGTCGGTCTCACTGAAATTCAGATACCTCTCACCTTTCAGCACATATCAATGAAGGAGAAAGGAGAGGGGGTTGTTTGTGTGAGAAAAAAATCTACGCGCGCCGCTTACATCAGCAATAGGTTACGCGATAGTGTTGATGATGATGGTGATAATTATGAGGAGACTTTTAGTCAAATAAAATGTGGCGTTTATGACGACCTTCTTACTCTTTTGGAGGAGATTAATAGCCTCGACAATGTGAAAGATCATCTTAAATTTGAGATTCAGTGTGGTGGCTATATTCAAGTCAGATGCATTTGCACTGAGGATGAGTGCGCCAACTATACTCACTCATTCTCTTTGTCCAAAAAGTTGTGTGAAATATTGGGTTTTAAAAGCGGCGAATTATTAACTTGTGATGGTAAAAAAGACTACTTCATTATCGGTAATAGACCAGCAAATCTTGTAAATGGTTTACCGAGTGTTCTGATGGTTTATAGTAGTATTTGCCAACCTTACGTGACAGGCGATGTTTGCTCACGATTACTACGTGCTGTGCCTCTTCAGTTATATGACTATACTTACGGTCGAACACAAATTCAGAACTTTGCCCCTCCAATGTATTTACCTCTGCTATCATCGTCTTTTCAGTCCATCGAGGTAGATATAAGGGGCGAGCATGGTCATTCTGTCCCATTTGATTACGGAACGTTGACGGTGACCCTTTATTTTAAACGCACAAATTAAAAAATGCGTGACTATAGTGTGGCGATTGTGGTGGTGGTGGTGGTGGTGGTGGTGGGGATAATTACGTTGCAATTGGTCGTAGACGTTATCAGACTGGTGCGGGTATTGGTAGCTA
>CM053170.1:25405017-25430017 GCA_012977825.3 Pteromalus puparum
TTTGAAAGGCTTATTTCGCGGTGCTTTACCTCTTGTAAGACGTGGCGTTAAGTCTGTCGGTAAGGAAGCTGCTCGTGCTAGTGCAAAGATCATGGATGATGTGGTTAACGAGAATAGACCTTTCAGAGAGGTTTTAAGTAACCGCATGCGCGAGAGTTGGGGTAATCTCAAGCGCAAAGCTGAACAAGAACTGAATAAAATGATGGCACCAAATGAGCAGGAGGCAGAGGTGGGGGGTGGTGGTAGTGGTGGAAAGAAGAAAGCTAAATATAAGAAGGCACAGATGACGCAAATAAAGCAGTCAGGTTTTAGTCGTGGAGTTGGTAGGAGCGTGCCAACTACTCAGAAAAAGAAGAAAAAGAGGAAAAAGTCTCAGTCTTCAAACAATATAACTCGTTGAACTCGGAGTTGTCACTCTTTGAATTACCACCAACACAGACGGTCATTGAGGGCTCTCATTGGGTGCAGTATAAACCAATATCGTCACTCACTGATCAAGCGCCAATTTACGATCCCTGGCAACTGTGAATATCTAGATTTAGCGCATACAATGCTGAGTCTACGTGTAAATATAACGCCAATGACACCACTAGAGAAGGATGCGACAGCACCACCCGTCGGCCCTGTAAATAATTTTATGCATTCACTGTTCAATCAAGTGGATCTATTTTTTAATCAGAAACCTGTATCACCACCAAATAATGCCTACGCATACAGATCGTACATTGAGACGTTATTAAATTACGGACCAGCGACAAAAAATTCGCACTTGAGCAGTGTCTTGTGGTATGACGACACAGCCGGTAAAATGGATAACGCTGATGCCGGTAATGCGGGTTTTGTTAGACGACAAGCAGTTATGACTGACAATAAAATTGATTTATTGGGTTACTTACACGTAGACGTGTTAAATATGGATAGATTGCTACTTGGTGGTGTTGAGGTACGTGTACGTCTTGTGCGCTCTCGTGACAGCTTTTGTCTAATGGATCCCAATTCTGCATATACAGTACACATATCCGAGGCGATACTGTTTGTTCGTCGCGTAAAGGTTAAACCAGGCATTGCATTGGCTCATGAAAAAATGCTTTCTAAAACCATAGCAAAATATCCGCTCACGCGTGTAGAGGTGAAAAATGTAACCCTAAACAGCGGTGTGCATGGTCAGTCGATAGATAATGTCATAAGAGGTCAATTACTGAAAAGAATAATCATTGGATTTATTAAGAATAAGGCTTACAACGGCGATACAAAACTCAATCCGTTCAATTTTAAAAATTTCAATATTAATTTTTTGTGTTTGTTTGTGGACGGTGTACAAGTCCCCTCGAAACCACTACAGCCTGACTTCAAAAAAACAAAGATGTATGTGGATGCGTATCACACACTCTTCTCGGGTACGGGTGTACATTTTTCAAATGCCGGCAATTCGATATCACGCGATGCATACCCAAATGGATACTGTCTTTTTGAATTCGATTTGACGCCTGACTTATCAGCCAACAACGATACCCATTGGAATTTAATTAGAAGACGTAGTGTGAGGATTGATGTGAGATTTGATGACGCATTAGACAGTGTTGTGAATTGCATAATTTATGCTGAGTACGACAATCTGTTGGAAATTGACTCGTCTCGACAAGTTTTGGTCGACTACAGTGGTTGAGGTTAGATGGCGCTCCTTGAAAAACCAAATAAAACCGCTCACCAACACGGGGCTCGTGTCAGTCGATACTTGTTTCTTGAGCTGTGCAGACAAGTGAAAATGGATCTAGTTATTGATTTGCAGTTTTTCAAGGACAACAAAGGCCGTGTTGTACCGAAAGAAGCGGGCTTGGTAGTGTTAGATAAAGATATTACAGCACATTGGATTATCGTACCTACTTGTAATACGAGATTCTTAAAGAAAGATTTTTTAAGAGAGAATAATTGGCTGACTCTGCATCATCATGGTCTGGATTGGTATGATGGGGATGTATCGCTGAAAAAATTTTATAAAAGTTTACACGATATTTGCAAGAGAGCGAATAAAATTTACGTGCGAGGAGAGGAGAAGGCAGAACTGCTGAATAAGATCACCACACGAGAAGTCATCAATTTGGGGCGTGAGCACGAGTGTCCGACTTTTCATACATTACCTTACAGTGAGAGGTATTGTATGCAGCACTCTATTAAACACTGCTCACTCAAGTATACCTGTGCACTCAACAACGCCTATAAGTTCAATTCGCAATTCCGTCTCCCCCTCCGCGACGACTGAACCGAACCGCTCCGATATTCCCGACGTGAACACAGATCAGGCCGATTGGCTCAACGGCAAAGACGCCGAGTTATCGCACTTTCCTGGATCCTCCACACGCACTTGCAAGGATACATCTTCCCAAATGTTGCCGAGACCGATCACGCATATGACTACATATAAGCTCACGACGAGCGACAACAGCGCAATTTTCTCCTCTTGTGTGACGGGCGCTGTTCCCGACACGCACACTTTCGTAGATAGGCGCATCGGCACTGCGGATCTATAGAAGCTGCAGTGTAGGCTCGCGGATCATTCGGTCCTATAGTTTTCGGATGAGGCCGCTTTCTCTTCCTTAGTTATTGAAATAACTTGTAAGAAGGAGAGGCTACACTGGCCATGTAGCACTAAGGCAAGAGAGGCGAAGTGTCGCTCTTGTGCTTAGAGGGCCGCAGATGCGTCGTATCCGCGAAAGAGGTACGCTTGATAGTGGCCTATGTGCATGTTTTTTGTATGACGTACCGTGTGACCGCGCGTTCGAATATTGGTCGGCAACGCTCGCGTAGAATAATATAAATAAGACGTAGAATTGTAATCTCTGTTCTTGGCGTGGGTTTTCTTCTCGTGAAACAAAACGAGAGTTTTTCCCACGTCACAAGCCTCAGCTTGGGCGAATGCAAGAACAGCGAACGCGTTGTATTTGTAACTGCGTAGCGCGCACGTGTTAGGTGAAAAAAGGGGCTCGCTTTGTGAAGACGAAGCGAGACTCTGCGAGACGCGGAGCCGATTTTATAGCCTTTCCTCGGAGAAAAGCATATCGGCTCGAATTCGATGCTCAAGAGCAAACATCTGGCTGCATGCAGAACGGAGTCGAGCGTGCGGACAAGGCCCGCACGGTCGGGTCTGGCTGAGTGGCGCGCGATGTTTTGGCTTGGGCTCGAGTTCTTGTTTTATGGCGGTACGGATTAGCGCGGGGACAGTTTCGGCGTAGGCGACGGAACTTTCCCGAGTTTTTCTAGTACAGGCAAGTGATTGTATGCGTGAGAGAACGGAGTGGGAGATGAACTTAAAAACGGTCAACGACGATCGACGTCGGGTGGCGGCTCGGCGAGGGTAGCTGCATCGGCAGTACGTTTCAGTCCACGACACGAAGCTGTTTGCATCGTGCCTCTGTATTTTTTCAAAGTCTCAATAGATATTTTACTGTAATCTTGTACTTGCATTAAATTACTCCTCACCACTTTCCCGTCACAACGATAGTTGCTCACGCGAGCGACAACATTTTGGTGCCGAAACCCGGGAATTCCGGAAAGTGAAAATCGTGTGAACGTGAACGTGAACATTTGTGGAGTTATTGTGTTATCAACGTAGCCGATCATCGTCTTTGAGGTGCTCAATCAACAGCGAAGGAGCCACTCTGATAGCGGTGCTATTTTCCGAGGGTCAAGGACTTCGGTCAAGAGCTGCGAGCTGTATCGTTCCATCCGAGACAACGAAGGGCAATCAGGTAAGAAATGCCGAAACGCAATAATCTGAATACGTGCGCGCGCGCTGTTGTAGGTGCATCGAAACGAGGCAACGCTGCTCGTAGCACGGTATCTCGGAACGCGAGGGCTCGTTCCATGGAAAGGGTCACCGAGGAAGCACGTGTCGTCCCACCACGACACACCAGGTCTCGTCGAGAGGTGTTGGCGACGGCCGACGTTCATCTACCCCCGGCGAACGCTGATGTGGCGGAGAATAACGTTCGACCACCTGCGCCAACGCACCGACGGGCTCGTGCTCTCACGCAGAGACAGGAGGATTTGATCGAGGAGGCGATCGAGAACGTCCTCACGAGGCCGGCGAACGTTAGCAACGCCCAAGATGAAGTGCGAGCGTCTGCACCTGCCCAAGGACAAGCCCGTCCTGTGAACGAGAGGCGCGTCGTCCCGGAGGCGATCGAAGTCGTTCCCGAAGAAGTCGGAAACGGGGGGGAGCAGGAGCTCGACGATGGGGCTGAGATTATTTTTCAGGACAACGAGGACCAGCAGCAGGCCGACGGTAGTCTTGCTGATCCGCCGGCTAATTACGCTGCGCGAATTGTGCAGGATGTCATGCTGCCTAGCGGGAGCATACCTATGGCACCTCGTCGTAGGGCACTGCGAGTATCCGTAGCAGCATCTACAGCGCAATCCGGGCATTCGTCATCCGCGGCAGCGCAGGCTTACGCACCGCCCTTCTCGGCAGCAGCAGCAGCGCAAGGATGCGGGCTACCTTCCTGGATACCGGCGGCAGCGCAAGGACGCGCGCTGTTTTCCTCGACACCAGCGGCAGAGCAGGAAGCGCGCCGCCCTCTGGCACCAGCGGCAGCGCAGAATATGCGCGCCGCCTTGTCAACGGCGTCGGCAGCGCAGGGACCGCCCGGATCCTGGCCATCAGCGTAGCACAGGCATGTTGCACCGCTTTGTCAACGGCGGCGGCAGCGCGAGGAAGCGCGCCACCTTCCTGGCCATCAGCGGTAGCACAGGCGTGTGCGCCGCCTCTCAGCAGCAGCGGCAGCGCAAGGTACGCGCGCGGCATCCTGGCCTTCAGCGGTAGCACAGGCGTGTGCACCGCCTTTGTCAAACGGGGGCGCAGCGCGAGGAAGCGCGCCTCCTTCCTGGCCACACAGCGGTAGCACAGGCGTGTGCACCGCCTCTCTCAACAGCAGCGGCAGCGCAAGGTAGGCGTACCGCCATCCTGGTCATCAGCGGTAGCACAGGCGAGTGCACCGCGTCCATCAACGGCGGCGGGTACGCAAGAGCGTACACCGCATTCCTGGACGGCTGCAGCGTCAACCACAACGATCAACAAGGAGAAGCGGTTCACCATCGGAGCACGGTCGTTCTTTTCATGTAAGCGATTCGAACACCTGCGTTGTCGACCAAACGGGCTCGTTTTCGGATGAAGTGTGCGGGGAGTAAAATCTACGTGAGTCTGTGCTAGAGCCAGAAGTAGATAATTTGAGAGCGATCGAGATGCCACTATTCAGTAATCTGAATCGAATTACATAAATGACCAATAATTTCGAGCCCAGCTGCACCACAGGGTTTGTAAATGGCAAGACTCACGTAGATTTCAACTCAACCAGCGAATGAGAGCGATGCGACTAGTCGTTTAGTCCAACGATAGAAAATACGTTAACAGCTGTGAGAGATCGAGTCTCAATAATGACAAATCGCGGCTGGTTAACAGAATGACGTCAGCAAAAAGTCTTCCTTCTTTTTCGGGCAACCACTAGAGTGGATACGATTAAAAAAGCTTCCGAATATGTCAACAACTCTAGGAGTTATTCAGACGACGAAAAATTGTTGCGCCTATTCGGAGGCTTAAAAGGACAAGGCGAAGAAGCAGCCGAACCTTGTTAATGGCCGAAGCTGGGTCGTCGCAAATAATGCAGATACTTCGAAATGAGATTCGGAATATGAAACGAATTTAGAACATTTGCTATTAGCGATATATCAGGCTTGCGAGCATAAAGCATCGCGAAATATATATAGAGAGTTCGCGTACTCGTTTGAACGCCACGGTCTCGGCATTAAATAGTTAGATGACACGTTCGTATTTACATATCGGAAACTTGTTAATAAACTGATAGAGAGAATTACCGGAGTCAATGCGTAAAGTACTCGGAGTACGTCCGCAAATCGGCGTCAGAAACCGACCTTAGAAAAGATTCTGAATTTGTTATAATAACAAAGAGGAGATGATAACTACGCGCCGGTTATATTTTTGAAAAGCCACGTAGATTCTAAGGTGAGTCACCGATTGCGCAGGGAAAAAAAAAATAATGCAAAAACGAGTATGTGCGTCGTGAACGGCCGATGAAAAGTAGAAGAGGTACCGAAAAGGAAGCGAAGTGCTTGTGTTTGCTGAGGTCGATATTCATAAGACTCGGAGTTGCAGAAGTTTTGAGAAAAATGCAATTAAAACAAACGCTGCGAAAGTGTAAGAACGAACGTTTGGTTAATGTATTATACCCCGCATCAACTAAGGATAAGTGTAAGAAAGATCCTTGCCAAGAAATGCGGTCTAGCCTACTCATTTACTCCGATAATGATAGCAGTAGAAGCAAACATACCTCAGACTCTCGGGACGATATTGAAACTTCGAATAACACCCAGAGAGTGAGCGTAGTAGCCATCGGGAAACGAGAAAATTTGACAAATAATAGTACTTTTTTAATAATACCGGTAAAATCATAGTACGCGTTGTCTAAATGTGTGTACCTTATAATGACGGATCTACGTATCGATTAAAATCTCGAAATTAATTAGAGAAATCGGAGCTTTGAGTCGCGAGTACATTTGTCTGCAAGGAGTGGTGGTAAAGGTCTACCGCAATCTGCAATGAAAAGGTAGATTGTAGAATTAAGATCGAAACTGCGATTATAACTTAAATATATTGTTATTAGTTAAAGATATAGAGCTTCCAGAGCAATGCGTAGGTTAGTAAAATTGTCAATCACTGTCGAGTAAAAGACGGATAAAAAAATAGAGCCATATAAACTGTCCGCAAATGATCATAGGGCAAGATAATATAACTCATTATAACTAAAGAAATTAAAAAGAACTGGGAAGACGATTTAATGATATCACTGGGCGATTAGGATGGTAATTCACGGAAATTCTACAAGTGTCGTGTCGTTTTTGTAGTGTGCGGCGGAAAACGCGGAAAATTCAAGAGCATTTAGGGCGCTGATAAAATTTTGACAAATTAATTAAAACATATTGACATAGATTCAATAGGCGTCATTCTCATATAAGAGTCAAGATTGAGGACTAGACGCGCAATGATAGACATTTGGACGCGACTACATACACACGGATAAAGAGTGGCAGGTCGTTGCCCCTGGAAACGTGACGAAGTCGACTTTTCAGACGGAAGATCGACTGCTTAAAACGTTTATACTCTTTTTAAAAAATCTCTAGATCGCGACGCAATCGTACGCAGATTAATACTATCGAATGGACAGGTTTTCAGAAAAGGGTACGCAACAGAAAGCGACATCGATTTTCCGCTCGGAAAAGAGTGATTTTTGCACATTTCGGGTTAGACATAAATAAACCGGGAAATTCGCGTAGGTGAAGGTACGCGCCTGCAGAGGAAAGAGCCGTGAGTTAATGCCTTATATGTTGCTGGGCCAACTATAAAATCACTTCCTGGAGTTTTAATGCGATTTAGGCAGTTTATTTACGCAATAAAAGGGGATATACGCGATATGTTTCTAAAAATTAAAATTCGCGAGGAAGATCAAGATGCTCAGCGATTTTTATGGCGTGGCGCGGATAGAGTCCGGGAACCGGTAGAATATGTAATGACTTCAATGTTATTCGGTGCCAAATCCTCGCCTTGCACCGCGATTTACATTAAAAATAAAAATGCAGCTCAATATATGTCAATTTTTCCAGAAACCGTTAATAGTCTTATCGAAAATTGTTACATGGATGACTTTCTCGACAGTTGCGAGACCATTGAGGAAGCTTCTAATCGGGTTCACCAAGCTATAGCAATTAACGAATTCGCGAATTGGGAAATGCACGGTTGGTCTAGTAATGAGCCTGAAGTACTAAGTGGATTAAACACGGATAATAATTCTAATAATTTAATTAAAATGGATGTAAATGCAATTAGTAACGAGAAGGTTTTAGGTTTAAAATGGCTCAATACTAGCGATGAATTGATGTTTAATTTTAATCAACAAAAAATTACAGCTGATTTTTATTCCGGAAACAAAAGACCGACTAAACGAGAATTCTTAGGTGTCATTATGTCCGTTTTTGATCCACTTGGTTTTTTAACTCCGTTCACTATACAGTCTAGAATTTTGATGCAAGAAATTTGGGCCAGTAAAATCGCTTGGGATGTCGTTTTACGTGACGCAGAATTTGTACGATGGCAGAAATGGTTACGCGATTTAGAAAAGGTCAAAGCTTGTCGGATTGATCGGTGTTATCAGCTTTTAAATAATCAAGTAAGATCAGCAGAGTTACATATCTTTTGCGACGCGAGCTCAAAAGCTTATGCTTCAGTCGCGTATTGGCGTTTTAAATTAAATAACGGAGGTTTTCACACTTCGATTATAATGGCAAAGAGTAGAGTAGCTCCCTTGAAAGTTATTTCGATTCCTAGATTAGAGTTACAAGCGGCGCTTTTAGCTACAAGATTATCGAAGTTTATCGCCGATGAACATGAATTTGTCATTACACGTAGAGTTTTTTGGTCAGATTCTAAGACTGTTCTACAGTGGATAACGAAAGATCCCCGCGAATTCAAAATTTTTGTAGCTAATAGGTTGAGTGAGATTCGCGAAAATTCAGACGTTCACGAGTGGCGATGGGTGCCGACCAAAGATAATCCGGCTGATGACGGTACGCGTTGCGCTCCGAATGCATTACTCAAGGATAGTAGATGGTTGACTGGTCCATATTTTTTGCGCGAGTTAGAATCTTCATGGCCATCAGAAAAGGTTCACCCTAACGATAATCCGGAAAATGAAGAATTCATTGAGCCAATTCAACCAGTGTTAGTCGCGATAGAAAAACAAAGTCCTGTGATTGATTTTAGTCGATTTTCGTCGTTGTCTAAACTTATAACTACAGTAACTTACGTGTTAAAATACATAGACATTCGAGTAAAACGAGTTAGGTCACAAATAGAACGTAAAAATAATGCCGAATTGATCTGCTTTCGAATGAGTCAATCCAGCTCATTTGCTGATGAATTACTCGCTATTAAAAATTCAAAAATGATTTCAAAAAACAGTAGAATTGCACCTTTGAATCCGTTTTTAGACGACTCTGGCGTGTTACGCGCTGAAGGTCGCTTAAAGAATTTTCCAGACGACGTTTTTTCAATTCATCCGGTTGTTTTGGACGCTAAGGAAACTTTCACGCGGTTATTAATTAAAAGTTATCATGAACGTTTTTATCACACGAGTCACGAGTCAGTTTTAAATGAATTGCGGCAAAGATTTTGGATAGTTGGTTTGCGCCAGGGTCTGCGTAGTTTAGTCGCGAAATGTATAATTTGTAGAATGCAACATGCAAGACCGGCTAATCCGAAGATGGCTGATTTACCCTCTGCTCGATTAGCGTACCGTTTGCCTCCTTTTAGTCATTGCGGATTAGACTATTTTGGACCAATGCAGGTCAAGATAGGTAGGAGACGAGAGAAAAGATGGGGCGCGCTGTTTACGTGCATGACGACTCGAGCCATTCACATAGAATTAGCACATAGCTTAAGCACTGATTCAGCAATAATGGCTCTTCGTAGATTTTCTGCTAGACGAGGTACGCCTTTGTGTATTTATTCTGACAATGGTACCAATTTTAAAGGCATGAACAGAGAGTTAGCAACCGCAATTAAAGAAATTAACCGCACTGAGATTGACAGTTTTGCTCTAAAGAATAATATAGATTGGAAATTTAATCCGCCAACTGCGTCACATATGGGTGGAGCGTGGGAGCGTATGATTAGATCGGTAAAAACTGCGTTAGCATATGTGTTAAAAGAACAAGCACCGCGAGAGGAAGTTCTTCTAACTGTGTTAGCGGAAGTGGAACACAGCGTCAACTCTCGACCTTTGACGCATGTGCCTGTAGATCCGCGCGATGAAGAGGCATTGACGCCTAATCATTTTCTTTTAGGTTCTTCTTCCGGTCAGATTAAAATAAGGTGCGATTTGCAAGCCACTTGCCCGCGAAAACAGTGGCAGATCGCTCAATTCTTCGCGGATTCATTCTGGCGAAGATGGCTTAGTGAGTTTTTGCCAAGTTTGATTCCGCGTAAGAAGTGGCGAGATTGCGAAGCACCGTTAAAAGTAGGCGATATTGTGTTGTTGTTAGAAGATAATGTGCAAAGGAATGAATGGCGTAAGGGTGTGATTGAACGAGTTTTTCCGGGTTCTGACAGTCAGGTCCGAGTTGCGGAGGTGCGAACGGCGATTGGTAATCTGAAGAGACCTACCAGAAAATTGGTGAAATTCGCTGAGGTACAAAACCCGTAGATTTTGTACGGGGGGGAGAAATGTTCCCGACACGCACACTTTCGTAGATAGGCGCATCGGCACTGCGGATCTATAGAAGCCGCAGTGTAGGCTCGCGGATCATTCGTTTCTATAGTTTTCGGATGAGGCCGCTTTCTCTTCCTTAGTTATTGAAATAACTTGTAAGAAGGAGAGGCTACACTGGCCATGTAGCACTAAGGCAAGAGAGGCGAAGTGTTGCTCTTGTGCTTAGAGGGCCGCAGATGCGTCGTATCCGCGAAAGAGGTACGCTTGATAGTGGCCTATGTGCATGTTTTTTGTATGATGTACCGTGTGACCGCGCGTTCGAATATTGGTCGGCAACGCTCGCGTAGAATAATATAAATAAGACGTAGAATTGTAATCTCTGTTCTTGGCGTGGGTTTTCTTCTCGTGAAACAAAACGAGAGTTTTTCCCACGTCACAAGCCTCAGCTTGGGCGAATGCAAGAACAGCGAACGCGTTGTATTTGTAACTGCGTAGCGCGCACGTGTTAGGTAAAAAAAAGGGGCTCGCTTTGTGAAGACGAAGCGAGACTCTGCGAGACGCGGAGCCGATTTTATAGCCTTTCCTCGGAGAAAAGCATATCGGCTCGAATTCGATGCTCAAGAGCAAACATCTGGCTGCATGCAGAACGGAGTCGAGCGTGCGGACAAGGCCCGCACGGTCGGGTCTGGCTGAGTGGCGCGCGATGTTTTGGCTTGGGCTCGAGTTCTTGTTTTATGGCGGTACGGATTAGCGCGGGGACAGTTTCGGCGTAGGCGACGGAACTTTCCCGAGTTTTTCTAGTACAGGCAAGTGATTGTATGCGTGAGAGAACGGAGTGGGAGATGAATTTAAAAACGGTCAACGACGATCGACGTCGGGTGGCGGCTCGGCGAGGGTAGCTGCAGCGGCAGTACAGTTCAGTCCACGACACGAAGCTGTTTGCATCGTGCCTCTGTATTTTTCGAAGTTCCAATACATATTTTTTACTGTAATCTTGTACTTGAATTAATTACTCCTCACCACTTTCCCGTCACAACGATAGTTGCTCACGCGAGCGACAACAAGCACTTTCGAGCTGATCTAGGGCTATACGAGAGCCGTGTGGCCAATGTCTCTCTGAGCAGCTCGCGATTACTTATACCACTCTGACGGTCACTATACAGCGGCGCTCGCAGTCTAACCAAATCATACGACGTGGACATCAACTTCTTCATGGCCGCTGACAAACTGCACTCTCATACACAAACATGCCATATCAGCCAAATTTTGAAAGGCACTCGGGTCCTGCCTCACTTGATCCTTCATGCTTATTATGACTGCTGTAAATGATGAAAGGTGCAGCGGTCTAGCCCCCCTCTCGCTCTCCCCTATATACCTACACTGGTCTGGTCTGGACTGGAGGAAATTCAGCAGTTCGAATAACATAGCGTATAGTCGGGTTCTGCGACCGAGCAGTGTATATACATAGGTACCTCAATTTAGCAACCTTCCTAGTCCCGTTTTGATCTGTGGAAGGGCGCATGCACACCCGTAGCCGTTCGTTTCTTCGAAAAGACTTTTCGAGTCTATATTCGCGGCATAGTAATGACAACATTTGCCTTCGGTATAGATGTCTTTTATATCTTCCTATATTATATAATTATTTTGTGTATACTCCCCCCGCACCCCCCATGCACCCCGCAAAATAAGGTAAATTCTATTCGTTTCCATGTAATTTGAATAATTTGAATGCCCCCCGCCCCCCGACGAATTTTTAAATTTATGTAATAATTATATTTTAACTTACGATTCAATATGTTTCTTCGATGAATCTTTGATGATTACCTGTCCTCGAAATTTTTGTTTACACAATATAGTAAATTGTGTGAAGTCAATCATTTTGTCTGGCAAAAAGATTTAGAGGCAATAGATACGCCCAGAAGAATTAAATTAATTTTAAATTATATATAAATTGAAATGATAAATTTCTGAAGCTCCAAATAAACAACTTTTTAAAATGCCATTAACAGTGGATGTTAAACAGTACTTTTACTTCCAGTAACGAATTTTCTTTTTATTTTTTTTATTTGGAAAATTTAATCCTTTTTTATAATCTATAAATTTTATATAGAATATAATTTTAAAATGAAAATAAAACGGAAACTGAAATGGGGGGTTGGCGAGCGGAGCGAGCAGGGGGGCGAAGCCCCACTAGTATATATATATATACAGGTGGTCCTCTGACAAATCGTGCGCGAAAAAAAAATGTTCACCCAAACTTGGGGGATATGTTCTAGAGGTCACTACGTGTCAGCTGTAAATCTTCAGATCGATTCATTCAATTCTCTTCGAGTTATAAGGGTTTAAAGTTGGTTATTTAAGCTTTTTTTTTCATTTTTTGCCTATTTTCAATGATTTATAGCTCATAAACAACACATGTTTCACTAAAAACACACTGAATGTTTTTTTTTTTTTTTGTAAAATTTTTTCAACTTTTACATAAAAGTTCCCTTATAGCCCTATATATATGATATAACTGACTTGTCTGCAATTTAAACCTTAAATGTGAAAATCTAAGATTCGATCCGAACTCTGACTACTTTTGTACGATGAAAAGATACCTTTTCATAGTGCATGTTAATAACGTTTTATGTTAATTTTTTTATAGCACTGCTTGGCTTAATTCCGCTATAATAGTATATTACCAGATATGTGACTTAAACGGCTCATTATTACACGGCGTGTAGTTAGCGCCCGAGCGTAGCGAGGACGCTTTACATGCCGTATCGTATACTATTTTATTTATTTTAAAGCTCGTGAGACATAAAGCCGCCACCCACAGGGGGCAAGGTGGTAGAGGGGTGACGGGGGGTGGGGGGTACGGGTGTGAACCCCCCTCCCCGCCTAAAAAAATAAGTAAAAAGTTCAAAAAAACTGAAAATTAAATTTTATACTACTCTAACCTCAAAATCAAAACTTTACTTCGATTATTCAGCGCTCGTAGTATAAAATACAGTTTGATACTGGTGTGCAAGGTGATTTTTACTTCATGTGACTTTTCACGTAAAAAACGTCATATCAGGTACATAATCACCTTCCATACTCGTATCGAAATGTACTATTATTTTAAACTTGTAACGGTTCGACTTTCCCCGTGAGTTGAGTAGTCGGCCGGACGCCAGGATTTGGTTAGGGGAAAGGTTAATTGAAGAGACTTGTTTATGCAAATAATAATAATAAAGATATATTCTAATATTTAAGTTAACAAGTTGATAAATCAATTATGAGTCTCCCTCTGTAACAGAAATCGAAATCGCGGTGATTTAGAATATTTCGCCTTCACAAGCAGTTTAGCTTAATCTATAGCGGTTTACGGTATATTAATACGTCGTTGCCGGAATTACGTAGTTTCGGTGCGGTTATCGGTTTTACGGATGCGGTATCGGAGTTCCGTACGGTGAAACGGGTTCGGGTTAAATGACGGGTCTTTGGAGGTTAGGTTTCCCTCAACTCCATGGAGTCGTGTGCGCACGGCTCTACGAATCGAGGTCGCTCGTCTCGTTCTTCTCCTGGTCCTGTGTGCTCACAGTGACCAGGCGAATCTCAAGAGGTCGGCGGGTGGTCGGGTTTGAACGGACAGGAGTAGGCCGGTGCTTCACCAGGACGTGTGCTCACGACCTGGGGAATCGTCGGCGGGGCTTTAGCTATTTTCTCAGCCCCGTGTGCTCACGGTGGCTGGGAAAAACAACCAATCCCTTGGGACGGATATTCGGGAGCAGGTGGCAACGTCGAGTATCAACTACGTGTGCTCACGTAGAGGAGACTCGGCGTTGTTCGGCTATTCCTAGTTGTCTCGTGTGCGCACGACGGCAACTCGGAGTTTCGGGTTCGTCAACAGTGTCGTCACGTGTGCTCACGAGCCGACGTTGTTGGCGTCGATCCTCTCTAGCTGTTCCTCTCGGTAACGTGTGCGCACGATGCCGACAGGAGTTCAACTCGAGTAGAACTGCCCGCTATGCCGCGCGGGCCGCTTTATATAGGCGTGTTCGCGGCGCGCCGCTCGCGCCGCCTGGCGCGTCTCCGCTGAGTTGCTAGTAGAGTCTCTTTCGGTTGGTGCGCGCGCGCGCTCACTTCGCTTCGTGCGGACTCGCCTTTGTTCGCTGCGTGCGCGCGCTCGCTGGCGTCAGCTGATTTACTCGGCGCTGTGTTTGCTGATTCATGTGCGAGACTTATGTCTCGTTACAAACTATAACATTTTAATTTCCCGCCCAAAAAAATGTCTCATATTCATCTCGGCATGCAGGGATGACAACTTGAAAATGTTAAGACTAACCTCGAATAATCAAAATGATTTCAACCAATTTTCCTTATTTCGGGTGCTTTTTGAGGATAATAATAGTGATGTTTCACTTCTTTCTTTTATTCTCATCATTAAAAACATTTATTACGAGTATTTTTAGTCTTTATGACAGCCTACTACGGGTCTGTAACTTGAGCAAATTCTTTATTTCACGGTGTAATAATGAGCTAATTAAATCACGGATAAGCGTAACTCAAGTGCGGGTCTAGGAGCTATAAAGTATTATACGATACGCGTGTCTCCAGTGACATTTTCAGGCACGGCACAAGTGCCGTGCCAGCAAGTGCCACTTACGCAACTTGTATCGTGATGTAATATTAAATGAAGATAAACTACGCGTACTTTCACATGAAAAATTGTTTGACTTGTTGAAACGGCTCCAAGTTTACAACTGACACGTTACCGTTCAAAACTGACTAAATTACGATTCCAACGCACCACTATAAGGCAATTATTAAAAGAATCATAACTGTACTGATTATGTCGATAGTAATTACAAACTGTTTACATGATTGTAAATATAATGTTTATATATGTTCTAGAAAAGACAATTTTGATGATTGCCTAGGAATATTGTTTAAAAAAATTAATAAAATTTTTTAGTTTAGTTGCATTGATATAGGAATATATATATTTCAAGAATATATTTAATTTAAGATTAATATGTAGTAAAAAATACTTGTAATTTAATTTACTATTTTCTAGTACAATTTACAGAATTATTAATTAATCGTTATTTTTTTTTATTTTAGCGAAAAGTTCAGTATTTAAAAAAGACATCCAAAATTTTAATTGAGAAGTTTGAGAGTGATATTCCGAACAATGTTAAAGATCTATGCAGTTTACCTGGAGTTGGGCCTAAAATGGCTCATATTTGTATGCAAGTTGCTTGGAAAAAAATATCAGGCATTGGAGTTGATACTCATGTGCACCGAATAAGTAATCGTTTAAAATGGGTACCAGTACCAACAAAAACGCCAGAAGAAACTAGAAATGTTTTGGAGAACTGGCTACCAAGAGAGCTTTGGGGAGAAATCAATCATTTATTTGTTGGATTTGGACAAGTTATTTGTCATTCACAGCGACCAAAGTGTTCAGATTGCATCAATAGAAATATATGTCCTTTTGCCAAAAATATTTATCAATTTTGACTTTTTTTTCTTTTTAAAAATATCTTAGTATTATACATCGAAGACTAGTTAAGACATAGTATTTATAGCAGTTTACTTTGCCGTTTCTCGAATCTTTTGTATGTTTATTTGAGAAAAGGTAAAGTCAACTGCTATAAAAAATATGATGATTCAGTCTTTTGATGTTTGTGATCTTGCTCGTTTATTTCTTTTTTCGAGAATAAAGTGTTGCATATTATAAAAATGAATAAAATATCTTATACATCTTCGACATAAAATTAATTTTCAACGCACCCCAACGTAAAGTGCGTATTTTCTCGCCGCCGATGAGGAAAAAAGAGCTACATTTATTTCCTACCCTCACTCCAGTTTCCAGCGCTGTTCGTTCCCGAGGCGAGGCCGAGGTATCAAGTACACTATTTTTTGCACTTTATATTATATTTAGAGTTTACTTCACTAATATAAAAAAGCTCGCAGTTGTATTGTTTGAGAAAAAACAATTTTCAATAATGAATGATTTTAAAGAAATTATTATAAAAAAACTAAAAAAAATCTAAAAAAAACAAAGTAAAAAAATTAGGCGCGTTTGATGTTTTGCATATCATCATGCATGTCAATTATTTTTTTTTTAAATGAAATAACACATGAAAAAACGACTGAGATCAATTTAAAAATGTCAAGTTTACAATCACATTATTTTATTTATAATACGGCAAACAAATGATCATTTTGTTTAATTGAGGGCTGAGTCGAATGATTGGTAATTTAAACTTAAGTAATATATTGATCAATTATAAACAACTTTCAAAATACTTACTATGTAACTTGCCATGCCCCGTACATTTTGTTCATGGTGTTATCTAATTGTAAGTGTAACTTTCTGTATACATTATTTGTGCACATAAACTTATAAACTTGTTATTGCAATAAAATAAAATATTTTAAATGTAAAAGTATATACCATATATAAACAAAATGTAAGGGCCACCGTGTTACATGATATGAAATATAGTTGTAAGAATTTAGCAATATTATAGCAAATAATATTTAGAAGTTCGGGACCATAGGTATAAGAAGAAACGCAGGTAAATAATAAACGCACAAATTTATAGTTGTTCGTTGATTTATTGTACTAGTAATAATAGTCCCATAGGCTTTATTCAAAATAAAATTGCAAATAATGTTAAGAGAAAAAGGAGGGTAAGCTAAAAGAAATAAGATCAACACGCATACATATACTCGGCTCTCCTAGTATTCTTCCAGGAATCGAATGCACGGAATGTGTTTACGCGTTGTACGATCGATACTCGCGCACCGGTCGTACAGTCGTGTGCGTGTACACTGAGTATAGCACTCCTTAACGACTGTACAGTGTATGTTCGTACGGACACGCGCTCGAGAAAGCAATGATAAATACCGTTGTGGTTTTACTAATCTTGCTTCTTGTCACGGCGTAGAAAATTTAGATTTTATTGCTAAATCAATAGACAAGCAATATCGATTACACTTATGTACGTGTTATTTTGAGAATACGTTGCGTACCAGAAAAATATTATGTTAGTATACACATAAATTACGGGATGCGTCCATAAACAACTTACAACTCACCGCGTAGCATAGAGTTGTGGGATAGTATGTGTCACGAACAAATATTGAGAGAATCTGATTTTGAGCTGAATAATTTTCGCGAGAAGAAATAAGATTCGTGAGTTCGATTTTTATTTATATTAAAAGATTTTAATATAATTATTGATCAATCATTAGAGACTTGTGGCGCAGATATAATTTGGAGTAGGTGAGGAGCACCGGGTCAAATAAATAGTACACATTGTAACGAGCGCTTGAATTTCCCGCGCGTTCGTTAGTCGCGCGAGGCGGAGCTGTCGGCGCGTATGCTAGCAGACGACGTCGGCGGCCGACGTCGAGAGGGTTAGGTACGCGCGCGAGAGAGAGCGAGCGAAGAGACTCGAGTTCGCTTCGGCCGGATCAACATCGGCGATATACCGCAAATAGTCCGCGGATCCTTTACCGCACCTGGCGCACACCGGGACCCACCGAATACGTCATCACCTGAAGGGACGCCTCCAGACCCGAGTACGAGCGGCCCGGAATCCCGTGGAGTGCTGTAAGGAACGCGAGGGCGAGTTAGCCAACGGCGAACCGGCGACCGAGTAAGTTGCGTTTTATATTATCTTCCACGCGAAGCTGCCGCAGGTCTGGGCTCGCTGCCACCGAGTCCTCGACCCGGCTTCGTGTGTGACATTGCGCGCGATTCTCTCGCCATCGCGCGTGCGAACTTTGTATACTAATTTGTATCATCATTAGAGTCACAATACATTTCTTTTACCGTAACCCCAGTGTATTCATTTGTGTTCTCCCGAGTGTCCTCCCGCTGGTAGACTCACGGNGCGCATTTAACGGAAGTTGGTAGGCAATGCACTGGTGATAGTGATTGCACTACGCGGCTAACGTCCGCGCACTATCGCCACGCCGATCACCGAGGGACCAGCCAAACGCTATACGACGTTCGCTGTGTGTTGACGTGCGGCATTTCCGCGACCGCACGGCATTGTCGAGTCCACCCCGTTACAACATATTTATAGTTATTGAAATGGTTGTGGCTAGCAGCCTTTATTCACTTTATTTATCACCACGGACTTATTCAAGAAAGATTATCAAAGCGTAGATTAACAAGAATTGAAATAACTAATATCAAAGAAAATCGCCACAGCGTAAATAGCCGAAACAAAATTAACGATAATTACGAAGACTCGAAACATCAAATTTTACCAACGATGAGAAAATATTATTCGGTGATATAAATATATCTACTGCTTTCTTGAGAAACAAGTTGAACCTATAAGGCAAGAAAATTATCGTTTACGGCAAATATTAGTTGCATGAGAATGAGTTATTAGATGGAGTGTGACGAAATGAATTGATGTTGTGCAGAAACAAAATGTCGATTATAAATGTATGCTATTAGATTTGTTCTCGATATTATAAGACGCGAACACTATTACAATTTTTTGAAGATGTATTTAATTTGTTACGTTGGAAAATTTATTATGCAAAAGATGACTTATTTGCCATCACCGTGTATCCAGACGCGAGATCTGGCGTTCAACGGATTAATTACACGGGAAATAAGTCATATTGAACGATTTAAGAGTAAGCGTATTTAAGGAGAAAAATGAGCAATATTATTGAGGAAAAAAGGCACTAGAAAATATCACGAGATGAAAATCGTACAATCGTTTGATGAATGACCTGAAAGTTGTTATACATAAATATCGAAGTGACGAAAGGCGTAATCCTCGTAATTCTTGTTTTTTTTATTTTATTAGCTTTACGAGGGGTTATAATGATGATATTAGTTTTCGAACAATTCGCGGTATGCGACCATAGACAACCGACTGGGATGTGATATGATCACCACCAGCCGGACAGTGAAAGCTGTCTCTTTTGCGTCTGTCGGTGGCAATGTTTGTTATCAATAAATGCAGAGTCTTTCCCGAAGGAATAGACTCCCCGGATCAGTAAGCGCCTCGTGGATGCTAGGAGAGGCGTATGCGCAGCGGACATGTTATCGTTTACGGCGTAGTTCGGCCGCGCCGGCGGTTTCAGCGCGATCAATACTCTTATGGGAGCCGAGAGCCGGGAGCGAGAGAGAGAGAGAGAGAGAGAGAGAGAGAGAGAAAGAGAGCGATGCACTGCCGTACATATACAACGCGGCGCCTGACCGAATATTTCAGGACCGTACCTACACCGGCCTAAAATATGGTCGTTGCAATATGCTATATTTTTAGTGTTAATCGGCGGCCTGAATTAGTTGTATTAGTATAATAACGTCGTTATACCTGAAATGAGTCAATATTGATTGACTCCAACGGTTAGCCACTCAGAAGTAGACTGTCCTGTTGTCCTGTATAACAATAAATTTTATACTTAGTGACAGTCTAGTGACAACCTACGGGCCAAACTGCTCTGCTGACCCGCTTTGTGGATTCCACTTCGAAGTTCTTCTCGTGCACAGCACTGAATAGCTATATGTGGATGATTAGAAAATCTGACGTAAAATGTGCACAACTTAACCAGAGCAAGGGAACTCTGCCGTGCCGACCGAGATTTTTGGTGTAGCTGCGATGCATCACGTCGCAAATGATCATGCCTTCCGCAAGCTGCTGCCGCTCGCTGCGTAAGGGCTGGCCCGCCTACGCCGCTGTGTATTCATGCGCGGATGCCCGGCTGCGGCACACAGTTGCTCTTTCTTCTTACTCCGCCTAGTGGTGTCCACACCACTACGGTACTATGCATCGACATATTCGAGGCTTTTTCCCTTTCTCCTAAATTTGCTTAATAATATGTCAAAACAACCTCTACCCATTCTTTGGCACGTAGCTTCATTCAACATTATGTATTGCTTAATATTAGAATTGTTTTTAGTTCATATATAATTCTATATAGTTTCTGTATTTTTTTCATTGGCGGATAAAATCTGTGCGTAGTGGACTCAAAGTCCGCGAAGCACACAATTAGTTTGAAAATGACTTAATTTAAAATACGCGAAATATGCTTTGATTCTTCCATAAAGTTAAATTCGCAATAGTATAAGTTTTCATAACAAAGCAAAGGCATTAATGGTTTCGCGCCGCTGAGAGAGTGTGTTTACGTGGGTGCCTTACGTCACGATAATGCGCGCCGATTGCCAGAGAAGAAAAACCACTGCCAATTCATTGGCAGCCAGCTTCCTCCAACGAAATTTATTGATCCAATAAATAAAATATTGTTTCAAAATACAGTATCTGAATGTTATTTTAAATATTTTACTGTAGAAGCCATTTTCTTATAGCAAAAGATGTATAATAATCAGAAAGATCCGATCAAAATCCCTAAAATAACGAAGTTGCATAATCGATAGTTCAATTTTGAAGATACACACACACACACACATATATATATATATATTGTTATGTATGTGGGATTCGAACATGGGAATTGCACATAGCAACTGACCATGGAAGAAGTGAACACCATACAAAACGTTTTCGATTTAACACGGGTCATTGAGCATGAAAGAGATACTCTGCTACGTATTGAACGAGAAGAAGCGATTTCCAAATTAACTCAAGAAGGGGATTTTGATACTCGTTTATCAAGAAAAGAGATCTATTACAAGAATCTCTGTCAACTGGATCTTAATATTGCAATTCAAAGGCGACTTGGAGAGGACGCAATAGCAAGACTAAAACGATTGGACATTGAATGGTGTGACGTTGCGCTTTTTAAGACCAAATCCCTTAGCCTCGCAAACGTCTAGATCTCAATACTACTCTTATTTATCGCCTCGCGCACGGCGACATGTCGCTATCAGCGGTGTGGCTAGTGGTGCACGCGCGAGTCTTCACTAGTCGGCTCCGCTCTCGCCGAGCTCTCCCTCTCTCTCTCTCCTGCGCGCGCGTCTCCCTCTCCGCGGCGCGGAGTCTCGTGCTCTCTCCAAGCGGCTCTCGCTATCTCTCTCTCTCTCCCGTTGTGGTCGCGCGGCAGCTGATGCTCGGCTCCGGTGCGCGCGCGTCATTTGCTCCTCGTGTTCGTCCGCGCGCGCTCCAGATCTCGATCTCTTCGTGTAGGTGCGACTCCTGGTGACAGTGTTTCGCGATTTCTTGGCTGTACCGGTACAGCAGCGCCCGCGAGGTCCAGCTGACTCGCCTCGGCGCGGCGCGACGGCGTCGTCTGCTGCGTAGCTAGTACTGTAGTGCTGAGTCGACGTCTCTCCTGTCCGCTGACAGGAGAGGTTAGGAGCTCCGCAGCTCTCGCGTGTTTCTGGTTCGTGTTGCTGCTTTGTTTATTGTTATGCTCTGCTGCAGTGCGGTTCACTGCAGCAGAGCCGCTAATTGTTTATTTACGGCACCGAGAGTTGCCCAGTATTCGCACTGTTGCCAACTCCTCGGGCCGAACTATGACGCGATTTCTCGTATACGACGTGTAGCTACTCTACACGTCGCAATGGATAAATCAACAACTGATGGAGGATCATGGACAGAAAATTGATCCGCAAGCTGAACAGCTATGGAATGAGAAATTGGCAAGGCAACATCATTCAGGCTTGCTGCTCATAAACGGCTGCGTCGATTTGCTTGAGAAGCAAAAGGATCTCCAACTACAATTTAAACAGCTAAGTCAATTGAACATAAACGTCACAAACACAGACATAGACACAGACATGATCATTGAAGGGTCAATTTCTGTTGAATCGAATTTAGTTGATACACATTTGACACACATCAACAATAAATTAGAATTACCATCTAGCCACACGATTAGGCATCAGAATATGTCATTGACGAATGCCGTTGTTGATGTCACCATTCTGAATCAAAACTTGAATGTGAACACACATAATGATGGGTTAGAATCAGGATTAGAATTATCAGTAACGAATGCCGTAATTACTGATATTTCTGGTAGCATAGTTATGAAAACAACAAAATTAGAGAATGTCAGAATAAATTCAGTAATAACTACATTAAAACTACACAAACAGAATTTTGACATAATTAGGAATCGGAGTGTGTTACCAACGAATGCCGCCGTTGATAACACTATTCCGACATGGGGTAAAAGTATAGGTACACTTAGAAAAATTACAGAATCAGATCTAGGTTATATTCTGGACATTTCGGAAATGTCAATTAAAAATGTGATACTGCAGTTGTTGGGTTCGCTCCGTTTCAGACTCGCAAGATCTGGTTCGAAAGGCTTATTGAGTGGGATGACTGAATTTCTAATGTCGTTGCTGTCATCTTTACCGTTTGATGGAGGAGGTCGGATTTGAATGATGACATCTTGCACATCCATGCCGTTCGATGGAGGAGGCTGGATATAAGAATGACCCGCTGATGACATACACCGACAAAGACGAAAGATCCTGACTAAGACACTTTACCTGATTGAGATGTACCAACCCGAATGTGACCAATTAAACCGGCTTACAAAGACTGCTCTGCTCACGGTTCTTTTGAGCTGTGGTTTTTCCCGTGGGCGTGAAGGTGAATACCGGAGCAGGGACTTGAGGTGAGGTTCCACGGCATATCAATTTTCCCCCCTCTTGTCTGAAGATGGATTTTCGACCAACCCTATGTTGAGCAAATAAGATGGAAGATTGGAATGTAAAGGAGATTGTTCAAGAGACGGGTCCGTCTTAGTCCTGTAAGTGATGATTGGTTCGCATCTGTAAGCATTGCTCGGTAACTTGATACCTAGGATGGGTCAAGGTAGAGGATGTTGATGTCGGTTCCTGTAAGTCATCATTTTATTGTAAGAGGATCAACCCGCTTGGGTTTATATTCTTTCGGATTTTCCCCATGACTTCCGCGTACGTCTTGTTTTGCCCTACTTTCACCAAAATCCTATCAGGACGCTTATTTTTCTTGGGCCTGGTTTTCACCAGTGGCCCTAGTGCATTGTAACGGACTCTCGGGGTGAGGGTCTCACGTTATATCATTGCTTTTTCATGTCGTTGTCTCTTCCTGTCTCACTTTCCTGCTTTCTTCTCTTCTGGGCAGTTAGTCAGGCTTTCTCTTGGCCTCTTACTCCCCATACTTGCTAGAATTGTATCTTCAAAGAACTGTTTTTGCTTGCCCCTCCTTGCTCTCTCCAGGCACAGATAGGGCAGCCAGGTCCTGTTGGCTAGACGGCCCGGGCCCCTATACTATCTGGCAGCCTGGGAGCGTCAGCAACCCAGTTTTTGAGCTGTTTCCTCCGTGCTCAGGCTTGAGAGCCTAGCCTGGGAGACTGAGCAAGGCGCAAGCGGCCAAAAGAGACGGCAGTCAGGCCGCCCGGTCACACGGCGCACCGTAGCTCAGGCACCTTAGTATCGCAATTCCTATGGAGCGTGCAGACCGAAGTCCACGGCACTCCGCCTAAGGTCGCAGGAAACTGTCCTCCAGTCGCACACGAGGCGACCTTTGTACTGCCCTGCCCTCCTTGCTCGGGTAGTCCGGGGACGCCAACCACCGTAGAAAGCGAACTCCCTCCCGTTACGAGTGTGTGTGTGTGTTTGCACCTTGTGCACGCCCGATCTCCTTTCCCTCTTGAAAGACGGACTCGCAAGCGCTGCAATGCTCGCGCACTCCAAGCAGGGAGCAGTGATATCAATCGTTGTCGATGCATCGAATTTTTCAGTTGAAGCCGCCTTGCAACAACGTGTTGACGACGCTTGGCAACCGCTCGCTTTCTTCACGAAAGCCCTTACAAACGCACAGCGTAAGTACAGCGCCTACGACAGAGAGTTATACGCTGTCTACGCTATTGTAAAACGATTTAGATACGCCATCAAGGACCGACACATGGTAATCTTTTCGGACCACAAGCCCCTCACGTTTAGACAGTTTAGATACCTGGATTTTATTGGGCAGTTGACAACAGATATCCGCCACATAAAAGGTATCGAGAATACTGTCGCCGACGCTCTTTCTTGCATAGAAACGGCCTCGGAAGCCGTAAGCACGGAAGAACTAGCAGCTGCACAGAAGAACGATGATTAGTTAATTGCACTTCTCGAGAGCGACAGCCACTCCCTACAATTAAAAAAAATACGATGGCCTGGATCTACCGTCGATATATACGCCGATATTTCGACAGCATCAACAAGACCGTATGTCCCAGCACCTTTACAGCGCCGGATTTTTAATAGCATGCACGATCTCGCACACCCCGGTGTGCGCTCGACGCAGAGGCTTATAACCCAGCAGTTTATATGGCCATCCCTCGTAAAAGACACTCAAAAATAGGCAAAAGCATGCGTACCGTGCCAGCGGGCGAAAACTACCCGACACGTGTCGGCACCGCTGCAAAGCTTTGACGGATTAAGCGGAAGGTTCGAGCACATTCACATCGACTTAGTGGGACCACTGCCGCCCTCGAACGGAGCCAGGTATTGTCTTACCTGCATCGACCGTTTTATACGCTGGCCCGAAATTATACCTCTCTCCGACATATCAGCTGAGTCCGTAGCAAAAGGACTATTGGAAGGTTGGATTTCCCGATTCGGAGCTCCATAAAAAATCACAACCGACCAGGGGAGGCAGTTTGAATCGAACCTGTTTCAAGAGCTTATGCACTTAACAGAAATTCTGCGAAAACGTTTTAGCAGCATAAAGCCCGTTCCAGCATCACGACACGGAAGTAAGAAAACTTTCGTGTTTAACGATCTAGCGACGGCAAAGAACGTTTTCCTCCGTCACGACGCAGTAAAA
>CM053170.1:25430117-25504259 GCA_012977825.3 Pteromalus puparum
GAGCCACTCCAAAATCCGCATGACGGCCCGTTCAAAGTGATTGAAAAGCGAGACAAAACTTTTATATTTTGAAAGGGGGAAAAACGTCAACGTCACAATCGATCAACTGAAGCCAGCTCACCCGCTAGACGAAGACGACAGCGATGTCGCAGATACATCAGGCAGCGAAGATACGGCAGAACAGCAACAGAACGACAATATCAGCAATGAGCCGACACCACCAGCGACGACGACGAACCAACATCAGGGTTTTCACACGCGATCCGGTAGAACTGTACGATTCCCGGACCGCCTCCAAGGTGGTTTCAATTAGTTTTGTTGTATATTTTTTTTTTATTATTTTTTTTTTATTCAGTTGTACCAACCCATATACCCTGTACGGGTTTTTATGGGAGCATCCTTACCACCTCTGTGTGAGGATGCTTTGATCCTATACCCCACCTCCCTGAGAAGCTTTCGGACTATATATGAGAGATAGTCAAATTTCGCTTCTACAGTCATTAGACCCACTGCTCCGCATTCGCCCTGGGACTTGCCCAGTGACGTGGGGAAAACTTGCTAAGCAAGAAAACCCACGTCAGAGTCAGCCGATAGGAAAGTCAAACTTAGGTACTTCCTACTTCCACGAGAAATACCTAGGTTATCATTCCCTATCTGTTGCATCATTGGAAAAGCGAGAACATTCGGGCGGTCACCCATCCAAGTACTCACCGCACCCAACGGTGCTTAACTTGGATGATCGACCGTCTCCGCATCTACGAGCCGTTCCAATGATGCCCCTTAGTTTTGTTGTATAAATAGATGAATGAATATGAATGAAGGCACCGATAATATTGTATTGAATAAATGAATAGTATTATAAGTGCGTGCGAGCGACAAGTGACAAAATGTAGCAAAATTTTTTTATCGTATACATCCATTATATGTAAAATCTAAGATTTCAATTAATTAATATTACAAAATCACAATACAATAACATAAAAAGAGCAGTGTAACGCATTATAATAAGATAGCGATAAGTAGTAGAATTATGTAAAAATATTATAAGCAATGATGTAAATAGTACTAGATAATTTAGCATCTAATTAGATATTATTTTGTAGCGTTATCACTGGTAAGGGGGTAATGTGCCGAGCAGAAATCGAGACGCGCTCGGAAAATGTTCCGTCGCCCAGACTTTATGATAGGGCCCGAATAAGCCCCAATCGACGCCGCCCGGCACGTCGCCGAGCGGCCCGTCGGATTAAGTCATAAAACGTCTGGCGACACGGCATATCCCGAGACAATATTTTCTGCATCTGCACCTCATCTAGCCTCTCACTCTTTGCGATACTTTACGAGGTACTTAATCTTTGCCGATGTACCTCGAGCCCCAGTTCCTTCTCGGCTCTCGACCTGTCAACGTCGAGAGACGAGCCCGCTGTCACACGTCCAACGAATAAAGAAATATAACGAACACCGAGTTCTCATTTAAAGTATTTTGATATCCTCAACCTACAATTTCTTCCGTTCTCGACTACGTTTCCTCGCGCCGAATTTTCCCAACGATTCGCACTTCTTCTCAAACATAGTCTAATTGCACACGATTCACGACTTTCTCTCTCTCTCTCTCTCTCTCTCTCTCGCTCTCTCCGCTAGGTGTCGCAGGAGGAACACGCGCCTGTTTTTCGCTCTGCAGTTTTCTTGTTAATTCGCCGGGAAAAATCCGTGAAATAATTAAAAAGTTTGTTGCCAAGTGACGACCCGAATAACGGATAAACTGTGGTACAGTGGAATTGGGAGAAAATCCCAAATATCGTGCATAATTCGCGTGCAAACTCTGTGTGGCACCTGTTACGCAATCGCGGAGCGAGGCCTGTCTCTTGCCACGTAGCCCCCTGTCGGTGTGTGTGTGTGTGTGTGTGTGTGTGTGTGTGTGTGTGTGTGTGTGTGTGTGTGTGTGTGTGTGTGTGTGATCAGCAGGAATTCGACGAACCGGCAAGAAATTCGGCAAGTGTTTCCAACTCGCAGCACTGTGCTATGGCAGAGCCGATAGCCTGACTCGCGCTGCTCATTTTCGACGCGACTCTTCTGTTCAGGATGTCGAGACGAGACATGGACAGAATAACGACACCAGCGATCTGCTCGGTGTGCGAAGATGCCACGACACCGCCAGCTAGTACATGTCCAGTCTGCCGCCTTCCATGCCATACTCGCTGCTCCAATAGGAGGAAAAATGCTGTGTGTGATAGGTGTAGGAATATCACTGCAAAGGGACCTGCAATCTTGCCAGTGACCTCCACACCAACCTCCACACCGACAGCGGCGACACATACCATGAGGACGACCCGGCAGGGCATGAGACCTACCCAGCAACACCCAGCAACACCCACGCCTGCTGTGGCGACGTTGTCCACCAAGTCAGCCCAGCAGAGCAAGAAACCGGCGCAGAAGAAGCCCTCTCCGCTTCCTGGAAGTGAGCATCAGCTGAGCACACTCTTAGGGCTCAAGCCTGCGATCCACAGCACATCAGCGACGCGCCGCGTCTCCCCCCTCCAGCAGCGACCGTTGACGAGGCGAGAGCGTGAGACGTCGAACGCAGGCAGTCAAGGCAACGGCAGGTCGACTATTGACTCCCCTCTCCACTCCGTCGCAGACCAGGAGCGGCGAGAGTGCGATCGGCAGAGTCTCGACGCCTCTGTGGAGCGGGTTGCCGATATGCAGGCGCCTGCCTCACCTGACGGACGGAACGCGGGCTTTCAGGCGCCTGCCTCATCTGTGGAGCGGGTCACTGACTTTCAGGCGCTCGCTTCATTGGAGCCACCGACACAGACTTCAGCTGCCTCTCTGTCTCTAACATCTCGACGGGTGAGTTCATCAGGACTGGACCCTATGGACGCGCAGAAGAGGATCACCACGACGGACGCGCCATTAGGTGACACTAGCCTCCTAGGGGTTAATAATATCCTGATACCGGTAACCACGATGGAGCTTTTCTTCAAGCGGTTCGATATGCTCCAGGACCAGCTTGATGAGCTGAAGACTCTCACGCGCAGGGGTGCGGTACCCCATAGCGTCTCCCCAGCAAAGGGTGGGGTCGCCATTGAGGGTGCGGAGGATTTGAATACCCGCATCTCTGCCCTTGAGACTCAGCTCATCATAAACACTGACGCAACAAATAAGTTGATTGACGCGAATAAACTGCTGCTGGACAAAAATAGAACTCTAAATGAAGAGCTGCGGCAAACGCGACAGCTGCTTGGGGAACTCAATCGTGGCTACCGGAATCCTGCTAGCGTGCCAGCATTGCGTCCTCAAATTCGGGAGACTGGGGCGGCCACTGAGGCAGCGGGAGAGCAGAGGTGCTCCTCTCCACAGATGGCGCCCGCTGGAGTCGGCTCAGGGTCAGGTGGGGATGGTTCTGAGGGATGCGAGGTAATCATTCATAGTTTACTTAAGAAGGCTGATAATATCAGTAAGGAGGTCTCTGACGGAACAGCCTTCGCGCTACTCAGCACCATCCTTCTCTCCCTGCAAAGGAGCGACATTGCTGATACCCGTGTGCTGCGCCCTCGTGGGCCAGACGAAGGTAGGGTGGCGGGGGCGCGTCGGGGGTGGGGACGAAACGAGGTGCGCTGCCCACACTTGTGGCCCGGCTCGCTATGCCGGGTTTAGTAAGGGATGTCATGCGTGCAAAGGGTACATTAGCCAATAATTATCTGACAACTGGAGACATCAAACTTGACGGGCTTGACCGGGAAGCTGCTAACTGCCTGCCAGGACATAAAGTATTTATTAATGAAATGTTGTCCCAAGATAAATTCAAGTTGTTTAAAAATCTGAAGCCCATTGCACAGGGACTGGGCTTCAAATATGTTTGACACGCGGGTGGCAGATTCCTGGTAAGGCGTAGGGGGGGTGAACGTGCACATGCGTTTGCGTCTGCGGCCGATTTACAGGCGATACACATGGCGAGTCAGACCGGCTCCAAAAATCAACGACGGACGTACACACACGTGACTGTAGCAGCAAAAGACGTAGACGGTGACACTACACCACGAAATGGACAGGAGCCAGGTCTGGCATGTAACTCGGCGGCAGCAGCAATACCATCATCAGCATCACCATCATTAACATCTTCACCTTCACCTTCACCTTCACCTTCATCGTCGACAAGTCCCCCATCCACATTTTCGTCGTCGATCTTATCTGCACCGCAAATTGGATCACCTTCATGACTTGCTGTGCCTCGTGACAATAGGCCGGGGGTCGGTGGTTGATTGAGAGCGGGTTTTATTAATATTAACTCGATCCGGGCTCGAATCGAAAACCTTCGTCTCTTTTTAGTAGAAAATCCAACCTATGACATCTTTGGTATCGCGGAGACATGGCTGGGCCGGATTGTGGACGACGGTCTCATTCAGATCAAAGGCTACTCGCTAATTCGACAGGATCGCAACGTAAATGGGGGCGGGGTTGCTCTGTTTGCGCGTAATGGTTTGAAAATAAAAATATTAGCATCGTCAGATACCCAGGGCCGGGGTAAACCCGGTGTCCCTGAGTATATTTTTTGTAGCGCGCAGCAGGGCGACTCTCCTCCGGTACTAATCGGGGTCATCTACAGGCCTCCGAAAATCCCCATGCAGAGGGACACCGATCTTTTTGGGGTCTTACGCGATCTTTGCGGCGAATTTAGCCATAAAATTATTATGGGTGATCTGAATGCAGACCTGCTGTCCCAATCTGATGACGCAGCCACGATCAGGCGTCTATCTAAGGAGTTATCTCTCCAGATAATCCGACACGGCCCCACGCATCACACCGCAACGTCTCATACGTGGATTGACTTGGTCATGACTGACGAAAACGATACTATTCTGGACTTCAGGACGGCATGGTTGCCCAGCTTCGGCAAGCACTGTGTTATTGATGTCACGCTTGATATCTTTTCGCCTCGGCCGGTAAAGGACACCTTCTCCTATCGAGACTACAAGGGTATTCATTCTGACGCTCTTGTGGACCTCCTGGCCTGCTGCGACTGGGCGACCATGGACTCCATAGAAACCGATCTGGAGAGGGCTTTGAATACTCTGAACGAAAACTTAAAATCAGCTATTGATGAATTGGCACCGCTAAAGACGGTCTGTCCTAGAAAAAAATGTGCTCCATGGTTTGGACCCGAGCTGAGACTGCTCGTCGATAGGCGCAATGCTACGCTCCGACGTTACGAACGTACGGGGCGAGCAGAGCTTCTCGATGAGTTTCTTCGGCTCACTAATGAGGTCGACATGCGCTCTGCTCAAGAGCGTGAAACCTTCCTTAAACAACAGCTCTCTAACGCTCTTGATGAAAATAAGAACATATGGAAGGTAATGCGTCATCTCGGCCTCTTGCCTGGGCATAAGGAGGAGGAGTTTTTTGGTTTCACGCCGGGAGAGTTGAATGAGCACTTTGCGGGCATATCGGCCTCACCACTCGAAAACATAGACGAGGCAACGGACATAATTCTTGCAGCAAGCGAGGAAGGCTTCTCTTTTAGACCTGTCGATATAAGCGACGTTGTCCTTGCCATATCACACTTTTCCTCGCAAGCGAGGGGTGTTGACGGTGTGCCTTGCGGGGTGGTCACTAAGGCTCTCCCAATAATTGGCGAATTCATCTTAAAGATTTTTAACTGCTCCTTTGCTCAGGGGATCTTCCCGAGTGTCTGGAAGCGGGCTCAGTTGATTGCTCTAAAGAAGACAAGAGCGCCATCTGAAGTTTCAGACTTTCGGCCAATCGCTTTGCTCTGCTTCTTATCTAAGGTACTCGAGAAGATCGCACATACCCAGATCACGGAGTATTTTAGTAAAAGCCCTACACTGGACCCCTTCCAGGCCGGTTTCCGCAAACACCACAGTACACAGACTGCGCTGTTGAAGTTAACTGACGACGTTCGTATGGCCATCAACAAAAAGATGGTAACTCTTTTGCTGCTGTTTGACTTCAGTAAAGCCTTTGACACCATCTCACCTACGAAACTCTTGCTGAAACTGCGGCAGTTGGGGTTCTCTAGGACAGCTCTTCTGTGGATAAAATCATATTTACAGGGGCGCACACAAATGGTAATATCAAATAAGAATGGTAACTCAGAATGGTTAGACACCAACCTGGGTGTTCCACAGGGATCTGTCCTGGGACCCCTCCTGTTCAGCCTGTACGTAAACGACCTACGAGACGTACTTGATGGCACAACAACACAACATCTCTTTTACGCCGACGACCTCCAGATTTATCTGCATACGACCAAGGATAAGTTTGAGGAGGGTCTGGCTCGGCTGGCTGATGCGGCACGAATCGTGTCTGATTGGGCGGGGAGCTCCGGTCTGCGGCTGAACTCCAGCAAAACCAAGGCTATATTTTTTGGCTCCATGAGGAATGTGAACGATATTAAGTCATGGAGCTTGCCTGGAGTTCGGCTGCAGGACGGAGTGATCGTCCCCTTCAGTGAAACGGTCGTGAGTCTCGGTGTTGTACTTGATAGCAAACTTACTTGGAAACCGCAAGTGGACTCAATTACGAAAAAAGTCAACAAAGCCCTGTACAGCTTGCGGTTCATCAGGGGCTGTACCACCGAGACTCTTCGTAAAAGGCTAGTCGAGACACTGGTTCAGCCGCACCTCGATTACTGTGCTGTGACTGTCCTGGACGCATCGAACGAACAACGGATACGACTACAAAGACTAAGCAATGCATGTGTGAGATATATCTTTGGGGTGAGAAGGGACGAGCATATTACCCCCTACCGGAGGCGGTTAGACTGGCTTAGCACTGACTCGCGAAGGCTCTACTTTGAGGCCATTCTCATTTATAAGGCGGTTCGGATAGGCGAGCCGAAGTATCTGGCTTCTTTCTTCACGAAACACAAGCCGCGTCCCTCCGCTAGGGGTGTTCCTCCGGAACTTAACATCCCTGCAGCGAGCACCGAGATCGGTACTCGAGCCTTTCAGGTTCAGGGTGCTCGCTTCTGGAATGCTCTCCCCTCTACCCTGCGTAATCTACCATCGATCGCCTCATTCAAAAGCGCATTGCGACGACACTTACTGGCTCTCGAACTCTGACTGCCTGGGATCGTCCGGCGTTGCTAATCTAGTCTGACAAAGCCTTTCGGCTGTATGTGATATATTTTATTGTTCAAACTTATACTTCGTGGTACCTATGTGTTTGTTATACTCCCGTGATAACTAATCTGTGATTTAGCTAGTGCAAGGCTTTAGATAGGTCTATGACCAAACTAAAACAATGTAAATGAACTGTGATATGTGTGGGCGTTAACCACCATGTATATGGGTGGTTCTCTGTCAAATCGAAGATGAAAAAATTTTTTTTGGTTCAAACTTTATATATATGTTCTATAGGATGCCCGTGGCTCCCAAAAAAATTTTCAGCGCGATCCCTTTACTTGGCTTCAAGTTATAGCTGGTCAAAGTTGGTGTTTTAAGTGATTTTTGCATTGTTTGCCTATTTTCAATGATTTGTAGCTCATAATGGATGCATTTTTAACTAAAACTACCCTGATACTTTTTTTTGTTAAATTTGCTAAATTTTTCAATAAATTTACTTTCAAAGTCATATATACATGTTTAGGCTACCTTATTTGCATTTTAAACCTTAAAATGTGATAATCGAAGGGTTTGATCCCGACTCCGACTACTTTCGTACGGTGAAAAGATACCTTTTTATAGTGCAAAAGTAGTCAGAGTCCGGATCGAACCCTCAGTGGTAACCCACCAACTCTCATTTTCTTGAGTAGAAGCTGAGATACAGATGTCGACGAATGAACACACATATACACGCACACACGCGCGCACACACACACACACATCCATACGACGTCCAGGGAGGGAGTTCGCTCCCTACGGGGGTTGGCGTCCCCGGATTGCCCGAGCAAGCAGGGCAGTACAAAGGTCGCCTCGTGTGCGACTGGAGGACTGTTCCTGCGACCTTAGGGGGAGTGCCGTGGACTCCGGTCTGCACGCTCCACAGGAATTGCGATCCTGAGGTACCCAAGCTACGGTGCGCCATGCGACCGGGCGGCCTGACTGCCGTCTCTCTTGGCCGCTCGCGCCCTGCTCAGTCTCCCGGGCTGGGCTCTTAAGCCTGAGCACGGAGGGTACAGCTCGAAAACAGGGTTGCTGGCGCTCCCAGGCTGCCGGATAGTACGGGGGCCCGGGTCTGTGTAGCCAATAGGACCTGGCTGCCCTATCAACCGGCGAAATCTTCTTGGCCGTAGTAGTACCGGATGGCGTCCGGAACAGGGCCCCGCTGCGGTAAGGGGGGGGGGGCTTGCCCAGGCCACCGTGACTGCCGAAGGATGCCAGGCAGGGGACAGCGCGAGTGGCCGGGGAGCGGCGGAATGTCTTAAACGGCGCACGTGCGTAGGGGAGGTAGGGAAAAAAAGAAAAGAAATGAAAGCGAATAATAAGCAGAGCCTACTAAAAGCGCCAGAACCAACGCCGAGTACGCCGAGGGTAGAACCAAAGTGCACGGGCCGATTAAAACGGGCCTCGCGAAGGGCTAGGAAAGATAGAAGTAAAAAGTACGTCATTCTTAAAGGTGCCGGAGCTTCGCCTAAGAGGGGAAACTCTGGGATCAAGAACAACTAGTATGGAAAGTGTAGCGAGCACTGCCAGTGCTAGGAGCATGGGCAGCACCTCGTCAATGGCACAAATAGCAGACTACAGAAAAGCTCGGTAAGAAGCCATAAAGTTCGCAAAGAAGAAAAGGACTATATAACAAAGTTAGAAAAGGAAGTAGATGAGCTTATCGAGGACTGTCAGACAGCACCAAAGAACGTGAAACGCACTGCAGAACGTGCTAAACAACTTAAAGTGCTAGTGATCCAGTTAAGGAAAAAGCTCAAGGAAGGAGATAATAAAGATGCACGCTATGAAGGTGACGTGGACAATTATCAAATGTGGCACGTAACACGAGAGAATGCAAGGAGAGGCGCGCGAGGACGGCTCCTTAAGGACGCGGTTTTAGCTAGTGCTGGAAACAAGAGGCCAAGGGGAAGCCCGACTAATAGCCCTGAAGAAAAGAGCGAGGATAAACAAGTCAGGAAGAGACAACGACAGGAGAAAACGGTTATGCAACGTGAGCATCTCGCCCCGAGAGCTCCTCACAATGCCTCAGAGCCACTGGTGAAAGCCAGGCCCAACAAAAACAAGCATTCAGAAGGATTACTAGTTGAAGTGGGGCAAAATAAGACGTATGCGGAAGTCCTGGGGAAAATCTGAAAGGAAGTAAACCCGGACACGACTGGAACGATGGTGCTAGGAGTAAAACAAACTAGAAGTGGAGATGTCCTCCTTAAACTAGGGAAAGGATCTGACAGGACAGCGTTTACGGCGGATGTAGAAAAAGCAGTCCTAGGCCTTGGACAAGTCAAGAAGGAAGAACGGAAGACCACCCTAGAAATAAGGGACATGGACTCGGAAGCAACGGAAAAAGAGGTGAGAGCAGCAATAGGAGAAGCCCTCAGAAAGTCGGACACCGGCAGGAGGGTGATTCTATTAAAGGATATTGTTATTCCTCTCCATATTTCAAAACATATAGTTTTTGGAAAAACAAAGGTGGGAGAGTTATTATATTTCCAATCTAATCTCATACATACACACGGCACCTTCGGGGCCGTTACATAGGTAGTATTAGGAGGTGATTTTAGACAAATTTTTTCAGTAATGAAACATGGTTATATAAATTTTATCGTTAAGGAAACAATTAAGTATTCCAAACTATGACCTCTTTTTGAAGTTTTAAAATTAAAAAAAATATTGGTTCTAATAATAGCGAATTCTCATCATTATTATTAGATTTAGGAGAAGGTAAAATTAATCCTTTCAGAATACCTCAAGTTAGGAAGACTAGCAATGTTTGTGACAAAATTTATAGCAATATTAATCAAAATAATTCTATGAATTTTGTAATTCTAGCTCCTCATGATAAAGATATTAAAATAATTAATAATAAAGTATTCAAATTGTTATATTCCGATTTATAGATATTTTACAGCATAGATTACGCAACACATATGGGTGTAGATCAAACTAACAGAAATATTCATCTAACTTATGCAATTGAAATGTTAAATAAAATTAGAGAAGGTCTTTTACTTCATAAATTAGACTTGAAAATAAATGCAACAGTAATGTTGATTCAAAGATTAAGTATAATAGATGGTCTATGCAATGGGACTCGTTTCAAAATTGTTGAATTATATCAGTTATGACGAGGAACAATGTTAACTCGTCATAACCTCGCCAGCATAAATATGATAAGATGTATAATAATGTATGACAGCTCTGTTACAGGCGAACGGGAGAGAGTAGAGCGGGAGAAAGCACGGTAAGTGGGGGAGAGAGAGAGAGCTCCGCGCGCGTGCCGCGTATCGGGGAGATTGGTTTCGACTCGCATAGAGTGAGGATCGTGAGCGCGACTATTCCGTGAAGTCGAGAGAGTGTTTTGTGTGAGAGCGACGTGCGAGTGCTCGAGATTGAGGACGACCACCGAGAGGGTCCGTCAGCGACTGCGCTTCGTCCGAGGCTACTGTGCGACTTCGCTCCGTCCAGGGCTTCCTAGCGACTCCGATCACTCGCCTTCGAAGGAGACGTCCTGGGGCTTGAGCCGACTCTCGTCAATCGTAAGTGCCAGCTCTACATCTCTCTCTCTCTCTCTCTCACCAGTGCCCTCCCGGTCTCTAACTACACCGTTCGTTTGCGTCTCGCACACCCGCGTGTGTGCTCGTGTACTGACACTTTGATTCTATAATATACGTTACTCTTTCGACACTATCCAGTGTGTTTTGTTTGGATACCGGTCCTGAACCTAAGATCCCCGCCGCCTCCCCGGGCACGCGTATCGCCTCTCGATACACGTGCAAATAAACTGTAGCTAGCCAAAATACGACCTTGGCCGGTCCACCTACGATCTCGAAAACATCCGAGGAAACGAGACCCTGTCTCGATTATAGCGCGGTTGTCTCTCCGCTCTGGTAGCTGCATTGCACGCAGCTAACGTCTGCGCGGCTATCAACACCGAGCAGAGCAGCCCCGTTACATTGGCGCCCATCCGTAAGTGATATTATTTATTTAACATTCGGACGCGGAATTTTAGTTTCACGAAAAACACGCGGTTAGTAACGCGACGAATATATTGAAGCGAAACGACGCGATAGATTTCGAGAACGCTCGGTAGAGTCACAGCAGCGCGACATTGTTGTTGTTTACATTGCGACGAGCGATCGCGTGCGGACTCGGGAGCACACCGAATAACGGTAAGCGAGTCCAATATAGGGCTTGACGAATATTATTTCGTCGCCGAGATATAGCGAATCTCACTCGGCAACAGCGGTGCGCAAACAAGCGAGTGAGTATAGGAGTACCACTCGAAGTAGTGCAGTACAGAAGGTACGGCAAGCGACATCGCAGACAGCAGCAGAGCAGAGTGGACTAGGGCCGCGGAGAAACTGATCCATGACAGGGATCATTACAAAGCTCCACCACTACCAGAAAGGTCCTTACTGCCCCTAGTAGCTTACAAGGACCCACCGGAAGAGTCAGCGGAGAAGGTTGCGACACCTCGCACCGTAGCAGTCGCAGAGGTAACAGAGGTACCAGTAGTAGCCGCATATGTCGCAACCGTGGTTAAGGAAGCGTTAGCGCAACTGGGCATTTCGGGAAATGCGGACTCGCAAAGTCCACAGCCCCGACCGGCGAGTAAGGATGGAGGGGGTAAAAAGAATAATCGGCGAGGTAAGCCGAGAGGCACATCAACCGTCACGATCGAAGAGGCGGAGGATAATAAGAAGAAGCCGGAAGACAGAGAGCCTGTGAGCAACCATAATGCAAATCAGGCCGTCCCTGGCCCTCTCAAACCGCCTGTAAATTGCTATGGTTGTGCGTGGCCCGGATATATTAAGAAATACTGCCCAGAATGCTCTCAGAAAGCGAGAAAAGATCTCGGGAAACAGTAGACGGGGTCCCTGCGTTTCCCAAAAGTACCGAAGGGACCTCAAAACCATCTTTAGAGCAGCAAGAAGGAAACGAGATCATGCCACTGAGAGGCGACTCACCAGCCGATATAGATTGTAGTCACTGGTGGACTCAAGTCGGAATTGGCGGATTTCGAGTGTGCGCCCTTTGTGATTCAGGGGCCGCCCGAACCGCTGTTGGCCCTATTGGCATACAGATAGCCTCAGCTTGTGGCCAATCAATAATCCCCTATACAGGGCCGGGTGCGAGGCTCGCGGATGGCCAGCTAGTGCCGATCTATGGGCACGTGGAACTACCGTTCGAAATCCTTGGACAGCGCCGTCGCCTAAAAGTAATGATAATGAGTCAGCTGGACTCAGAATGTATCTTGGGCACAGATTTTATGCGGGCGTTCAATGCGATATTGCTGCCAAGAGAGAATACACTAAGGATTGAAGGAACAGAGATTTCGGTCCCTTTAGAACTATCCACTCTCACGGATGGAGTAGCTAACGCTCTTGCGGCCATCGGTTTGGCAGATGTGACTCCTACGTAGCGGACGCGGTTAGAGGAAGTTCTGAGTAGATGGCTCCCCGAGGGAGAGACTGTGTTAAGATGCACTACCTTGACCCAGCATACCATAGATGTGGGATCCGCAAGACCAATTAAGCAACGATATTATCCAGTATCGAGAAGGCTGGAAGAAGAAATGCATGCCCAGGTATTGAAGATGTTGGAGGCTGGGATAATACGACGATCTACGAGTGACTGGTCAAGCCCAGTAGTCATGGTATGGAAATCTGACGGTACCTATAGATTCTGTATCGATTACCAAAAGCTCAATGCCGTCTCTAAGTCCAGTGCGTACCCACTTCCATACATGGATGCCATACTGAATAAGCTGCAGCATGCTCGGTACATCTCGACTATTGACCTTAGCTCAGCGTATCACCAGATACCTATGAAGGAAGAGGACATGCACTTAACTGCATTCACAGTGCCTGGGCTAGGCCTGTTCGAATTCACTCGATTGCCATACGGAGTAGTCGGCGGACCATCGACCTTCCAACAGTTAGCTGACAAAGTCATTGGACCAGAGCTGGAGCCACACGCCTTCTCCTACCTGGATGATATTATTATAACGACAGACAGCTTCGAAGAGCATCTCCGCTGGCTAGAGGTAGTGCTACGGAGGATTAAAGAAGCTGGTCTAACTATCAACAAAAAGAAGAGTAAATTTTGTTGTAGCGAAGTGAAATACTTGGGAGTCGTAGTGAATCGCGATGGCTTTCGTCCCGATCCCAGTAAAATCGAACCCATAATGAATTACCCAGCACCCAAGAATCTGAAGCAATTACGTCGATTCCTTGGGATGGCTTCGTGGTACCCAAAATTTCTGGATAATTTTGCAACCGTCGCCGACCCTTTGACGACGCTCACTAAGAAAAACGTCAAGTATCATTGGGGCGATTCGCAACAAACAGCGTTTGAGCAGATAAAAGCACTGATTGCTTCTGCTCCCGTGCTGCATCGGCCTTCTTTCGATGACCTATTCGTCATTCAAACCGATGCCAGTGACACAGGCATTGGGGCTGTGCTGACTCAGACTGTTGATGGAGATGAAAAAGTCGTGAGTTTTGCAAGTCGCACTCTCACCAGCGCGGAGCGCAACTACTCCGTCACTGAGCGAGAATGTCTAGCTGTGTTATGGGCAATCCGAAAATTTCGCCCCTACGTGGAAGGCTATCATTTTCATAATTTTAGATTTGTTTTTTTTTCTCTTCTTTCCTTTCCCTTTATTTGTCCCACAGAGTCAATTGCATGCTGGTGAGAGATAATTGATAAAGAGCTGATACACGGTTCGGGTATCCAGCGTCTGGAAGGGGGAAATATGACGAGGAACAATGTTAACTCGTCATAACCTCCCCAGCATAAATATGATAAGATGTATAATAATGTATGACAGCTCTGTATCAGGCGAACGGGAGAGAGTAGAGCGGGAGAAAGCACGGTAAGTGGGGGAGAGAGAGAGCTCCGCGCGCGTGCCGCGTATCGGGGAGATTGGTTTCGACTCGCATAGAGTGAGGATCGTGAGCGCGACTATTCCGAGAAGTCGAGAGAGTGTTTTGTGTGAGAGCGACGTGCGAGTGCTCGAGATTGAGGACGACCACCGAGAGGGTCCGTCAGCGACTGCGCTTCGTCCGAGGCTACTGTGCGACTTCGCTCCGTCCAGGGCTTCCTAGCGACTCCGATCACTCGCCTTCGAAGGAGACGTCCTGGGGCTTGAGCCGACTCTCGTCAATCGTAAGTGCCAGCTCTACATCTCTCTCTCTCTCTCACCAGTGCCCTCCCGGTCTCTAACTACACCGTTCGTCTGCGTCTCGCACACCCGCGTGTGTGCTCGTGTACTGACACTTTGATTCTATAATATACGTTACTCTTTCGACACTATCCAGTGTGTTTTGTTTGGATACCGGTCCTGCACCTAAGATCCCCGCCGCCTCCCCAGGCACGCGTATCGCCTCTCGATACACGTGCAAATAAACTGTAGCTAGCCAAAATACGACCTTGGCCGGTCCACCTACGATCTCGAAAACATCCGAGGAAACGAGACCCTGTCTCGATTATAGCGCGGTTGTCTCTCCGCCCTGGTAGCTGCATTGCACGCAGCTAACGTCTGCGCGGCTATCAACACCGAGCAGAGCAGCCCCGTTACACAGTACAATATTGAAGCAGAATTAATATTCAAAGATTCAAATTAAAATATATACAGATTCTATTGCAAATCATTACGTTTTCTGTAGATACATTATGATGCAGAGACCACGATTTATTCTAATTCTTTTTCAGATCAGCAATTTCTTCTTTTTTGGTTTAAAAAAATACTAATTTATTTATTTAAACATTTATTGATTTATTGATTTATTTATTTATTATACACGAGCTTGAGCCTTTTACTCTTACAAACTAGAAATATAGCAGGTTACGCAACGCAAAAACTCAGACTTTAGAAGAAGAAAATATACTGTCGATTGTAAGAAAGCATTATTAATTCACGTTTGGCTTTAAATGAATCAATATCTAATTTTCTTACTTACTAGGAGAGTTTACTGCATTGTAAATCTTAATGTCGTCAGCATAGATAACGACTTTGGAGTGTTTTAATACAGATACGACGTCAATAACGAAAATAGAGAATAATAGAGGACCCAGGTGAGAAACCTGCGAAACCCCAGACACAACCTTGATTTCTTTTGAGTAAGAGTCTCTAATTTTTACAATTTGAGTTCTTTTAGACAAATAAGACTGAATCCACTTTAATAAGCTTCCCTCAATTCTCAAACATCTAGCCTTGCATATAAGTAATTCGTGATTCATACTGTCAAAGGCTTTCGAGAAATCAAGGTAAACAGAGTCGACCTGTGTTCCGTGAAAGCTTGAGTAATAAAATTAGTGTATACGAGTAGGTTAGACAGAGTGGACCGCTTTTTTATAAACCCATGCTGTTCGCTAATTATGGAATTAGCAAGGAAGTTACTTAGCCTACTCGCTACCAATGCGTCAAGTATCTTGGGCATACAGCTAATTATCAAAATTGGTCTATAATTACACAGGACCACAAAATGATAAACTCAAGTACCATAGACCACGTGGGTGGATTTATATGTTTTTTGGGTCGCTGAATCCGAATCCGGGGTCCGCTTGTCTCTACCACGTCAGGGTCAATGTCATTCGAAGGTCAAATTGATAAAAGTCCGTAGAAAAATCTGAAAAAATGCTTGTATTTGTTTTTTGGGTAGCTGAATCCGAATCCGGGGTCCGTTTGTCTCTACCACGTCAGGGTAAAGGTCATTTAGAGGATCACGTCAAATTTATAAAATTCGGTAAAAATATCTGAAAAGATGCATGTTTATGTTTTTTGGGTCGCTGAAGCCGAATTCGGGGTCCGTTTGTCTCTACCACGTCAGGGTCAAGGTCATTTGGAGGTCAAATTGATAAAAGTCCGTAAAAAAATCCGAAAAAATGCATGTATATGTTTTTTGAGTCGCTGAATTCGAATTCACAGTTAGTTTACCCTACAAGGTCATGCAGAGGTCATTTCAAGGTCATATTAGGGCTATTTCAAGATCATTAAAGGTCTCTTTGAGAAAAGGCAGTCGAAAAATCTAAAAACATTCATATATATGTTTTTGGGGTTGCGGATTCCAAAGTTAAGGTTTGTTTAATCTTAGAAATCCACCTGAAAGTTATTTCAAGGTCATATTGAGGTCATTTCCGAAACAAACCGAGAAAGGTCATTAAAAAAATGAAATATATATATATATATATATATATGTATATATATGTGTGTGTGCGTGCGCGCGCGTGTGTGTGTGTGTGTGTGTGTGTGTGTGTGTGTGTGTGTGTGCATATCTTGATTTTGGAGACAGAAGTGTACATTCGGGTGGTCGTTAATTTTTTTTTTAGAGTGGCTTGGGGACGGGTNCGCATACAGAATGAGAACCATAGGATCGATTTAACATGTGCGTCAAATCATCTCAGTTTTCCCATTTTGTATGGGAAAAACAGGTTAAAACGTTTATGCTTCTAAAAACTAGTATAAATTCTGGATTTTCGTTTTTAAAACTGTACATTCTTGTATATCTTAAGCCGCTGAATCGAATGGCGCTATCAGTTTTTGTCTATACAGCAATGGCAAAAGTTTATAAGCCAATATCGACGAAAAACTCAAGAATTAAGTGGATAAAAGGCAATTTATTCCACACTCTACCGAAAAAGCTACTTTTTGCCCATGAAAAGCGGGGCGAACGTAAAATATTTTTTCCAAATACTAATTTTGTGGGGCAAAAGTAAATTTAGCGGGAAAAAGTAAAATTGTGGGCGAAAGTAAATTTTGCAGGTCTTATATTAATTAAATTTTTTTCTCTACTTTATAACGTTAATTTAATCTAACTAATAACGGGATGCGAAGTTGTTTCGACCACACTTTTCAGGATCAAAAAGGGGCCTTTCAGTCGGAAGTAGGATAAAGTACTGTATGCAACACGGGACAAAAGTAGATTTTTCCCTTGAATGATTGTAGTGCCCCTACGAAAATATTTTTCCTTCCGGTGATTACTGCCCGAGTGAAACGAGGCACGCACCCTCAGACAAAATATTCTCGTTCGGGCAGTGATCTCACCCATGGGAAAAATCTGATACTATCTATTCGGCGATCATTTGAATCAAAAAAGACGCGTTACTCCAAAATGGGACGTGAATTACTGAAGTTTGAGTGTATATAAATTAAGTTTCAGAAGACAAAAAAATAATAATGATAAAAAATTAATAACATTGAAATAAGAACTAGATCCAATAACTAAAGAAAAATAAATAAAAACACGGTAAACTAACTCTTGCCTAGCCGGTCCAGCCTTTCCGGGTTTTCAAGTGTGAGGGTGTTCGAATATAAGATAGATGCACGTTTATGTCAAGAACGTCATTTATTTAAAGCGGTATAGAGATTATTTCACTCTGAATTACATCATTTCCCTTTGGCTTACACTAATTCTTGGCCTTTTCTTATTTGATCTTGAATCTCATTAAAACGTTTGTATACAAATAATGGACCCCGGATTCGCGCTTCAGCGATGTCCCAAACAAATACATGCCATCTTTGCAGATTTTCTACGGTCTTTTATCAATTTGCCTTCAATGACCTTAACCCTGACGTGTTATGGGGACAAGATCGGACCCGGATTCGGCGTCAGCGACCCAAAGAACTTATACATGCATTTTTTTTCGATTTTTTTTTGTATCGGATCCTTTTATCATTTGACCTCCAATGACTTGACTCTGACGTGTAGAGACAAACGGACCACCGGATCGGCTTCAGCGACCCAAAAACAAATACAAGCCTTTTTTCAGATTTTGTACGGACTTTAGCAAATTTGACCTTCGAATTCGACTGACCCGGACGTGGGTAAGACAAGCGGAACCCCGGACGTCGCCTCGACGCCCAAAAAATTATACATGCTTTTTTCGGATTTTTTACGGACGTCTTATCAATTCTGGGACCTCCAAATGACCTTGACCCTGCCTGGTAGAGCACGGTCCCCGGATTCTCGTCAGCGACCCAGAAACAGTACTTGCATTTTCAGATATTTTATTCGTTTTATCATTTTGCCTCCAAATGGCCCTTGACCTGACGTTTCTGTAGAGACAAACGGACCCGGATTCCGCTTCAGCGACCCAAAAACTACAGCATTTTTCAGTTTTAGGATTTTATCAGTTTCGACTTTCGATGAATTGACCTTTGAGTGGTCGATGACAGCGACCCGGATTCGGGATTCAAGCGACCCAACAACATATACATGATTTTTTCGGATTTTTAACGGTTTTTCCATTATGACCTCCAATGACCCTTGACCTGACGTTTGGTAGGAGACAAACGTAGCCCCGGATTCGGCTTCAGCGACCACAAAACTTACATGAACTTTTCAGATTTTTGTTACCGATTATAGTGACCTTAATGACCTTTACCCGACGTTGGCTAGGCACTGGACCCACGGAGTTGGCTTCGTCTCAGCGACCACACAATATAATGCCATCTTTCAGCTTTCTACGTGTGGTGTGTGTGATCATTTTGACTGCAAATGATCTTTACCTGATTCTGTGTGGGGACAACGGCCCGGATCGCTTCAGCGACCAAAATCCTTTTACATGTCTTTTTCGGATTTTGTTACTCGGCTTTTATCATTTGACTTCTTTTCGAATGACTTGACCCTGATTCGTTGGTAGAGCAAGCGGCCCTGGATCGGATTCAGCGACCCAAAACAATACTTAAGATTTTTTCGCGATTTTTTTTACGGACGGTGTTTATCATTTGACCTCCAAATGATCTTGACCCCTGATTCGTTGGTAGAGACAAACGACCCCGGATTCTCGGCTTCAAGCGACCCAAAAACATTATACATGCCACTTTTCAGAGATAGTTTACGATTTTATAAATGGCTCCAAATGACCTTGACCCTGACGTGGTGGAGACAACTGGCCGGATGGCTTCAGCGACCAAAAACATCACGCATTTTTTTCGATTTTCGCTTTATCAATTGACCTGCGAATGACATTGACCTGAGTGTGAGACTACGTCGGACCGGTCGGATTTCAGCGACCCAACAATATCCATATGCTTTTTTCGGATTTTTTTACGGTTTTATCAATTTGACCGCCTAACTGACTCTTGCCTGACTGTTGGGTTAAACGGACCCGATTCGCTTCGCGACCAAAATACATACATGCACTTTTCAGTATTGTTTTTAGACCGAATTTTATAAATTTGACTCTAAATGTCCTTTACCCTGACGTTGTGAGACATGACCGACGGCTTCAGCGTTCCCAAAACCATATATATGCATCTTTTCAGTTTCTTACGGTCTTTTATCAATTTGACCCCTCCCCCCCCATTTAAATGACCTTACCCTGATGCGTGATGGGACAACGAACCCGATCGGCCCGGACCAAAACTATACATGCATTTTTCGATTTTTCTCGGACTTTTATTAATTTGACCTTTCGAATACATTGACCCTGACGTTGGTGAGATAGCGGACCCGGATTCGGATCGCGACCAAAACATTATACATGCATTTTTTTCGGTTTTTTAACGGCCTTTTATCAATTTGACTGTCAAATGACTTACCTGATCGTTGATGGGGACAACGGACCCTCGGATCTGGTTCTCAGCGATCCACAACATTATACATGATTTTTCGGATTTTTACGGACTTTTATCATTTTGACCTGTCGAATGACATTGACCTGACTGTGGTAGAGACAAGCGGACCCGGATTCGGATTCAGCGACCCAACCTATTACATGCTTTTTTCGGATTTTTTTACTCGCGATTTATCAATTTGACCGCCAATATATGCGACCTGAACGTGCGGTAGATGACAACGGACCTCCGGTTCGGCTTCAGCGACCCAAAAAACCATGATACATGCAACTTTTCATATTACGTATTTTTCATTGACCTCCAAATGACCTTGACCCTGACGTGGTAGAGACAAACGGACCCCGGATTCGGCTTCAGCGACCCAAAAAACAAATACAAGCATTTTTTCAGATTTTTCTACGGACTTTTATCAATTTGACCTTCGAATGACATTGACCCTGACGTGGTAGAGACAAGCGGACCCCGGATTCGGATTCAGCGACCCAAAAAACATATACAAGAATTTTTTCAGATTTTTCTACGGTCTTTTATCAATTTGACCTTCAAATGACCTTAACCCTGACGTGATGTAGACAAACGGACCCTGGATTCGGCTTCAGCGACCCAAAAAACATATAAATCCACCCACGTGGTCTATGGTAATTGAGTTTATCATTTTGTGGTCCTGTGTTATTAATAAAATAAAATTCTTATAAGTAAATACAAAAATAAATTATAATTGTTATATAATTTTTATACTAATATTAGGTTATATTACCTGTATTTTTACAATGGTAAATCCATATTAGCACCTACTTACCCATGGTGACTCTCCGTATAATGTTTTGAGCATTTTGGCACTGTCCGTAGGATTCCATGTGACCACATGGTTTGATTGGGTAAAATTTTAGGAGCAAATTTATGTAATATTGCTTCCTTCTCAAGAGGAAGCTTTGTAATAGTAAAAACAGCAGCTTCAACAACGGTACTTTGTTCTCCGAATCGTTTGGAATAAAACGACTATACCAACCCACCATTCCTAAAAATCGGCGCAACTGCTTCTTCGTCCTCGGGCGTTCCGGATTTGGTCGTAAACCCTCCCTATCCAACAAATACCCCAAGTATCTTACTTGAGAGCACCCAAATTCGCACTTCTTTCGGTTTACGGTCAGTCCAAAGACGAATCGCTCGAATTCTGGTCCAAATAGGCTGTCTACAAGGCGCTGAAAAGTAGCTGGTGCGTTAGAAAGGCCAAATGGCATTCTGGTGAATTGCCAGAGTCAGGAACCTGGCATCGAGAACGCTGTGTACTTCTTACTCTCTTCTTCCAATGGTACTTGGAAGTAAGCCTTTCGCAAGTAGATCTTCGTAATGTATCTGGCGTTTCGGAGTTTATCCAGTATACTATCGATTGGCGGCAGTGGATAGGCGTCCTTGACCGTTCCGTCATTGACGTCTCTGTAGTCCACGCAAAATCGTTTTTCTCCGCCTTCTTTATTTACAACTACTGGGGCGCTACTGAAGTCGCTATTCGAACGTTCAATGACCCCTAGTTGGCGCATGTCTTCAATCTCCTTCATCGCAATACTCCATCGGGCTGGTGACCAGCGTCGGTGTTTGTGTTTAACGGCTTTATTTCCTACATACACAATCTTGTTTTCGGGTAGGAATCTCTTGACTACCGCTAAGAGTCGGTCGTGTTCACTCGGAGTAAGCTCGGAGAGACCAGCGCACTCGGCGTAAACTTCTTTTTCCTTCACCTCGGCGCTACCATGGAATCAGTGCCACTCCCCTCCGGCTACTCGCCACCGATTTTCCCAACTAACCAACTCCAGTCGCCATTTATCCATAAAATCCACTCCCAGAATGATGTCATGTCTTGACTTTTCCACCACTCGGACTCTCAGCCTCTCCACTACTCCATCGACGTCCATTTTCAGCGACAATATTCCCTTGACGGGGGCGCTACTACCGTCGTATCCTCGAATGATCGTATCGCACGGCTCACGGCGCGATGCAAATCGATCAGCCACGTCCGCGTTTATGAGGGATACTGATGCTCCGCAATCCAGGAGTGCGGTGTACATCCGTCCGCCTAGACTTATTTGCAGGAATTTTCGGTTATCATCACTTGCGGCTTCTATGTCTTCCTCCGTGGTTGGCTCTTTGGGCGCTACTGGGTCGTTCCAAACTGAACCTTGGTCAGTCCTACCCCCTCCCGGAACCATACTAGGGGACACCCCTAGATCCACTACTCCAGAGGACACAGGCGCTAGCGACATCGGAAGTGGTTCCTCAGAACTACGCGCAGGAGGTTTTGGCCACTTGAGCCAGTGATTCCATTCTTGATCGAGAGGGTCCGCCGTTAGTCCAGTGCTCAGCTCTGGGCCCAGAGCTTTGCTCAACAGTCGATTGAGTTTCTCGCTGTCGGACTCGGCGCTACGTTTGTTCAGGCTCATCTGTCCTCCGATCGATATAGAGAAATCTTTCTCCTCCGCCAACTTCGCGCTAGCATTCTCCGCACGTGACTCCTGCTGGTCGTCGCCATTCTTCACCGACGACGCCTTTTTCTCATTTCCTTCGCTCGTACTTCTCTTCGCCTCAAAACGGTCGTCGTCCTTCTCGGTAGACGTCGCTCTGCTCATACCTTCGTTCACACTACTCTTCGCTTCTAAACGGTCGTCGTCCTTAATGGTTGACGCCGCCTTCCTCTCGCTTCCTTCGACTACGCTACGACCCACGTCCAAGTGGTCGTCGCCTTTCTCAGTTGACGCCGCTTTGAACCGTACGCTCTTCGACTTCGCTTCGCTACTCTTTGGATAGGCGCCACTGGTCTCCTTCGTAGAGTTCTCCGGAGGAGTCGCGGCTCTATACCCGGGTGTCTCTTGGGGTCGAAAATATGCCCATTCTGGACCCCAATCCGACTCTTCTTCTTCCGCGTCCACCGCCGGGCCCCTTGGCTCGCTAGCCTGGGGTTCGGCGCTCATGACCAACCCAGGATCCACTGGATCAGTCGGCGCTATCGTACGTTTAACCCCTCTCACTTCGCGGGTCCCAGGGGGTTGGGCTGAGCACCCGCTGCCCCGTTTCCCAGCCGTTGCAGGATGTTGCAGTTTGAGCACTCGCGAGCCGTGACCCCCTCCTTGTTGCAGATCTGACAGTGCAGCTGCTTGGCAAGTCTTTGAGGGCAGTCGGCGGCGCGGTGTCCATACTGCCCACACTCATAGCACTTGGTTTGAGGACAGTGCGCGGCGATATGGTCCGGTCCCCCGCACGTGAAACACGGTCCCAATTTCGAAGGCCCGTTCCGTTGATTCGGGTTATTTCCAGCCGAGTTAGTCACATTCGCCCCCGACGGAACCGGCGCGTAATAGTTCGCAGCTGGGGGTGTCGAGATATTGTTCTGGGGATTTCCTTCTCCCCAGACTTGATTTCCGACACGCAATCCGTCATTCATTCGGCGCTACGTTGCTAGCAGGAGCCAACTGGACTTGTGCTACGGGACTATTTCCGTTCCCAGGCAAGTTATTGGTGTGTGCTGACTGCTGGGGTTTCTTATTGCCGTTGTTACCCCTACGGTTTCGGCTATTGTTGTTTTTGTCGGCGTTGTTGGGGGGTGTACTTCCCCCGGCGCTACTCGTCGTGGGGGACGGCGGTTCTACTGCCGCTACCACCTTCTCCTTCTTCTTCTCTCCCGCTTCTGGTTCGAACGCCGCGCCGGGGAGCTTCATTTTATCCTTCGGTGGTGGCGGCTCCCAACGGGCGTTCATATCGCGATGGCGCTCGTATTAGTGACCATATCGTTCGATATCGTCAAGCGAATGAATGGTGCGATTCACCATAAAATTTCGGTACTCCGGACGCAACCCCTCGTACACCATTTCGATCTGTTCTCTCCGGCTCGGCGGATGTCGCAAATGGTCGCGAACGTACTTAAATCACGAGATATAGGCGGATATCTTTTCGCCCGTACCTTGAATCCTGCGCGCTAAGTCAGTCTTCACGTCCCGTTGGCGGATCTCTCCGATAAAGCGGTGGCGGAAGGCGGACTTCCAATCTTACCACCTTGTAACCTCCCGGCGTTTCACGCGATGCCACCTGGACGCTTCGTCCGTCAGCATGCAGGCGATCAGCCTTATTATCCGCTCATCGGACCAATTTTCACATTGGACGCAATCATCCATGCTCGCGAGAAAATTCTCCGCTACGGCGCGACCTTCTCGTCCGCTGAATTTCGGGGCCCAGTCCCGCAGGGTCTTCGTCAATCCTCCGGCTCGGCTCATGTTCGTGCGGTAACGATCGTTACTCCGATCGGAGTACGAACTATATGAGAAGTCGGAGCGATAGGAAGACTCGCTGCGGTCGCGATGTCTACGATGACGGCGCCTCCGTTGACTCCGATAACTCTCGTCGCTGTCGCTATATTCACTCGAGCTGCGGTGTCGGTGTCGCCGAGAATGACGCCTTTCGGGAGTGGGGTCTCGACTGGTGTGCCGTTCGCTATGGTGCCGCTAATAGAGCCCTCCGAGCGTTGGCTCGAGTGACGCGACGTGTGTCTACTCTCGCGTCTGCGACCAGTGCGACTACTACGGCTATGACGACGGTGACGGCTTGAGCGATCCGTCGACGACTCGTGGCTGGTCGCACGTTCTCAGTGTTGAGTGCGACGGAGTTCATGTCGGCTACGTCGTTCTCGTTGACGAGAAGGGTCACGGCCCGTATGTGGCGAGACGCGACGTTTACGAGGGCGAGTGTCTGTGGTCGATTGTTTCTTCGCTGTCTCGCCGTCTGGGGGGGAATTCTCGGCGGCTGTCGGCGCCGTCGTATCCGCTGCGGTTTTCTGCGGTTCTTTGGGAGTGGTTTTGGTTTTCTTCGGTCTTGTGGCCGGCGCAACACTCGCGGTCTTCTCCTTTGGAGCATTAGTTGAGTTTTTACTCGACTCTGCCCTCGTATTACTCGCCTCTTGCGCTCCCTCGACCGCTATTGGCTCCACATCCAATACAGGAGGCTCAATGCGCCTCCTGGGGCGGATTCTCTGGTCGTCCTCTTGTAGTCGCTTATAGGCGGCCTGGAGGCGGGCGAACTGTCGTTCCAGAGACTCCATTTCCTGTTGGTTGAGTGGAACGTTATTGGTCGTCGAGGCTATATGTTTGGCCAGTGCACCAGTGGCCGGCGCAACTGCCGCTGGGGGCGACTTCTCCGCTTCGCTGGGTTTTGGCGGTCCCGAGCTGAAAATATTTCGCGTTCCTTCCAGACCGGTGGTCGACACCGTGACGTTTACAGCCCGCGCTATTTCTTCCACCGTCGACTGGGGAGCCAGTGGCACCGACGCTACGTTTGGGGTCAACGCGGCCGCTACTTCCTCGATATTCGCATCGCCCTCATCCTCTGTGAAATCCGATGTATCGGCTACTAATATTGGCCCACCTGGCAGGACCCCCAGCCCCGTAGACGGTTCATCAACGTCCGGATACCATGGCACACTCTCCGCCTAGCCGGTTACCATTATGGTTGCGCGAAATAGACGCTCAGCGCGCTCATCGGGCGTGCCGGCGGTACAGTAACCGCCTTCCATGAGGCGTCTCAGCACCTCGTGTTGGGGTTACCGTTTAAAATTCCGCAGCGTGGCCCGCAGGTCGCGTGACCCTGCCAAAATATCTCCCATTCGCTTCCTGTACTCCGTACTCCGGCCCTCCGCCATTTTGCGGGCAGGCTTGGCGCTAATTTCGCGTAAATAACCCCCCTGGGGAAAGAGATTTCAGCAGAAAGAGGAAGTTAATGCAGGATTTCTCGACTGCGACGCTACCTATGCTAGAACCCTCTTGAGCTAATCTAATGTTCCTCTTGACGGAACGGCACAACCTAAGTTCCTTCCTCGTTTCTGCTCAATCTACGGCCCCCCTTATGATAATCGACGCACACTCACTCACGACCCACACCAATATCCACAATTATCGTCGCACTGCTCAGAATATTAATATACTCGTGATCGAGTCACTGGCGCTACGCTTCTGTCTGCCTCTGAGACACTGACGAACTCACGAGATGGAGTCGCAACACACTCAACCACTCTGCCTCGCCAGGAAATTCGGAAAAAGGGATTTTTGTCGCTACCTAACGTGGCCGCCCCACGTTGGGCGCCATTGTGACGTTGCGCTTTTTAAAGCTAATCCCGTAGCTTCGCAATCGTCGGAATTTCAATAATACTTCGGTCTATATACTCGCTAGGACTCTTACATCTAGAGGGGGACACACGATAGGTCTAAGGACAGGAATTAACCTGGCGTGGCAGAGGGTGTAGTCAGTAAAAACACAATCAATTGTAATGCTGAAATAATTAAATTATATTGTACGAACTTCCGTCAAGACTGGCTCGACTACAATCTCGCTTCGATCGCTATTTTCCAATCGATACTCGCTACTCGTTAGATTATTAAATGATTATTAAAATTAATATTAAAATACGAAGTATTATTTAAATATGCTCGCGTCAGCAATAATAATTTCTGTTCCAAACACTATGACTCGGTTATTCTAATAATATGTAATTGACCACGGTCTACTCTCGTTGAATTATACTAATGTGCTTTCAAGTTAATCGCGAATCTCCGTATTTAACGTAACTTTAGGAGCGCATCCACGCTTATTATCAAAATGGCGGTGGCGTCGGTCGGAAGGACGCGGCGTCACCAAGATGGCGATCCCGTACCGTTAACGGAATTCACCTCCACGAATACTGCTCTGCTGTGGGCCTGCTCATGTAGATAAACTCCTGAAATATTCGCGAAATTATAGTCGCAACCGCCGTCTGCTCTGCTGCCACGTACCAGTCGAAAAATCCGAGACTTTGCGTCAAGGGTAGCGCCAACCATGCAACAACCGCGGTTTTGTTATTCAGTGAAAAGCCGGAGTTCTCATTGACCTCAACGGCGTCGCTAATAACTCGTTAGAACATTTAGCATAACCAAATCTTTCGGCGCGAGGACTTACTCTCAATATCTCCTTGAGCACGTACGAATTACGGTCGAAACCAAAAGAGAAAACCAATACTCGACTCTCACGTAGGACTCTGATTACAACTCGCTCGCGATTTAAACGTACGGCACTGCAGTTAATTCTACCAAGAGAGGCGTCCAACGCGGTTGAGAGCAGCAAACAAAGTGAACGAGGAAGAAGTCTCCTCGCGACTCGATGCTTAGCGCGTCCCGGAAAAGGACGACTCGTTGCGCCCTCTATAACGACTTCCGCAACGCGAGCACTTCGTGCATAAAGCACGCGACGAGCGCGCCAATTACGAAAACGCGAGCGCGGCTGGTCGCGATCCCATTGTTACTGGGCGTCGCGCGGTGCACGGGACGGCCTCGCGCGCGGCGACATGTCGCTATCAGCGGTGTGGCTAGTGGTGTACGCGCGAGTCCCCCACTAGCCAGCTTCGCTCTCGCCGAGCTCGCTCTCTCTCTCTCCTGCGTGCGCGTCTCCCTCTCCGCGACGCGGAGTCTCGTGCTCTCCCCGAGCGGCTCTCGTTATCTCTCTCTCTCTCCCACTGCGGCCGCACGGCAGCTGATGCGCGGCTCCGGTGCGCGCGCATCATTCGCGCCTCGTGTCCGTTCGCGCGTGTTCCAGGCCTCGCTNGCCTCACTCTCTACGTGTGTGTGCGACTCCTGGTGTCGGTGTTCCGCGATTCCCCTGGCTGTACCGGTACAGCAGCGCCCGCGAGGTCCAGCTGACTCACCTCGGCGCGGCGCGACGGCGTCGTCTGCTGCGTGGCCAGTGCAGAATCGACGTCTCTCCTGTCCGCTGACAGGAGAGGTTAGGAGCTCCGCAGCTCTCGTGTGTTCCTGGTTCATTGTCGTGCTTCCGCGTTATTTATTGTTATGCTCTGCTGCAGAGCGGGTCACTGCAACAGAGCTGCTAATTGTTTATTTAACGGCGCCGAGAGTTGCACAGTAATCGTACTGTTGCCAAATCCTCGGGCCGAAATATGACGCGACTACTCTACACGTCGCACGCTTTAATATCTGAATTGTTTTTACTTTATATATAATTCTATAAAGTTTTTGTACTTTTTCGTTTGATAGATAAAATTATTTCGAATTAATTATATATACATCATCAATGCGTAACTAAAAATCTTGTTTTTAACGATTTAATAAAACAAAAAACAGAAAAAACTAGCCAAGTTATAGATTAAAATCTATCAAATAGAAGCTGAGATCTAAGCGATGCAGTTTTCAGTTATATAGAGTATACAATATACAGGGTGAGAAAACGAAATTTTCAAGCTTAATATCTTTGAAACTAATTTGGTTTCATAAACACCCCAAAGAAAGGGACTTTTTTCAGTTTTTGATGTTTTTCTCAGGATCTGCCCCATGAAATGACTTAGATAACGATAAAATAAGATTTATTTCAGGCATGGTATGTAAATTATCAGAGCACCATTGTATCGATACACAAGTTAGGCATACGTTTTGATCAGTAATAAATACTGATGGTTGTTTCAAAAATAAGTATAAGTATGATATATTATGTGGACCCTACTAAAAAATTTCACATGAGATCTCACGTGAGATCTTATGTGAGATCTTAATTATGCCAAAATCTCATCAGAATTAGAAGAGCAAAGTTAGTTATAGATCGAAAAACCTAATAAATTGGCTTAAAATGTTAATTGACATGCCGTATTGGTGCTATCATCCGGATGATACGTCGCAAAATGGGGTTACTCAAGTTTTTTAGAGCAAATTTCGTTATTTTAATTTCTTTTACAAAATTATACATGAGTTTTTACATGAGATCTCAGCTGAGCGTTTTGGCACATATATTTCACCCAGCCCTTCCCTACAACGTGGTGGCCGAAGCCGCCCACGCACAGTAGCCACGTAGCACACACACGCGCACACACACGGACATACACACACACACTGCCAGGCTATATTCCTGAGGCTTTCCCCTCTGAATACAGCTGACTCTCTTTCTGATGGTGCTTGGTCAAGCAAGCCAGGTATCTTATAAATCATCAAAACAACGAATAGTCTACATTTATGATGAAACATTTAAACTTCTGTTTAACTTGTGTTTGTTCTATTTTTTTTATTGGCTAAATAATAGACAAATTATTTCTACGATAAATAAGAGTTCTTATTTCTTGCGTTAAGTATCCATTACCTATCATCCCGGACCTACCACTATTATTATAAATATTCTTTCTATTATTATTTAAATTACAATTATTATCATTATTTATATTTATAATTTATTTATAATCCCTTTTCTGCTAAATTCCTAAAGACATAATTAAATAAAATCTTTTTATTTTTATTTTATCTGGATTCACACTCGTGATCTAGTTTATATAATGATCTTTACTTGCTAAATAATTAGTCTTTTTATTTATATTATTATTATTTCAACAACACCAGGACCAGCAAGTTGAGAACCATTACAATGGCGATCCTGCCAGGATGATAGGTTAATAAAATGTATATTTCATGCTTCTTATGAAATTAATATAATATGACTCTTCTTACAATAAATTGCGTGACGAGACGCGAGTCTCGCACATAAATAAGCAAACGTAGCCTCGAGTCAGTTGACGCCCACGAGCGCGCGCGCGCAGTGAACAAAGGCGAATCCGCACGACGCGAAGTGAGTGCGCGCGCGCACCAACCGAAGGGCCTATATAAGGCGGGCCGCACGGCACAGCGGGCAGTTCTACTCGAGCTTAACTCCTGGCGGCATCGTGAGCACAAGTTACCGCAAGGGACGGCCAGAGATAGACCGACGCCGACGAAGTCGCCTCGTGAGCACCCGTGATGACAGAGTTAGCGAAACCCGGAACTCCGAGTTGCCGTCGTGAGCACACGTAACCGCTAACCATCGTCGCCACCTGCTCCTGAACCCCGTTCCAAGGGACTTGTTGTTTTCTCCGCAACTGTGAGCACACGGGGCTGAGGAAATAACCAAAGCCCCGTCGACGATTCCCTAGGTCATGCGCTCACGTCCTGGTGAACCAGCGGTTAATTCCTGCCCGTTCGAAACCGATCTCACGCCGACATCTCAAGATTCGCCTGGTGGCTGTGAGCGCACAGGACGAGGAGAAGAACAAGACGAGCGACCATGATCTGTAGAGCCGTGCGCTCACGACTCTATGGACTCGAGGGATACCTAACCTCCGAAAACCCGTCGATATCCCGAACCCGTGTCACTGTCCGAAACTCCGATACCGCGTCCGCAAAACCGACGTATGCACCGTAACCACGTAACTCCGGCAACGTCGTGGTTGATGATCCGTTAACCGCACTAGTTTAAACTAGACCGATTGTAAAGGCGAAATATTCTAAATAAACCGCGATCTCGATTTCTGTTACAGATGGAGACTAACAATTGAACGAATTATCTTATTTACTAGAATATATCTATTTTGTTATTAATTACATAAACAGTCTCATCAATTAACCTTTCCCCTAACCAAATCCTGGCGTCCGGTAGACTACTCAACATCCGGGGAAAGTCGAACCGTTACAATAGAATATTCTTATTTTTGCAAAAATAAATACGATCTAAAAAATTCACTTTAAATTTTTCCCCTTTGTTGAAGAAAATTAAAAGCAAAATTACGCAGTCATTAAAATATAAATTTATACTTTACACGTAAATTATCATGAAAGCGGGATTTAACAAGTAATTTTAACTCGTTTTGTTCTTAAATAAAATCGTCCAAGAATAATAATACAGACTCAAAAACTATATACGATTTATATAGATTTGCATTTTAAATAATGTTCCGCGAAAGGAAACGGTTAAAAAACCTAATAATCAATTTTTATCAGATACCTTTCCTTTGGACGAAATCTTATTTATATTTCTAGAAGGCACTTGAGATTTGTCAAAAAATTAATAGAAGTTGTTCCTTGCTCTTCAGATAAATTTGTTAATCAATTTCTTAGTAAACAAGAAACAACTTCACAATCAATTCAAAAAGGAATGATAGCAATCAAACTGGAAATTCTTAACGATACGCGTTAATAATAACAATGAAAAATTATCTTATAAAAATAAAAAGATACTTGAATCAAGTATAGATCATAGATATATTGAAATAATCGAGAATTTATTATTATTATTATATTATTCGAATAATCGAGAAGATACAACCAACGATGTTAATTTTCACTCACAAAACAGGCCAGTGCAAAATAAAGCCTGATGCCAAAAATATGCGAATGAATTAACGTATCGATATAAAGATCAAAATTCACTAGTCGATCCGTACCATATTACCGATACGGAGATTGACGAAAAACTAAAAACTAGTATAGTCAATGATCCTGAATTGATTAAGAATCTTGAACAATTAAATAAAAAATTATCAAAAAGTATTAACCAAAAGATTGTATGACGAGGAACAATGTTAACTCGTCATAACTTCCCCAGCATAAATATCATAATGTATAATAATGTATTACAGCTCTGTTACAGACGAACGGCGGAGAGTGAAACGGGAGTAAGCACGGTAAGTGGGGGGAGAGAGAGAGAGAGAGCCTCGCGCGCGTGCCGCGTCTCGCGGAGAGAGAGACAGATTCGTTTAGACTCGCAGAGAGTAAGCATCGTGCGCGCGACTTCTCGATACGAAAAGACCGATAACTTTGTGAGAACGACGTGCGAAGGCTCCTGGTTTTACGACTGCAACCCAGAGGGTCCGACAACGACTGCGCCTTGTCCGAGGTCTCTGTGCGACTCCGCTACGTCCAAGGCTTCCGAGCGATTCCAACCACTCCAAACACACTAAACTGCAGCTAGCCAAAATACGACCTTGGCCGGTCCACCTACGAACTCGATAATACCCGAGGAAACGAGACTTGGTCTCGATTATTACGCGGTTGTCTCTCCGCTCCGGTAGCTGCACTGCACGCAGCTAACGTCTGCGCGGCTATCGACACCGAGCAGAGCAGCCCCGTTATAATTGATATGATTCAAATATAAAAGAAAATTATTTTACATTGATTTTGCTTGTAATTTTTTTTTTAAACAAAGTCAGTTATTTTCAAAGATTATGCATTCCATATAGTGAAAAAGATGAAAAGATGCCCGCTCGGGCCTGTGAAGGGGAAGGTGACCCCACTGAACATCGCTAAAGGGTTCATTCCATATAAGCGCCTCATACCTCTGAAACTCTCTACCATCACGCCTTCGCAACAATAAATCCATTTCACACTTCAAAGAAATAGCTAAAGAACACTTCTTCTCACTTGAAAACTCAATCATCTCACAAACATCTGCACTTCAACACTCTATATATATCATTCTTCACTCACTCTACATACAGCATCTCATACACACATATAGCATAACTAGATTTCAACTCATACTGTAATTTTTGAAGTGTACAACAATGTACATAAATAAAAACGAATTAATCTAATCTAATTTCATCTCTCTCTTTCTCTTGTATACGCTCTAGTCTCCAAGCCGTAGCCGGTGACGTCACGCAACTCTCCGCAGCGCCAGTCCCGAGGCTCTCGTCTCTAAACGTATCTCTCACTCTCTCCCCCTATATTGATGTAGGTGTCAGCTATAGTTGGTAAAGCATTAATATAGTAGGGGGAGCCCAGGACGATCGCTTTAGTTTTGCGAACATTAAGTTTGAGGTGATTTTGCGCAGCCCAGACCATTATTCTTTCGGCATTAGCACTTATTTTGTCAGAACAAGAATCGAGCTCCTCAAGGTAGCATTGGCTGTATATTTGCAAGTCATCCGCATAGATTAGATGGGACACATCTGAATCCAGGATAGGAACTATAGAATCCAGGCAAAAACCGATGTCATTGATGTACAACGCAAACAGCAGGAGACCTAGCACTGATACCTGCGGGATACTGGTGTTCAGGGGCTGGAAGGTGGAGAGTTCGCTGTTATCACCAATAACGGCCTGCTTTCTTCGCGTGAGGCAAGATGCAAGCCAGCGGATAACCTGCTTGGAGAAACCAAAAGAGGATAGCTTTTCTAGGAGCCTGACGTGATACACCGTGTCAAACGCTTTGCTAAAGTCAAAAAGAAGCAGAAGCGTGACCTTCTTTTTGGCTATACCAAGCTTGACATCATTAGTCAGCCAGACTGTGTACTATGACCGGTATGGAAGCCTGTTTGTCTTTCTCGTACGCACACACATTCGCATATTTTTGGCATCAGGCTTTATTTTGCACTGGCCTGTTTTGTGAGTGAAAATTAACATCGTTGGTTGTATCTTCTCGATTATTCGAATAATATAATAATAATAATAAATTCTCGATTATTTCAATATATCTATGATCTATACTTGATTCAAGTATCTTTTTATTTTTATAAGATAATTTTTCATTGTTATTATTAACGCGTATCGTTAAGAATTTCCAGTTTGATTGCTATCATTCCTTTTTGAATTGATTGTGAAGTTGTTTCTTGTTTACTAAGAAATTGATTAACAAATTTATCTGAAGAGCAAGGAACAACTTCTATTAATTTTTTGACAAATCTCAAGTGCCTTCTAGAAATATAAATAAGATTTCGTCCAAAGGAAAGGTATCTGATAAAAATTGATTATTAGGTTTTTTAACCGTTTCCTTTCGCGGAACATTATTTAAAATGCAAATCTATATAAATCGTATATAGTTTTTGAGTCTGTATTATTATTCTTGGACGATTTTATTTAAGAACAAAACGAGTTAAAATTACTTGTTAAATCCCGCTTTCATGATAATTTACGTGTAAAGTATAAATTTATATTTTAATGACTGCGTAATTTTGCTTTTAATTTTCTTCAACAAAGGGGAAAAATTTAAAGTGAATTTTTTAGATCGTATTTATTTTTGCAAAAATAAGAATATTCTATTGTAACGGTTCGACTTTCCCCGGATGTTGAGTAGTCTACCGGACGCCAGGATTTGGTTAGGGGAAAGGTTAATTGATGAGACTGTTTATGTAATTAATAACAAAATAGATATATTCTAGTAAATAAGATAATTCGTTCAATTGTTAGTCTCCATCTGTAACAGAAATCGAGATCGCGGTTTATTTAGAATATTTCGCCTTTACAATCGGTCTAGTTTAAACTAGTGCGGTTAACGGATCATCAACCACGACGTTGCCGGAGTTACGTGGTTACGGTGCATACGTCGGTTTTGCGGACGCGGTATCGGAGTTTCGGACAGTGACACGGGTTCGGGATATCGACGGGTTTTCGGAGGTTAGGTATCCCTCGAGTCCATAGAGTCGTGAGCGCACGGCTCTACAGATCATGGTCGCTCGTCTTGTTCTTCTCCTCGTCCTGTGCGCTCACAGCCACCAGGCGAATCTTGAGATGTCGGCGTGAGATCGGTTTCGAACGGGCAGGAATTAACCGCTGGTTCACCAGGACGTGAGCGCATGACCTAGGGAATCGTCGACGGGGCTTTGGTTATTTCCTCAGCCCCGTGTGCTCACAGTTGCGGAGAAAACAACAAGTCCCTTGGGACGGGGGTTCAGAAGCAAGTGGCAACGTCGGGTAACGGCTACGTGTGCTCACGTAGACGAGACTCGGCGCTGTTCGGCTACTCCTAGTTGTCTCGTGTGCTCATGACGACAACTCGGAGTTCCGGGTTCGCTAACACTGTCGCCACGTGTGCTCACGAGGCGACGTCGTCGGCGTCGGTCTATCTCTGGCCGTTCCTTGCCGTAACGTGTGCGCACGANGCCGTAACGTGTGCTCACGATGCCGCCAGGAGTGAAGCTCGAGTAGAACTGCCGCTGCGCTGCGCGGCTCGCTTTATATAGGTGTGCCCGCGGTGCGCCGCTCGCGCCACCTGGCGCGTCGCCGCTGAGTTGCGCGCTCCGCGGTCATGCGGACTGGCCTTTCGGTTGGTGCGCGCGCGCGCTCGCTGGTGTCAGCTGATTGACTCGGGGCCGCGTTTGCTTGCTTTCTGTGCGAGACTTACGTCTCGTCACATCAGTTAGGTTAGATTAGGTTTAGTCAGGGACTTAATGCAAGCGAAGAGCACACTAGCCTACAACTACCTGACTACTAGCGACATCAAGCCCGGCGTGCTCGACCGGGAAGCTGCTACCTGCTTGTCCTGACAAAAAGTCTATATCAACGAGATGTCGTCCCAGGATAAGTTTAAATTGTTTAAGAATTTGAAGCCCATTGCACAGGGACTGAGCTTCAAGTATGTCTGGCACGCGGGTGGCAGATTTCTGGTAAGGCGTAGGGTGGAGGGGCGGGGGTGAACGTGCGCACGTCTTTGCGTCTGCTGCCGACTTCCAAGTCATTCTAACGGCGTGTCAGACCGGTTCCAAAATACAACGACGGCAAGTCACACATGTGACTGTTACGACGGAAGATAAGGACGCAGACACTGCTACTTTACGCAACGGACCTGAGCCTGGTCTTGCAGGCAACACGGCAGCTGCACCGCCATCATTAACATCACCGACGTCTGCATCATCAGCATCCCCATCCTCACTGACATCATTATCACTAACATCGTCATCAGAGTCCTCGTCATCAACCACTCCGGCTTCTTGACCGGCGGGGCCTCTCAAAAATGGGCTAGGGATTGGGAGTAGCCTCAGGGCGGGTTTCTTGAATGTAAATTCTATCAGGGCCCGCATTGAGAAAGTTCGTGCCTTTCTGAATGAGCGCTCCTCTTATGACGTCTTTAGTTTCGCGGAAACATAGCTGGGTGCTATTGTGGATGATAGCCTCATTAGCATCGAGGGCTACTCCGTCATAAGGCAAGACCGCACTGTAAACGGGGGTGGCGTCGCCCTCTTTGTACGCAACGGTTTAAAGATTACAAAGCTCGCCTCATCTAACACCATGGGACTAGCCCACATAGCATGAAAGCTTTTTGAAAGCTTTCAGGAAGCTTCTTTGAAAGTGTAGGAACCTTACAAGAATATTCCATGGAATCTTCCTGGATGCTGAGAATGTCCGCTTCAAATCACTGTCAGGAAGGTTGCGAACAACATTACTGTAATATTACTCAAAAACTTTTTGGAAGGTTTTCTGAAAGGTTCTAGAAATATTAATGAAATCTTTTGGAAGATTCCAATAATCTTCCAATATCTTTCAGTATTGTTAGAACAATTTAGGTAACCTTCTATGAAGGTTTAAGAAAAAAATTGTAGTATCAGATGCATCAAAATTAATTTTTCTATTTATTTAATTCATTTTAAACTTATTATTAGTACTTATTATTATTCAGTTTTATTAATTTATTATTCATATTGTATTATTCTGTAACAAAGAAATTAAATTAAATTTTTCACCGGCGGTGGGAATCGAACCTGGATCACCAGCGTGGTAGTCAAACATGCTATCCGTTTACCTAAACAGAACTGTTATGTTTAAAAGTTCAGATCTGATATATTAGCTACCTCAACACGTGAACTAAAACTAATAATAAATAAACATTAATCAAAAAATAATAATAATGTATGATGATATATAAAGTAACCAAAATTCTAATTACTGCTTGAATTAACTTTCATGAAGATAAATAATCTGAATTACATATGAAATGCGAACGGGAATCTTTGTGAAAAGGTTCAAGAAATATTGCACGAAATCTTTCCTGAAAGGTTACTAGAAGCTTTTGAAAGATTCACTATCACGTTCAAAGTTGAAAATTTTTTAAATTTTATATGAAGCTTACAGAAAGATTGCCGTGACTTTTCCTGGAACCTTCCATGTAATATTATGGATAGCTATTAGAAATGGTAACGGAAATCTTTCTGGAAAGGTTTAACAAATATTGTACGGAATGAATGGTTACTGGAAGCTTTTGGTAGATAAACTGTCACGTTCAGAGTCGAACATTTTTGAAGTGAATACTTCTATAGGCTCGTTAGGTACATGTTTTTGCCGGGGAGTGACCGGAAACCGACCGTCACGCGAACGCTAGGAGGGGAAATAAGCGTACGACCGCAAGGGAAGAGCTCTTTCCGCACAAGACACGTACGGACTATACGCGCACCTCTCCCTTCGCCGCGCTCTCCTTCTCACTCTCTCTCTCTCTCTCTCTCTCTCTCTCTCGCTTCCCTCCACCGCGCTCTCGTCGCCGTGCAACACGTACGCGCACCTCTTGACTCTTCCTTCACTGCTCTCTCCATCCGTATCATTCCATTAGCTTTCGGGCCCCTCGGCGCTCTCGGCGTTCTCTACCTAGCATGAACTGAAGTGATGCTATCCCGCGTCTACGCGTCAGTTGTACACTCGGCGGTAAGGTCTTACGGAACGTTTCAAACTGAATGGCAACGTCGTGCGATTTTTGACGGGTTTTGACGGTTTTTGACGGTTTTGACGATTTTAGATTTGCAAAGGTTATATGGGCCGGTACCGTCCAAAACTATGCGACGTTGCCATTCAGTTTAAAACGTTCCGTAAGAATACCTTACCGCCGAGTGTATGTAAACATGTATCGCGTCAGTTGTACGTAAACATGTATATCGTTATTATTATTATTGAAGTGAATCCTTATATTTAACTACAAGTGTATTAATAAAATTACATTGATCACTACTTGCATACACTGAAGTAGGATCACGGGAAGTCGATACAAATGACCATGAAATGCCACTGATTTTGGCAGGAGATTTTAATGTTAACTTTGCAGACGAAAGTACACAACCATTAATTGCATTCCTCAAAAATAAATTTCAATTAGAAATGAATAATGATGCTCAACAATCAACTACTAAGTATGGCACAACATTAGATGCAGTATTTTNGCATTCTCAAGATTTTTATATAAAATAGATTCTAAAACATTTATATCATACTTTAGTTAACACAAACCGATTGTTTCTTTAATTGAATTAAAAAGTGAAGATACCTGTGATTCTACCATAGATAAGTAAAGTTGTAAATAAAGTATGTAAGAAATAAAATAATGTACGAATAACGATAAACATATTTTTCTTATTTCATCTATTAAAAAAAAAAAAAAAAAACAAAATAAAAATCTACAACACACCTATTTCAGTATTCACTTCTATCGGCTGTCCCCAAGACAGCCATTCTTTTTTTTTAATCTTATATGAAGCTTACCGAGTTTGCGGTGATTCTTCCTGAAACCTTCGATGTTGTATTACGGTTAGCTATTAGAAATGCTAACGAAAATCTTTCGAGAAAGGTTCATGAAATATTGCACGGAATCTGTCTAAGAAAGCTTTTTAAAAGCTTCTTTTAAGATTCTATGTCATGTTTCAAAAAATGATAAATGGAATCTATCGTTGTTATCTTCTGTTAATCTTGCAGGAAGATTTTCAAGTAACACTTCTGTAAGATTCCAGAAAGATTTGTTTTAATTTTAAAGTTCTTACAGGAAGTTTCTGTGGGAATCTTTCGTTGGCAAGTTTCGTGCTATGTGGGAGGTAAGTCCGGCATTCCTTAGTTTCTTTTCTGTAGCGTGCAACGGGGCGACCCCCCCCCCCTTGCATTGCTCGGAGTATATACAGGCCCCCTAAAATTCCGATGCAAAAAGACTCCGACCTCTTCGATGTTCTACGGGATCTATGTAGCGAGTTTAGCCATAAGATCATCATGGGCGATTTGAATGCAGACTTACAGTCTGATTCAGATGACGCTGCCACCATCAAACGTCTATCTGAAGAGTTATCTCTTCAGATAATCAAACATGGCCCCACGCATCACACCACACCATCTCACACATGGATTGATCCAATCTTGACTGACGAAAACGACACGATCCTGGACTTGACTAATGAATGGGTGCTCAGTCTCGGCAAGCATTGTGTCATAGATGTCTCTCTTGACATCTACTCTCCCGCTCCCGGGAGAAGCTCATTTTCCTACAGAGACTTCAGGAGTATAGATTCTCCTACTCTTTGTGACCTCTTGTCTTGCTGTAACTGGACAGCCATGAATTCCATCTCTAAATAATAATCTAAAAATTGCAATAGATGAACTGGCACCTATGAAAACGGTTTGCCCACGTAAACGATTTGCTCCTTGGTCTGGTCCGGAGTTGAGGTCTCTCATCGAGAAGCGAAATGCCACTCTCAGGCGCTATGAACGCACGGGGAGAGCGAAGCTTTTCGATGAGGTTCTTCGACTTACAAATGAGGTCGACATGCGTTCTGCTCAAGAGCGTGATTCCTTCCTTCGTCAACAACTCTCGGACGCTCTTGACGAAAATAAATATATCTAGAAGGTCATGCATCATCTCGGCCTCCTGCCTGGGCAAAAGGAGGAGGAGTTTTGCGGTTTCACGCCGGGTGAGCTGAACGGGCACTTTGCGGGAGTGTCGGCGTCATCCCTTGAAAACATTGATGATGCAATGGACACTATTTTAACAGCAAGCGAGGAGGGTTTTTCTTTCAGCCCCATTGGTATGAGCGATATTGTCCTTGCCATTTCATATTTTTCCTCGCAAGCAAGTGTCGACGGTATTCCCTGTGGAGTGGTCGTTAAGGCTCTCCCAATCATTGGCGAATATATTGTAAATTTATTTAACTGCTCCTTCGCTCAAGGGATCTTTCCGAAAACACCACAGTACACAAACCGCGTTACTCAAATTGACTGACGACATACGCATGGCCATTGACAAAAAGAAGGTGATTCTCACGTTGCTGTTCGATTTCAGCAAGACACCATCTCACCTTTTAAACTTCTACCTAAACTGCGACAGCTGGGGTTCTCACGGGCGGCTCTCCTGTGGATTAAATCATATTTACAAGAGCGATCCCAGATGGTAATCTCCAATAAAAATGGAAACTCGGAATGGCTTGAAACCAACCTGGGAGTCCCACGGGGTTCTGTTCTGGGACCTCTGTTCTTCAGTCTTTATGTCAATTACCTGCAGAACTTACTCGACGGTACTATTAAACACCTCTTCTACGCGGACGACCATCAGATTCATCTGCACACCAGTAAGGCTAATTTTCATGAGGGAGTGGCTCGGCTGGCAGAAGCGGCACGGCTGGTCACTGACTGGGCAGGGAGCTCTGGTCTGCGACTCAACCCTGGCAAAACTAAGTCCATCTTTTTTGGTTGCACGAAAAATGTTAATGACATTAAGTCATGGAACTTGCCAGGAGTTCCGTTGCCGGGCGGAGTGATCGTCCCTTTCAGTGAGGCGGTCGTAAGTCTCGGTGTTGTACTTGACAGTAAACTTACTTGGAAACCGCAAGTGGATTCGATCACGAAAAAAGTCAACGAAGCCCTGTATAGCTTGCGGTTCATTAGGGGCCCAGCAAATGGAATTTCTGGGTGCTCAAGGAGATGTGTCGAGCGGGGAGTTAAGGCGCTACTTTATTAATGGCGTAACCAAGGACTCGCAGGTCACGATCAGGAGATCGCGGGGCAAAGAAGAAGCAGCGGCCAGCAGCAGAGAGCTTGCTATGACTGCAAGCAGCAGAGGCACATTGCCCGCAATTGTCCACAGAAGCGGCCAACGAAGTCAAAACCGGACGCGAAGAAGGAGCTGCTTAAGGGGACAAGCCACTTTTAAACCCTGAAAAAAAAGTTCTTATAAATAATTACAAAAATGAATTATAATTGTTATATAATTTTTATACTAATATTAGGTTCTATTACCTGTATTTTTGCCATGGTGAATCCATATTTGCACCTATTTACCCATAGTGACTCTCCGTATACTGTTTTGAGCATTTTGGCACTCTCTGTAGGATTCCATGTGACCACATGGTTTGATTGGGCTAAAATTTTAGGAGCATGCTTTGAACACTTGTACTTTTGGTATGAATGAAGGGATTTTGATTTGAATGCTTAGAAAATGTTTAAAAATGAAAATACTTAATTTTTGGCCTTTTTAAACCTTTTTATGTCACATTTTTTTTCATAAAAGATTTTATAAAATGCTCAAAACAGTATACGGAGAGTCACCATGAGTAAGTAGGTGCTGATATGGATTTACCGTGGTAAAAATACAGGTAATATAACAAAATATTAGTATAAAAATTATGTAACAATTAGAATTCATTTTTGTAATTATTTATAGAAATTTTATTTTTCAGTGTTTAAAAGTGGCTTGTCCCCTTAAATGTTATAGGTGCGGCCAGGAGGGCCACACGACGAACGCGTGCTCCAAGAAGAAGACCATCGAGCAACTTATGAGATTCCTGAGCCTCTGCGGATATTTTCGGAAGTTTATTGAAGGCTATGCAACTATTGCAAAGCCGCTCAGTGACCTGACGAAGAAGGACGTCAAGTTCACCTGAGGAGAGCTGCAAGAAAAAACGTTCGTCGCACTCAAGAGAGCGCTCGTCTAAGCAGACATGTTGCGTCTGTTTAACAAGGACGAGGAGACGGAGCTCCACACAGATGCATCGAAAGACGACTACGGCGCAATCTTGCTCTGAAGATGCAAGGAGGACAAGCAGATGCATTCAGTCTACTTCATGAGAAGGAAGATTACACCGGCAAAACGCAACTACCACAGCTACGAGCTAGAAGCGCTAGCAGTCGTAAGAGCCCTAGAAAAATTTGAAATCTACTAACAGGGAATTTCCTTTGAAATCTAGGAAGAAACTAGAGTTGATAACATTGACAGTAGATGGGCATGAGATCATTTCTAAACCAACGATCAAATATCTGGGCATAACCATCGATGCGAGACTTACTTCCAAGCAGCATCTAGAAGCAGTGAGCGATAAGGCAGCAAATGTTGGCGCTGCTTCATCACGATTGATGCCAAATATAGGAGGGCCAACCAAAAAATGAAGGTTGCTTCTAGCCAGTGTGACTACGTCAATTATGTTGTACGGAGCCCCAATATGGGCAGACGTCATGAAGGTGAAAAGCTACGAGCGGAGCGGTGCAGTTGCTACCGGAGAAGTGCACTAAGGGTTGCGTCTGCTTACCTTACGGTATCGGACGAGGCGGCATGCATTATAGCAGGCATGCAGCCCATTGACCTACTAGTGGTGGAAAGGAAGGAGGCCTACGAGGCAAAGAAAATAAGTAATGACGCCACACAGTCAGAAATCTGGAACACCGCGCGGAAACGGACAATGAATGAGTGGCAACAAAGATGGGATGCTAGCAGGAAAGGGCGATGGACATATCGCCTTATACCAAAAATAGGAGACTGGATTGAAAGGAGACACGGGGAAGTAGACTACTACCTCACACAGTTTCTTACTGGGGATGGATGCTTTCGAGCGTACCTGCACGTACCGATTTAAAATAGACGACCTTCCAAAAACTGCCCAGTATGTTTGGATGCGAACGAAGATGCGGAGCATGTCTTCTGCGACTGCTCACGCTATCAACAAGAGCGAGAGGTACTCGAGTGTTACCTCCAGACAAGAGTGACGCCGGAGTCAATGATGACGGCTATGCTGACATCGGAGGATGGATGGTACGAAGTAAAGAACTACGTGAAGAAAATTCTCAAGAAAGTCAGAAAGGACGAAGAGAAAAGAAGGGAAAGACAAGGCGAAACAATCGAGTAAAATGTTTCCAGACGAAGGCCACTAAGTCGTAAATACGAAACGCTCCTCGGACTGATGCAGCGGAACGTAGGTCACAGAGTTGAGCTCTCACTCCCCTGCCCGATGCAGAGGAACGGAGGAGCTAGGGTTGAGTACCTATAAATGCTCCTCAGACCGATGCAGAGGAACGTAAGTCGCAGAGTTGAGCTCTCACTCCCCTGCCCGAAGCAGAGGAACGTAGGTAACTGAGTTAGAGCCCAGACTCTCTCACCCGATGCAGAGGAACGTAGGTGTCGGAGTTGAGTCTGTCTAGAGGATGACCGGAGGATGCTGTACGAAGTAGACGACCGGACAATGGCTGCTGGAAGAAGACGGTTGGATGATGCAGAAAGAAAAAGACGAGATAAAAGACTACATCAACAAAAGTGGGCAGTAGCCACGCGCCCCCCGCGAAGCAATACTTAACGGTGTTACCGCGGGGTGGTCATATCGGAGAAAGATCCAGGTCCAACTTACTTAGGGTCTGTTGCTGTTAGAAGTTAAAAGCTAACAGTAGGGAAGGGTTTAGTGGGTGAGTGTCCTACACAAGTAATACCAGTCGGTGCCATATCGTCTATAATGGATTTGCCTTTAACCTCTCTCGCTCAATAAAGAAAACACACACACACACACACACACACACACACATCCATACGGACATTTTCTAAAAACACGTAATTCGAACTTTAAACATCTCAAAACATGCTTCTATGAAGTTTTAGCGAAACTGAAAATTTTACTATTACAAAGCTTTCTCTAGGAGAAAGCAAAAATGCAACTATAGAATTGCACAACAAATAGTAAACAGGCTTATGTTATATCAACAAGTTTCTTTGCTGCACAATGAAATTTTTTTTATATCTGCGAAGGTAAAAGAATACTGTAATAACTTTGATAAGCAAAGGCTTAAAAATTGTAGTAAAATTGAGGGTTGCACTCTAATAGGTTCTGGGGTAAGGTATATATGTTTAGTGACAAAGAAAAAAAATGCTTTCTTACGCTTGGAGACATAACAAAAAACCGCTGCCAAGTCATTGGCACTTAGCTTCCTCCTATTCTGCTAGTGGAAGATAATTACATGGGACAATCAACTCATTCTTTGATTTAAATATTCACTACTATTCGATACTAAAAGGAAAGGTTAGGAAGACACTTGTAGGGGAGGGGTATCAGGGGAGTGGGGTTAGCGGTGGATATCAAAAGGATAGAGCTCCGTGAACTCCTAAAATAACTTACATATATCGTAATAAAAAAAATACCAGTAATTGCAGAATCGTTAATAACATTAACAACTGCAAATTACAAAATTGCGGGTGGCTTCATTTTTTTGATGGTTCTTTCAAGATGACGCTACAGACCCAGCGCACTTTTCAGTGGATCTCTTGTGGACGGTTGTTCTTCTCTATACGTCCCTAATCGACCACTTTAAATTTTAAAGTCATACAGTTTTCAGCACTCCACAGTCGCCATCTTTATACCCCTCGTTTAATCGTTTTCGTGTATTCCACAGTCGCCCTTTTTGCCTTGCAAGCTTCTACAACTCACAGCCGCTTTCTGACCCTTGAGCGTGTGTTCTATATTCCCATAATCGCTATGTAAAATTTTAACAGCTCATTTCAGTACTCCGCAGTCGCCTTTGAGACCCTCGTAATATTTTCTGTATTCCATGACTCCTGGCAGAGACGGTCTCGCCGGAGATCCGCCTCGGACTGAAGCTCCGAGCTCGCTTTATGATTCGGGTGAGATTCAGTCTTTTAGGACGATGGTGTTAGTGTATTTTGTATAAATCATTATCATATTATAAAGCAAAAATATTTTTTCAAAAATCGAATAAATATGGGCCTGACGATGGTCATAAAATAGTAAATCTTTAAAAGAACTATTTACAGTCGAAGCATTCAGAATCAGAAAACATATTGGCACGTCCATCTTATTACAGTCGTATCATCGTAGTTCCAGAATTATAACAGTATACGTACGCGACGCATGCACGCACGCACGCACTACACACATACCTCCAGACAAACCAGTGGCCTGCCACGACATTTTATAAAACATGAACACTCTTTCCAAAGCATAGCATAAGCTTTAATTATCAGATTGAGTTATGCGTTAAGAAATCATAATGTTCAGTCACACAGATGATACAGGTGAGAGGTTGAAGGATTGAATCTAATATCTTTAAACTAAAAGGGTTTTCATAAGCGTACATAAAAGACGCTTAGCCTGAGTATCAAAAGAGTATCAATCTTGGTTGCCTAAAATTTCATCAATTTAAACTTTATTACTCCGTTAATGACGACATAAAAAACATGTTTTTGTAGTTTCGCATTTGTATCTGCAAAAACTAGTCGCCAAATGGCTTAAAATTTTTACAACTAGTAGATCTTGTTGTTTTTAGGTGTCATATTTTTTTAAGTAGTTAACTTATTTATTTTTTAGAGAATATATATGTTTTTTCGAAAATACTCTTTATATCATAAAAAATGAACAGATTCAGTCATATCTAGAAAATCTTTGCGGAAAAAGTAGAAACTTATGTTGCTTTATCCATGGTTTAATAGTGAATATATTGTATAAATCATATCATTATAAAAAAGCAAAAATATTTTTTCAAAAATAGAAAAATGGCTATAATATGGCCATAAAATGGTCAGAATCATAAAACAAAAAATGACCTAAATTCAGAATTAGAAAAAATATATGCATGTCAAATTTTATTACGATCCGTCGCATGGTTCCAAAATTATGGCGGTATACGTACATATACACACACACACACACACACACACACACACACACAGCCATCCGCGCGGACATTTTCTAAAAACGTATGATTCGTACTCCAAACACCTCCAAATGCGTTTCCACGAAGTATTAGCAAAACTGAAAATTTTACTATTACAAAGCTTCCTCTTGAGGAGGAAGCAATTACTGAATGTAAAAAAAATATTGTCGAAAAATTTATAATGGTCGAAGATACAAGTCGTGCTCGTATTAAAAAAATAAAAAGAATTTGTAATTATTTTTATGTACAAAATAGATGTAAGTCACGAGTATATATATAATAGTTTTCACTGAGGATGTCAATGTAAAACATATAAAAATTTGCAACGATCAAACTAATGCAACGTTAATAGTTATCCGTCATATTATGATTTCAGAACCATGTTTACTTACACATTGTAAAAATAAATATTGTATAAGTAAAATCGCTAAAGGCGTAATAGGTAAAAGTTTAAATTAATGTAACGTAGAGGTTATTAAATACTGACTGTTAATAGTAAAATTTATATATATATATACATATATATATACATCTATTATATTGTTTTCTTTTTACCACCTTATTAAAAATAATAAATAACAAAATTAAGCATTACTGTAAAAAATGTATGAAACTATATATAAATGTACAAAAGTGTAGGTAAAGGTATACAAGTGTACGCACACACGACCGAAAAAAATTTCAATCTTAACAAAAGTGTACACAAGTGTGCGTAAGTGTACAAAAGTGTACATAAATGTTGCAACATTTTAAATAAATTTATATATATTTCTGTACCAAAGTGTACAAAAGTGTACAAAAATGTATAAAAGTGTGTATTTGTGTGTAAGGAGATCCTGGATATCCCCTTGGACAATGCCGAACGGAAACACGTCCAAAGGGATAACACACAACAGCAACATTACCGAGGCAGCCACGCACCAAAGGTTTGGGAATGGCGCGACCAAACGTCAACGCCAAGCGGCCGACAATAGCGACACAGCGCTCGGGCCGCTCGGTCGGCAATTGACCGTACGGACTGCGCGCGGATAGTATATAAGAGCGCGGGAGATTCGAACATGCAGTATCAACTTAACCGCTCTAGCGAACAGAGCTCCTGCGAAATATTGTGCGAACGCGAAACAAACTCGTGAACGTTGAGCGATAGTGTGCTCCGCATAAACAACGCGAAATATTGTTAAAATTGTAGTGACGAACACTCGTATTAATCAAATACACGATAGTTTTCCTGTTTGTACGATAACCAAAACCGAATCCGGAAATTATTCGATAACACCCTGCTTAACACGGGAAGCATTAGAGTCACGTGAATAATTTCCTTACAGGTGTTTCACATTTCTGATAAAATACCAAAATGTATTATCGAACTGCAACAGAAATACACACTTATGAACACTTGTGTACATTTTCATACATTTATACACACTTATGTACATTTATACACACTTTTTTATTTTCGCTAGGGTTTGTACAAAATTCTGCAGACATCTATACACAGATCTCTGCACATTATTTTTGGAAGGGTTTAAGAAAGCATAGTGATTCTCGGCCAGCGATACTGAAATCGCTGGCCAATATTCACGAAATTCGCAGAGCGATCGTTAAGTATTCGTCTACGTTTCTACCAGGATAACTATCATTTATAGTGTAAGTTGTTTTGAAGAGTAAAATTAATTTATTATATATTAATATTAATAATCTTGATGAAGCACGAAATCAATAAAAATTACAACAATATTGAATATGTCACAATTAAATATAGTGTTTTATATAATACAAAAAATTTTAGGAATTTTCTAGTTTTAACCTTAACTTACTCATTAAGATTTGTCATAGATTTTTTTATAAATACATTTATGTTTTAATCAAAGTTTAATTATATTTTCTAATCAAAGAATTATTATTTTCTTTTGGAATTTTTTTCAGCTTTTTTTCGAAGTCGTTCAATCTCTTTCCTTTCTTTACGTTCTTTTTCTAAATGAATTCGTAACTCTTTTATTTTTCTTTTAAACATAATTTTTTCGTCACCGTGAATATCTAGAGCTTTTAAATCTCGTGACTCTAAACGTAAAAGACTTGAACCATTAATTTCTGCTTTTATGATGCGTAATGCGATGTCCTCAAAACCCATTCTAACCAGCCAATCATATACCTGCCAAAAAAAGGTTGTATTAAAATATATTTCAAGACAACTTAATTACATATCAAATAAGGAACATACATGCTCTTTGGACCAATCATTAACAGACGGAGTTTGACATGAATTATGTTTTTTAATTTCTTCATCATGAATAACAACATCAGAAGATCTCCACACATCCTGTGAATTTAGCAGCACATCTAAAAATAACAATCGAACAATTGATAACTGTTAACATTAAACCAACATTAACATTAAACTAATTAAATCATTATTTTTAACTGTGTAGTATAGTGGCTAAGCTGGTAAAATCTATCATAAAAATTGCTCAACAAGCCAAATCTTAAACATGGTCATAAAGTCTTACAGAATCTAAAAAAAGGTAAGAAAAATTTACGAGGTTTTAATTAAAAATGTGATGATTCAGATTTTCACCAAAATAAGTTAATAAACAATTTCAATTTCGTAAGCTTTGACCGTAACTTTAAGACTAAACTAGGTTAAATTGATTATAATCCATGTATAAAAAAGCTCTGCAAAAAATGTAAAACAGCACACATACACACATTTCTATGTATCGACTAATCCACGTCAACACACGGAAAAAATGTCAAATTATGGTTAAAATTTCTTCCTAGTCCAGGACACCTCCAAGAGGACGGAAAAAATGTCCCGACCTCTAAGTGTTCCTTGTACAAAGTGATGGTCATAACAAAAATTAAGTTTTCTAAATTTTCGTTTTTATTGCTAATTTTAATGGCTTCTTAAGCAACGTAGGTGTAGAATTAATTGAACTTTTTTTTTACTGCCTACACTTTTTCCTTATTGCCATACAAGAATTGAAGCTGTATAAGCCCATTGCTCAGCTTTGGCAGAGAAAATTTTGGTTTCCGAATAGTGTAAGTGTTCCTTCTATCGAACATTTCGAGCATGTCCAATTTGGTAATGAGATGGACCTTTTAAAAGAAGATTCATGATTTTTAAGAAAACTAGTTGTAATGGTGCATATTATTAATATGTTCGAAAGTCTTGCGCACAAATTCGTTTTCGTCCGCGTATAGCATACAAGTGATAAAAGGAAAAAACTTAAATAAACGGTCGATAATCCGACGCGCAAGATGCGTGCGTAGATTTGGGAATCTCCGGACGCACTCAGGTTCATTCGGTCAGCGGAAGAGTGAGAGAGAGGGAGAGAGAGAGAGAGAGAGAGAGAGAGAGTGCGCAATAGGTATGCGTACCGCGGGCCAGCAGATAGCTTTCGGCCGTACTTGATACCAGACGTGAATTCGAAGAAATACGCGTCAGCGACTTGGCTTATGCCTAAGCTACACAAGTAAGAGAGAGTACGACGATGTGCGTCGCAGCCGCTCGGATTTTACGATAAAAATCGAGAGCGGCAACACCGCTGATCGCAAGCCACGAATACCGAGAACCCTGTTGCTCCTCGCGGTGGCAACAAGGGACTTCGGCGTCGTGAGATGCGTAGCACGGGCTAGCGTCGTGGTAGCGTAGCGGCCTTCTTCCAAGAAAGCCGCCAGCTTGCTCGCCGCCGGCTTCGGAGAAGAGTCCCGAGGAGTCGCGCCGAGTGACGACTGATGGGCCAATCTCTCGAGGGAGAGTAGGGTTTTCGCAAACGCGCGCTTGTTTGTAACCGAAAATCCGTTAGTCTTGATCTGGAGCTTAGATATATCTCCACAGTAATGTTTATGCTAGTATATGTGAGCGTTTTAATAGAACGTTAAAAAATGCAATGTGGTTAGAGTTTAGCAAACAAGGGAGCTATAAATGGTTGTATATTCTACCTGACTTGGTCAAAGCTTACAATTCGAAAAAACATCGTACAATAGGAATCGAGCCTATAAACGTTACGCAGGCAAATGAGAGAGAGATCAAGAGACGATTTTCTACTGAAAAGTCACCAGTAAAAAAACCGAAATTTAAAGTAGGAGATAAAGTACGAATAAGTAAGATCAAGAATATTCTTGAAAAAGGTTACACGCCAAACTGGTCTACAGAAATTTTTACAATAACTCGAGTTGTAAAAACAAATCCGATAACTTACCACCTCAAAGATTATTATGATAAAGACGTGTCTGGTGGCTTTTATGAATCGGAAATCCATAAAACTATGTATCCTGAAATTTATCTTGTAGAAAAAGTTATAAAGAAGAGTGGTAATCGCGCATATGTTAAGTGGTTAGGGTTCAGTAGCGAGCATAATAGTTGGATTAAAAAAAATGAAATTCTTTAAATTAACTGTGGACATAATAGGACTATAATAGGTGGTGGTTATAGCTGTAGTCAATAAGAACGCCAAGTGTATCTTGCAATTATCATTATATTTATTTTCAATAACATGTATAAGTGACAAATAAAATTTATTTTAAAATAATTCTCTCTATTAATTTTTAAATCTAAAACAATTTCCACCAAGATATTCTGCGAATAAAGAAAGCTTATTTGCAGCATCACAGAGCTGATTAAAAAAATCTTCATTCTGCAAGATGGTTGATGAAATCTTTTCAGGCATGAAAACTTGGAAGCTATCATCGATTTCAGCGACGATCTTTCGACCGTACCTTGTTTTGACCTCCTTCAGTGCTGTAATCATATATTGTCGTTCCTTTTCCAAGTCCGTCACTTTCTTTCTCGGCAAAAAGTTTTGCTCGGCGACCTTGTTTAGCGCAGATAGATCCATTCTAGAAAAGAAGAAAAACAAAAAGTAAATAAATGATCATTTTTTTTGTTAAAGTTTTCATGGACATACGGATGATATTAAGAGACAACTTACTTAAATGGTTAGCTGAGTCTTGCTTTCTTTTTAGAAGGATGGTAGTCCTCAAACTCTTCGAATGCTCGAATGTGCTGCTGGGCTTCGTTCGTCTCTTCATATAGCCAATCTCCCTCCACAATGTCTGCCCCTTCCACTGCTTCCTGCAAGATATCCCTCTTCACAGGTCTTACCCCTTCCATCGATGGGTCCCAATCATGCATGAATTCTTCTATTACATCATATTCTATTTCAATTTCATTGGCTGGTTCTCCCTCTCCATTTCATGTATCCCCACTCCTGAAGCAATGTTCTCAGTGGCTGCTTCATTGGCTGCCTCGTTCTCCCTCTCCATTTCATGTATCCCTACTCCTGAAGCAATGTTCTCAGTGGCTGCTTCATTCTCCCTCTCTGCTTCCATTTCCCTCTCTACTTGCAGTGCAGAAAGCGCCATCTGTTCTTCCATGATTCGATAATGGCCCCAAGGCAAAGTATCTGTACTGTGAGGCAATAAGTATCTCTTATCGTCATGAGGACTTAGTGCAATTTTGTTTTGTTTTTCTGTATGCACTATATGCAACTTAGATCGAATATTGCACTGCTCACGTTGTATAATTGCAAGGTCCTGAAGACATTTTCGATAGTCTTCAAAAGTAATTGATTTTTTAACTACACTCGATTTTATACCTTTAGCCTTTTTAATAGGCTCTCCACCTTCAATTAAAATACTGTACATTTTGCTGCGCAAACCTATGAATTCAGTCATAATCTTGCCACAGCATTCATCTTTCATTAATCCAAGGATTTTTTTGTTAACTCTTGGAATGTCGAATGGGTTATCTTCAGCATAATCGGAAGTATCGAATCGGTGAATATCTTCTTTCATGATTTTATACATATCAATATCTTGAATTTCGTAAATTAAACTATCTGTATCTGTGTACAAGAGTTTGCATTTTTCTCCAACACGTTTTTTCATATACGAGTAATGGAAATCATAAACTAAAGTCTTAGATAAATCAAGTATACTAAGGCCTACGTATATCGGCTTCTTGATTGTAATACTCGTTCTTTTCATTTGGATAGCAACCAAATTTTCATCAAAGATTGCACAACTATGAAAATTTGGTTGAGCTATACGAGCTTCTGCTCCATATCTGCCGGTAAATTTATTGACTAATCGCACGTCAACTCGAGATCGCTCTCGCTCAATACACTTTCCGTAGACGGCGTTAATCAACAGTTTATAAAAGAGTTTTTCAAACTCATTCTTAGATTGCTTTCTCTTTTCGGTATTCAACTCAACATAGGGTTTGAGCCATGGCTTCTGCTCAAATCTCAAAAGTCTATGGACTTTTTTTAATCGAAGTCCATTGTCCAGTGCCTGTTTAAGTGCTCGATAATGTATCACATACCTTTTTTATTGTGCAGTGTAGTGAGAAGTTTCTTCTGTTTCGAGCCAGGTGGTGTAAGATGCTCAGCACAGAAAGGCAAATCACGGTGTTCATCGTGTATTTCCTCTGGATACTCTAAATCTACTTCTGCAATGTATCCCACATCTGAATCAGGTGCTGCATTGTAGAAGGATGGATTAGACTCAAAATCATCCCATTTGAACTTTCCAACTGGCAAATACTGCACCATTGCCCATCCATACAGATTATTTATATCAAAATATAAGAGTGTTTTAGTCTTTTCTTTCTTATCATATGAAGCTCCCATGTATGGATTGTTTGACTTGGCGTATCTATTACAACATTGGCTTATTCCTCCTCGAATGCCTGATTCAATAAACAATAACATGTCAATATCTGTCAAAAGTTCCAATTCAACCTTTGTCATTTTGAGAGCCGCTGAAAACGTTAGTCCTGGCGTTGTGTAAAAATGTGCAGGACACAATCCATAAGCTTTGAGAGATGTTTCTCGAAAACTTTCAAATACATCAGTCAGCAGTAACACATCTGTTTTTAGGTAAAGATCTGAATACTCGCCTAATGATTTTACATCAAATGTATTCCAGACTTGAACAGCATGTGAATAGTCTTCTTCAGAAACGTGAGACTCAGTGAGTTTATTGTAAAACTCATTCTTTTCAGGCAGTTTTGTAAATGAAAGTTTCTCTAATCAATCTAAAAAGTCATAAGGAAATATACCTTTCCGTCTAAGAAGATTTATCTTTTCATCGGTGTATCCATCTAATTTAAACTCTTTTACTGCTACAGGCACATTTTGCAGATATGACGAGAGCTTGTCTAATGACGAAGGTAGAAATCGCCAAGAATCTATGAATCTAAAACTTATATCGCAATCATCTATGTGTTTTGTAAATGAAATATATTTTTCCTTATTATGTGGTATAAGAGAAACTCGTCCTTTCAGTAACGATGAAGTGGCAATCTCTTTCAGAATAAAGTGTGTATCGTAATTGAGATTGTGAAAAACAACAGGAACAAATCTTGAATCTTTATAATTCAAATTGCATGAATTATGAGCTGCACCTCTGAAACTGTAAGGAAAAAATATTTTAATTTTGTTTCATATTAATATCAATATTAAATTTGGATCATTTTCACACACAATAAAGCTGTTACATACCGTCCTGTGAGGGTGACAATGATCTCTTACTGCGAAGTTCTTCGCCGCGAATAGGTTTTTACATATGGTGACAATCCCTTTGCATTACGAAATGATAATTTCTCCAGTATCTGTATAGTTCTCATTGGCTTTGTTTCTTATAGAGATTATCTATCTTCCACTAATGGATTTAACTTCTTTAACAAACCACCTGCATGGTGATTCTTAATTTCATTATTTTTTCTATACGATTTATATGCCGCATAGTTTATCATCAAAGCTGCATTTGCAGATAATATCCAATACTGAATGCTTCATGAATTTAAAAGCTTTTCTCATTCAAAGCATAAAAATTTATAGTAATTAAATATGAAAGTAAAACAATTTAGATATTAAAGCGATACATAAGGCTTGAAGGAAGCTACGTGCCAAAGAATTGGCAGCGGTTTTCTTTAAGAGGACCTTTCGTCTCTCAAAAATAGGCGAGAGAAAGAAATTTCTCTTTTTCCCGCATAATTTAGCAGGTAGGAAGGATAATCGCTCTTTTTGCATCCCAAACCGTTAAAGGTGTGTTGACTTTTTGACATCTTCAAGGCTTAGCAGTTCGTATGAACGATGGGAAAAAATATCTTTAGGTTTGACCATTTAAAGCGCCAGAGATATTCGAATTGCGGTGGGGATTTTTTTTCTTTTAAAGAAGACTTTCGGCTCCCTCAAAAATAGGCGAGAGAGAAAGAAATGTTTTTTTCCCGCATACATTAGCCAGTCTAGAAGGATAGTCGCTCTTTTTCATCCCAAACGTAAAGGTGTTGTTGACTTTTTGACATGCTTCAGGCTTGCATGCGTATTGAAACGATGGGAAAATTCTTTAGCGCTTGCATTTTAAAGCGCAGGAATTTTCGAATTGGCTGGAATTTTTTTTCTTTAGAGGACCTTTCGCTTCCCTCAAAAATAGGCGAGAGAAAATAATTTCTTTTTTCCAGCATACATTAGCAGGACTTAGAAGGATTTTAGTCGCTCTTTTCATCCCAAACGTAAGCGTGTGTTGACTTTTTGACATCTTCAAGGCTAGCAGTCGTATTTGAACGATGGGAAAATTTCTTTAGGCTTGACATTAAAGCGCCAGAGAATTTCGAATTGGTGAGAATTTTTTTTCTTTAAGAATGACTTTCGCTTCCCTCAAAAATTAGGCGAGAGAAAATAATATTTCTCTTTTTTCCCGCTCATTAGCAGGTACGAAGGATAGTCGCTCTTTTCACCCAAACGTAAAGGTGTGTTGACTTTTTGACATCTTCAAGGCTTAGCAGTCGTATTGAACGATGGGAAAAATTCTTTAGGCTTGACCATTTAAAGCGCCAAAGAAAATATTTACCGATGCAACGCACTATGCGATCCACCTAACGCTCGCTTAAAGTTCGCTTTAACGCCGTAGTGAAGAACGGGCATAAGCAGCTGTGATGCACGCTCTAGAGAGAGAACGCAATATATTAGAACGAGACAGAGAGTCCCTTTCCTCCACTTTCATCCAAGGACATTTCGCTTACCTCAATGAACACACTACGGTTGCTTGGAGAGAGGGATTATGGAGGAGGGGCATAAGCCCACCACAAATTTTTTTTTTTGGCTCAAGAAGGGAAGATTGGGACTTATACACACTACGGTTACTGGCTCACTTTGAGAGTGGGATGAATTCTCGATCGCTTAGAAGGGGGGGAAGGGAGGGATCAAAAAAAATTCCTGTATCTAAAATACATACGACATTCTAGATCATTCGTGGGAAGGGAGTTTCTCCTCCTTTTCGTCCCCCTCTTCGACATTTTAGTCACGGAGGAGGGAGGATCCCTATTCTTATACACACATGACATTCTAGATCACTGGGAGCAGGGAGGGGGTGATCTAGAATGCCTATGATCTGGTATGCCTATAGCCTATCTACTGATACCACCGTGACCTCTTTGATAGGGAGATCCAATGTAAATATGACCAACTTCTCCAGTGTAGGGACCCCGTCCCCCACCGTGCTGGTAGTAGCCATTGCCAACTTGGCAGTTAAAATAATCTTCGTAGCGATTCATCTAGTCGTCGACTTTTTTGAAATGAAGTGTTCGGTCACTGTCCCGTAATCGACTGGTATCGATTACCCACATTGGTCTTTTATATCTATTTCAATTGTCTGAAATGAGTTGAATAACAGTGGTATATACATTGGCGGAGAGAAGCTTTTGATTCGAGTAGTACCATATTCGTAATTATCGGTATTTATCGATACAGCTCGTAGTAGACGCGATTGGACATCACCTGTCACATATGGCTCACAGATGTCGCTGTAGATCATAAACATGGATGGTAGTCCGTTGCAAAGTCCAGCAGGTCTATCCGACTCTATTGCGTATTGATTATCAACAAAACTTATAGATTGTCGTCTATCCTTTTCAGGAATTGAATTTTTCCGGATCACCTTTCCAGCTGACGAAATACTCCTTCATACGACCCTTAGCTCTGCTACGCAAAATATTTTCTATTTCAAACGATGCAGCATCCAGTTCCTTCCGAACTCTGCTCAATTCTTCAGCGTAGAAACAATCGTCTATGTCTTCACCTGACAGATCTTGCAAATGATAGACAGGTGGTTGATGTGTCAGAGAAATCCGTGTGACTTTAAATAATTCCAGTGTCCAGCCTCTCTCGTAACCTTTGTCAAAGACGGATCTTGCACGACTGACGCGAACCAGCTCACCGACTTTGAACTTGGGTCTCATCGGTTTATGACCATTCTTATCGTAGCGACGCGGTAAATTCTCCCGTGCTTTGGCAACGTTGTATACAGTCACAGATGCCGGTGTCATCTTTGTCGCCGAGTGCTTACTGTGATTGTAAGCCGCTATTATGTTCTGCAATACATCGATGTATCTCCGTGTATTTTTGTAGGTAAAATATCGCCAAATTCGCTCCTTAACGGTTCGTATCAGTCTCTCTGCGATCGCTGTCTTTGTATCCGGACTGCGAGCAACTCTGTGAACAATGTCGTTGTCGCGCAAAACTTGCTGTGTCTCACAACCCATGAATTCTTTACCCTTATCTGTCTGAAGACATATTGGCTGACGCCCATTGCTTCTCGAAAACACACGCGAGAAAGCATCAGCGACGTTTTTCGAGTTTTTTTCCTTGATCGGTTCCAACCAACTAAATTTGCTGACAAGGTAGATCACCGTCAGAATGTAACTGTAGCCGTCATTTTAAGTTTTCAGAGATCTCAAATCCATTAGATCAGCTTCCCACAAATCATCTAAATTTCGCACATTATAGCTGCGTCGTGCACATCGACGTCTAACGGGTTGATGTAGATTATACACATCTTGACTCTCGAGCCACTCCATAACACTTTCGCGATTAAATTTTTTTTCGTTTTTATTACCTTTTTTTCTTTTTGTTGTATTTGTACGCTGCCGGGTGTGGAGGTGCGTAATAAATTTTTCCTGGTTCTTCCCCCTACTCCTCCTCCTCTTCCTCCTCCTTCCACTACTCATTGTGTGTCTTTTTTTTCTTTTTTCAATTTTCTCTCTTTGTGCTCTTTGACTGTTTTTTCCACCGATGCGTCAACTTTGCTGATAGATTTCTTATCCTTCTTCTTCTTCTTCTCCTTCTTCTTCAGTGCACTTTTTATCCGTGAAAAATTTTTTTCAAATGTTATCTTGCTCACCATGCAGCAGGCGGTCATCATTGCCAGTGTTCGCTCGTCTCTGTCCGTTTCATCCGCGAGCATTCGCGGAAATGCGTATTCGACTAATACACGATCATCCTTTCGTCGATTGCCTTGCCTATCTCCGTAGACCAAATCATGCTGACGACATGCTTCATGAGGACAGTCATCTTGTGCCAGTTGTTCACAACACGTTCGACATAATGGAAATATTAATTTACCGTGCATTTTTACAGGTAATAATGGGTGATATAGATTTTGTGGTGGTAATATATCGCACGAAATTAAGCCATTTACTTGTGAAATGTCGTTGTTGTTGATACCTATTAGTTGTCGGCACTCCTTTTCACCAACAAAAATTTTTGGGTGACCCACGGGATACTTGCCATATTTGCAAATGAACGGATAAAGAGAACAAACATCAACATACTTAATCTTCTCCTGCCCCTGACAATCAAACACTTTGACTGTATTTCCAGTGCGACCACCGAAAAACGCATCTCGCGGATCAAGTGGTTTTCTCTTTATATTTCTCTTATTTTCATCAACGAATCGACGTAATTCTTCGTTTTGTGAGATTTCAGTATTGAATTGGCATTCCTATTTTAAATAAGTTGGTAATTTGCTGTAATTACTCTATCACTGATCGCCAAGGTCTTCTCGTATCTCGCATCCATTGATTCACCACTTGTCAAGTCTATATCTCTGTTTATCGTGTAGCATCGAGGACAACCATGCCAAAAACAGCCATGAAACTGAAGTACGATACCACGGTGACCCTCATTTTCTTGTGGTACACAGTAACCATCAACTACGATGTCTTCTGTTAGTCTTTCCTCCTGACCGCGTCCCGCATGCTCGATGTAACGGTGAAGAACTCGCTGCTCCATCCAAGCAAGCCAATGTAAAGCAATTTGAGACTGATTGTCATTCCATACCCATGTGTTGGTAATATACCTATTTGATCTTTTTTCAAAAATTTCTTTCTAAACACTCTCATACAAGAAGAAGCTATGGTTGTGCACTCGACAAAAGGATCCACATTGTATTTCATGAACGTCTTGCGAAAAGCTAAACAAGCCAATCTCAAAATTTTGACATCTTGTTTGCAGTATTTCACGATTTCCGATTGAAAATTAAACGTATATCCGCTTCGCTGCTGATCGGTGTACCATTTTAAAAAAATTTCTCGTTACTTCACACTCATGGATTCTGCTGCGTATGAATCGAGAGGCGGTAGTGGACCTTCGTAGGACTTATTTTCTTCCGTATTGAATAGATGTGGAAAAATACCTTTCTCCATATCAAGTAATCCGTAGGCTTTGGGCAAACTGACTAAAGACATGCGAAAGTAATTCAAGCTGTCGATAAACTTTGTCTGCAGTACCTCCATCAGAATTATTTTTGATCCATTCATCACTACTGATGGTACGACACGACCTTCACTGAACGTCTCCACAATATATTTGAATATAAACTGTGCGTCAAACCCTTGTGAATTATGCGCTATACATATAACTTGTTGAAATTGTTCTCTTGGAGCTATTGCAAGCTCCACGAATTGTTTCACCGGCTCGGCATCAAACACATATTCACGAATTCCACATTTTTCACATCTTATCGAAATGTCTTCAATCTCTATGCAATATGTGCAGACCTGTTGTACAACACACAAATTTGGAACATGCACCTTTTTCTCTTCATCACCTAGCACAGGTAGCGATTGTTGCGTTTCAAAGCCGTAAAACAAAAAAAGGGCTATATTTGTAGAGTTCGAACTCTTGATCGGTTGTACATGACATAGATGTCTAATGGGTACCCGTGATTTGCACTTTGTACAAAAAGATACACCACACTCATGTGGGCCTTTTCTATTTACTTGAATTATTTTAAAACAATTTTGACAGAGTTGCTGCACACACTACTGTTTCTATTGTACGTTCCTTTTCTAATACGATTTGCTCGACAATTATCACCAAAAAATAGTCTCAAACAATTGTTGCATTTTTTAAGCACCTCTGTCTTACTACAGGGAGGCGACGACATACATTTGTAACACTTGTTGGAACATCTATGCTCCTCGGTTCTCCAATAACTTTTATTGCAGGGTATACAGTAACCAGCGCTACCACCGGCTGCAACAAGATTCAATATCGGCTTATAATGATGCGTTCGCTCGTAATACATTATGCGTAATACATGTAAAACTGCATTCCCGTAAGTAACGCTAACAGTTCGTGTCCCGTCATAAATTGGCGGGGCACTACGTCCGAATGTGGAAAAGTTGTAAACAACAGTTGCTGTATTATGAGTAGCAAAATAATCTTGAAACTTACGGATTTCTTGTAGACCGCAACCCTGGACAGGTACTCGAACATTTGCCAAATTCACAAGTTCCATCGCTGCATTTCTCTGTGTTTTTCCTCTACTGTTTCGAATGAGATTCCAATATCTGTGAAGTTCGCCTGTACGTATTTGTCCTCTGATAGCGTAGGCATAGGCAGCGGCTAAACTTCGAGGTAGACACAAGTTATCACTATTCGCAATAGTCAATATGGACTTTTTATTCACTGATTTCTCAGTTAAACGCACTCGTCCATTACCCACTATATCTTTAACGATAGCACAATTAATTGATAATCTTTCGTTCACATTAAACTCGTTGGCACTTTGCACAGCTCTGTATAGTAATCCCCAAAGATCTTCAATTAGGAAATCTCCAATGAATCTGAACGATAGCCAAAGAGGACCACGATTGAACTGCTCCGAATTGATGGTCACACCGATGAAATCGCTCGGTCCACCTCTTTCGCAAAGTTGTCGATGCAGGTCTCGCACACAACCCTCAAGCCAGGAGAGGAAATCTGCATTCATGGGTGGTTCTGGTAGAATACCTCGTATCTCTCTTCCTTCGTAGCCAAAACGTCTGTAGAAACGCGTTGACTCGCTTTCGATGATAAAACGAGGATTTTCCTCTACTCCTCTTCCTTCACCACTCTGTGAATAAATACCTGTAATATTAAGTTTGTTGATTCTTTTTAGATATATATGTAATATTTGAAAAATAACTTTTTTCTTTTACTTTCTTCAGCTGTATCGGTTGTACTGCTGTTATTTCTACTGCTACTATCACTACTGCTACTACTGTGACTTGTGGTGTTACTATCACTACTGCTACTGCTACTAGTGCTATTGACACGACTACGCATCTCTGAAACTAAAGTATTANCTGAAACTAAAGAATTAGGCTTGCCACGTAATGTTCAAAAAAAAATTCCCATTACAATAACAAGTGTAATACTTACGAGAATCCGATGATGATGATGATGATGATGATGATGATGATGATGATTCTCGATGAATTTCGATTCTTGATGGCCCAGCATCAGTTTCTGAAACTGTAGAGTGAGGCATGTGCCATAATTGTGTAAAATTAAGAAAATCTTTTTTATTATCGCATAAACATCACTCTTACCATCAGTATCTCCACTCATCATTGAGTATCTCCTCTTGGTGGTGGTGGTGCTGCTGCTGTTGCGACTCATCATGGCGAGACTGCGTTTCTGAAACTTAAGTATTAAACTTGCATTTTAATGTTCAAAAAATTACCATTAAAATGATAAGTGTACTACTTACCAGAATTTGATAATGGTGATCCTTGATCATTGGGGGCTGCTGATGGTCCAGCTTCTAAAACTAGAGAGTGGGGGTCAGTGCTATAATTGTGTGAAAAAACAAAAACTTTGATTATATATATATATTGCACAAACATCACTCTCACCATTACTCGTTGCTTGGTGGTGCTGCTCATCACATGCCAATATCACTGCATCACCCTCAATATCACTACACATCTCGTTAATGACTTGAAAAAGAAGAAAAACCATGATTAATTATTAAAAATGTTCTAATATAAAAACTAGTATGAAAAAATAAAACTTACGATGACGGTGAAGCATTATGCGTGCTAGCGGATGTGTATGCTCATTTCGCTGTTGTATTGCTTGCACAGCAATCGCCAGAACATCCGGATTGTGAAATAGACCAGTGGTAAACATGTAGTATACCGTGGTTATTCCACAATGTAGCAAGAGGAAATGCAGTTTTCTGCATAAAATCTCTGATGATTGCTGCTGAAGGTCCGAGCTCCACACGCTACTACACATCGTGCGAATGTGTGGGTCACGAACTCTAGCGACATCTAGCGCGGCACGCAAAACCTTGGCCAGATGGGCTACACTTGCCCTAACCATTACGCCGTTGTAGATCTGTTTTGACTGCCCGTAGGAAACTGTGACAAGATGTGCAAGCGCTGCCCTTTAAATACAGTCCACAGTGTAGCCAACATGGTGGGAATCAGAAAGTTTCTCACGCCATTTGATCTGCTGACGCAAAAATACAATGCATATCAGAGTTGTGTGTGCATTTTCGAGAAGCAGAGTTCGCGGTAAACGTAACGATAGCGACGTCGACGACGACAATGACATTGACACTGTTGGTTTTTGTATCGCAGTACACGTGCAGAGTGTAACGAGACACTTCTCACTACTCGTGTTCATACACGCCACGAGTTCAAGATGAAGAGTTCACAGAATGCTGACGACGCAGAAAGCGATGCCAGCGACATCAACACCGCTCGCTTCGTCGTCAACGACGACTACGACACTTGATACTCTGTGTGTGTGAGAAAGAGCCACGAGTTCACGGTGAAGAGTTCATGGAATGCTGACGACGCAGAAAGCGATGTCAGCGAAATCAACACCGCTCGCTTTGTCGACGACAACGACGACGACGACGACGACGACGACACTTGATACTCTGTGCGAGAAAGACGCATTCTGTATGGTCAGCTACACGTGCGTCAATCAGTCATCCCGCCTTTTTCTCGAGAATGCTGACTATATAGATAAGGACTGCGGCGATGCAACGGCACGGGAAAGAGAGAGAGAGAGAGAGAGAGAGAGAGAGAGAGCGTGCGGGAGAGAGAGAGAGAGCGTGCACGGGGACAGCGTGCGAGGACAGCGCGCGGGAGAGAGAGAGATAGAGAGAGAGAGAGAGAGAGAGAGAGAGAGAGAGAGAGAGAGCGGGCGCGATGGAAGGAGAGAGCGCTACAGGAAAAAAGCAGGAGAGAGGAGAGAGAGATACCTCCTACCACCGCATGACGTCACTCCTCGCTGTGGCGCCAGACATCTATACCGCCACCACCTCTGGGCAGGTGGTGGGGGTATTGTTTGTCTTGTCCATAGCGAGAGGTATACTACTCCTGTAAAGTTTCAGCGGAAACTTGCATTTAGGAGTTATGATAAAAATAATTTTTATTAATGTTTTGATCCGCAAATTGTTTTCTCCTAGAAAAAGCTTTGTAATAGTATTTTTTAACTTCATCAATAACACGTTAGAAACACGTTTTAAAGTGTTTGGAGCTGAAATACGTGTTTTTAGAAAATGTCCGTATGGATGTATGTGTGTGCGTATGTATGTGTGTATGTTAGTGGATGTGTGTGAGTGTGTGTGTGTGTGTGTGAGTGTGTGTGTGTGTGTGTGTGTGTGTGTGTGTGTGTGTACCATAGTATTTCTGAAACAATCCCATCAATATTAATAAAATTTAACATGTACATGTATTTTTGTATTTTTAATTTGGTACTTAGAAGCTTTTTTTCCTCAACTATTTTTCTTTTTATGGCCAATTTTTGATTTTTGAAAAATACTATTTTGGGTTTTTTTCAATCTTCCCATTGTTACAAACAATTTATCTATAATATATTTGAAAGATAATAAAATTATCTACTTTTTCTCGTTTGGTCATTAGGATCTGCGACGTTGTACATCCCAACACAGGTGCGCAACACCTAGCGCCTCCGCATGCACTAGGATTTATTGTTTCGCGGGATTTTACACGCGATCGCCGTCGTATGGGAGTATGCTGAGGAGAGGAGGGTAAATAAGTCAAACACAACACGTTATTCACTTTTCTGCACATATATGTGGGGGTTCAGCACGAGCAGCGCCCTCGCCGGAGAAAGCAGCAACTTCAGCCAAGACTCGACTTTGAGTAGCGGAGTCCTTCCGCGCTCGAAGCATAGACGACTTCCAGGAGACGCCACGCCGTGGCGAGCGGGGCGCGCGCTTGATCGCCATTCTGGGCTTGATCGTCGACTAGAGCACACGCTGTAGCTCAGAGTGAGAATAACATTAAGGTGTTGAATAAAGCTGTCAATATTAGTTATATTTTACATCAGTGTGTTTGGAGTTATTCACCTAGCCACTACCTCGTCCCGTTAGTTTATGAAGTAGGATATTGAGAAGGCAATAGCCGTTAAAATCTAAATGTATTTCACCCAACCCTTCCCGACAACGTAGTGGCCTTAGCCACTCACGCAAAGTAGCCATGCAGGGCTTACGAATACTTGGACTCTGCGCGCACACACACAAACACACACTCTCCGCCAGGCTGGTCCTGAGGCTCTCATCCCTGAACACAGCTAACTCTCTCTCTCTCTCTCTCTCTCTCTCTCTCTCTCTCTCTCTCTCTCTCTCTCTCTCTCTCTAAGACACGTCGAAGAAAAAAGAAAGAAGAGCTTAAAATATGGCATTGAGAACACAGCAACAAGAATACGGGGTTGATGCAGAAAGATGAAAATGAATTTGACCCTAAACCCCTAATCACTTTGGTCGATGGGGGATGTATGGAAATGTCAAACCCTACAGAAGAAGCAAACTAGGCTAATTAACGGGCCCCACGGAAGTATTGTTTAACAATGGTGCCTGTGGGGTTCCGATGTCGGAGGGCCACTTGTGCAGAGCTTGCTTTACCTACGCCACATAAAACACACACATACACACACACACACACACACACGCACACACACACACACACACGCACACACACACACACACAACACACACGCACATATACACACATTCTCGCTTATGCTTAAATACACTTATAAATATCGGAAAGAATTTTAGGACAAATAGCAGTACATTTAATCTTTCTAATAATACCTGAATTATTTTTCTCCGCGTTCTGTTCAGTTGTAGGAGGGCTAGAAGATTCAGCAGAAGAAATGCTAGAAGGCGAACCATCTGTGTAAAGCCATGGTGTATTTCCACAACTCGAACTCGCTACATCTTTATTTGTATTCTTTACTGTGAAAAAAATCATTTTTAATATGAGCAAACGAATTTTTTCGTAAAAAAAATATTTAGCAAATGAGTTTTGTGGCTGTTGGAATCAAGGGTTGATTATAAACGAACACTGAGGTTAAATAATAACGAGAATATATACAGCAGAGAGAAAGTATAGAGTTCAGCACGGTACAGTCTGACGCTGCGAAGCTGAATACAGTATAGTGTGCGCTTAGAGTCTATATTCAAGGCATGCGTACTATGCTCGTGTTTGCTTGTGCTAGTGTCGCTTTACGAAATGGTCGCATACCAGAAGATAGCGTGACGTGTATCAATTCGGAGTATTATTACAATTAGATAAATTCACATATTACAACACGCTCCTGAATTTTATAATCGTGATATTTTACATTGCATTTTGAATATCGCATTTTAAATTAGTCTTAGGCTTTTTTGTTGTTTATAAATTTTGTCTTATGGAGACCTTTTGTTAACATTTCTGCCTAATTATATTGTAAATTTATTGCTTCCTCCTAGAGGAAGCTTTGTAATAGTAAAATGTTCACTTTCGCTAAAACTTTGTAGAAACACATTTGGAAGTGTTTGGAGTTCGAATCACGTATTTTTGTAATTCGAATCACGTATGTCCGTCGGATGTGTGTGTGGAAACGGTAAGATATAAAGTTGCACTACTTTTTGTTAGAAATCTGAGTTATCCTAGTCTTCATAAGATGCAACGATAGGAGAGATGCGCCCAGTGTGGAACTACTTAGAAAATTTCGCTATAACTTTCGATTAAGACCCTAAAAATCGATTAATTTTCTCATCAAAATCACTTCTATGCCGAGGTTGAAACAGCTGTAACGGAAGAAGGAAGATCTCGTAATTTATTTTTGACTCCAGAGGAATAATTGAACGTATGAGGTTTTGGAGTTAGACGTATCTAGTTGCCATTAAGGAGCCTCTGGTTTAAAAGTCGAACGACTAGCCTCGTGATGTTGAAAACGAGCTTAAGGGCATCGTACACTCCTACTTTACCATTGGTAGCCGCATTGCAGATTTTTAAACCATTCAATCAATACTGAATGGAATGGGTCAAAACTTTCAGCATCGCTTTATTAAATAAAAATGAACACGGGATGACTTAAATTTTAAATAAAATTAGAAATTTATTTATTTTTCTTTGTTGGCAATCTGCATAGAGGCATAGCCGCGCATGCGCAGACTGGTTTTTTGCGCGACGCCATAACCTTTCTCACTCGCACTTACGGCAGAACGTCGGCAAAGAAAAATAAATAAATTTTTGATTTCACTTAAAATTGATCATTTTTATTAAATGAGGCAATTCTAAAAGTTTGAGCGCATCCCGTTTAATATTCATCGAGTGGTTTGAAAAACTGCAATGACACTACCAACGGTAAAGTAGGAGTGTACCATGCCCTTAAAGTGCCCACCGAACTTACTATCAGACTCGATCTTAACATCGCAGTCAAGTATGTTCTGATGGTGCGATTTGTCGATGTTCAGTGTCTAGTCCATCGTTGTTATAGCCGGTGGTCCTGCACAGGTCTCTGATCCAGCGGATGTGTGGATATTCTACATCTTCATACGAAATTCACACGTCGTGTCTGCAACAAACCACGCAAGTTTTCGCTTATCGTCCTCGACGTCCTCGTCATTTTTCTCGTCCTCGGACTCGCCGAGATCGTTGCTATATAGTCACATTTCTCGAATTCGTTCTTGAGTTGTGGGAGAAGAAGAAGACCTCGTAGTCTTCGGTTCATTTCGGACAAACAAGCGTTATAAGGTCGTGGAAGACGAGTACAGTCGAGATCTTATCTATTAGAGCAATTTCTGTTGCCTTTGTGTATGGTTCTGGTGCAAGCCAAAATGGTCGTTGAGGTTAGAATTGCGTCGACACGAAGTTCGCCGAACTCTAGTAGCGAAAACTTGGCAAAGTTAAAGTTGAGCTTAGATTATCCGCGCATCACGCACGCTGTCGACTTGCGCTCTATACGCCGCAGTCCAGCAACTCATAGTTTGCAGTCTATCAATGTGAGCCATGGGTGCCGAGCACGCTGCTGTGTTTACTCTCTGCGTACCTAGCATTCACGTATACGTCGTGTTTGTGACAATCTCTTTATATGCGACAAATTAAGTGCATGAATTGCTAGCGAGCGCTTAGCGCTTATATTAGACACAAATTTTTGTCGGGAGGTACGCTATCGGTGACCATCACGTGATGCTGGCGGGTGTCAGTACCGGTGATGAGCTTGGACTTGTTGCAGGGTGTCGTGGGTACGCTGAGCTTGATGCTGAACGTTTTCGGCACTGCCGATCTCCTGGAGAAGCGTCGGCTCCTCCTCGTGCTTACTCGATGGAATCGTTGTCGAAGTCACGTCCCGCCGCGAACTCATTCTCGAGCTCGTTGTCTCACGCACTGCCCATCAGGAGCCGCTATATTGCTGTTGCTCAGTCTTGAGTGCGAAGTCGAAGTATTGCTTGCTGTCCGTAAAAGCAGCTACGGCGAATTCGGCTATACCGATGACATGTGAGGCATATAACCGAGTTCATGTTGACTATGATCGAGGCGTCATCGCACTCAGGTTAAAATTAAAGTTGCTGTAACGGGAGATTAATAAATTGGACCTTGCCGCCTTCGACACGTTTTGGAAGAATATTATAAGCAAATGAGGTTATGGGAGAAGAAGATCGGGGTATACAAGCGGTGAGAGCTCGAAGAAGTTAAAGCCGAGCTTGGGATGTCCGCCGATCACGCTGTTGATCTTGCTGTTAGTGCCGCAGACCAGCATGTTTTACAGAGTAATTGGTCGGTGCCCCCTCTTCAGTCCATCGACGTGCATGGGCCAAGGGTCCCAGGATGATGGATAATCCCAGATTCGGCACGCTTATATGTCCATACTCTCTCAAACGTTCACATGTCGTGTCTGTATCTACACTGGTAATCCACGCTGGTGCTTGAGTCGTCCTGAAGAAACGCAAATCTATTTCAGAGCAGTAGCCGGACAGACAACAGAATGCAAAGTTGTTCGTGTCTACTAGTCCTGAACTCATACCACAGTCCACACACTGGCGCACATGCATGTATATAATAACCTTGCGGTCCTAAATGACGTTGACACTAACACTTGAGCTGCAAAGCGATCTGCACTTTCATTAATACTGCCGTTTGCCTAGTACGTTTCCGGGGAAAGGTTAGGTGCACCTGGGGAATTTCAGCAAACTATAGTGCGGCTGGACCATAAGGTTAACAGCGAAGAGAGCATGACTGATGACTATAAAGGATCTACGTACCTACGTCCTACACACCCTGCGTAGGCACGTAGAGCCTTTGATAGTTACATATTGTTGTGACCAAGCTCGAACGTTGCGCGATTCGAACATCAAGAATCGCGCATAGCGACCTCTAGCAACGAGATCAACGACGTCGCGGATGTTATTGTTTATGTTCAGTCTGATCGTGACAGCTGATGAGTTAAGACGTGTTCCGTATTAATAAAGAATCCGAGTTTGAGTTTTGCTTTTCTAAATACGTCTTCTCATTCACTTTACCCGAACCCGATCATAACATTTTGGGGGCTCGTCCGGGATAATATTTTTCGGAAAGTGATCAGTGAAGATTTATGCATTTACGTTCCGGCAAGATTACAATGGTTACAAGAACACCAACCAATGCTCGACCAGTTCCATCACCTCAACCGTCACTCACTGCAGCAAATATGGAGATAGCAGGATTAAAGAGACGGATGGAGGAAATTACTCAAGAACTCGAAGAAGAGCGCAGATTAAGGGATCATTGCAACGAGGATGCATTGGATTTGCAAAGGGAACTCCACGTTCGTGATACAGAACTATTGGATGCTCGTTATCTCATTGAGGAACTCGAAGAAAAGATTCACCGATTGGAAGATCAATCGGTTCGGAGAGAACTGTTCAATGACCAAGAACATAGGACTGCTTTGAATGAGGACATAGCGAGTCTACAAACTCTGAATAACAGATTGATGGCAGAACTGCGAGAATTACAACATCAAATCAATCAGCTAAGTCGTTTACAAAATAGAACCACACATTCACACGCAACAAGAACAGTTGCAGTTGCAACACATAATAGGTTAGGAAATGTACTACGGTAATACGAGTGAAACCCTACAAATTAATCTCAAACAAAAATTATTGTCAGAACTCCTCTTTGCTCCTGGTATGCGAGATTCAAAAGACGAGTTTCTTCTAACAATATTATAAAGCGTTTCGTCCTAGACTGTTGGACTGGACTCCTCAGTAAGGATCCAACAGTCCTCCTTAGACGCTCTGCTGCGAAGGATGTTACTACAGTCACAATATATGAGGAGTGCTCCCGTCGACTACTCTCAGTTGCTGGGGAGTAGTCAGCCTCCTACCGGCATTTGTTGTCAACCGTAATGCCGATTACAAAAATAAAAATATATCTAACACTCGTAAATTGACAAAAAAATTTTTGAAAGTGTACTACGGTAATACGAGTGAAACCCTACAAATTAATCTTCAAACAAAAATTATTGGTCAGAACTCCTCTTTGCTCCTGGTATGCCGAGATTCAAAAGACGAGTTTCTTCTAACAATATTATAAAGCGTTTCGTCTAGAGCTGTTGGACTGGACTCCTCAGTAAAGTGATCCAACAGTCTCCTTAGACGCTCTGCTGCCAAGATGTTACTACAGTCCAATATATGTAGGAGTCCCTCCATACCTATATATGTAAGGAGTGTTACCGTAGTACACTTTCGAAAATTTTGTAATTACGAGTGTTAGAATATATTTGTAATTCGGCATACGTGTTGAGAGAGAAGAATGCCGGTAGGAGCCTGACTACTTCCCACAACTGAAGTAGTCGAGGGACTCCTACATATATTGGACTGTAGTAACATCTTGCAGCAGAGCGTCTAAGGAGGACTGTTGGATCCTTACTGAGGAGTCCAGTCCAACAGTCTAGGACGAAACGCTTTATAATATTGTTAGAAGAAACTCGTCTTTTGAATCTCGCATACCAGGAGCAAAGAGGAGTTCTGACAATAATTTTTGTTTGAGATTAATTTGTAGGGTTTCACTCGTATTACCGTAGTACACTTTCAAAAAATTTTTTGTAAATTTACGAGTGTTAGATATATATTTTATAATAGGTTAGGGTTTAGAACCTCTGTTATTGATCCATTGATTACTAGAACACGCGGTGTAGGCTCCAATGTAGGCAATTCTGTTTTACCGAACATTGAACCTATCCACTCAGGATCAGATTTGGGTTTAAAATTGAAAGTTAGTGATTACGATGGTTCATCGCCTCTTTGTGAGTTCTTAGTTCAATTTCAAGTTATCGCTTAAGTAAATAATTGGACATCTGAATCTAAAACTGCAGCTCTTATTTCTTGTCTGAAAAGAAGGGCAAGATCAGTTCTTGTTAAATCTGATTCTACTTCTTCGAATTTCGATAGTTTGGTATCACGTCTTGAACTTCGTTTCGGTGATAAACATTTGGCACCCACTTATCACACACAATTACAGAATAGGCGTCAACGTTTCGATGAAGATCTCCCAACATTGGCTGCTGATCTTGAGAGACTTACTACTTTGGTTTATCCAGAATGTCCATTTGAAGTTCAAGATAAAATTGCTTGTGCCCAATTTCTTTCTGCTATTTTTGATTCGTCGACCAAGGATGTCCTTCGTATGGAAAGGATAACTTCTTTCAAAGTTGCTCTTACTCGTGCCATGGAAATAAAAGTTATTCATGATTTAAATAGGAGAGATGCCTCAAGGAGTAAGAATGTCACATACAAGACTGGATTCAACTCTTCGAATTCTCAGTCTAAAGGTCCTCAATATTTTGACAAACAGAATCTCAAGATTTCTTTAAGAATGTTGAATGCTGGTTGTGTAGTCAGAAAGGTCATATTAGTTCGCATTGTCCAACTCGAATGAGTGGCCAGGGAAACTAGGTTATGTTGAACTTTCTGGAGCGAGTTCAACATAATTTAACAAGACTCCAACACAGAGCGTCCGTGGCTCAGTTGGTTAAGACGCATGCCCTAGATACACGCTCGCTTCAGGGGTCGTGGGTTCGATTCCCGGTGAATGCACTCGGATTTTTTCTGAGCTTCAGTATCAGTAAAAAGGCTTATTGAGTTTTGTGAATTTCTGTGGTTATTATAGACGACTTATTAAGGGATTTGCTGATATAGCTAAACCTTTATATAAGTTAACAGAAAAATCGACTAAGTTCATATGGTCAGAAGAATGTCAAAAAGCTTTTTCAAAATTGAAAGAGGTTCTTACAAAACCACCAATCTTGGCATTTCCTTCTCTTTCTTCTGAGTTTATTTTAGATACTGACGCTTCTGATCATGGAATTGGGTCGGTTATTTATCAGAAGCAGAATGGAATCGAACGTGTCATAGGTTATTATAGTAGAGTCATTTCTAAACCGGAGAGAAATTATTGTGTCACTCGACGTTAACTCCTCGCTATTATTGAATCATTGAAAAATTTTTATCATTACCTTATTGGTAAACCTTTTGATATTAGGACTAATTAGGACTTCTTTGACTTGGTTATTGTCGTTTAAGGAATTAGATGGACAATTGGCTTGTTGGTTAGGGAAATTGGGTCAGTTCAACTACAAAATTATTCACAGAAAAGGCAATTTACATGGGAATGCCGATGGACTTTCAAAACGGCCATGTGAAGATTTTTCCTGTAAATATTGTTCTGGAGTAGAAGAAAAATTTGATAATGTTGAAACTATTTGCCGCATTATTATTGAAGAAAACACTTTAGAAGAATGGAAGAAAGCAGAAGATGAGGCTATTTCTTTTGTTTGTCAAACGAAAGACTTACAGAAAAAACCAGAATGGCAAGATATTTCTTCAATGGATGAATTCACAAAAACCAATGGGTTCACAATGGGATTCGTTGGTAGTAATTGGAGAAAATTTGTATAGAGATTGGGTTTCAACGAATTTAGATTTCAAAATTCGTCAAATAGTTATTCCTCAAGATAAATTAAAGATATTTTAGAAGAAGCTTATGATTCACCATCCAGAGGACATTTCGGAATAAATAAGACCTTAGATAAAATTAGAAAAAGATTGTATTGGGCTACTTGTAAAAGAGATGTGGAAAATTGGTGTAAATCTTGTAAAATTTGTATTTCAAAGAAAGGTCCTCCAGATAAGGATCATGGTGATATGAAAATGTATGATTCAGGAGTTCCATTTGAAAGACTTCAAATGGATATTTTAGGCCCCTTTCCACTTTCTTCTTTGGGCAATAAATTCGTCTTAGTTGTGACAGACTGTTTTTCAAAATGGGTTGAAGCTTTTCCTCTCTCAAATATGAGAACAAAAACAATTGCTGAAGTTTTCGTTGATCAGATTGTTTGTAGGTATGGGGTACCTTTAGAAGTAAATACCGATCAAGGGACAAATTTAGATTCAAAATTGATTGAAAATTTGTCTGAATTGTTAGGAATCAAGAAGAAAAGAACAACACCATTACACCCACAGTCGAATCGACAAGTAGAAAGACAACACCAAACATTTCTACACTATCTCACAAAATACATACATGACAATCAGAAAGACTGGGATCGTTGGGTTTCACCATTTTTGTTAGCTTACAGGTCCTCCAAATATGCGACGACCGGAGCTACTCCAGCTGAGATGTACACCGGTTTTGATCTGAGAATTCCTTTGGACTTGATTCGAGGGTGTCTACCAGAGGAGGTTGAGATTGAAGGAGACGGGGACTACGTACACAGGCTTCGGAGGAAACTCAGCGAGATCCGAGCGAGAGAGGAAAAATCGAAATCTTGGTACGACAAACGAGCTCTCAACGTTGAATATTCCTAAGGCCAAAAAGTTTGGTTCTTTAACCCTCGAAGAACCAAAGGAAAAGCACCAAAATTATAGTCGAATTGGGAAGGACATTGGGAAGTTGTAAGGAAAATCAATGACGTCGTTTATTGTATTCGTCGTCCACCAAGACACAAACCCAAGATAGTCAACATCAATCGTCTTGGGGCTTACACTGAGAGAGACACCCGATAATAAAGACTGCTCTGCTCACGGTTCTTTTGAGCTGTGGTTTTTCCGTGGGCGTGAAGGTGAATACCGGAGCAGGGACTTGAGGTGAGGTTCCACAGCAAGGAGGCTGATTTTTGACCGGTGGCACTCGCGGGGTCAAATCGCATTTTTTGGTTCAAAATCTAATATCTCCAGAACAAATAGAGGAATCAATCCAAATTTTGGTATGGTTTAAGTTTAAGTAATAAGGATTAAGGGAAAATTATTAAGAATGTCATTACCCACTATTGGAGGGGGGAAACCAAGGGCTGAAATAGGACACCTTTCAAAAATCCATCTTTTTTCACTCTTCTTAATGCTGCATCTCAAAGAAAAATAGAGATATTGATACAAGTTTTTGGTTAAATACTCGCCCTTATAATACAGATTAAGGAAACCTCTATTAAAATGCCGTCAACCCCTATGTTAGGGGTGGGCATGGGGGGTAAGGAGGTGAAAAATCGAAAAATCGCCGAAAAATGTTATAAAGGGTTTTCGTGGTCGCTGAAAACGATTCTGAAAAATTTTGAAATTTATAAAGTTGTTATGATATTTAATATTAATTCTTTTTACTAGAGTAAAGTTTTTAATAAAAATTTTTTAAATTTCGAATTTTTTCAAAAATTTTTCGGCAACTTTAAAAACATTACAATTTTATTAGTTTTTATCAAAATAACTATTTGTTTTTCTCCAAAACAATTGGTTTTTTCATGTGAGAAAAATTTGAGAAGTACTAGTTTTAGCGGCAAAAATGAAATGCACTAGACTTCGTGGCAAATCTGTAATGTACTACTTTTCGTTACAATCGACGATATATCAATGTTGTCTAGTAACAAAATCATTATTATAATCAAATTTTTTTAAAAATTATTTCTACATTGTGTGTGTGGGTATCTATATATATATATATATATATATATATATATATTGTAACGGGGTGGACTTGACAATGCCGTGCGGTCGCGGAAATGCCGCACGTCAACACACAGTGAACGTTGTATAGCGTCTGGCTGGTCCCTCGATGATCGGCGTGATGATAGTGCGCGGACGTTAGCCGCGTAGTGCAATCACTATCACCCGTGCATTGCCTGCCAACTTCCGTTAAATGCGTGGTACGCCCGGGGTACCACGCTTATCCGCGTAACCGTGAGTCTACCAGCGGGAGGGTACTCGGGAAAACACAAAAGAATACACTGAGGATAACGTTGAAAGAAGGATATATTGACTCTACTGATGATACAAATTGGTGTACAAAGTTCGCACGCGCGATGGCGAGAGGATCGCGCACAATGTCACGCACGAAGCCGGGTCGAGAACTCGGTGGCAGCGAGTCCAGACCTGCGGCAGCTTCGCGCGGAAGCTAATACAAAACGCAACTTACTCGGTCGCTGGTTCGCCGATGGCTAACTCGCTCTCACGTTCCTTACGGCACTCCACGGGAATCCGGGCCGCTCGTACTCAGCCTTCTGGAGGCGCCCTCCAGGTGATGAACGCGATGCGGTGAGCCCCGGTGTACGCCAGGTGCGGTAGAGGATCCGCGACTATTAGCGGTTTACGCCGATGTTGATCCGGCCGAAGCGAACTCGAGTCTCCTTTCGTTTCTCGCGCGCGCGTACCTAACCCTGTCGACGTCGGCACCGACGTCGTCTGCTAGCATACGCCGCGACAGCTCCGCCTCGCGCGACTACAGAACGCGCGGAAATTCAAAGCGCTCGTTACACCCCCTTCCAGACGCCACGTAACCCAGTGAAGTGGCTCTGTAACTCGTCGCGCGATACGGCTATGCTGAAAATGAAATGAAAATGGTTGATGTTAGATGATAAAATGACTATGTCTATGAGGGCGATCGATGATCGTGAACGCGACGTTGAGCGCGAGCCGACCGCGCGCGACCACATTGAAGCACGCCTTGCGGCGAGCGTTCTTGCGCCTCGCGCCCGCTGGTCTCCGCTGGAGGGCTTCGGCAGCCTCCGTCGCTGCGTCGGGTCTCAGTCTCATCGCTGGCGCCCGTGCCCGCAGTTCGCTTCTGGCAGCGTTTTGCTTTTCGGGTGGCCCCCGCGCGGGCGCGCGGGGGACTTTACTACTAATTCGCCTCCTTCTTTTCCGCCTGCGCCTCGGGCCGCCGCCGGGGCCGCTAGCTACAAATCTCGCCAGGCCGGACTACACTCGCGTCCTGTCGCGCTACATCACTAGACTCAAGCTCTTGCTCGAGTGCGCTCGCTTCGGGCGGGTCGCGCGTCGCCCTCACGCTTTCGTTCTCCCCCGGTGGTCGGGTTGCGTCGTCGCTCTCCTCGTCATCTTCGGGGCCGTAGCATTTCTTCAGCTCTTCTGCGGCTACCAAGTCTTCTACCTTTCCTTCGCTACTTTGCAGCTTGAACGTGTTCGAGCCGACCTGCGCGATAATAGTGTATGGACCGGCGAAGGGTAGGGCGAGCTTTGCCGCCACGCCTCCCGCTGCAGACGAGAGTGCATGACACCGCTTCCACACCAATTCGCCGACCTTAAACTCTACAGGGCGACGTCGCTTATCGAAGTGTACTGCTTGGCGGTCTTGCTCGGTCCGCGACGCCTGTTTCGCCTGTTCGTGCAGGGCCGGGAGATTGGCCAGTCGTTTTCGCCACTCCTCGATCCCTTCTCGCTCTATCGCTTGTTGGTCTTCCGCTCGCCTCAATGATGCGGGCGCGTTCAGCTGTCTGCCGAAGTTTAGTACGGCTGGCGACACTCCGGTCGCCGCGTGGACTGCCGTATTGTACGAGAACGCTAT